>CM037631.1:28762422-29962422 GCA_015227895.2 Colaptes auratus
AAGGCAGTGCCATGCAGAATAAGAAGGCTGCAATCCAGACAATGAAGAAGGGGACAACCCATAAAGAGGACAACAAGGACACTGCAAGAGGAGAAAGGTCAGGCGTGGTCTCCCCAAATCCACCAACGTGACGGCTCATCCTGCATGTCTTCCCTCAGCCACCATGCCCTCCCCGACCCCACCACCTTCTCTCCCAAAGTAGCAAAGGCAAGGAATCACAAGAAGAGAGCCACACAAGGCAGTGCCATGCAGAATAAGAAGACTGCAATCCAGACAATGAAGAAGGTGACAACCCACTAAGAGGACAACAAGGACAATGAAAGAGGAGAAAGGACAGGTGTGGTCTCCCCAATCCACAACTGACGTTTCATCCAGCATGTCTTCCCCAGCACCATGCCCTCCCGACCCCACCACCGTCTCCCTCAATGAAGCAAAAGGCAAAAGAATCACAAGAAGGGAGCCACACAAGGCAGTGCAATGCAGAATAAGAAGGTTGCAATCCAGAAATGAAGAAGGACAAACCATTAAGAGGACAACAAGGACAATGCAAGAGGAGAAAGAAACAGGTGTGGTCTCCCCAAATCCACCAACTTACGGTCTATCAGCATGTCTTCTCTCAGCACCATGCCTCCCCCACCCCCACACTTCTCATCAAGAAGCAAAGGCAAAGAATCACAAGAAGGGAGCCACACAGGCAGTGCCATGCAGAAAAAGGCGGCTGCCATCCAGACAATGAAGAAGGGGACAACCCATTAAGAGGACAACATGGACAATGCAAGAGGAGAAAGAACAGGTGTGGTCTCCCCAAATCCACCAACGTGACGGCTCATCCAGCATGTCTTCCCTCAGCCACCATGCCCTCGCTGACCCCACCACGTTCTCTCCCAAAGTAGCAAAGGCAAAGGATCACAAGAAGGGAGCCACACAAGGCAGTGCCATGCAGACTAAGAAGGTGCAATCCAGACAATGAAGAAGGGGACAACCCATAAGAGGACAACAAGGACAGTGGCAAGAGGAGAAGAGAAAAGGTGTGTGTCTCCCATATCCACCAACTTGACGTCTCATCCTGCATGTCTTCCCTTAGCCACCATGCCCTCCCCGACCCCACCAGCTTCTCCCTCAAAGAAGCAAAAGGCAAAGAATCACAAGAAGGGAGCCTCGCAAGGCAGTGCCATGCAGAATAAGAAGGCTGCAATCCAGACAATGAAGAAGGGGAAAACCCACTAAGAGGACAACAAGGACAATGCAAGAGGAGAAAGGAAGGCGTGGTCTCCCCAAATCCACCAACGTGACGGCTCATCTGCATGTCTTCCTCAGCCACCATGCCCTCCAACCCCACCACTCTCCATCAAAGAAGCAAAAGGCAAAGAATCACAAGAAGGGAGCCACACAAGGCAGTGCCATGCAGAAAAGGCGGCTGCCATCCAGACAATGAAGAAGGGGACAACCCTTAAGAGGACACAAGGACAATGCAAGAGGAGAAAGGACAGGTGTGGTCCCCAAATCCACCAACTTGACGTTTCATCCTGCATGTCTTCCCTCAGCCACCATGCCCTCCCCCACCCCACCACCTTCTCCATCTAAGAAGCAAAGGCAAAGAATCACAAGAAGGCCGCCACCCAAGACAGCGCCATGCAGAATAAGAAGGGCACGACGCAGAAGAGGAAGAAGAGGATGATGCAGAAGCAGGAAATCATTAAGATCATTGGGTGGAAAAGACCTTGAAGGTCATTGACTCCAACCGTAACCAAACCAACTCTAAACTAGATCCTGAAGCGCCACATCTACACGCTTCTGGAACACCTCCGGATGGTGACTCCACCACCTCCCGGGCAGCCTCTTCCCATGCCTTCTGCTTCATCTCCGTCTTCCTCCTCTCTGCCGTTCCCATGTTCTCACCATCCCCATCCAAGCTCCCGGCGCTCTCAAACAGGACAAAGGAAAAGAAGAAGAAGGGCACAAGGCAGCGGACCAGAGGGGAAAGGGGACAACACACAAGAAGAGGAAGAGGATGATGACAAACGACAAGTAGAAAAGAAAGGGGACGTCGTCAGCTGTGCCATGGGACCACCCAATGCTCATCAAGACTCTGCTGCTGCTGCTGCTGCTGCTGCTGCTGCTGCTGCTGCTACTACTGCTGCTGCTGCTGCTGCTGCTGCTGCTGCTGCTACTACTGCTGCTGCTGAGCGTGTTGAAGAAGAGAAGAGGAGGAGGAGAAAGATGGAGAGGAGAGGAAGAGAGGAAGAGGAAACCTACCTTGCGCAGCAGAAGCTGGTGTCCAACGGGGTCAGCCACCGTGTCCCACACAGCCATTGGTCTGGAAGCGGAAAGCGAGAAGAACCAGGGCTCTGCCTGTGTCCACCAGCCCGCAAGCCTCCACATCATGCCCCTTCTCACCACCAGCCCCAGCCCCACAGACGGAGACTGCCCTCCCTCTGACGACCTCAGGGTCTCACCACCGCCCCGCTCTGCAGGCGCTCTTTGCTCCCTCTACGTCCCAAGCCCTTCTACCTTCAGCCTGATACTAGCCATCATGAAGATGGCCAGATGAAACACGGGCAACTGCACCAACGCTTTTCTCTCCAACACGGATCCCTCCCGCAATGGTCTCAAAGGAGCCGAGGCTGGGAATCTGGAGGCCCTAGAAAAGAAGGAGAAGAAGAGGAGGAAGAGGGGGAAGAAGAAGAAGTGCAACCACTTCTTCTTCTTCCCCCTCTTCCTCCTAAAGGACGTCCACTTCCTCGTCTTCCTCCTCTTCTCCTCACGACCACCCAGGAGGAGGAAGCACAAGAGGCAAAAACAAGGACACAACACAAGAATGAAACAAAGGGGCAGAAGAAGAGGACAACCCATTCAGAGGACAAGGACAATGCAAGAGAAGGAAAAGGGCGGCTGTGCCCTCACCAAAACCACCAGCTTGTCTCTTAGTGGGACAACCCATTAAGAGGACAACAAGGACAATGCAAGAGGAGAAAGAACAGGTGTGGTCTCCCCATATCCACCAACTTGACGGCTCATCCAGCATGTCTTCCCTCAGCCACCATGCCCTCCCCGACCCCACCACCGTCTCCCTCAATGAAGCAAAAGGCAAAGAATCACAAGAAGGGAGCCACACAAGGCAGTGCCATGCAGAATAAGAAGACTGCAATCCAGACAATGAAGAAGGGGACAACCCATTAAGAGGACAACAAGGACAATGCAAGAGGAGAAAGGACAGGTGTGGTCTCCCCAAATCCACCAACTTGACGTCTCATCCAGCATGTCTTCCCTCAGCCACCATGCCCTCCCCGACCCCACCACCTTCTCCCTCAATGAAGCAAAAGGCAAAGAATCACAAGAAGGGAGCCACACAAGGCAGTGCCATGCAGAATAAGAAGGCTGCAATCCAGCCAATGAAGAAGGGGACAACCCATTAAGAGGACAACAAGGACAATGCAAGAGGAGAAAGGACAGGTGTGGTCTCCCCAAATCCACCAACTTGACGGCTCATCCAGCATGTCTTCCCTCAGCCACCATGCCCTCCCCGACCCACCACCTTCTCATCAAGAAGCAAAGGCAAAGAATCACAAGAAGGGAGCCACACAAGGCAGTGCCATGCAGAAAAAGGGCTGCCATCCAGCCAATGAAGAAGGGGACAACCCATTAAGAGGACAACAAGGACAATGCAAGAGGAGAAAGGACAGGTGTGGTCTCCCCAAATCCACCAACTTGACGGCTCATCCTGCATGTCTTCCCTCAGCCACCATGCCCTCCCCGACCCCACCACCTTCTCTCCCAATGAAGCAAAGGCAAAGAATCACAAGAAGGGAGCCACACAAGGCAGTGCCATGCAGAAAAAGGCGGCTGCCATCCAGACAATGAAGAAGGGGACAACCCATTAAGAGGACAACAAGGACAATGCAAGAGGAGAAAGAACAGGTGTGGTCTCCCCAAATCCACCAACTTGACGGCTCATCCTGCATGTCTTCCCTCAGCCACCATGCCCTCCCCCACCCCACCACCTTCTCCATCAAAGAAGCAAAGGCAAAGAATCACAAGAAGGCCGCCACCCAAGACAGCGCCATGCAGAAGAAGAAGGGCACGACGCAGAAGAGGAAGAAGAGGATGATGAGAAGCAGGAAATCATTAAGATCATTTGGGTGGAAAAGACCTGAATGTCATTGACTCCAACTGTAACCCAACCAACTCTAAACTAGATCCTGAAGCGCCACATCTACACGCTTCTGGAACACCTCCAGGGATGGTGACTCCACCACCTCCCTGGGCAGCCTCTTCCCATGCCTTCTGCTTCATCCGTCTTCCTCCTCTCTGCCGTTCCCATGTTCTCACCATCCCCACAAGCCCACCCTGGGCGCTCTCAAACAGGACAAAGGAAAAGAAGAAGAAGGGCACAAGGCAGCGGACCAGAGGGAAAGGGACAACACACAAGAAGAGGAAGAGGATGATGACACAAACGACAAGTAGAAAAGAAGGGGACGTCGTCAGCTGTGCCATGGACGACCACAATGATCATCAAGAGCTGCTGCTGCTGCTGCTGCTGCTGCTGATGCTGCTGCTGCTGCTGCTATACTGCTGCTACTACTGCTGCTGCTGAGCGTGTTGAAGAAGCGAAGCGGAGGAGGAGAAAGAGAGGAGGAAGAAGAGGAAGAGAGGAAGAGGAACCTACCTTGCGCAGCAGAAGCTGGTGTCCAACGGGTCAGCCACCGTGTCCCACACAGCCATGGCTCTGGAAAGCGAAGAAGAACCAGGGCTCTGCCTGTGTCCACCAGCCCGCAAGCCTCCACATCATGCCCCTTCTCACCACCAGCCCAGCCCCACAGACGGAGACTGCCCTCCTCAGACGACCTCAGGGTCTCACCCACGCCCCGCTCTGCAGGCGCTCTTGCTCCCC
Organism: Colaptes auratus; assembly: GCA_015227895.2. NCBI lineage: Eukaryota > Metazoa > Chordata > Aves > Piciformes > Picidae > Colaptes > Colaptes auratus. The sequence goes on from CM037631.1 coordinate 28,767,314, forward strand.
TCTACGTCCCAAGCCCTTCTACCTTCAGCCCTGATACTAGCCATCATGAAGATGGCCAGATGAAACACGGGCAACTGCACCAACGCTTTTCTCTCCAACACGGATCCCTCCCGCAATGGTCTCAAAGGAGCCGAGGCTGGGAATCTGGAGGCCCTAGAAAAGAAGGAGAAGAAGAGGAGGAAGAGGGGGAAGAAGAAGAAGTGCAACCACTTCTTCTTCTTCCCCCTCTTCCTCCTAAAGGACGTCCACTTCCTCGTCTTCCTCCTCTTCCTCCTCACGACCACCCAGGAGGAGGAAGCACAAGAGGGCAAAAACAAGGACACAACACAAGAATGAAACAAAGGGGCAGAAGAAGAGGACAACCCATTCAGAGGACAAGGACAATGCAAGAGAAGGAAAAGGGCGGCTGTGCCCTCACCAAAACCACCAGCTTGTCTCTTAGTGGGACAACCCATTAAGAGGACAACAAGGACAATGCAAGAGGAGAAAGAACAGGTGTGGTCTCCCCATATCCACCAACTTGACGGCTCTCATCATGTCTTCCCTCAGCCACCATGCCCTCCCCGACCCACCACCTTCTCTCCCAAAGAACCAAAGGCGAAGAATCACAAGAAGGGAGCCACACAAGGCAGTGCCATGCAGAATAAGAAGACTGCAATCCAGACAATGAAGAAGGGGACAACCCATTAAGAGGACAACAAGGACAATGCAAGAGGAGAAAGGACAGGTGTGGTCTCCCCAAATCCACCAACTTGATGTCTCATCCAGCATGTCTTCCCTCAGCCACCATGCCCTCCCCGACCCCACCATCTTCTCCCTCAATGAAGCAAAAGGCAAAGAATCACAAGAAGGGAGCCTCGCAAGGCATTGCCATGAAGAATAAGAAGGCTGCAATCCAGACAATGATGAAGGGGACAACCCACTAAGAGGACAACAAGGACAATGCAAGAGGGGAAAGGACAGGTGTGGTCTCCCCAAATCCACCAACTTGACGTCTCATCCTGCATGTCTTCCCTCAGCCACCATGCCCTCCCTGACCCCACCACCTTCTCTCCCAAAGTAGCAAAGGCAAAGAATCACAAGAAGGGAGCCACACAAGGCAGTGCCATGCAGAATAAGAAGGTTGCAATCCAGACAATGAAGAAGGGGACAACCCATTAAGAGGACAACAAGGACAATGCAAGAGGAGAAAGAACAGGTGTGGTCTCCCCAAATCCACCAACTTGACGGCTCATCCAGCATGTCTTCCCTCAGCCACCATGCCCTCCCCGACCCCACCACCTGTCTCTCAAAGAAGCAAAAGGCAAAGAATCACAAGAAGGGAGCCACACAAGGCAGTGCCATGCAGAATAAGAAGGTTGCAATCCAGACAATGAAGAAGGGGACAACCCATTAAGAGGACAACAAGGACAATGCAAGAGGAGAAAGAACAGGTGTGGTCTCCCCATATCCACCAACTTGACGTCTCATCCACCATGTCTTCCCTTAGCCACCATGCCCCCCCCACCCCACCACCTTGTCTCTCAAAGAAGCAAAAGGCAAAGAATCACAAGAAGGAGCCACACAAGGCAGTGCCATGCAGAATAAGAAGGCTGCAATCCAGCCAATGAAGAGGGGACAACCCATTAAGAGGACAACAAGGACAATGCAAGAGGAGAAAGGACAGGTGTGGTCTCCCCAAATCCACCAACTTGACGGCTCATCCTGCATGTCTTCCCTCAGCCACCATGCCCTCCCCGACCCCACCACCTTCTCTCCCAATGAAGCAAAGGCAAAGAATCACAAGAAGGGAGCCACACAAGGCAGTGCCATGCAGAAAAAGGCGGCTGCCATCCAGACAATGAAGAAGGGGACAACCCATTAAGAGGACAACAAGGACAATGCAAGAGGAGAAAGAACAGGTGTGGTCTCCCCAATCCACCAACTTGACGGCTCATCCTGCATGTCTTCCCTCAGCCACCATGCCCTCCCCCACCCCACCACCTTCTCCATCAAAGAAGCAAAGGCAAAGAATCACAAGAAGGCCGCCACCCAAGACAGCGCCATGCAGAATAAGAAGGGCACGACGCAGAAGAGGAAGAAGAGGATGATGAGAAGCAGGAAATCATTAAGATCATTTGGGTTGGAAAAGACCTTGAAGGTCATTGACTCCAACTGTAACCCAACCAACTCTAAACTAGATCCTGAAGCGCCACATCTACACGCTTCTGGAACACCTCCAGGGATGGTGACTCCACCACCTCCCTGGGCAGCCTCTTCCCATGCCTTCTGCTTCATCTCCGTCTTCCTCCTCTCTGCCGTTCCCATGTTCTCACCATCCCACCCAGCCCACCCTGGGCGCTCTCAAACAGGACAAAGGAAAAGAGAAGAAGGGCACAAGGCAGCGACCAGAGGGGAAAGGGGACAACACACAAGAAGAGGAAGAGGATGATGACAAACGACAAGTAGAAAAGAAAGGGGACGTCGTCAGCTGTGCCATGGACGACCACAATGATCATCAAGACTCTGCTGCTGCTGCTGCTGCTGCTGCTGCTGCTGCTGCTGCTGCTGCTGCTACTACTGCTGCTGCTGAGCGTGTTGAAGAAGAGAAGAGGAGGAGGAGAAAGAGAGGAGGAGGAAGAGGAAGAGAGGAAGAGGAACCTACCTTGCGCAGCAGAAGCTGGTGTCCAACGGGGTCAGCCACCGTGTCCCACACAGCCATTGGCTCTGGAAAGCGAAGAAGAACCAGGGCTCTGCCTGTGTCCACCAGCCCGCAAGCCTCCACATCATGCCCCTTCTCACCACCAGCCCCAGCCCCACAGACGGAGACTGCCCTCCCTCAGACGACCTCAGGGTCTCACCCACCGCCCCGCTCTGCAGGCGCTCTTGCTCCCCTCTACGTCCCAAGCCCTTCTACCTTCAGCCCTGATACTAGCCATCATGAAGATGGCCAGATGAAACACGGGCAACTGCACCAACGCTTTTCTCTCCAACACGGATCCCTCCCGCAATGGTCTCAAAGGAGCCGAGGCTGGGAATCTGGAGGCCTAGAAAAGAAGGAGAAGAAGAGGAGGAAGAGGGGGAGAAGAAGAAGTGCAACCACTTCTTCTTCTTCCCCTCTTCTCCTAAAGGACGTCCACTTCCTCGTCTTCCTCCTCTTCCTCCTCACGCCACCCAGGAGGAGGAAGCACAAGAGGGCAAAAACAAGGACACAACACAAGAATGACAAAGGGGCAGAAGAAGAGGGACAAAACCATTCAGAGGACAAGGACAATGCAAGAGAAGGAAAAGGGCGGCTGTGCCCTCACCAAAACCACCAGCTTGTCTCTAAGGGACACCCATTAAGAGGACAACAAGGACAATGCAAGAGGAGAAAGAACAGGTGTGGTCTCCCCATATCCACCAACTTGCCGTCTCATCCAGCATGTCTTCCCTCAGCCACCATGCCCTCCCCGACCCCACCACCTTCTCCTCAATGAAGCAAAAGGCAAAGAATCACAAGAAGGGAGCCACACAAGGCAGTGCCATGCAGAATAAGAAGGCTGCAATCCAGACAATGAAGAAGGGGACAACCCACTAAGAGGACAACAAGGACAATGCAAGATGAGAAAGAACAGGTTTGGTCTCCCAAATCCACCAAATGACGGCCATCCAGCATGTCTTCCCTCAGCCACCATGCCTTCCCCGACCCCACCACCTTCTCCATCAAAGAAGCAAAGGCAAAGAATCACAAGAAGGGAGCCACACAAGGCAGTGCCATGCAGAATAAGAAGGCTGCAATCCAGCCAATGAAGAAGGGGACAACCCATTAAGAGGACAACAAGGACAATGCAAGAGGAGAAAGGACAGGTGTGGTCTCCCCAAATCCACCAACTTGACGGCTCATCCACCATGTCTTCCCTCAGCCACCATGCCCTCCCCGACCCCACCACCTTCTCTCCCAAAGTAACAAAGGCGAAGAATCACAAGAAGGGAGCCACACAAGGCAGTGCCATGCAGAATAAGAAGACTGCAATCCAGACAATGAAGAAGGCGACAACCCACTAAGAGGACAACAAGGACAATGCAAGAGGAGAAAGGACAGGTGTGGTCTCCCCAAATCCACCAACTTCATGTCTCATCCACCATGTCTTCCCTCAGCCACCATGCCCTCGCTGACCCCACCACCTTCTCTCCCAAAGTAGCAAAGGTAAAGAATCACAAGAAGGGAGCCACACAAGGCAGTGCCATGCAGAATAAGAAGACTGCAATCCAGACAATGAAGAAGGGGACAACCCATTAAGAGGACAACAAGGACAATGCAAGAGGAGAAAGGACAGGTGTGGTCTCCCCAAATCCACCAACTTGACGTTTCATCCAGCATGTCTTCCCTCAGCCACCATGCCCTCCCCGACCCCACCACTTCTCCCTCAATGAAGCAAAAGGCAAAGAATCACAAGAAGGGAGCCACCAAGCAGTGCCATGCAGAATAAGAAGGTTGCAATCCAGACAATGAAGAAGGGGACAACCCATTAAGAGGACAACAAGGACAATGCAAGAGGAGAAAGAACAGGTGTGGTCTCCCCATATCCACCAACTTGACGTCTCATCCACCATGTCTTCCCTTAGCCACCATGCCCTCCCCGACCCCACCACCTTGTCTCTCAAAGAAGCAAAAGGCAAAGAATCACAAGAAGGGAGCCACACAAGGCAGTGCCATGCAGAATAAGAAGGCTGCAATCCAGCCAATGAAGAAGGGGACAACCCATTAAGAGGACAACAAGGACAATGCAAGAGGAGAAAGGACAGGTGTGGTCTCCCCAAATCCACCAACTTGACGGCTCATCCAGCATGTCTTCCCTCAGCCACCATGTCCTCCCCCACGCCACCTCCTTCTCCATCAAAGAAGCAAAGGCAAAGAATCACAAGAAGGGAGCCACACAAGGCAGTGCCATGCAGAAAAAGGCGGCTGCCATCCAGACAATGAAGAAGGGGACAACCCATTAAGAGGACAACAAGGACAATGCAAGAGGAGAAAGGACAGGTGTGGTCTCCCCAAATCCACCAACTTGACGGCTCATCCAGCATGTCTTCCCTCAGCCACCATGCCCTCCCCCACCCCACCACCTTCTCCATCAAAGAAGCAAAGGCAACGAATCACAAGAAGGCCGCCACCCAAGACAGCGCCATGCAGAATAAGAAGGGCACGACGCAGAAGAGGAAGAAGAGGATGATGAGAAGCAGGAAATCATTAAGATCATTTGGGTTGGAAAAGACCTTGAAGGTCATTGATCCAAACGTAACCCAACCAACTCTAAACTAGATCCTGAAGCGCCACATCTACACGCTTCTGGAACACCTCCAGGGATGGTGACTCCACCACCTCCCTGGGCAGCCTCTTCCCATGCCTTCTGCTTCATCTCCGTCTTCCTCCTCTCTGCCGTTCCCATGTTCTCACCATCCCCACCCAAGCCCACCCTGGGCGCTCTCAAACAGGACAAAGGAAAAGAAGAAGAAGGGCACAAGGCAGCGGACCAGAGGGGAAAGGGGACAACACACAAGAAGAGGAAGAGGATGATGACAAACGACAAGTAGAAAAGAAAGGGGACGTCGTCAGCTGTGCCATGGACGACCACAATGATCATCAAGACTCTGCTGCTGCTGCTGCTGCTGCTGCTGCTGCTGCTGCTACTACTGCTGCTGCTGCTGCTGCTGCTACTACTGCTGCTGCTGCTGCTGCTGCTGCTGCTGCTAACTGCTGCTGCTGAGCGTGGAGAGAAATGAGGAGGAGAAGAGAGGAGGAGGAAGAGGAAGAGAGAAGAGGAACCTACCTTGCGCAGCAGAAGCTGGTGTCCAACGGGGTCAGCCACCGTGTCCCACACAGCCATTGGCTCTGGAAAGCGAAGAAGAACCAGGGCTCTGCCTGTGTCCACCAGCCCGCAAGCCTCCACATCATGCCCCTTCTCACCACCAGCCCCAGCCCCACAGACGGAGACTGCCCTCCCTCAGACGACCTCAGGATCTCACCCACCGCCCCGCTCTGCAGGCGCTCTTGCTCCCCTCTACGTCCCAAGCCCTTCTACCTTCAGCCCTGATACTAGCCATCATGAAGATGGCCAGATGAAACACGGGCAACTGCACCAACGCTTTTCTCTCCAACACGGATCCCTCCCGCAATGGTCTCAAAGGAGCCGAGGCTGGGAATCTGGAGGCCCTAGAAAAGAAGGAGAAGAGGAGGAAGAGGGGGTAGAAGAAGAAGTGCAACCACTTCTTCTTCTTCCCCCCTCTTCCTGCTAAAGGACGTCCACTTCCCCGTCTTCCTTCTCTTCCTCCTCTTCCTCCTCACGACCACCCAGGAGGAGGAAGCACAGGAGGGCAAAAACAAGGACACAACACAAGAAAGAAACAAAGGGGCAGAAGAAGAGGACAACCAATTCAGAGGACAAGGACAATGCAAGAGAAGGAAAAGGGCGGCTGTGCCCTCACCAAAACCACCAGCTAGTCTCTTAGTGGGACAACCCATTAAGAGGACAACAAGGACAATGCAAGAGGAGAAAGAACAGGTGTGTTTTCCCCATATCCAACAACTTGACGGCTCATCCAGCATGTCTTCCCTCAGCCACCATGCCCTCCCTGACCCCACCACCTTCTCTCCCAAAAAACCAAAGGGGAAGAATTACAAGAAGGGAGCCACACAAGGCAGTGCCATGCAGAATAAGAAGGTTGCAATCCAGACAATGAAGAAGGGGACAACCCATTAAGAGGACAACAAGGACAATGCAAGAGGAGAAAGAACAGGTGTGGTCTCCCCAAATCCACCAACTTGACGGCTCATCCAGCATGTCTTCCCTCAGCCACCATGACCTCCCCGACCCCACCACCTTCTCTCCCAATGAAGCAAAAGGCAAAGAATCACAAGAAGGGAGCCACACAACGCAGTGCCATGCAGAATAAGAAGACTGCAATCCAGCCAATGAAGAAGGGGACAACCCATTAAGAGGACAACAAGGACAATGCAAGAGGAGAAAGAACAGGTGTGGTCTCCCCAAATCCACCAACTTGACGGCTCATCCAGCATGTCTTCCCTCAGCCACCATGCCCTCCCTGACCCCACCACCTTCTCTCCCAAAGTAGCAAAGGCAAAGAATCACAAGAAGGGAGCCACACAAGGCAGTGCCATGCAGAATAAGAAGACTGCAATCCAGACAATGAAGAAGGGGACAAGCCATTAAGAGGACAACAAGGACAATGCAAGAGGAGAAAGGACAGGTGTGGTCTCCCCAAATCCACCAACTTGACGTCTCATCCAGCATGTCTTCCCTCAGCCACCATGCCCTCCCCGACCCCACCACCTTGTCTCTCAAAGAAGCAAAAGACAAAGAATCACAAGAAGGGAGCCACACAAGGCAGTGCCATGCAGAAAAAGAAGGCTGCCATCCAGACAATGAGAAGGGGATAACCCATTAAGAGGACAACAAGGACAATGCAAGAGGAGAAAGGACAGGTGTGGTCTCCCCAAATCCACCAACTTGACGTCTCATCCAGCATGTCTTCCCTCAGCCACCATGCCCTCCCCCACCACCACCTTCTCCATCAAAGAAGCAAAGGCAAAGAATCACAAGAAGGGAGCCACACAAGGCAGTGCCATGCAGAATAAGAAGGCTGCAATCCAGACAATGAAGAAGGGGACAACCCATTAAGAGGACAACAAGGACAATGCAAGAGAGAAAGGACAGGCTGGTCTCCCCAATCCACCAACTTGACGTCATCCAGCATGTCTTCCCTCAGCCACCATGCCCTCCCCGACCCCACCACCTTGTCTCTCAAAGAAGCAAAGACAAAGAATCACAAGAAGGGAGCCACACAAGGCAGTGCCATGCAGAATAAGAAGGCTGCCATCCAGACAATGAAGAAGGGGATAACCCATTAAGAGGACAACAAGGACAATGCAAGAGGAGAAAGGACAGGTGTGGTCTCCCCAAATCCACCAACTTGACGTCTCATCCACCATGTCTTCCCTCAGCCACCATGCCCTCCCCCACACCACCACCTTCTCCATCAAAGAAGCAAAGCAAAGATCACAAGAAGGGAGCCACACAAGGCAGTGCCATGCAGAATAAGAAGGCTGCAATCCAGACAATGAAGAAGGGGACAACCCATTAAGAGGACAACAAGGACAATGCAAGAGGAGAAAGGACAGGCGTGGTCTCCCCATATCCACCAACTTGACGGCTCATCCTCCATGTCTTCCCTCAGCCACCATGCCCTCCCCCACCCCACCACCTTCTCCATCAAAGAAGCAAAGGCAAAGAATCACAAGAAGGCCGCCACCCAAGACAGCGCCATGCAGAAGAAGAAGGGCACGACACAGAAGAGGAAGAAGAGGATGATGAGAAGCAGGAAATCATTAAGATCATTTGGGTTGGAAAAGACCTTGAAGGTCATTGACTCCAACTGTAACCCAACCAACTCTAAACTAGATCCTGAAGCGCCACATCTACACGCTTCTGGAACACCTCCAGGGATGGTGACTCCACCACCTCCCTGGGCAGCCTCTTCCCATGCCTTCTGCTTCATCTCCGTCTTCCTCCTCTCTGCCGTTCCCATGTTCTCACCATCCCCACCCAAGCCCACCCTGGGCGCTCTCAAACAGGACAAAGGAAAAGAAGAAGAAGGGCACAAGGCAGCGGACCAGAGGGGAAAGGGGACAACACACAAGAAGAGAAAGAGGATGATGACAAACGACAAGTAGAAAAGAAAGGGGACGTCGTCAGCTGTGCCATTGACGACCACAATGATCATCAAGACTCTGCTGCTGCTGCTGCTGCTGCTGCTATTACTGCTGCTGCTGCTACTACTGCTGCTGCTGAGCGTGTTGAAGAAGAGAAGAGGAGGAGGAGAAAGAGAGGAGGAGGAAGAGAGGAAGAGGAACCTACCTTGCGCAGCAGAAGCTGGTGTCCAACGGGGTCAGCCACCGTGTCCCACACAGCCATTGGCTCTGGAAAGCGAAGAAGAACCAGGGCTCTGCCTGTGTCCACCAGCCCGCAAGCCTCCACATCATGCCCCTTCTCACCACCAGCCCCAGCCCCACAGACGGAGACTGCCCTCCCTCAGACGACCTCAGGGTCTCACCCACCTCCCCGCTCTGCAGGCGCTCTTGCTCCCCACAATGTTCCAATCCTTTCTACACACCCAAGGGTCAACGTCTGTCTGACTTATTCTCCTAGGCCCAGCATTGCACATTCCTGGTCTTCTGCTTCATCCCCATCCTCTTCCTCTGTGTCCTTCCCGTGTTCTCACTGTGACTATCGATGCCCTCCAGGTCCTTCCCTATGCCACATTGTTCAATCTTGAATACGCAAAAGAATGAGGGCACAATGGAGAAAAAAAGAACACAGAAGATGAGGAAGATGATGCTAAGGAACAAATTGAAAAAGGACATTATCTGTCATGCCAATGATGATGATGATCAAGCTCCTGTGGATGCTGAGCCTGTAAATGGATGTGCCCCCAGGACTCACACTTATATATCCTTGGCTCCAAGGTGATGTCACAGAGCTGCTGCTGATGTCAGGTGCTGGTCTTAGTGGTGGCTTCTGGGAGTTGGAGGCGTAACATAGAATCATAGAACCATGGAATTGTTTTGGTGAGAAGGGACCACTAAATGTGATCTTCTCTCATCCCCTGCAGGCAGTAGGGACATCCCCAACTAGAACAGGCTGCTCAAAATGCCATCAGGATCTTGAATGTCTCAAGGAATGGGGCCTCCAACACATTTTTGGGACACCTGTTCCAGTGCAGCACTACCCTCAACAAGTTTACAGACACCACCAAGCTGAGCAGTGTAGTTGGTATGTCAGAAGAACAGGGTATCATCCAGAGGGACCTGGACAAGCTGGAGAAGTGGGCCCAGGTGAACCTCATGAGGTTCAGCAAGGCCAAGTGCAAGGTCTTGCAACTGGATTGGGACAACCTTCATTGTCAATACAGGCTGGGGGATGACGGGTTTAAAAGCAGCACTGTCAAGAAGGACTTCTGGGTGCCGCTGGATGGAAAGCTGGACATGAGGCAACAATGTGCACTTGCAGCCCAGAAAGAGCAGGATGACAACACAAAAGAAGGGGATGACAACACAGAAGAAGTGGACATCGCAGAAGAGGGAGGAGAGGCCAATGCAAAAGAATGGGATGATGCAGAACAACACAGTGCCCAGTCAGAAGTGGATGACTATGAAGAAGGGCATGACAAGGAGGAACGTGACACATAAGAGGAGGATGACGCTGCAAAATAAGGGGAGGAGGCAAAAGAATGGGATGACACACAACAATACACAATAGGACTATCCTGAATCAGAAGGCGATGACTCAGAAGAAGGACATGATCCTGAAAACATGACACAGAAGAGGAAGAAGGAAACACAGAAGCAAGGAATCATCAAAATCATTCAGGTTGTTAAAGACATTGAATGTCATTGACTCCAACCATAACCCAACCACCACTAAACTAGATCCTGAAGAGCCACATCTACACGCTTCTGGAACACCTCCAGGGATAGTGACTCCACCACCTCCAGGGCAGCCTCTCCCCAGGCTGAACTACTCTCTCGCCCATCTTCTCCCCAGGCCCAGCCTTGTACACTCTTGGTCTTCTGCTTCATCCCCATCCTCTTCTTCTGTGTCCTTCCCATGTTCTCACTGCAACTACCAATGCCCACCAGGTCCTCCCCTATCCCACGCTGTTCCCTACCAAAGAAGAAAAAGGAAAAGGATGGCACCATGCAGAAGAAAAAGAGGATAACTGAGGAAGTAGAAGAGGAAGATGGTGATGCTAAAGAAGAAATAGAAAAGAAAGAGTATGTCACCAGCCATGCCAATGTTGATGATCAAGCTGCTGTGGATGCTGAGCCTGTAAATGGATGTGCCCCCAGGACTCACACTTATATATCCTCAGCTCCAAGGTGATGTCACAGAGCTGCTGATGCCATAGAGCTGCTGATGTCATAGAGCTGCTGCTGATGTCAGGTGCTGGCCTTAGTGGTGGCTTCTGGGAGTTGGAGGCATAACATAGAATCATAGAACCATGGAATGGTTTTGGTGAGAAGGGACCACTAAATGTGATCTTCTCTCATCCCCTGCAGGCAGTAGGGACATCCCCAACTAGAACAGGTTGCTCAAAATGCCATCAGGACCTTGAATGTCTCAAGGAACGGGGCCTCCAACACATTTTTGGGACACCTGTTCCAGTGCAGCACTACCCTCAACAAGTTTACAGACACCACCAAGCTGAGCAGTGTAGTTGGTATGTCAGAAGAACAGGGTATCATCCAGAGGGACCTGGACAAGCTGGAGAAGTGGGCCCAGGTGAACCTCATGAGGTTCAGCAAGGCCAAGTGCAAGGTCTTGCAACTGGATTGGGACAACCTTCATTGTCAATACAGGCTGGGGGATGACGGGTTTAAAAGCAGCACTGTCAAGAAGGACTTCTGGGTGCCGCTGGATGAAAAGCTGGACATGAGGCAACAATGTGCACTTGCAGCCCAGAAAGCCAACTGTTTCCTGGGCTGCATCAAAATAAGTGTAGCCAGTAGGTCAAGGGAGGCGATTCTGCCATTCTACTGCACTCTGGTGAGACCTCTCCTGCAGTACTGTATCTGGGTCTGGAGTCCTTAGCACAAGAAAGACATGGACCATTTGGAGTGGGTCCAGAGGAGGGCCATGAAAATTATGAGAGAGATGGAACACCTCCCCTACATGGAGGAGGCTCCAGAGTGACCCTATTGTGGGCTTTTAGTATTTAAAGGGGCCTTTAAAGAAAGATAGGGACAGTTTTTAAACTAAAAGAGGGGAGCTTAGATATAACATATTTTTTACAAATGTCTGCAAATCAGCCTTATCATGCAGGCTCTCAGCTAGGCCTTTGTCCTCCACCACATAAATCTCCTCAAACAAATTAATGGTGCACTTTTGGAAAGCAATCAGAGAAGTTTCTCCTCTTTTTTACCTATGCTCCCTACAGTAGCTGAAGAATTCAGAGATTTAGTGTTATGGACTCTCCTACAAACAGCTGTTTGGTACACACATGGCCACAACCACTCCCACCACAAAGACATTGCAAAATTTACAGCCAATCTGTAGTGGGATGGAGAGTAGCTTACTCACATTTTGTCTGGCTTATGCATAATGTGCTGCTGGCTGGTGGCAGCAGCAAAGCTTTGACAAGCTGGCAAAATCTTGATTTTTTAATTTTTTTTTTAGTGGAAATTGATCTTCATGAGACCAAAGCCTCAAGATTTTTCCAATTTATAGAATTTATAGCTAAACAACAAAAGCAATAACAGTGGCAAATTCCTTCTTGTGTCTTCCATGCCCTAAGAATCTCCCATCTCAGGGATGCACATATTCCTCATCTACACTGTCCTGGTCTCTCCAATAGCATATCTCCATTTATGGCCAATTTCTGGTATTTGAAAGCAAAGGGGGGGGGGGGGGGGGGAAGCAGAGACCAGACAACCTCACCCTCAGAATATGTATGACCAGTAAGAGAGGAAGTTTTCTTCTCCATAATTCTAGTAGTTACTAAGGGGCCACAGTCCTCAAGTCTGAGGTTGGAATGTAATTGTTTTACAGCAGAGGCACTTTGAGGGCAATGCACGAAGCCATATGCTTTTCAGAGAGAAATACTAAAGTCCAGTCTAATTTTGTCTAGTCTGTGGGGTTCCTGTAACATATCAAGGCAAGAAAGAACAACTGTTTCTATCTAATCTTTCACTCTGCAGTCCATTCTTTTCTGAATAGACTGTATGATTTAAGCCCCAACACATTAAAACATATTAAAAAATGTCTGCACAAACACAGGGAGAAGCTGGAGAGCATCCCTCAAGCAAAGCAGAGCTGAGCTTTGTGACGAGAGCACAGCTGTGGAAGCAGCATTGATCTGTAGGTGGAACTGACTCTGAATCTTCCACTCTCTTGGGGAGTGATCTGCTGGCTGGGTTTTACATGAGATGTGGCATTTATGGTGATGTCACCATTTCTAAGAAAAAAGAGCTCCTTTCTTTGAAAAAAATGAATTGATGCAGGGACCTGCCTTTTTCAATGCATGGACTACTGAGACTCCAGTATGTGAAAAACATATGTCTCCCAAGTTGTCACGTGGAAAACCTGAAGGGTAATGGGTACAAGTTTCTAGTAGGAAAATTCCAATTGGATACAAGAGGAAAATTTTTCACAATGGGAACAATCAGCTATCAGAATAATCTCCCCAGGAAAGTTGTGGGTTCCCCAACACTGGACACTTTTAAGGTTCAGCTGGACCAGATTGTTTAGACCATGCTTTTGACAAGAAAGGTTTGACCTTGAAGTCCCTTCCAACCCAGTACTCTATGCTATGTATTACATACACAGCATACAGTATGTACATTCTACATACTCAGTATAGAGGTTGTGTATCGAGACTATACACATTATAGGCAAATTGATGTGCCGAACTACTCACAGCTGCTCACTTCAGAAAAGGAAGACTTACAAATCCTTCCAAAGTGCTTCCTAAGGACTAGCAACTCCTCCAAGCAGCCTTATTCCTCCACCACCCTAGGCAGCTGGGGGGTCTTGTTCTGTGCCCTAGGGACCTCCCGGCGCCATGACCGCTCTCCGCAGCACCGGCCCAGGTCCCTCTGTCGCGATGCCCTTTACTACGGCTAATGATGGGAGAAATGACAAACACACGGCGCGGCGGCGGAGCGAGGGCCTCCCTAGGGGCCCACGGCAGTGGGAAGGCAAAGCCCCGGCCGCGCGAAGCCCCGGCCGCGCAAACCCCCTCCCCTCAGGCGGCGGTTGGGCGGGCGGCGGAGGCGGAGCACCAACGGACACCGCCCTCCCCTCAGCTGGCGGGTGAGCCTTAACAGGTAACGGAGGAAGCGCGACCGCCGCGGGGTCGAGGTGGCATCTGCTTCCTGGGTTTCCTTTCGCTTCGGCTCGGCAGGGACCGCCGCGCCGGCAGCACCTGGGCTGGGCCGGGCCCGCCCCGCCCCCTCACCGCGCCCTTCCCGCCCCGTGCCCGCTAACGCTGTCTCTGCCCGCAGAAGCCGCGGCCGGGCCATGGTGCCAGTGTGCTGGGGGGCGGCCAGCCCCCTGCTGCGGATGGCGGGGGCCAGCTGGAGACCGCTTCTCGTCAGCGTCACCCGGAGCCGCAGTTGCCAGGCGGGGGGCGGCGCGGCTCTAGCTGTCAAGCAGCGCGGCTATGACGTCACCAGGAACCCCCATCTCAACAAGGTCGGTGTGGCTGGGGGGGTGGTCTCCCAGGGGCGTGAGCGGCCGCGCTGAGAGAAAGGGCAAAGCAGTTCGGTGGTGGTTGGTGGGGTGGGTGGCTGACGGAAGGTGTTTGACTTTCCCAGGTGAGAGTCCTGGTGCCTGAGTATTGGTTGTGTGGCTGTGACCATCCCCAGGCTGCAGCCGCATTCTGAAAGGGGCGAAATTCGGCGGGGAGGTGGGGGAAGCAGTTACAAAGCAACCTGAACAGGGCACAGGATGAGTTCTGTAGGTGTGCACCAGCTGGTTTCTCCAGAGCTGATCATGAGGCTTCCCTCTGTCAGCTGCAGGGGCGGCATTGGAAGAGCCGATGTATGGCAGGCATGCCTTTGGCTAGGACCTGGAATCACAAGAATACCTGGGGTACTTTTCATGTGTGCTGTACTGAGTGTTGTAGTGGAACTGATTGTTTGCACCTTCATGTTCAAACAAGGACATGCCGTGGTGGTTCTTGTAAAACTTCTTTTCATAGCAATGCATTTTCTGCTCCTGATGCAGCACGTTTTGCTGGACGCTCTCAATATTGCAGAAACCTCACCATTAGCTAAACAAAAAAAGCTTTAGGAGGAAGAGGTTTGACAGGCTGGAAGGTGTGTAAAATGAAGCCCTGTAATTTACTCCCACAATACTTAGCAATAATTTTCTATACCTTTCTGGAATTTGAGGGGACAAAAATAAAAATCTGGATACAAATTTTGGGATCGAGTATGCCAGATTCAGTAATGTTGGGTTCCAGGGTTTTGTATAAAGATAGCTAAAAATACCTACAAATACATTAATTACCTTAAAAGTAAGCAGATATTAAACATGATATTGACAATTGATGGGTCTGTGACTATTTATAATCTTTTTGGTACATGAGGCCCCAGTGTCTTCTTCTGGATAGGAGACTCTTTGGGTGACAACCTTTACTTTGTGCAGAACGCCGCATGCTGGACTTGTATCTCATGGTACCATTTCAGTATTCATGGAGGTGCTCCCCAAAGGACCAAAGCATCTGATGACACAGGCTGTTCCTGAGTACACAACAATTTTGTAGGCAATGGGATTTGAGTTCTTGTGCCGGTAAGACAGAAGAGGAGTTGCCAACTCTCTCTTAAGCAACAGTAGTTCATCAGCATTAAGTGGTTTTGATAGGTTTTTCTTCAACATCTGACTTGTTCTTTTTGGTGGCAGTTATAAAGAGCAACATAGCTCACAGTGTTTGTAGTAATCTTTCACATATCATTTTGAACTGACAAATTAATACCTTGACCTTTGCTTAGTGTAATGCAATAATAGCACAGAAATGATTGAATGTCCCAGTTGATAATTTTCAGAAGTGAGGCTTTTCCTAACATGTTTCCTCCCCCCAGTGAAATATTTTTCTTTAAGTCTAGATGGAATGAGGCAAGAAGTGAAGAAAACTACTTCTGTTAGAGGTAAAATATATTGTAGCATGCTGTGTTTAATTGGCCATGAGAAATCTCCTAGCTGGTCTCCAGCCCAGATATTTGCTGTTTGTGTTGTTGTGTTCCTCTGTCAGTACAGGCCTTACATTGTTTGATAGTCATCTACAAAACATCCAAGTAAGGACAGAAGTGGCTGATGTGTGGTAAGAGATAAAGACCACCTGTTTATGTGGTCCATCTAGGTCTTTAGTAAATGCTCAGGCCTTCTTTCCAGGCTTTTCTAAACAGGCTTCTGTTTCTCTGCCGCTCTTAACAGTTCATTGTAGTGTCTAAGGAATTAACTGCATTCAACTGACATGGGCTATTCCAGACAGTTCATGTTTTGTCAGCATATGATTGATGGCCCTTGGGTCTGCTGTGCTTCAGTACTGTAGGTCAAAATCTTGATAGGTTTTCAGGTATGTCCTCATCACATAGCAGTTTTTCTTGCTCTCTTTGGTAGTTAAATGTAGGCATGAGGTCATTGCTGTTTTTCTGCAGCGGATCTTACTTCAATCTAAACTTTTGTCTGATCAGAAGTTGTTTTGCAGGGGATCTGTTCTTGCATCTCTCCAAAAAGATTTTGCAATGTGAGGCTTTGGGCAGCCAGTGTTTTGCTGCCTTACTCCATGCTCTAGCTGTTTTATAGCTTTTGGGTTCTCAGTCTAAAGCTATGAAGTGTGTGGTATTTATTCAGTGAAGATTATGTACCTCCAGCAGAATCACAGACAGATTTACGGTCTGAGGTTACTGATCCAAGTCTTTCCTTGCTTACTAGGTTGAAGGTGCTTTGAAGAAGCAGACTCAGCAGTTTCTTCTGCCCAGTTGCCTCTAACATCCTAAATATTAGTCAGAGCAAGCTGTCCTCTGAGAAGCTCCCCTGTTTCCCAAATCTGCTCTAGAAGAAAAACTGGTGATGGATGCGATTGTTTCTTTCCCTTGGCCATTGTTTACTATGTGAAGCTGGTTTGTTCTTCTGCTGTAAAGGAATACCTCAATGTTGATGTATTAAGCACGGATCATAAACGAGTTATCACCAGTCCTTAAATTATTTGGCCAGTCTAGGCACTGTGTATAAGAAATTTCTTGATTGGGCATTTTGGGCAAAATTTAGAAGAAAAAAAAAGTTGTCTTGCAGTTAAGTAAGACTGCATTCCATCTCTGAGAGTGGTTTGACTTTCTGTGTGACATTGGGGAAATCATGTGCAAGGAAATCTTGTAGCCTGGACAGTAGGAGGAACTTTGAAGGCAGAACAGGTTATGCTGCTAAGGCTTTAAGTGTACTGCATGCTCCTGTACTTTTCATATACTGTTCTTCCTTCTGTAGCAATGTATGCCCATGTCTGATCCAGAACTTGGAAAGCATCAGCATTCTTCTGAAGGATATTTATGGTCTTAAAGTGCAGAAGCAGTTGTTTGCAGCTGACAGAGCAATCTCAGAAATAATAGGAGGATGAAGACAAGCTGGTTGCATGTTTTTGTGATGTGCCTCATGATGTGTTTCTTTTCCTGCCTTTGAATGCTACAAAAGTGGAAAACCTAAAAAAGTTAACAGTGTCAGATAGCCTCAACAAATTGGTGAGACCATTTTGTGGTGATCCATGTCCGGGGTGGATTCCACGAGGATTTGTTAGAAGCTTTGGCTGCATGTAAGTTAGTGACTTGTTGACAGGGCAGCAGCAGTGCCCAGAGACAAATCTGTTCTACTGTGGGGCCTCAGCCTTGTGAGAAGCTAATTCAGTGCTCAGACCTTGGGAGGAAAGATGGAGCATCTCTTACCTACTGTCTTATTTATCAAAGTTGCCTTGTGTTTGATGTGGTCAAGGCTGTGTTGTGTCCTTTCTGGCACTGCTGTCAGTTCTGGAGATTTGTGCAGTTCTGCTCATCTAAGATGTGTTCTTCTTGAGCTCCATTATATCCACATGCCCTCTCTTTTGTTTTTTAACAAACAGACTGAGCTGGACAGTTCCCAGTTCAGCCATATACCAGTAGGAACTGGTGTGCCCAGGTGGCATTAAGAATAGTGTGGCCAGCAGGAGCAGGGAGGTCATTGTGCCCTGTACTCTGCATTGGTTAGGCCACACCTTGAGTACTGTGTCCAGTTCTGGGCCCCTCAGTTTAAGAAGGACATCGAGACACTTGAACATGTCCAGAGAAGGGCAACAATGCTGGGGAGAGGCCTTGAGCACAGCCCTATGAGGAGAGGCTGAGGGAGCTGGGGTTGTTTAGCCTGGAGAAGAGGAGGCTCAGGGGCGACCTCATTGCCATCTACAACTACCTGAAAGGTTGTTGTAGCCAGGAAGGGGTTGGCCTCTTCTCTCTAGCAACCAGCACCAGAACAAGAGGACACAGTCTCAAGCTGTGCCAGGGGAAGTTTAGGCTGGAGGTGAGGAGAAAGTTCTTCACCGAGAGAGTCATTCGCCATTGGAATGTGCTGCCCAGGGAGGTGGTGGAGTCACCGTCCATGGAGGTGTTCAAGAGGGGATTGGACGTGGCACTTGGTGCCATGGTCTAGTCATGGGGTCTGTGGTGACAGGTTGGACTCAATGATCTTCGAGGTCTCTTCCAACCTTAGTGATACTGTGAAGAGTCTTGTCTGCTCCAAAATCTACTGTAATGTTGTACATGACACCGGCCTGCGCTGTTCGCTTGGAAGGTTGGTGACATTTTGCTGGAAGTCCCTAATTCTGAGACAAACCACACTGAGATCTGCCATTACAAGGAGATGCAGAATTAGAGGTCACAGTTTGTTTTCAGAGTGTCAGGATATTGCTGTGTTTGAAGGGCTGAGATAATACACTAAACTTTTCCACAAGATGCAGTGCAGAGAGGAGAATATGAGATCTGAACTGGACACTACCCTGGACTCTTTTGATATGCATGCACACCCTCCATTGATCTTCAAGGAATGTGTCATGATGAATTGCAAAAACAGACAAAAAAACCCAATAACTCAGGCCCAACAAAATTATGAGCCTGGATCTGTAAGAATGAAACTTTAAAGAATTGCTGTATGTTGCTGCAGTGTTTTTGCAATGTACTGCTGTACACATCATTAAAATGCAGAAAGACTGTTTGTCCTTCAGCTTGGAGAGGATCAGGGTTGAGATGACTGAGGGTTCTTTGAACGTTGTGTCAGTAATTTGCCACTGCAGCTGAGGGAGAATGATGCAGTCTTCCACATGGCTGTAGTCAGCAACTGGGGTAAAACAGGCCTAAAATTAGCTGGATTTGTAAAAGGGTTGCACTTAAACAAAATTGGCCATGAGCACAGGAAAACTGCATGTGAAATGACAGCTAGCCAGATAAAATCAAGGCAAGATTATATGTTCAAATTAGTTTAGTAAATATCCAAATCCACAAGGTTTTATTCTTGCATCTGGAGGTTTCAGTTTACTAGGTTTAGTTCTCTGTGGACATTTAAGCACTAAGGATGGCACAGGGCTTTAAGTGGCTGTGTGACTCCCAGCATTTGCTAGCTTACCATCTGTTCCATGTTTTGCAAAGAGAGAGTTTAGAGATTCATCTCTTGTTTTTCAGGAGCCTGTAGCCATTTGACTAAGTTTTAGGGGACAAGTTTTAGACTGACAAGTTAATTTAGAAAACAAAACAAAAAATCTACCATGGATTTATAAATGCACTAAAACCACACCTGGCTTTGAATGTCCTCAAACTGAGCATGAAAGGATGGGAGTGTGCAGGGGAAGCATATCCTATTTACCTGTGCTGTTTACTCTTCCTAAAGTTTGTGACTGCTGCTGGAGACAGGATGCTTCTGTTAGATGAACTGATCTGGTGGAACTGTCCTGTTACTAGAGGTATTGAACAAGACAATTCAGTGGCCAAACTCTGCACTACATGGGACACTTCAAAACTGAGTCAAACCATAACTGAGAGCTATTAGGCTATTATGGTCTAACTCTTCTGGAGTTGAAATACAAATGAGCTGAAGCACTGTGCAGCATGATGAGTCTTCAGTAGTGTCCAAGTAGAGAGGCTGTTTTCAGTGTTTTGACTTGTTCTTCATTTCATCAGTCAAGCCTAGGTGAATCATCCCTGCCTTCAGTGGAAGCAACCTCAGGAGATGAGCTTTGGCCTGGTATTTTGGTACTTGTGGTGATACTCTGCTAATACGATTGCTCAGTTAGATTTGTTTTGGCCTTTATCCTGGCAGGTGAAGTTTCATTTTGGTGAGTTTGGTGTTAATGTTAAGCATAGCATTTTTGAGTCCAAAGTATCTTTTGGTAAAGGCATTTCTTCATGTTTTGGTATCAAAGAACATATTGTTACATCATGGTCAGCAAACTAAGCCCAAACTAAATCTGTTGGTGCTTCTGGTATTGGCAGCAGCCTGTAGAAGTCCCTTTGCTTCCCCAGCTTGGATTCTAGTCCTTCTTCCTTATCATAGGCAAACCAAGAGACCATCTGCCTTCCTGTCTGTCTGCATAATCTCTTGCCAACACTGTCACTCTGCCCTTTGGGATACCACTGATGCTCTAGGTAGAGGTCTTGTGGAAAAGCATGGAAGTGCAGGGGAAGACTGTTGCTGCCAAGGTGAGAGTGGTGCTCAAGCACACTCTGCCTCTGTGTTGTGTTCATCTTGTTATTTGCCCTTGTTTTGGTTTTTGCCCTTGTATATTCATTGAGAGGTCTTGGGAGTATTTGTTGAGGAGCTTTTGTAAGTACTGAGTGTAAATAAATTGTGTTAGGACCAAAATGCTTGTTTCTGTTTTCTGAGCAGTTTAAGTTGTGGACATTCAACACTTTGGCACCTGCCTATGTTGCTTTCGCTTTATTGTTCCCTCTCTTTGGAGAGGCCTTAATCCTTACCCCAGGTATGTTTTGGATGGGCAGAGCCAAAAATGAACATAGCTCATGTTTCATAGGGTGGACTATAGTTTTTTGGCACTTGAGTAAGAATTGCACTTAAGTAGCACAAACTGTTTGATAAGTAGTGTGAAAATTGATATTGTTGTAGTTAGAATGGATCTAGTGCTGAATGTTACAACTTGTTCAGCATTCCTATTCATTGCATCTAGTCAAAGGTGTGGCAAACAACCAGCTGATTACTTTGGAAGGACTGTAGATGCTGGAGGGAAGACTGAGCTTATTATGTGAAGGGCTGGTCCTATAAAAAAATCTTCGTTCCACCGGCCTTGCTCCATGTAAGCAGCATGGCACAAAATGTCATGGATGTTAGGAGCTGTGCTGCTCTGTGTTCTTGGTCCTCATCAGAAGTAGTGGTGATTTAACTGAGGTGCTGACAGGCAGTGCTAATTCACAAGATGAAGTGAAGAGCAGTAGTTTGTGCATTGGTTTTTATTTCAGATAGTTTTGACCTGCTACAGGTGGGTCTGGCAGATTTATAGTTTCATGTGCCAGAGTCTGACCCCAGAATCTTTGGGTTTGGTCTGTCAGATCTGACACTCACTGAACAAACCTGAACCTTAAGCAAATTCCATTTGACTGTATTTTGAATTTAATGTAAATTGAATTCCTCTTTAGCTTCTATAGCAGCCACCCTCAGAAGAACACTAGCAGCTGTTACTGGCATTCATTCAGAGTTGAGAAAGGAAAGGTGAGTCTTTAAGGAGTAGCTGCACTCTATTGATACCTCTTGCTGAAGGGAGAAGTTATGATTGTTTATAGTATTTGGGGTCCTTCAGGGATTAGGATAATCTGACTCACTATAAATGATGCTGATTTACCTTCTTGCCCCTCCAACTTGCCTGACTGATGCAAGGTACTGTGCAAACACCTGCTTCTGGCAACTCTGTGGTCTCAGTGTTTTACTCTTTCTTCACTTCAAGGAGTACCACTGCTGGCAGGTGCCCACATGCAGACAGCACCCAGGCACTTCTGGCGCCCAGACCCTTGCAGAGTTATGGCCTGGAGTTTGACACTGGAGCTGCCAGCGCACGTGCCTGCTGTAGCTGAAGAGCAGCTGCTGCCCGGCCCCGGAGAAGCCTTGCCTGTCTCTAATCACATCGGTGTCTCATTAAATGCTAGGCGGAAGTGCAGCTTGTCCTGTCGTCTTCTTGCTTGGTTTGGGTTTTGGTTGGTTGGTTGTTCCACTTGTTTGGGTTTTTTTTTACCAAGGGGGCAGGGAACTAAAAGGCCAATGGTTATGTTAATTATCCTTGGGGTACTGGATCCAGAAATATTCTTACCCTGGCAAAACCTAGGAGACAAGTCAGACTGAAGAACAATGTTTTGCTTTGTCTCACTCTTCTATTCTTCGGACTCTTAGTTATTTTTCTGTCTTTTTCTCACTGACTTACCAGACCTGCTACCAAACATTCAATAGCCTATTGTAGCTTTCATCCAAATAAATTCTTTTGGGACAGACGTAGCTTTAGAGCTGTTGTGAGCAGGTCAGACAGGCCTTGATGCTCGGGGAAGAATAAACACTGTGCTGTAATTCCCTCTCTTTCAATGGAAGGTTTGGCACAACAGCAAACTTGATTACTTTCAGTTTATAATGTGCTCTAGTAGAGATGACAAGCATGGATTTATTTTTTAACCTCCTCTTTGAGGCCCAGGAGTGACACTTGCTATCTGTCTCCCCAAACAACGTGACAGTTTGATGAATGACTTCTGTATTGTCAGTCTAATACAGTACCTTTTAAAACTGTTTTAAATGGCAGAGCTTTTTATAGCTCTACAGCTGCCGAACACAAGACTCAGAAACTGAGCAGACTGTCATTCTGACAAAGAAAATAACACCAGCACAGAAGTTTCCTGCACATCAACCTTTTCTGCTTCACAGCTCTCTGTTGCACATGTGCCCTGTTTTCAGTACATGGAACCAAAGCAGATTTCCAGTAGATCTCTGTATTGTGTGTGTGTTTATATATACCAGATCCACATTTCAGAGCAAGTTTTTTCTGTCTAGCTTATAAAGTGCTAAGTCTATTTTGTAGTATGTCCATATGGATTGGTTTTACTCAGCCTCTTAAAATGTGTAGTTAGTGCTTTTTCTGTCTTCCTCAACATAGGAAGGAATTAGCTGTTTCAGTTACAGCAGCACTATGTTCTCCTGGACAAGACATCTTTGAACTCTTTGGCTTAGCTAATAGATTTGCCACTTTGCTTAGTGGTTAAATTCTTTATGGAAAGTATTAAATTCTGTTTAATCTTCATTTTAAGGGTTTGTTGTTAAGCCTGCAGATAATTTCAGTTGTGATAATTTGCCAGTGAGAATATCAAGTGCATGCCAAATCCTGTCATTTTATGAAGTGTCCAGATTATTTGGAGTTTCAGTAGGCAGGATGGTCTAAGGTGGGCAGAGCTGGAAGGAAAGAGAATGTATTTTATTAGGCCACCTGGGCAGGGGAGGTGGTAAACCAAGGGATTTTCACATTCATAGTCTTTCTAGTAACTCAATAAAAGTCCAATAAAAAAAATCCCCACCAACAAACAACAAAACTAACAAACAAGCAACCCCCAATAACTAGAAAACAAACAAACCAACCCCAAAACAATGCAAACAGACTCCCACCCATAACCAAAACCCGATTACAATATTGAAGGGACAAGACCCTTTTCTCTCCTGATAGTATGTGAAGATTTGAATCTAGCAATAAAGTGAGACAACTACCAAGAATTACTTGCAGAAGTGCCAACTCTGAATACTGGGGGGGGGGAAGAAGTATAATCCAAAACCAGATTTTTATCTCCATTGGTTTGGATTTTTGGTTTGTTTGGGTGTTTTAACAGACACTCTTTAAAATCAAAAAACCTCTGGGAGAGCAAACCATTTGCACCAGCACAAGGTGCACAAAGGCTAACTTCCATCAGGCTCTGTTGTAGGGAAGAGGTTTGTGCAACACTTGGAAAAGCATGAAAGGCACTTGGAGTTGCACAAGAACAGTTTGGCAGTTCAGGTGATTTCTGGGTGAGAACTGCAGTTGGTACAAGAGGGTCTCAAAGTTTTGGAAGTGATGAGGATGCTGGGAAGAACTGAAAAGTTTTCTCTTCCCCCAGTGCTTAGCAGATGGTTTGGCTTGCTGAGTGAAATCAATGGAAAGTAAAGATAAATGTAGGTGTGTCTACAGAAAGTTTTCCAAGCATCAGTTAGTGCTGGTTGTAATGCAGAATGGCTTCTGTGGTGTCTGCTACTTTATCCTCAGTGGTGAATTTGAGAGCATTGATGTCTTACAAGCTTGTCAATAAATCACATTCAAACACAAGCATGGTTGCTCAAAGGTAATAAAAGAATTGTTTTCCCTCTCAAGTTTGGAGGACTTTCAGTGCACAAACCACTGGGGCTTGTTTTTCATTGCACACACGCAACAGATTCCTCTTAGGTTTGGTAAATTGCCCAGGCTGTGATGTGCTGCAATATTTATTAGGAGGAGACATGTGTGACATGCCTTTCACTCCATGTGCTGATGCCAGCAGCTTTTACTGGCTCATGTCTAGAGGAGGGGAAAAAAAAAGCTTGTAACATCATAGAGCTCTCCCTGAGTCTTGCTTTTGGTTTCTGAAAGGCTTTAGTTTTCAGGAGGCTTTCCCTTGATTTCTGTCAACTTTGCATTAGGCCTTTTTTGCACTGAGCAAGCAGCTGCAATATTCCAAGATGTTAGATCATTTGATCACACAGCTCTAAGATTAAAGATAGTATAGTGTGAAATTTCACCATCGTGCTCTTCTACTGGATAGTAGTTAAAATGGACACATGTGCAAAACGATGCTTATTAATTGTCTAAACCAAAATCTCAAAGCAAAAATGGGATTTGCCAACATCATCAGTTTCCACCTGCTTCCACAGTTGTGTATCCTGAAAATCAAAAGTGGTTTGTCCAAGCTCATTCTTATGCCTTGTCAGCTTTGGAGCAACCAGCTCAGTGATGCCTTTCCAGTGCCACAAACTGTCCTCCGGCTTGCAGGCAGGAAGAGCTGGACTTCGGCACGAGAGCTGCTGGAGGGCAAACAAGGGCACAAAGTGGGATACCACAGAGAGCTTCAAGCTGCCCTGGAGAGTTCTTGTAGCTTTATAAAACTTAGAAAAGTACCTTTGAATTGTGACCTTCCAAATGGCCACTAGTCATGCGTAGCTGGGATTATAAAACCCAAGTGAATGCATGACTGACACTTGCTGAAACTGGGCCACTTCCCCTAAAGGCAAGTACTTGTTCTGAGTTTAACTGCATTTGAAGTTTCAGCATAACAAAGTTGCCTCTCATATAAATAGAAATGATGCAAAGGTACTGGAAAGCAGCAGCAAAACTCTGGCTGCTGCTGGAAAATAGGCTTGGTGTTGGCCAGTTTTTAAATGTTAATTGCATTTTAAAGATAAGCTTGGATGGGTTTGGCAGTGAGAGTACAACTGTAACTAGATCTTCTTGTTTTGTACAAGAGCCTTTCAGGTTTCTCTGCAAGGTCAAATGTCCTATTGACTGGCAGCTGGACTGCTTTGCTTCTAGGAATGTAACTGGTGTTTTGTGGAGTTGCAAAATGAGCTTCCCACTGAAGCCAGATATAAAAGAGACCAGGCGGGTTACTTCCTGCAAAGCTGGAAACCCTTGTAGCATTTGTTAGGATTTCCTGCTGGGAAAGAGGGATATTAATCTCCTTTGACTTACAGAATCATAATATTTGCATTGCAATTTGTAACGCAGAGCAAGAAGTTTTCAATTAGTATTTCCTGAGGACCAGCACACTCAGTAAAGTGGATGCTTTTAACTTCAGTTCTTTGGTCAGAGATTCAATAAAGCAGCCCACAGATCTTTAAATGTTCTGAAGTGTTGGTGTGAAGAGGAGCAGTGAACAGATCTGTTAGGAAGCAACAGCTGAAACCATTCTCAAGCCTTTCTCGGTGTCTTTGCATCATCATCACGTAATCTCTGAACTCTAGTACTGTATCAAGTGTGCTTGTAGGAAGTATAAACTTCAGTCTTCTGGATGAAACATTCACTTGGTCAGCTCCCCACTGGCTTCACTTTTCCTAGTGTTGCAATGTGTTTTTCTCAAATCGTGAGCTGATTGCAGTGATCCTCATTGGGGGCCCAAACCAAACTTGTTTGAAGTTCTGTCACCCTCTTCTCTTCCGGGTTCATGGTCATTTTAGCTTCACAGTCATTTCATACTATGGAAAATGCTTTATGTCTCTTAAGAGAAACTTCAGTTTTAACTTGGAGGCAGTATTGCTTTTTTCCTGTCCAGGCAGAAGAATGCTGCTAGGAAAGAGGATGTATTTGGGTTCAGGAGTATGCTAGAGGTTCCAGTCCTGTGGTGCACACAGTGGTGGGATCATCTGAATGCATGCCACTTTGTGCACTGCAGATAGTCCTTATCTCCATTCTGGATGAGATGGGCCATATAGCTGGGACTTCTGGGCATCCAGCAGCTGCTTTTCATGCAGTCTGCACATATGCTGAGGCTCATCATCTTTGGATGCACTGCATTTATTGTGCACCTGCAGATTAACTCTGAGCCAGCTTCTGGACTTTCAGAAATCCTGGGGTAATGGCTGAAGTCCTAACATTTTTCCACAATAAAAGATCCAGGTGGAAACAGAGGTCATGCCTTGAGATACCAGCATGTGATAGAGTACATGTCAGAGCTCGTCTTTTAGAGAGAACATCTGTATGCATGTTTGGTAATTCACCTGACCGTGAGGTAAAGAAAGTACCTTTACAGTTTCCTGCTCTGCAAATTAAGAAACCTATTCTTTATTTAGAATTCACTGCTTAGGTTTAGAATTTATTCCAAGAATCTATTCTTGAGTCTGAAGTGAAAACACATTGCTTTTTCAGTCCAGTGAGACTGTGGTTAGACACATCAGCTCAGGCTGTGGTTGCCAGAGTGTGGAAAAATGCAGGAGGTATGGAGTCTGAACAGTGATACTTGGAGGAAAAGAAAAGAAAATAGTGTGACTGAGAGAAATACTTGTGGCTTATTATTTCTTATTCCTGACTCTTGGAGGCATTGACTTTCAAGGCATGTGTTATTCAGCTTCTGTTTTTCTTTAATGAGATTCATTCAGGCACGAAGTTCAAGCTGCTGGAGTCTTAACACACTTGCCGCATTGCATCTAATACTGTTGAGTTGTGTTGTATTTCTTATCAAATAGTTAGGGAGGGCAGTTTCTGAATCACTGCTAGGCATGTGAGAAAGAATCAGATGGTGGCAGGCATCGTGTTGGCTTCTTCTATTGCACATTTAATTTTGGAGCATTCTTCCGAAAGAGGGAAACAGAGCTGGGCTCGCTTCAGTGGAGCACTGCATGTAGCCTGCCCAAGGTGATACGGGACATTTGAGGCCAGCATTGGTGTTTGCTTACTTGTTTTATAGCTGCTGTTTGTCTGCACCGGCGCTGAGCTCAACCACAGCCTGCTAGAAACACGTGGTCAACTGCTGTATGCCATACGTGCCCTCGAATAGGCATTGGTCTATGCAGTGAAAAGCATTTTGTGCAATACTTCCCCAAAGCTGTGTGCACCCATAGGCAGCTGTTCTGGGAAGGTTTGTGTAATTCTGTTTACCAGAGCTCACTTCATTTTTTCCATTAATAAGCTTAGTTAATCACTTCAGATTTCTGGGTTTATTACAGAACAGTTCAAAACTTCCAGTCATACTGTGTATAAGTTACAGATGGCAATATCTGTAAACTTGAGGTAATTACCTTGTCTACATTATTAAAGTAATAATTCAAAGAGAGAACCAAAAGAGGGTAAATGCACAGGCCAGAGATCTGGGTGTGATGCATGGTCCTCCTGTGGCTGCTGCTTCTTAAGCATCTGATTAGACAGATGCTACAACCAGTGATTTCTTAGAGACCAAGGGATTATTGGCCTGACTTTCCTCTCATTTTCTTTAATGACACCTTCCAGCAAATGTCAGGATTAGATCCAAAGCAGATTGAACTTGATGGGAAACAAATGAGTAATTACAGGCCTATGCAGGCCAGTATTGGCTTCACATTGTTTAAGAAAGTCTTTTGCTGAACTAGGGCAGGGGGTTTGATTTAGTGTCCCACTGCTCCAAGGCCGTGAGCGTCTTCTGGCCAAAGCCTGTCTGAGGAGTGCCTTTGTGGGAGCACAGCTGGGCTGTAAACAAATGGTTTTCTGAAAAACCAGCAATGATACATCTGTTATTGACAGACCAGGAGAAAATCAACTGCAAAATGAAATGAGCTTGCAGGATAAGGTACAGACAGATGATAATGTCTTCAGCTGGCATTTGCTTTGCTAAAGGAGAAGACAGACAAGAAATAACGACCCCATGAAGTGACAGAGTCGCTTCAGGTCTCAAAACTTTGCAGTGTGTAAATTTGCTCTTGGCTTTGCACTGCTGAGGTCACCTGGAATTTTTCCATTGAATCACTTGCTTTCATTTAAAAAGAGGAACAGAAGAGCAGTAGGTGAAAAGCAAGAAAAGTTCTGAAGCAGTATGAGAGGCTCTTGTATTAGTGGCTTTAGATCCTACTTAGAATCATAGAATTGTAGAGGTTGCAAGGGACGGCTGGAGATCATTGAGTCCAACCCCCCTGCCAAAGCAGGATCACCCAGGGCAGGCTACACAGGAACACATCCAGATGGGCCTTGAAAGTCTCTGGAGGCGATTCCACAACCTCTCTGGGCAGCCTGCTCCAGGGCTCCATCACCCTTAATGTAAAGAAGTTTTTCCTCATGTTGAGGTGGAACATCCTGTGTTCCAGTTTGTGCCCATTGCCCTTCATTCTACCACAGGACAGCACTGAAAAGAGATTGGCCCCTTCTTGACACCCACCCTTCAGATATTTATAGACATCTGTGCTCTCTGTACCTTGTGAGGTACATTGCCTGCAGGGCTGAAGCCTTATTTGGCAGGTTTAGGCTAGAACTCTTACAAACATTAATTTGTGTCAGTTAATGAAGCCCAAGCCCAGAAAAACTCATGAGCATCACAGTCTTGTTCTCAACAGGGAAGTTTCAGAGACCTGCAGTCCCTCTGGCTTCCTTGTGGGTGACTTTCCACCAGCTAGTTATTGATGCAGGGCTGAAATGATGCCTCATGTTTGTGGTAATGCTGACACAGAGGGAAGTGGATGATGAAGCAGTGGAGTTTCTGTGCTGCTCTCTGGCACTCTCCCATGCAGACACAGGCACTGGCACTCACTCAGGTCCATCATATCTCTGCTCATCAGCCCTTACATTCTTTATTAGTAGTGTGAGAGTTTGACCTGTCCTTCCCATGTACTACACAGTAGCTGAGCAGTTTTAATAACATACAATTGATTAGACATGTTAAGGGTGTTTGGAACCAGAATCTGCCTCCAAGGCATGGAGAGCAAACCTTTTCTCCTCCCCAAATATTTAAATGTTAAATTTTGCTTCACTTAATCTTGGTGCAGAAGTGCATATTCTGGTTCATGGTTTCTGTCACCCAGCTCTCTTGTTCCTAGAAAGGGAAGTTAAGGAAAACAAGCTAAGTGTAGCAGTAGCAAAGAGCATAGTGAGGACTGTCTGTAAGGTATGACAGATGGAGCAAAACCACACAACCACATGGTAAACTTGGTGACTTTTCTGTGCCAGACACCTCTGCAAACAAAATGTCTGTGCAATCCTCAAAAAGCAAACTGAAATCAGCAGTGTTATGCAAATGAGTTTTGATCCTATAGGACCCTAGATGGAGTGCTTATAGTGTCAGTGGAACACATCTCCTGGATCTGTACCTCACAGCAGGTCAGGATGATGCACAAGAAATCAAACTGCTAGAGTGGGTCCCCGGGAGGGTCATCAATATGATCAGAGGGCTGAAGCACCTCCCCTGTGGTGACAGCTGAAGGCGTTTGGGCTGTTGAGCCTGGAGAAAAGGCTGCTCTGGAAAGACCCTAGTGCAGCCTTCCAGTGCCTGCAGGGGGCCTACAAGAAACTGGGAAGGGACTTTTCACAAGGTCTTGTTGTGATAGAAGAGGGAATGGATTTAAGCTTGAGGAGGGTAGATTTAGACTGGATATTAGTAGAAATTGTTTGCAGTGAGGGTGGTTAGATGCTGGAACAGGTTGCCCAGGGAGGTCGTTAATGTCTCCTGCCTGGTAGTGCTCAAAGCCAGGTTGGATGAGACCTTGAGTGGAAGGTGTCCCTGCCCATGATGGGGGGGGTTGGAACTAGATGATCTTTAAAGCCCCTTCCAACCCAAACCAATCTGTGAATCTATGAAAGGCTGAGAGAATCAGGGTTTAGCTTGGGCAAGGCTTCAGGGAGACCTTGTTGCAGGCTTTCATTACTTCCAGGCTTTCTTATAAGCCCACTTAAAATGGGCTTTTAAGAAAGATGGGGATAATCTTTTTAGCAGGGCCTTTAGTGATAGGACAAGGGGTAATGGTTTTAAGCTAAAAGGGGAGAGATTTAGACTTCATATAAGGAAGAAATATTTTATGCTGTGGATGTTGAAACGCTGGCACAGGTTGCCCAGAGAGGTGGTAGAAGCCCCATCCCTGAAAACCTTCGAGGTCAGGTTAGACAGAGCAGCCAGATCTATTTAAAGATGATCCTGCTCACTGCAGGGGAGTTGGACTAGATGGCCTTTAAAGATCCTTCCCAACCCAATCCAATCCGTTCTGTGATTCTAAGGCAAATGCTGAGCTCTGGTGGGAAAATTCAGTGGTAGAAGTAGTTGTGAACAATGTGAATGTGGAGCACCATCGCTGTGGGGAACAATCCAAGGCATGGATTTTCAGTGAGGACAAAAATAACCCAGGAATGTTTGCTTCCTGCTGAGTCGTAGCAGTGCTGTTCCAGCATAAATAGAGTTCAGAACTTCTCAACTTTTCTCAACTTTTTTTTATTAATGTATTTTTTAATGTCTCCTTTTTTTTTACTGTGTTTTTCAGTTACTCAGGTAGCCTCAAGCTTTGCAGAACTGCTTTCTTTTGTCTTGAGGGAAAAAAAGGCCTGGAGAAGCAGAAGGGTAACTTTCATGCAGAAATGTAACTGAGACCAGGGTAATGGAATAGGGAGGTACCTGATTCTAGGAACTTTGGTGTAATAGGAAGCTAATGGAAAGTGTGCAACTGCAGGGCCACCCCTCTGTGTTTATCACATTTTCATCTGAAGTAAGATTCTTTTTTTCTCATCAGTGAGCACATGCATGTTCCTCGAGCAGGATTTCTGGCAGAATCTGGCCTCTTTATTCTGAGTCCTAATTCACCCCTGCTGTTCCCTGAAATGAAAACCTCCTGATTCTCCTGCAGGAAGAGGCACTGCTAGTGCCATCTGCAAAACATCAACATCATCTACGTTAGGCTAAAACCACTCTGCCCTCTCAGCATAGGATGACTTTTAGGGAATGTTCAAAGGCACAGCTTTATCCTCTGTTAAACACGCAACGAAGAGACCGAGCATGTCTTGTCATGTAACCCCGCTGTTAAGTTGGGCATCAGCTGACACTGCTTCCTGTCCCTGCTTCGGTTCTTGTCCTCGAGTACAGCATGGAAAAACAGACTTTGTTTTAACCATTATTTTGTGCACCTCAGCATCTCTGTGAAGCAGGAAGAAGTGCTGAGCTTTGAACAGAACACTCTGGATTTATTTGCAGAAGCCATCTCTTGGAGCTCTCCTTTGAAGAGCACTGTATGTGGATCGTGAATGGAAATGCTTGGGCAGTGTATTCATAGCTTCAAGCCTGCAGCTGCTTTTTGTGGATGATCTATAAAACCTTTGAGAAAAGTGTGAAACATTTCATGCTATTAATAAAACCTTATTTTGAATATGACATACTTCTCAGAAAGGGATTTTAATGAAACAGCAAGAGGGGTTTTGCCATCAGGACAAGAAGATAAGGAGATGAGAAGCAAAATCTCTGTCATAGAATAAAATAAAGAGTGACGATAGAAGCAATTTGTTCTGTGGCCTGTGTCTAGACTGTACTTGGACTGGCTTGGAGGAATGCAGGTCCTGGTGCAGTCTGTCCATTTATCCTGGTAAGCTGCCCAATTTTGGCTTGTTTGTGAACGACCTTGTGCAGACCCTTTCAGGAAGAAATGTGTGGTGGTGTTTGCTGGTATTCAGGTCACTGAAGAAAAGATGACACATAGAGGCATCTGAACCTCAGTCATCTGCTGCCCCCACAGCAGCAGTGGGGGCAGTGTACTGGAAAGCATGGTCTGTACATAGGATCTTCCCTTAATTATAGCCACCCAATCATCCTGGTAATGCTCTCTACAGGACTTTTAGGGTGAACAGGTTGGACAAGTGGTGAAACAGGCCTGACTCTGGGTTTTTAGAAGTAGGAGGTATTTCTGCTTCGAAAATCTTGTATAAACTATTCTTATTTCTAGTCAGTTTACTTTTCTGCATCTTTAAGCAAAAATATTAAATGAATAAAAAAAAACTGATCCTGTACAGTGAGGAAGGAGGTGAAGTCTGCATAATGCAGTTTAGAGGTATAAAATCCTCTACAATAATACAATACAATACAATACAATACATCAGGTTGGAAGAGACCTTCAAGATCGTCGCGTCCAACCCATCAACCAATCCAACCCACCAATACAATACAATACAATACAATACAACCCACCTAAACAACTAAACCGTGGCACCAAGCACCCCATTAAGCCACAGTGCAGTGTGCTCCACCTCTCCATTCAGAGTCAGTAGCTTTTTGAGTTTGCAGCGCACTAGTATAGACACAGGTAGCTTGTGCCACCCTGAAGGCAAGGACAGGATCATTCTTTTAAACCTTTACATCTCAGGAAAGCAAAGACAGCATAAATATGTGCCTCTCTCTTGCCCTTTGAGAACTTGGTAGTGAGAATTTGCAGTCAAGTTCAAGAGTTGCAGGATTTTCTATTCATACTGCAACCTTTTCATCTACTAAGGGAAGAAGAGAGAAACCATTGATAATCCAGATGGGGTTTTTTGCCACAAATAAACTCATTTACTGGACGTGAATGTATCCCTGCTTTCATTGCCCCAGTTTGCTGAGCTTTACACCTACCAGCACGTTAGGAAAACATCTGATTTGAATTTGAATGGAGGATTGTCCACTAGAAATACCTGTTTGTCTTCACTGTGCTTCACCAGACACCAGGTTTTGCTGCTGTGGGAGTGATAGAAGAAGTATTTGTAACCCTGTAACAGGTTTAAGGGATAGATGTTGTATGGCCATCACCTCCCCAGAAACCTTTTCAAGGTGGGCAGGGGTTTCCCTGTGTGCGTGACATCCCAGAAGGCTGCAGCTTGACCTCTGTAATCAGAATCATGTATTATGTATTACTCATCCAGGCAATTTGCTAAATCTCAACTGTTTTCTGGTCACTAGCAGCCTTCCTTGCACTCTTGACAAGTACATTCTGATGATCATTTAAACAGCTAATGAGCTGCTTTGCCATGTGAGCTAGTCTCAATGACATAATTAAATGCTTATTCATAATCTGGTTACATTCTCTTAATACAGGCTTTGCAGCTCAAGTTCAT
The DNA here is from genome assembly GCA_015227895.2 of Colaptes auratus. Lineage (NCBI taxonomy): Eukaryota > Metazoa > Chordata > Aves > Piciformes > Picidae > Colaptes > Colaptes auratus. Next base: position 28,800,416 of record CM037631.1, read on the forward strand.
CCCTGTCTCATGAGAACACTTCAGTCAGTGTTTTCTGTGAATGGAGCTGCTTTGAATGTCATGGTGTACTGCATTCCTGCTGCTGTAAGAACTCAAGAAACCCCAAATGACATACATCAGATGCAGGCAGTATCTGTGCTAGCAAATTGAACGTACCCAAGGCCATTCTTGGCCACTGAGGCCAGCTGCAAGGTCTCCATGCAGGCTACTAAACTCTTACCCTTCAAACCAGTGGGTCTGCATACTGGGAATGGTCTGGGACCCATCATAGCAATCCAGGAATTGCCAGTCCTATAAACAGAACTGACTGCTGCAGAAGTTTTGAATCTAACTTATTGGAAGGCATCATGGGTTTTCAGGTAAAATACAGTATTGGTAATTACAGCTTTTAATAATCAGCAGTTGTTTGTTTAATTACCCTCCTACAGGTGTTTTTAATATCATTTGGTATGAACCTGCAGACCTGCTTTCAATATTAACAAAAGTACAAGTTACCTTTTGTTAGCAAAGCTTTGTTTCAATCTCAAAATGCAGGCTAGGTTTTAGTTTTGCAGCTGATTTACAACTCACCTGTAGTCTTTGAGCCACAAAAAAGATTTAAGAGAGTGGAACATCTTCCGTACAAGGAGAAGAGGAGACTGAGAGGTGACCTCATTAAACGTGTAAAGGGTGAGTGCCCAGAGGCTGGAGCCAGGCTCTGCTGGGTGATGCCCAATGCCAGCACAAGGGGCAGTGGGGGAAGCTGAGGCAGAGGAAGTTCCATGGAAACAGGAGGAAATTTTTTTCCCCTGTGAGGGTGACAGAACACTGGAACAGGCTGCCCAGGAGGGTTGGGGAGTCTCCCTCTCTGGAGATGCTGCCTGGATGTGTTCCTGTGTGACCTGGTATAGGTGATCCTGCTCTGTAGGGGGGTTGGACTGGATGATGTTTTGAGGTCATACATGCAGGGCTTTGTTTTTTTCCCAGGGGTGTGTGTTACTGGCTTTGTTTGCTTTGTTTGTGTGTTGTTTGTTTGTTTTGAATCGGTGACTCCAGGGATCTCATTTCCTTTGCTTTCTACTTAGAGACTATTGTATGAATCTCCCTGTGAGCCTCTTCTGGGTAGAAGTAGAAATCCTTTTTGGAGCAGAGTATATATCTAATGTTAAAACAAAAATTAGGCACATTACTACTCTTGACAATGTAACTTACCTGTGCTGCTATGACCATTTTTGTTACTTTGGTGTAGGATGTGCAAATGATGGATTATTCTTTTATTGTTTCTTTGTGTGACAGCATCCTGCTTTAGTAAGGCTTTAAAAGTGGGGGCTAACAGCTTAGAGTATGGTAAAGTATGCTAACACCTTGAAGTGTCAGTACAGGTGATGGAGTCACCATCACTGAACTGTTTAAGAGGAGACTGGATGAGCTACTTGGTGCCATGGTTTAGTTGATTAGATGGTGTTGGGTGATAGGTTGGACACAATGATCTCAAAGGTCTCTTCCAACCTGGTTTATTCTATCCTATTCCTATTCCTATTCCTATTCCTATTCCTATTCCTATTCCTATTCCTATTCTACTCTACTCCACTCCACTCCACTTCCCCAGACCTCCATGCCTGCATCTTGTCAGTCTTGTGTGTTCTGTATGGTGGCTGTTTGCTGATGTATTTAGTTTTCCAGTAGTCCACAGCAGCTTCTCGTGCAGCCCCCGGGGATTTCCCACCCGCGTTCTTAAGGGAATCATTGGAAATGATATTTCTTGTGGGCTCTGCCTCAGTGTTGGTGAATCATGCAGCACCAAACCTACAAATTATAGCTTGGTTGAGTGGTCTAGAGTAAACAAAAATTTCCAGTATTTGAAGAAGAATTTCTGACCCTGAAATTTGTCCCTTTTTTTTCCTTTCCCCCCTGACTGTATTGATTGGCATAGCCAAGCTCAGCAGGGATGCTTGATGTATGCCAGGAGCTCATAATTCTGATGCTGAGAATGGCAATGCATATGCTTAATCCAGAAACTATTAATGTGTTTGCTGAGTATTTCCAAGTGGAAAGTTGTTCATTGCCCCAGGATAGCACGTTTCCTGTGCACTAGTGTTCTGTAATGATCATTAGTGTGAAAGCTGAGGAACTAATTGCAGACAGTGTTGTACAAACCTTTTAATTTTCAAATGTCATTATTTAAAATATTTCATTCCATAATAATGTCTTTTTAATCTTGGGTTCTTAATTGGCCTGCACCAACTAATTGTGGTTTAGGGTGTGTTGCTTGCTTCTTGTCATCTGAAGTGGGCGACTTGTTCAGAGAGGAACGAAGAATTAGAGCCTATTTACGAGGTCTGTTTTCAGGAGCAGGGTCACTTAGAATGCCATGGCCCTGGTGATTGCCATGGCCCTGGTGATTGCCATGGCTCTGGTGATTGCCAGTACTGATGGACCTATGAAAAGCAGTACTTATCAGCCCCTGAAAAAGTGATGAGGTGTGTTTCAAACAGCAGTTCATCACCCTTACAAGAAAAGATCCTTGTCAAGGGAAGTATCTTGAATGGTGTTCAGTTATCAGGTAATTAGTGTGTAATAAAATGTATATTTTTATATGTTTTATAATTGAATATCTTGGGTGGTGGTATCTTCAAACACTGCTGTAGCTTATTTACTAAGTATGTTTACAGGTTTGATCATTCAGTTGTGGGTATTACATTCCACATATAAAGAGAGTTAATGGTTCAAGCGCAGGTCTAACCTTGCCAATGCAGCAATTCACATTGGAAATACAGGTTCCCCACAAATGGGGTTCTGTGACAAATTAGCCAGGGACTCACTACTTGCTCCTCTGTCTGGTATCTTCCCAGATGCTGTGACTATAATTAGAGTTGCCCTTGGCTTGGAGGGGTCTTAGGGGGCCTCTCTCTCTTATGTGCTCCATCACTGGGCTGTAGTCTTTCCATGCCTCTTCTGGGATTCAGTTCTCTTGGAGCTTTCCCCTTTCTCCCTTGGTCCTTCTCTCCCCTACCTCCCTTGGGCCCAGGTACAGCTGGTCTGCTAAGGCAGGCCCCTTCAGCTGCTACTCAGGCAGTATTTGGCTCCTGTTGCTGTCTGGGTGAGAACAAGCCAAGCTGCCTGACTTCTTGGCTGGTTTAAATACTGTCCCAAGATAATTAATGACCTTTGGTAACGCAGAGTCCTGATAACTGGACCTATGGGATGGGGCATATCCAAAGCTGGCCAGGGGCACACACAGTTCACAGCTGTGTCACAAGTTAATTACACGTGGTACATGTTTATCTGGACCCCAGGAAGTGTCCAGGTTAGCACAGTGCTTAGCCATTGTCTGGGCTGGGGCATGTTTGGGGGTTTGACCCTCCAGGCATAGTGTTCTGGAGTTACCGAGCCAAGTTCCAAGGGAGTCTGGAAAGTGAGATCTATCTTGCCTCACTGTTGTCCCTTCCTCAGTCAACTTCAGCAAGGCTGGACAATCAGATTGGACCATCAGAGACTGTAAGATCCTAAACTGCTATTATTTTCAGGGCAAATGTGCATGCTTGAGCAGAAAACTTTATTACCAGAGCAGTTCACAGGCCCTCACCTGTGTTGTGGCACCACCCCTTCTATGTGGGCATTTGGGTTGTGAAAGGGTTTGCTGCCTCTGTGAGCCCTGAAGGAGCCCTGCTCATTTGTAGACTGTTGTTGAGTCTGCTTTGTATGGCTTTTTCCCACCTGTGTAAAAAGGGGAAAGATGATTTAGGGTGGGCTTCGTGCAGGCAGAGCTCATGTCCATGACAGACGGCGCAAAGCCTTCGGTCTCTGTGCTTAGCAGGACTCGGTTCAGAAGCGTTGCCAGGTGCTGGCGTGAGGTTTCAGACAGACTGGGCACAGGGACTGGAATCTAGTTTCACAAACTTGCAAGACATCAGTATGCTCTTGACTGCTGCTCTGAGGGAAACGTGCTGCTCGCTGGCTGCGTGTAAACATGTCAGTAGTGGAGAGTGTGTGATGGGGCTGATGCTGTTGTTCAGGGGGTGCTTCGTGCCTAGCTAGTCACTTCAGTGAGAGTTCACATAGAATCATAGAATCAATAAGGTTGGAAAAGACTTCAGAGATCAAGTCCAACCTGTCACCCAATACCTCATGACTAACACCTCATGGCTTCAAGTGCCACATCCAATCCCCTCTTGAACACCTCCAGGGATACTGACTCCACCAGCTCCCTGGGCAGCACATCCCAATGGCCAACAACTCTTTCTGTGAAGAACTTTCTCCTCACCTCCAGCCTAAACTTCCCCTGGCGCTGCTTGAGACTGGTTCTTGTTCTGGTGCTGGTTGCCATACTCAGCCACTTTTCTGTGAAGACCTTTCAGTCAGAGAGTTCCCCACAAGCAGAAGCTGGAGAGATGTCCTGATACATTTAGGAGTTCTCTCTGTGTGTATATATAGGAAAATCTTCTGGACAATGTAGTTGCTTATTAATCTTGTTTTCTACAGACTAAAATGTCCTTCTGGATAGCCTTACATTAACAGTGGTGTTACAGCCAAACAGTTTCACATTCCAAGAGCACTCTTTCATCTGTTACTTTGCAGCCTGTCCATCTAAAGTCATTTAAATGTTTCACTGTGTAGGGGTGCTATTTCCCAGCAGTACCTATACCATGTTTGAGCTGATTTCAGCACTTTCCCCTGGCTGCTCTGGCTGGAACTGTGTGTATCTCGGTTACAGAGCACACTCGAGCCCGCAGAGGGCTTTTTGGCCAATAACTGGTGCTAGATGATATTTGGCTCTGTCAGCAGGCTTTGGCTGGTCAAGCTGACTCTATTCTGTCCTCCCTCCGCCCACCCTCTGATTTGTTTTCCCCTGTTCTACAGCTTGGAAGGGAAAAATATGAAAGTGAAGAAATCTCAGAGATTCCACTACTTCATTCCCAGACCTCTGCCATTAGGAAATCCAGTCCCCCTGTGAATAGTAACCAGCTCAGTGCGAAGGTTACTGCAGAGAAAGTGCAATCAAGTGTTGGTGTTAAGAATCGATCCCATGATGTGCAGCTACTTGAGTCATTCCTGATGCTGTTTCAGTGCTTTATAAACTATTAAAACATATTTTTGCCTTTTTAGGGTATCTTATTACAAGCCATTGCTTGGTAGCTGCAGGATTTTGGTTTCTGCACAGACCGTGTGGTAAGATCTCTTGGCACGCTCCTCAGCTCCGTGATGAATTGGTCTTGGAGCGCTGATGCCAAGGATGCCTGTGGAGAGCACCACGGCAAGAGACAGTATGAAAACATATGAGAAACTTGAATAAATGTGGTGTTTGTTTGTGTTCTGCCAACCAAATGGCTCTTCATATCCTGCTTTCTCTTGTATTTCAAGTAGCTTGATAATTTTACTGCTTGGATCTGTCTACGTGGCTTTAATTGGATCCAACCATTTAGTCTAGTACCCTGTCCTCACAGTGGCCAACAGCAGATGCTTAGTGAGAAACGAGGATAGGCAAGGAGCCGATGATAGTTCCTCCTGCTGCCAACAGTTTGCAGCTCAGGGACCTAGTAGCTTAAATTACTGCATTTAAAATAGCCTTCAAAATATTCATCTCCCCCCAATGTGTTAAATGCTTTTAAACTCTACATTCAAATAAGTGGCATTAAAGGCAATGAAATGTTTTGTTTTGAACTTGCAGCTTGGTGGTATTGTTTGATGCCTTCTTGCTCCTCTATTAAAAGAGACTCTGAATAACCCAAGGTTGTTTTGTCCCACCAGGAGAAATACAATTTCCAGAAACTTCTTAAGAGAGACTTCTCAAGAATCTCTGGTCCTGAGGTGGTGGTGAGATGAAGGTGGTGTTGATTCATTTGATTTGGAGAAGGCTGAGGTTCTCAATTACTTCTTTACCTCAGTCTTCACTGGCAAGGCCTCCCAGAATGATGGAAGATAATGGCAGGTGCTGTAAGAGGGAACTGCCCACGGTGAGTGAAGATCAGGTTTGACCATCTGAAGAACCTGAAAGTGTTCAAGTCCATGGGACCTGATGGGATACACCCAGGGGTGCTGAGGGAGCTGGGGAGGAGGTTGCTAAACCACTCTCCATCATATTCCAAAAGTCCTGGCAGTCCAAGGAGGTGCCCACTGACTGGGAAAGGGGAAACATAACTCCATTTTCAAGAAGGGAAAGAGTGATGACCCAGGGAACTATAGGCCAGTCAGTCTCTCCTCTGTGCCCGGTAAGATCTTGGAGCAGATCTTCCTGGAGGCACTGCTCAGGCAGAAGAATAACAAAGAGGTGATTTGGCACAATCAGCACAGCTTCACTAAGGAAAAATCCTGCCTGACAAACCTGGTGGCCTTCTATGACAAGGTCACAACATCAACAGATGAAGGCTGAGCAACTGACATCATTGACCTGGACCTGAGCAAAGCCTTTGGCACTGCCTTGCACCACATCCTAGTCTCCAGGCTGGTGCAGGATGGGTTCCATGGATGGACCATTCAGTGGGTACAGAACTGGCTTGAGGATGCACCCAAAGGGTGGCTGTCAATGGGTCCATGTCCAAGTGGAGGCCAGGGACAAGTGGAGTCCCTCAGGGATCAGTCCTGGGACCAGGCTTGTTCAACATCTCTGTGAGTGCCATGGACAGTGGCACTGAGTGCAGCCTCAGCAGGTTTGCTGATGACACCAAGCTGTGTGGTGCAGCAGACAGCTGGAGGGAAGGGATCCATCCAGGGGGACCTGAACAGGCTGCAGAGCTGGGCCCATGACAACCTCATGAGTTTCAACAAGGCCAAGTGCAGGGTCCTGCATCTGGGTCGGGGCAATCCCAAGCGCTGATGTAGGCTGGGCAGGGACTGGCTTGAGAGCAGCCCTGAAGAAAAGGACCTGGGAGTGCTGGTGGATGAAAAGCTCAACATGAGCCAGCAGTGAGCACTTGCAGCCCAGAGAGCCATGCAGGGCCTGGGCTGCATCAAAAGAAGCACAGCCAGCAGGGCCAGGGAGGTGATGCTCCCCCTCTGCTCCACTCTGGTGAGACCCCACCTGCAGCAGGACGTGTTCTAGCTTAAATCAATTCCTCAGCTTTAGGGACCAGTTACTAGGGATAATTAGATACAGTGGATATCTCTTCTTTATTATCCAGCTTTCTGCTTCGTGTAAGACATGAGTAACACTTAGATGGTCATGACCCCCTGAATCTCAGCACCATTCTTCCAGTAAGTGTAGGGAAGAGAGTAATACTAAGAGTTAGGAAATGTGGATTCTGCTTCATGGATTAGTTTTGAGTTGCACCAAGGTTAAATACCAGAAACAAACAGCCCATGCAAGATGACCACCAAAATTAGCACATGTGTTTGAAAACAGACCAGGGGCTTGATGGAGAAAAGCTGCAGTGTGATGGAGGAGAGCTAGAAAATGAATTTGAAAGTGGTTATATGAAGTTGGTTTTTCTCATTTCATGAGAAAATAAGAATTCTGAAGCAATGTGTGGAATACAGCTCTGCAATGGAAATGACTTCCATAAACTGAAGCTGTAACTAAAAGTGTATCAGATAAGCTCATATCCCACAGCCTCAGAGCATATCCAATTAATTGATGAGATAGAATTTCAATACAAACAGCTCTGTGAAAGAGTAATGAGCACCATGGTGGTAAAGCTGGAGAGAGAAGCCTTAAGAGCCTTTACAGCAGTTTTTAGATGTTGGATTTTTATTTGTTTAAAAAGAGAATGAAGAGAAAAGCAAGCCCCTACAAACCGTGCCACACGTTGTTCCTGCAGGAGAGAAGCATTGTCTGGTTCCTGTAATGATCATCTGTGAGCCTGGCTTTCATTTAAAATAAATAAATAGCTGTGATTCCACAGGCTGGCCTTGAAGTTTGCACTATTTTGAAGTCATCTGCTGCACAGCAGGCTCTGAGGATTTGTTACTAGCTGCTAAAGGAATGAGTGCAAACCAGCAGGTTCATCCTCGCAGCCTCAGCAGAAACTCCCTAGGAGGTCCTGCGGAGTTGCAGGAGCAGACCCTAAAGCTCATTTATGCTCCCAGCCCATCTGCTTTATCTCACTGGGCACTCATCTGCTTCACTGAGCAGTATCTCTGAGCTGGGCTGAGCATCACACAGTGGGCTTTGGCTCTGCAGAGAATGTGAGAGAAAAAGGAACCTGAATTGTAGAGCCATGGCGGGGGGAAACTGCTAATTGAGGAGATGTGAAGAGGGAAAGCCCTATCCCTTCATTCAAATTTGTGGGGAGGTTTTTGCCTGTTTCTGCTGGAGGTGACACAGGAAGATGACTTGAGGGCAGGAGGGGAGTGGAAGAACCTGTGTACTTAGCCCTTAATATTGCCCTCAGAGTGACAGCGTGCCCACAAGGATGCCTGTGATGACCAGTATGACTGGCAGGGTTCAGCTGTGGGGAGTTGCAGCTCTGGCAGAGCATTCTTCACCTCTGGCTCTACAGTGTCTTTATTTCCTGACTGCATCATTTGACATTTTGACCTGTCAAGTTTTGCACTCCAGATGCCTACAGGGTGCCTGATGGAAGCACAAGCATCCTGGCATGTACTTCTAAGTTTCTTCTGCAGGAAGCCCTGTGGCTCTGTACAGTTTCATGTGTCTTAGCTTCTTGCCATCACCATGGTTGGTTTTTCTGGTTTGGATGTTTTGGTGTGTTTGGGTGGTTTGGTTTTGTTTTTCTCTTTCAGACTGTAATGGGGGTCTGCATTATGGTTGTGTTAGAGGTTAAGGGTTAACCCTGGGGCAAAGAGCCCATCCCGAGAGAGAGGCACTGGATACTGTAATGTGTTATTCCCTTCCCTTTCCTGCATAATCTCTATTTAAGAGGCAGGACTTCTGGAGTTCGCTCTCTTGGCTCCTGCTTTTGCTTTTGCAGGTCGGGAGGGAGGCTTTTTGCTGGCTGGGAGCTGTGGGCCATGTGGTGGGGCCTAGTCCATTGCCAGTTCTGGTTTTGTATATATTCCTTTTCCCTTAATACCATTTGTACTGTGTTTACTTTTGTTAATATTACTTTTCTTAACTTCCAATTCTGAGTGTGTCTGGGTTTGTTTACCCATCTTACCTTCCCCTGTCTGGTTTTTCCCTATGGGAGGAGGGAGGTGGGTAGGAGGGTAGACCTACATTCTGTCAAACCAGGACAGGTTATCATAATTCACCTGACCTGCAGCCAGGGAATTTGACCTAGAATTCTCTTTGTGGGTTTCTGTTTATTTGTGATAGAGTGCAAAGAAGTGAGCTCTTTTGTCCTGAAGCCTACTTAGAAGTTGAGAATCAGGTAAAGACTGTTAGTCAGCTTTTCCAGGAGGACTCATAGTGCAGGGCAAGTGGCCAACCCAGTGTCTCTTTGAGTAGGAGCAGCTAGAAACAGCCCCTCGGTTCACACCATCGTAGAACCATGGAATAGCTTGGATTGGAAGGGACCTTTAAAGGCCATCTAGTCCAACCCCCTGCACAAAGCAGGGACATCTTCAGCTGGATCAGGTGGTTCAGAGCGCTGTCCAGCCTGACCTGCAGTGTTTCCAGGGATGTGGCACCTACCCCTCTCTGTACAACTTGTGCCAGTGTTTCACCACCTCATTGTAAAGAATGTCTTCCCTGTACCTAGTCTAAACCTCCTCTCAGCTGAAAACCATTGCACCTTGTCCTGTTGCTACAGCCCCTGCTAAACAGTCTGTCCCCAGGGTTCTAAGCTGGGGGTTCATTTATTTGCTGTTTAAAACCTTTTCCTTTCAGTATCTTTCAGTGGAAAACTTTTTTCAAATTTTCCATCTTTTGATCAAAATGAAATTCTAGAACTCTCTGTTTGGTTTATTTGGTGGTTGGTTTTTTTTTCATTTACTCTTTTTAAGAGGGTTTTTTTTGGGGGGGGGGTTGGTTGTTTGTTTTCACAAAGTAAAATAAAAGGCTACCTGCTGGTTTTTGCTCTTCTTCCTGTTATGGCATTGCAGGGTTTATTTTAACAGTTCAAACTTAAGCTATAATGATGAAAATGGAGTTTAAAATGTGGGGAGGAGGGAACTGATACATTGAGATACACACACACACACACACATAGATGCTTTTAGAAAGACAGAACAAGAGAGGGGGAAATAACCTTTAAATAAAATCCAACCTCATCCAAGGGTCCTGCAGGCAGAGATAAACTCACTGAACCCAACCAGCTGAGAAAAAAAGAGGCAAAAGGAGAATGTGCAAATGGAAAAATTGTTAAAATAAATGTATTCCTGTAATTATGTTGTCCAGAGCTGTACTGAATATGTGACCTGGGCAGTCTCGTTGTGCTAATTATGATTAGCTCAAAGAGAGAGAGAGAGAGACTATTTTGCTCTGCTCTGCCACATGAGAGAAGCAGAGATGGAAGAGGGAGAGCTCAAAAATCAAGAGGCACCTGGCTTAGGTTGCTTCAGGCAGATGAACAAAGCTGCAGCCCCTTGGTCAGCGAGTGTCAGTGCAGAGCTTTAGCAGGGTGGGAGGCCAGGCTGGCATGCCAGGTGCGATCACCTTGCTCAGCGTGCCAGGTCTTGGCCGCAGTAATAGTTTGCTTGTCTCGGTTCCTGGCCGTTTTGGTATTTCAAAACACAACAGAGTTTGTTTTACCATGAGTTGTCAAAACATGTTCATTTTGGTACTGTTTTCATCCCTTATAGTCTAAATTGTGAGATCAGTGTTGTGTTCCAGCTACATTATTCTCTTTGCCCTATCAAACCCACCCGGTTTTCACAAACTCCTAAGGAGGCATGATCCTGAGCAAGCTGACTGACCTTGAGCAAGGGCAGTACCAGGTGACCTCTGGAGGTTCCTTTCTACCTAAATCAGTCAGTGGCTGTGTGACACACTGATGTAACTGAGGGAGATTCTCTACCTCAGTGATCTGTATTATAAGTAGGTTTTTGCCTCCACAGCAGCCTGGGAGAGCTGGAAGAGCAGCTCTGTCCATGTGGTTGAAGGCAGGAGCTCAGGCAGTTGAAGGCTCTTAATTTCTAGCTATTAATTTCCAGCTATTAAAAAGTATCTGGTTTGTTTCTTGTTATTTCACTTGACATTAATTGATACTTTCCTGCTGCTTAAGGGATATAAAATGTAGGATTTTAATGTCCTGTAATGTTTATTTTTAAAGTGAGACCAAAATTAAACTACAACTTTTGGCAGAGGGCTTATTTTTTTTCATCTGTGCCAAGGAGAACTGTTGCATCATTTTCTCCTCCTCACTTCTTAGCACAGAGCTCTCACCCTGCACATCTATGTAGCATCACCGAGGCAGTGAGGAGCAAGGACATTGCTCTTGCTAGCTAGGTCTTCACAGAGAAGTTAAACCTGCTTTTGGATGACAAGAAGTAATTTGACAACTTGGTTTTGTGCAGAAAATTCTCTGGTTCATTTAAAAGCGGAAGCCAGGGCTTGACCTGTTTCTTACTAGACATTTTTGCACTGTTGCTCAAGATGAGAGTCCCTGTGGTCAGTACAGTTCTTTGGGGATGTGAAGAATTAATTCTGAGAATAGAATCTCCAGGAAGTGCTTTCTGCATGTGAAAGGCAAGTAGTTAGCTGCTGCCATGTCATCTTGCAGGCAGAGAGTTAAAATCGTTGCAAGCAGCACTTTCACACAGAAATTAATCCATTCTTTTCCACAAGATGTTTTCATAGGTCATTTCTTTATTTCTGTGAAGGCCATCAGGTAGAACTGCCAGTGGCTTATTTTAGAGCTATGAGAGAGCAGAACAGCTGTACTTCCAACACTTGGATATCTCCTGCCACCTGGAAAGGTGTAATCCCAGTAAGGGTCAAGCCTGGATGTGAATTTCAATGGAATCAATAGCTCAGTCCCTGAATTGATGTGTGGCTTTAATTTGATTGCTTTCATTCTTTCTGTTTTCATTTTCTTTCTGAAATTCTGGCCACAGAAATGGAGAGGTCTGGAACACCTTGCCTATGAGGAAAGGCTGAGAGTGTTGATGTTTTTCAGCCTGGAGAAAAGAAGGCTCTGGGGGGTAGATCTTATTACAGCCTTTCAATAAAGGATGGAGAAGATCTTTTTAGCAGGGCTTGTTGTGACAGGCCAAGGACCAATCTAGTAGTAGTATCTTAGTAGTGGTATCAGTCAGGGTTGGAAGGGACCACAAGGATCATCCAGCTCCAACCCCCCTGCCATGGGCAGGGACAGCCCACACTAGATCAGACTGACCAGAGCCTCATCCAGCCTGGGCTTAAACACCTCCAGGGACGAGGCCTAAACCACCTCCCTGGACAACCCATTCCAGGGCTTCACCACTCTTGTGGTGAAGAACTTCCTCCTCACGTCCAGTCTGAATCTCCCCACCTCTAGCTTCATTCCATTAATCATTTTGAACTAAAAGAGGGGAGATTGAGACTACATATAAGGAAGACAATGTTTTTCCAATGAGGATCTTGAAACACTGGCATACATTCCTTAAAAAGGTGGTGGTAGAAGCCCCTTCCCTGGAAGCATTCAAGGGCAGGTTGGATGGGGCTCTGAGCAAACTGATCTAGGTGAAGATGTCCCCGCTCCCTGCAGGGGAGTTGGACTAGATGACCTTTAAAGGTCCCTTCAAACCCAAACCGTTCTGTGGTCTCCAAAACTAGATGGAGTTATGTCTTCCCTATGACCTGGAAGTCAGATACGAAGTACTTTAAGACAAGACCCAAATTAATGACGAATCTCAAATTCATGAGTATTGCTCAGGGCTTTGTAAAGCAAGCACATCTAAGCCAGTGTGTCTAGAGAGAACTGAGTTTACTTTCTTGTATGAGAAAAGTGGCCCCTCCAGAAGGCTGCAGCCACATTAGGCACTGATGAGGTGGCCTGCTGCTTTGCCTCTGGACTGGAGCAGCTCTGGGTTTGTTTGGACTGCAATGTGAGAACAGTAGTTTTATTATTTGTACCATATAGCCTGTGGATGGTGTCTGGTCATCAGAAAGAACCTGTCAAGGAGCTGTCAGAATAGAAGGAAGAGAAGAAAGGTGTTTCAAAGTTTATCTGCATTGAGGGGAAAAATATAAAGCAATTTGCATTCACTGGATAAATAAAAGATGAGATCAGAAGCAGCCAGAAATATTTCAGTGGGCCCTCTTTCAAGGTGATTTGGTACCTCTCATGCATTGTACATACTTGTTTTTCATGAGTGCACATGAGAGCTATACCATCCAGGCCAAGAAAAGGATCTGATATAAATAGACACAAAACTCTGATTGTCTGTGGTCGTGGGTCTGTATTTTCCCTTAGCCTGATTTTACCCTGTTGTTGGGTTATTAACATCAGTCAAGTTGCTCCAGGTATGGCTGATAAGCGATATCAAAATCAGACTTTTAATGAGAACTAGGTTTACTATTTCAAGGGAAAAGGATTCCCTTAAGTGTTGCCAGAAGGAGAGCAGCACAACCAGCCCTAACCAGCCCAACTGCTGCTGACATTTATTTGCTATGAGAGCTGTTGCAGAAGCATTGGGGTTTGTGCTGATCAGTAAAGGGGCTCCCGTAAGCCAGATGGGCTGAAGTATTAAAGCTGTTCGCTTTCTCTCTGTGGATTGCTTAAAAAAGACTTTGTTAAAGCAGAGTGGACATTAAACCACTGCCATGAACATGAAATCCTGTTGTGTTCACATGCAATACAATTAAGTGTTTCAGGCATTCCAGTAAGGATCAGCCCACGCTGATCCGAATCACTGAACAGGAAATGCTGCTAGGCAAGACACTGAGCTTAGCTAATTAATTCTAATTTATGTATTAAAGTGTTGATCTAGATAATGCAGTAATTACAAATGCTTGTGTTTGAAGACCATGAAAATTGCTGCAAGATGAAATGTTGCAACCATCAGGATGCAAAGGTTGGTCACATTTGGCATAGAAATGTTTGTCTTGTCCCAGGGCGATGCGTTTGTAGGTAAGAGGCAGGTAAAGGCTGTTGGGCAGACCTAGGTCTCTGAAGCATGTACCAGCTTTTAGACACAGTAATGCTCTACCTCTGTTGCATGTGCAGTCATAGAAAGTCATAGTTTTACAAGATGCTCAGCAAATCATTTCAAAAACCATCCCAAATCCTGAATGCCCAAACTACCCTCTTAACACTGTGTCACTCAAATGACTCATTTCTTCCCAGGACATTCAGTTTAACCGTATGCATTTCTGAATGATGGAATGAGACAGTGTTTTCAGGGTCAGCAGCTGATTTCACACTGCTGTTCTTTGCCTTCAGGTAATGGTTCCTCACTCACCAAAGACACCTGAAGAAGTTTGTCTGTCGTCCCACCAGGCCCTCAATCAGTTGCTTCCAGGTAAAGCATATCTCCACCTTTAGGGAACTAGTTATCAGAGAGCGTTTGTCCCATCTACAGAAGGTCAAATCTCATCTTGAGTGACCTAGGGGTACCACAAATAAGACAGTCAGCTCCTTGGCAAACCAGCCTCAGGAGGCTGGAAGAGAAGTCAGCTGCAGCAAACCAAGAAACTGTCACTGAAAAGGAAGGATATTTGCCTAATACCCTACAGAAGTATATTCTTTTATGATTTAGTTTTGTAGCTGTTCAAAGTAGTACAATCATAACTCCTACCTTTAGATTTTGTTTGGTAATAAAACAATCTCTCTGTGATCTAACAGTTGTGGGGAGCCTTTGGGAGAAGCAGCCCATTAAACAGGAAAAGTGACAATGTTTCCTCCTTTCCCTGTCCTTTTAGGCTTCTTATTTGAGGCTCTTTCAATAGGAGTTCTGTCCCAGGACTTGCATTACATGCCTGTTGAAATGTCTGTCTTTTCTTCCCTTTGCATCTGGTCTCTCGGAAGGTGTACACTGACCTTCCGTGCTGGTTCTAAGCTGGACTTCTCTCTGGTGACCTGTGCTCTTCAGCCATCATATCTTGTCAGGCTTTAAGGTGATTTTTCCTTTCTGCAGGCTTCAGAAAGCCTGGAATGCTTAAATGCACACATACCTCCTTGGGTTTGCCTGTGGAGCTTGCTGCTAGCATTTCATACTTCACGCTCAGTCCAGTCATGTGTATGCCAGATTTGGCACTGAGGCCTGCCCTCGCATTACTTTCTTCACCTGCCTACCCTCACTCTCTGTTAGTTGAAAGAGTTTGCTTTTACAGCATCCCTGGATTGTTTTGTTGCATCTGAGCATGCTTTCCTGAAGGAATAAGAAGATTATGTTCTGCCAGTTCCATGGTTTGTTCCTTATGAAGATGAAAATACAGATGCTCAACACACACTGCGAATGTCACATTTATCTTAGAGTTGTGTTCAAAACACCAAGAAAGGCAGTTCCTGCAGGGACCTTACAACCTAAAAGGTTCATAGTGGCACTGTAGGGCCTGTACTGTATTTATCTTGCCTGTGGTTTGCTGTCACTTTCCTTGTCATGTGCATTTGGTACAAAAAGGTAGGAGTTTTCTAATGTATAGGGCACAGGAAGTTCAACTCCTTTAACGAATGCTCTGAAGGTGAGATCTCTCTAATGCTTGCTAGTTCTGGTGTTCATTTAAAGCCTGTGTATGTATCTTGCTAAAGTGTCCATTGCCACTGAGAAAAGATTAACTATTAGCCAACCAGTGTTTCTAACTCCATCACCGTTTCACAGCTACTGCATTTCCTGCCTGCATCCCCTTCAGCAGCTTGAGTGTGCCTGTATACAATTATGGAAGCAAACCTACTTGCGGTTAGAGCAAGAGCAAGACATGAACTGTAGCCTCGTGTCAGTATAGCTTCAGTGCTGCTGATGTTACCAGGGAGTTAGAGCAAGCTTCCACAGGCATTTTCCAACGCTTGGGCCACCCAACAGCTTGGACCTCTTGCATCTTCCATGATCCTAATGCAGCCAGGGAGACTTAGCACAGAGCATGCCATAGACACGGACAGCACTGTCCAGAGATTTAAAATGTGTGTTTGTTGTCTCCTTTCATCAGCTTTTCCCTGAGACTGTTTACTTAAGAGCTGCTCAGCTATTGCCAGGAATGCAGTTATCCTATTTTAGGCTATATGTACTCACTAAAGCTCTAAGCTGTTCCCATAGTGGGTGAGAGGCTTTGAGCTGGTGGTGTGGTGCTCCAGTGGCGTGGTCCATCAAACCCTGCAAGTATGTAGGAGAAACCTCTCTGCCGAAAGGTGCTCACCCTCTCTGAAGCAATGAGCAAACATTTAAATGTAGCTTTGTTGTTTGGTCATTTTAGCTCTTGCTTGTATAAACTGAACCTCCTAGAAGTACAAAAAGTCGATGCCACCAGATAATCTACCAAAATCAGATGCTGAGGGAGAGGAGCCCCTTTGGAGCAGAGGGAGTAGGCAATAGACATGGGAGGCTATAGGGCAGATGGAAGGGAGGAGCTGATATGAAGAGCCTCATTTTGTGTGTGTTGCCTATCATCCATGCTTCTGCTGAATCCTTGGGTCTTGTATTTCTAAACTACTCACTGTTTATGTGTGTGAAAATACAGCAGATACAGTGAAAATACAGGAAAGGAGGATATTATACCTCTATAACCTGCTGCAGAAGGCTGTGGGGATCATAATGCCTTCACTGCTGTGTCTTGTGTGGCCCCTTTTCTGAATCTAAACAAATCAACTTAACAGTCCTGAGAGGGAACTTCATTCAACCTCCCTGCCAGGAGGCAAAGCCTCTCTCATTAGCAATTTCAGATGCAACAACTTTCTGTCTGTCTGGTCTCTGTTCTCTGCACTTGGTCTTTTTTATGGATAGGCTAAAAGGTGTAAATATAGCAGTTTAAGGGTGTGGAGGGGGAACAACTGAAACACTTGTCTTTGAACTGCTTGGATCGGATTCAGCCTAGCAGCAGAAGTCCAGCTCCAGGCAAGGCTGAATTTAGCATTGTCAGACACTGCTCCACCTCTGATGGGGCTGGATTTGCCCTGGCTGGAATTTGAGAAACAGGCTGTTTCTTGTGCTTTCTTCACTCTGCTGCTTATTAAGAATTTGACCTTTTGAGAGGTCAATGTCTTGGTGCACCCTAGAGTCGTGTAGGTGAGTGGGTGAGTTTGAGCTGAAGCTTTAAATACAAGTCAGCCCTGGAGCTATCATCTTAAGGAGCAACATCTCATCTGCCTATGGCTGAGTTGCTGCCACTTCTCAGTGGCTTTCTGTGTTGCACCCTCACTTGTTCCTGTGAAGGCTTTTTCTTGGGACCCAAAAGCTTCTGTCTGATTTCAGCTCTCCGTTCTGCATTCAGCTTACGTGGAAATCTTGAGCTGCTTTGCCTCACTTCATTCAAGTGCTCACCTGAGAGTTATGTACATTTTCTCCTTGCTGAGGGTCACCTGTGTATAGCCACGAGCTATTCCACTAAGGCAGTAGTTTAAAACAAGCAGATTTTTATTCTTAGCCGTCAGCTCACAGGCTGATGTCAGTGTGGAGCATTTTAAGACCTGTTGTGGCTGGCGTAGCAGGCAGGCCGGCTGGCTGTGCACATGCCTAAACCCACCCCCTGCTGGGGGTCCGGAAGGGAATTCCCTTCTCAGGAGCAGCACACAAAGAGCCAGGAGCGTTTCTGAACGCCGGGAAAGCTCACATTCCTCCAGGGCATCAGCTACCTGCGGCTTCCAGAGGGACATGCGACACGGGACCTGCCAGCCCTTTGCTCAGGGGGACCAGCTTGGCTCTGGCATGTGGGCACGCATCTCCTTAACCCTGTTTATGGCAGCAGTTGCTATGCGTGCTTCAGGAGGAAACCCTGACATCCAGTTCTTGCCTGCCGCATTAAAGCTTCTAAATCTTACTTCTGTGTTAAGGGCTCTGTGGTCTATAGCTCCCCGCAGTGGGAGATCTGTGATAGTGCTTCAGGCTTCAGAGAGTTCGCAGGGGTGAGGTGGGGGATGGCTGAGTTGAGGGGATTTTTATCTGTCTCTGCACTGGCCTGTTTCACTCTTTGCAGGAGGTAAAATATGTCCCAAGTAATGAGATTTTCTGCGTGTGTCAGTTTGTCTGCAAGGTTCAAAGGAGTGGAACTGCTTGGTAGTATTTTTCTCCCCTTTGGGAAAGAAAAAAACAACAACCCTGAAATTCCTGCTGGTGAGTGAAATCTGTTCTGAACTGTGTCCATACATTGCTACAGGCAGGCTGGGGAACAGCTCATCTAGGCAGAATACAAGCATGCAGGCATCTGCAAGCCGAAAATCTTCTAGCCAGGAGAAATCTCTGTGAAGAAAAGGAGACCTCTGGCAAATTGGTGCACTAGTTTAGCTTTATAGAATCATAGAATCAATAAGGTTGGAAAAGACCTCAGAGATCACCAAGTCCAACCTGTCACCCAACACCTTCTGACAGCTAAACCATGGCTCCAAGTGCTACATCCAATTCTTTTTTGAACACCTCCAGGGATGGTGACTCCACCACTTCCCTGGGCAGCACATCCCAATGGCCAATTACTTTTTCTGCGAAGAACTTTCTCCTCACCTCGAGCCTAAACCTCCCCTGGCACAGCTTGAGACTGTGTCCTCTTGTTCTGGTGCTGGTTGCCTGGGAGAAGAGACCAACCCCCACCTGGCTACAACCTCCCTTCAGGTAGTTGTAGAGAGCAAGAAGGTCTGCCCTGAGCCTCCTCTTCTCCAGGCTAAACAATATTTGAACAGTTCACACAACAGGAAAACAGAGTAGTCTGAAAACACTTAAACTCTTTGGACCTCTCTTTTGTATGAATACTGGGAATCATCTCCTAGAATCTTTCCTTCAGATCAGTCCTGACCTGAAGTAGCCTAAGCAGTTTCTTGAATGCATTCCATAGTATTTAACTTAGCTCTGATTTCTAGCTCATGGTTCCTTCCCCCCTGCCCCCCTAAAGCTATAAACTGTAGGAAGCCTCAGCACAGCATGTCCTTATTTTCAGTTACAAACAAAATTGATTAAAACCAGCTAGAAAAATTGTTGGTTTATATTATATGATAATCTTTGAAATCATAGAATTGTCAGGGTTGGGAGGGACCTCAAGGATCAGCCAGTTCCAACCCCCTGCCATGGGCAGGGACACCTCACACTAGATCAGGTTCTTCAGAGCCCCATCCAGCCTGGCCTTAAAGACCTCCAGGGATGAGGCTTCCACCACCTCCCTGGGCAACTTGTTCCAGTGCCTCACCACCCGCATGGGGAAGAACTTCCTAACATCCAAACTAAATCTACCAACTTCTATCCTTACTTCATCCCCCCTAGCCCTATCACTTCCTGACACCCTAGAAAGTCCCTCTCCAGCTTTCTTGGAGCCCCCGTTAAGATACTAGAAAGCCACAATTAGGCCTCCTCAGAGCCTTCTCCTCTTTAGACTGAATAGCCCCAACTGTCTCGGTGTGTCTCCACCGGAGAGGTGCTCGAGCAGACAGTGAAGAGCTCTGGAAGGCCTGAAGAATTTATTGACAGACATTCTACCCAGCTTCTTTCACTATCATCATATTCAAGTACCATCAAGAGGAGCAGCTGATGAGCTTCAGTAAGGACTGTGCAAGAGACACTTGGGTTTTTCTAGCTCCAGTGTTGCACTGAGTGAATTCAAGAAGCAGGTATAGCCATAACCAAGGCATGTCAAGTTTTATGTGTTTAATTCCCTGTCAGTGCATCTGTGCATGTCAGCAGCACCCCTGTGCACCGGAGCTAGGAATTGGCCCTCAGGCTCTGAAAACCCACTCATTTCCAGGCAGGCTGTGACACAGGCCTGTGTGTCACAGCTCCAATTACTGCCACGATTTTCCACAGCTGTGCAAGTCCAAGCCCAGTGTGCTGCAAACTCTGATTCACAGTGGCTGCAGGTTCATAAGGCCTTGTCCAGGGGAGAGAGTTCACGAAGCGCTGAGTGTCCAACCATTCCTGTCTCATGAATTCAGTGCTGCGGTGGAGGGCTGCAATAGCAGCTTTGCTGCAAGCAGAGTTACACAGATACACCCAGAACAAACATTTCCTGTCATTTTTTATCTCCTTTGTTAGATACAAACACAAATGTCTCCAAGGACAATCAAATGGGAACACTTGGAAATGAACCCAAGCAATGAGCAAGTGCATTAACATGCAGGCTCCTATTTTACTTTTCTAATTAAACTCAATTGTGTTCTCTGACCTGCATTTTAAATACTGAATATTTAGTGGGATTCATACTTTTTTCCCCCCTAGCCTGGCTCCTTTCAGGCTTTGTTCAGCATGTGAATAGCTCCATTAGGGAAATGTGAAAGCACTGGACTATGCATTGAGTTGCTGTTTTGACATTCCAGAGGGAGATGCTGCAAAGCTGTATATTACAGAATTGGACATCATTGGTTTGAATTCAGATCAGTTGGGTCTGAAAAGCTGGGTTTAGCTGTTTGACCTGCCCTGACCCATTTCTCTGCTTTGTTCAGTAAGGTATCTGAGTTGCTTGCAAATTTCTCCTATCCTACTGTGTACAGGAATCTGAACTGTTTGAGTGCTTTAGCCCCTGTCTCTTGCTTTGGTGGAACAAAAATCATTTTGTGCCTCATTATACTATGAGATTTTTTTAAACACCATTGTTGCTGTCCTGTCCTTTATTTCATTTTTCCAGCATGCCCCAGCTTCAGAAGTGTAGCTACAAAAAAAGCTCTGCTTAGAAACCCTATGAAACTCTGAGCATTGTTGAAACTAACATTTATTACAGTGATTAAAGCCAGGATTTACAGTTACCTGCAATGGGATTGGGAAAGGTGCTAGGTTGCAAGGAGGAATTACAATACTCTCCTTGAGCCACAGCCTCATGCAGAGCTTTCCTTGCATGTTGGAGATGCAGCTGGGGCAGCAAGACCAGCACTGATGGCTGAACTCGAGATGGTTGCTGAAGAGGCAGCAGCAGCCCTGAGATAAAGGGAGAAGTGAAAAGAAGCAGTCAAGTGAGGAACATCACACAGTTTCTGAAGTGAGGTTTGGTTGCAGAAAGGTTGGGATTTTAAATGCCTGGAGTTGTTCCCTGGATTTTGCTGTCCCTTACTGGATAAACTTGAAGGCTCAGAGCATTGCTAAATCACAATAAAAGTACAGGTTTGCTACTTCCAAAAGCCTTGAGCTGATTGCGTGAATGCTTCAGCTGGTAGATAAGTAGGTGCAGATAGACTGTTGAGGCATGAACTCTAGACCTTCAAAAGGAATTCCACTGGCAAAACAAACTCCCATTTGCTACCCTTGCAAACCATTTCCCATTTTTCACCAAGCAGCTGGGGCTGGCCATTGTCTAAGCTCAGAGAGCAGGTTGCTGGGGTCACTGATTTGTCACCATTGCTATTCTAGCTGTGCTGCTGCATCTACTTGGCTGCCAGCTGCATTGTGTCCTGCCTGCACTTCCTGTCTTCTCTCCAGCTCTAGTAGGAGACAGTTCCCAGGTCGTCAGACATAGAGATGCCCAACTTAGCTGCCCTAGAAGGTGCTGGGGCAGGGAGGGGAACACTCCAAGGCCCTCTGCCACTGCTGTTTGACACCCTTCCTGTGGGTAAATGCCTCTCAAGACAATGTGCTCTTACCTCAGCTCACTGATGGAGGCTTGGACAGAATGCATCAGGATCACTTCTGGGATCTGTTTCTCATTCTCTTTTCAATTTGATCTTTGGAGAGTCTAGGAGGAATGGGAAGACATAGCTTGATGTTGTTACTTACTCAGGTCTCATAGGGAGGCAGGAGACACCTGCTTGGTTAGGGCTGTTTTCCCTTGTCTAGCACTATGTTATTGGCCAAAACTCTGGAAGAAGAGACCTTCTGAAGCATGAATTATGGTATTTATCATCCCTGTCTGTGGGTCAGGAAATAGGGAAAGTTTTGTTCTCGCACCCCCAGCACAAGTCCTGAATGCAATGATACTGTGCCCAACATTTGTTTTGTAGGTTGGCTGAAGCAGATCATAGAAGGCCTGTGAAGCAGACAGGTAAAGCTGAGAGAAAAGGTTTTTCTTAGTGGGGAGAGGAGCTGATACCCAAGCCCCATGCATCTCTTTCCCTTTTTGTTTCAGTGCAGGGGAACTGTAGAAGTCATGGGCTGTGGGTAGCATTGCTGGGACTTCACAGTGAGAAAGTCCTTTAGCTGGCTTGAAGCAGCCATCAGCTGGCTCCTAATGTGAGCTGGCAGGCACTTCTGCCTGCAGCCTTGAGCTGTCCTGCCTGGTTGCAGCCACAGCTGAGAAGTGTAACTAGAGATGGAAGGTAATGCCTGACGGCAGTGAACTGCCTGAATGCTGTGTGCAGGGCTGTGATTTAGACCATGGTAGTGTGGAGAAAGGATAATTAAAGTGTGCTCATTACTGCAGGATGGTAACAGCTATGCCTAAGCTTAAAGGAACGGGAGGGAGAAAAGTGTCAAGAAGTCAGAGAAGATGTACAAGACAGAGAAAAATGTGTGTAGACTGCATTTTGTTAGCCCATATTTGTTTTGTTTCGTGCTTTCCAAGACATATTTCCACCTCATTTTTATACTTCTATGAAAACAAACTGAGCAAGTCGCTCGTTCCACTTTGCCTTTCCCAAGCCTGCATTGTTCTGCTGAGCAGCACAGGGCAGAGGTCCTCTGCCAATAGCTGTTGAGTAACTCATTCTGATGGGAACCTGCTGCCCTTGGAAATATCCAGTCTAGGATGTTTTCTCCTGAGGTGTGGGGGGTAGCCAACATTTCTAGTAGTGGCAGCTTACTTTTTGTCCACATGAACAGCATCTGTTTTGTGTGTTTTGGATCCAATCCATAGACTGGTACCATAAAATGACTCCATTGGCACATTTCCTCCCCATTCACTGTACTTACTCCTCCCTTTAAGTCCTCATGGACTGGGGAGGTTTAAGTAATCTGTGTTTCTCAGATGCTGATAGTTGCTGCTGCTTGGGAACATTTGAATGCTGTTGGCATGGAAAGCAAGGGTTTCCCCCCTCCTGAGTGTAGTGGAACTAAAGGAACCTCCCATCGTGCTTTGCCATGGCAGAAGACAGAAATTGAGCAATCTGTGCTGGCTGATAGGAACTGAAGTGCCAGCAGTGTGTGTGTTTCTGTTCTGTGCTCCGAGGTAGCAGTGATTTTGAAGGAAATGTGAGCAACACAGTGTAATTACTGATGGTATTCGCTGCATTTGCTGATGACAGCAAGCTCGGGAGGGCCTGCAAGCACAGCCAAGGGCAGAAGTAGAATCTGAAATTGTTTGCACAAACTGCAGGCATTCTGTGAAAAAAAAGCATACTGGTGAGGTTGATCTGAGGAGAAACCCAGGCAGAGAGCAGTGCTGCTGAAAAGGATCTTGTGGGGTTGTGGTGGATCTCAAACCAAAACACGAGACAGCAGTGTCCTGCTGCTGTGAAAAGCACCAAACACTACAAGCAGTTGTCTGCCTGAGATGCAGAGTGTGGAGTGTTGTTTGCAAGATAGACTAGACTAGGCTAGACTAGACTAGACCAGGTTGGAAAAGACCTTCAAGATCATCAAGTGTTTAGTACAGCTGCTCCTCTATTTGACCTATCATGTTGTGTTGGGTGCTGTGCCCCAGATGGGGAGCAGTGCTTCCACAAAGATGTGGCCCACTTGGCCAGAGGGTGGCCACACAATGAAGGAGTGAGAAGGATGTGACAGTAGTCTTCAAATATCACAGTATCACCAAGGTTGGAAGAGACCTCAAAGATCATCAAGTCCAACCTGTCACCACAGACCCCATGACTAGACCATGGCACCAAGTGCCACATCCAATCCCCTCTTGAACCACCTCCAGGGACAGTGACTCCACCACCTCCCCGGGCAGCACATTCCAATGGCGAACGACTCTCTCGGTGAAGAACTTTCTCCTCACCTCCAGCCTAAACTTCCCCTGGCACAGCTTGAGACTGTGTCCCCTTGTTCTGGTGCTGGTTGCTAGAGAGAAGAGGCCAACCCCTTCCTGGCTACAACCACCTTTCAGGTAGTTGTAGATGGCAATGAGGTTGCCCCTGAGCCTCCTCCAGGCTAAACAACCCCAGCTCCCTCAGCCTCTCCTCACAGGGCTGTGCTCCAGACCCCTCCCCAGCCTCGTTGCCCTTCTCTGGACTCGTTCAAGTGTCTCGATGTCCTTCCTAAACTGAGGGGCCCAGAACTGGACACAGGACTCAAGGTGTGGCCTAACCAGTGCTGAGCACAGGGGCACAATGACTTCCCTGCTCCTGCTGGCCACGCTATTCCTAATGCAGGCCAGGATGCCGTTGGCCTTCTCGGCCACCTGGGCACACTGCTGGCTCATGTTTAGGCAGCTGTCGATCAGCACCCCCAGGTCCCTCTCTGTTTGGGAGCTCTAATATATAAAGTAGAGCAGTGACACAAAGGCTTTAATTGACATTTGTAGCCGTGAGAGACATGATGGAAAGTAGTGAGCTGCATTGTAGGGAGGGTTGAGCAAGATGATCTTTCTGGAGTGAGCTGAATGAGCAATGTGAAGCTTGTCATGTGGGACACACTCAGGATTAAAGCAAAGATCTGTCTGGAGAGGCATAGGTGTAGCTCATCTAGCTGTAATGTGACACAATTAGTGAGGTGAGAAGGACAGTAACTTTGCAGCCAAGCAGTCCTTAGACCCAGTGTGTATGTTGCCATTTCCATGAAGGCTTGGTGGAATGGGAAGGAAATTAATCCTATCCCAAGACCACTTGATGGGGAATGTAACCTCTTTAGGTAGATCAATAATAGATTTTCCTCTCTCCACCCCAGAAGAACTAATAGGGACAACATTAGGCAAGAAAATGCTGGCTTGTGGCTGCAAAACTGTGCATAGATCTCCCTCCAGATTTACTTCCTACCCTGTGCCAACATGTGATGATGTTGTATGGGCTCTGCTAGCAGGGCAGTAGCAAGGAGAGAGGAGATGGATTACTCCCTTGGAGCATTCAGCAGGGGTGACACACTGCAAAGGGAATTCACTTTCACTAAGTATTAAGTTCAGCTGGAAGCACAAAACTTGCAGAGGCTGCTGTTATCTGTGGATTTATGTTGGCACTGAGAGCACAGTCTGGGAGCAGAATGATGGAAGAGCAGCACCCAGAGCAGCAGATTCCCGTTCATTGGTTTTCATAACCCCTCTTGTAAGTCTGTGCCGCATAAGCTGCTCTCAGCTCTTGCTTCCTCCCTCCTTCCATGCAACAACCAGCCACCCTTTAAGCCAAGGAGAAAATTGGAATGGGGTCAGAGTTTACTTTAGCAAACAAAATTACTATTTATGAAGAATATGAAGCAATTTGGGCTTTGCACAGCAGGCAGTGAGAAGGTAATTGCAGTTTCCAAAAAAGAACAGGGCGAGATGAATTGGGATTGCTGTGACAGATGTGACACCTGTGCTTACTTCCTAGGATTGCAGGGGAGAAAGCAAGTGGGAAAGTTCAATCTCAGACAGAAAAAAAAGGTACAGAAAATAAGCAACTGCAATGCTAAGAATTCCGATGCTGTGCCACTATGGTGTTATAGGCTGAAAGCACAATCCAAGGAGCTTTAAACTCATGAATGCTAATTCAAAGGTGTTCCTATAAAGTGGAGAGTGTGCCTCAACCAGGAATAAAAGGGATGAGGGAAGAGTCCTGAGGGTGATTTTGGGCCAGACTTCTTTTAATGAAGCCCCTTAAAGTTTTGCCACTAACTTCAGTAAGGTCAGATCTCACCCTTTGGAAATGATCCTCCCTGGAACTAGAAGTAGGCCAAGCTTTTTAGGTAGGTGGATCAGGTTTGTCTCCAATTTTCCAAGTCAGCTCTGGGAGTTAAGTTATGCAAAGAAATGAAAAGCAGGGGGGAGAAGCGTGCAAGTGTGTGCCTGCATGTGGTTGTGGAAAAACATGTTGAATATATTAACCTGGATGAGAGCAGAGGGAATTCATAAAATGCTTTACATTCTACTAATTCCTGAGCTACTCAGCAGATGCAAGAGTAAACCAAGTGGCACTGGTGGAAACAACTTCTTGCAGAGTTCAGCGGACATCTGGCTACAGTTAAGGGATGCTTTTTTATTACAGCATGAATACCCTGTTAGAATATGCAGTCCTATAGGCTCTGAATTGGGAGGGGCCTGCAGTAGTCAAGGGGACCATAAGCAGAGACACATGCTGCTGGGGGAAAGCCTTCAATAACTTGCATGTTGTGAGGGTTCTGACTGTTTTAGCCCCGCATCTCACAATCACACTAATGAGCTGTTCAGGATTCTGAGGGAATTAAAAGAGAAAAAAAGAGAGACAGACCTCAAAGTGCAGGGAATCTCCTCTTCTGATGGCTGCATGCTGCTGTGATGTTAGCTGCAGGAGCTTGCTAGCTCTAAGACCTTGCTCCAGATCCTACTGAGGTAGGCCAGTACTGCCGCCGCTAGCAGTGGTGCTGCCTCCTTTGTAGGGTCCATGTAGAGGGTGATGCCGACCCCTGGAGCTTTTGGACGTGGTAGATTCCTCAGCAGGTTTTTTGAAAGCTAGGAATTCATTCTTAAGGAGCACAAATCTTCATACCTGATGGCTGTTTTAAGGCTGACAGAAGCTTTTCACACCAAAATGTTCAACCTGTTTCTGTGGACAGGAGTCGTGTGCTCCCAGATGATTCTCCTTCCGTTTGCTGTACTTCACTTTTCCTGAGGTCTTGGTCACTTTCATCTACATTTCTCCCTTCTGTGTGCAGCTGAGCTATGCCTTAAGTCATAATCCTTTGCATCCCTTTGTTTGTTTGCTTCCTTTTTTGGTTGGTTTTTTCCTTCTTTTTTGCAAAAGAAACAGCTGGCACACCAGGAGTTGGAAGTTTGAGGACACAGTCTCAGGCTGCACCAGGGGAGGTCTGGGCTGGATGTTAGGAAGTTCTTCCCAGAAAGAGAGATTGGCCATTGGAATGTGCTGCCCAGGGAGGTGGTGGAGTCACCATCACTGGAGGTGGTTAGGAAGAGACTGGATGCCATGGTTTGGTTGATTAGATGGTGTTGGGTGATAGGTTGGACTCAATGATCTCCAAGGTCTTTTCCAACCTGGTTGATTCCATTCCATTCTATGGAGCAGGTTCTGATGACAGGGGAGTTTCTCCTTCTTTAATAAAAGTTTAAATGCAGCATTTCTCCAAGCTCTAACCCCCCCTGTGATTCATGCTGAATATTGCTGCTGGGAGGAACATTTCTACTGACCTTACCTTAGGAAAAACTCACAGACAGTATTTTACACCTTTCCTTCTATCACACTCTGCCACTTTCAACAAAGTCCATGGTACCTCTCTTTTTGAAGGCCTGACATCCTTGCCATCTGCGGCCATTTGCCTCTACTCATACTTCTCTCCTTGCATTTTCCTTTTTTTTTTCTTCTTTTTTTTTTCTTTTTCCTTTTTTCTCTTTCCCCTGTTTTTTCATTTTTTCTTTTTCCCCTGTTTTTTTCTCTTTTTCATCTTTCTTTCCTGTTTTTTTCCTTTTTTTTTCCCCCCCCCCCTTTTTTTATCTTTTTTTAATCTATTGGTTTTGTGGGGTTTCCCTGTTATGTTATTATTATTATTATTATTATTATTATTATTATTATTATTATTATTATTATTTATTTATACTTTCACTAGTGGACTTCTTGAGGGAATATCTTCTGCTATTCCTCCCCCCTTCTTTTCCCCTGATCTTTAAAAGATCTTAATCATAACTACAAATGCAACTACTGTCACAGACTATCAAGTATGTATCTTGTGGTTGTGTTTCTTCACACACAAATCTCTTTCTAAATTTCATTCTCTCTGAGCTGCAATTTTAGCCTAATTCCTATGCAAGGATAGCTGACTTTTCTTAAAGGTTTTCTATCTATTCCCTGCCCTCTGTGTACCCAGGATGTACCTTCGTTTTGGATTGCTGTAAGCAGCAGCAGCCTCCTTCCAGATGCTTAGCCAGTGCCCCGTGTCTCTCAAGGCTGCACTCAGTATGCCTGCATGCTATCAATTGCTTTTGGCATCACATCTCTACCATATGGCCTGTCTGACACTAGAAATGTCACACACAGCTATAATTTCATCCAAGCTCGTAGAATTCTGTATCTGAATTAGCCTGAATCATTGTTGCTTTGTTCCTAGCTCTTCTGTCTGCTGCTGTTCCTTCTCCACTGTTCTGCAGTGAATCAAACCAGCCTCTGTGGCAGGACTGGTTCACAGGTGATTCTCCTTGCATGGTTTCTTTTATTTGTTGTCAAGATGTTGACTCCCAATTCAAAGCAGCCTGTAATGCAAGCCTCTATTGTTCCCTTGGTACAGCCTCTGTTTTCTCTCATTTCCCTCCCATAGAAAGATCTTCCTCTGACCACCACCAAAGTATCACAGTATATTAGAGGTTGGAAGGGACCTCAAGAGATCATCAGGTCCAACCCCCCTGCCAAAGCAGGATCACTTAGGGTAGTCTGCACAGGAATGCATCTAGGTGGGTTTGAAAGTCTCTGGGGAAGGAGACTACAACCTCCCTGGGCAGCCTGCTCCAGGGCTCTGTCACCCTCACTGTGAAGAAGTTTCTCCTTATGTTGAGGTGAAACCTTCTAAGTTCAGGTTTGAACCTGTTGTTTCTTTTCTTTTTACTGTGCACCACCAAAAAGAGCTTGGCCCCCTCCTCTTGACGCCCACCCCTCAGATATTTATGCATTGATGAGATCCCCTCTCAGTCTACTCTTTTCCAGACTAAATGGCCCCAGGGCTCTCAGTCTCTCTTCAGAGGGGAGATGCTCAAGTCCCCTAATCATCCTCATGGCTCTCTGTTGGACTCTCTCCAGCAGTTCTCTGTCTTTCTTCAACTGGGGAGCCCAAAATTGGATGCAGTTTTCCAGGTGTGGTCTCAGCAGGGCAGAGCAGAGAGGTAGAAGACTTCCTTAGCCCTGCTGGCCACACTTTTCTTGGATCCCTTTGGCTCTCTTGGGCACAAGGGCACATTGTTGTCCCATGGAGAACTTGCTGTCCACCAGTGCTCCGAGGTCTTTCCAGCAGGGCAGCTCCTGACCTGTACTGGTGCCTGTTGTTATTCCTCCCCAGATGCAGGACCCTGCACTTGTCCTTCTTGAACTTCATGAGGTTTGGCTGCACCCAGCTCTCAGCCTGTCCAGGTCACGTTGGATGGCTGCACAGCCTGACAGGTGTCAGCCAACTCCCCCAGTTCTGTATCATCAGCAATCTTGCTGAGGGCACTCTCAATCCCCTCAGCTAGGTTGTTGATAAAGATACTGAACAAAACTGGGCCGAGTACTGATCCCTGGGGAGCACCACTGGCCACAGGCCTCCAAGTTGACTCTGTGCCACTGATGATGACCCTCTGAACTCTGTCATTGAGCCAGTTTGCAATCCACCACACTGACCAGCTGTCTGTCCCACATTTCCTGAGCTTTTCTATGAGGATGTTATGGGAGACAGCATCAAAAGCTTTACTGAAATCAAGATAGGACATCCACAAAGCTGCTGCTACACTTTCTAGCTTTTCAAAAGCAGACTACCATACCAAGTTAAGCTACTGATGCATCAAAATCATTGCTTATTGCAGGTACATATTTGTATTCCTGGACCATGCCTGTACCAGCTGGACCCTTCCATGCTTTATAACCTATGTGGGGCAGGGTTTTGTTCTGTTAGGACAGACTACTCTGGGTGTCACTAGCTGAGAGAACCTCACTAAGGTGCTATGGCAATTCAGGAAGAGAATGACATTTGCAGAATATTTGGTAGGCTCCATCTGCTTTCCTTGGAGCCCTGGTGTTCAAGAGCCTTTCTTTAACCTTGTGTCCAGTACGGAGCCAATGAACTCCTTCCTTTCTCGGTTTAGGGCAAGTGCTATGAATCTTCAGCCTGTCATCTCCCTGCAGGGCTGCGCTGGCAGGAGTGGCCTTTGCATGTGCTTCTCAGCCCATCCTGCAAGGCTGAAACTGAACATCTATGTTTGGCTGCAGTTCTTCGGCAGTCTGGAAAAACTTCCCTTTGGTGCAGTAAAACTGAGAACTCATTTTGCACACTTCAGCCACAGACCATGAAATTCATCTTGTGAACTTTGCGTGGCAGCAGGGCTGGAAAGCTGAAGTGTCTGCTCTGCAAACACAGCAAAATGTATGTGGAAAGTGAGCTATTGGGGAAATTGAGATCATATTTAACTTCCTATTTACTGCATGTCAGATTTGTAGGATCAATGCTGTAGTCACAAAATATGTGAAGGAATGTGAGAGGACTGAAGTACAGTGTCCCTGGTGCTGGGGTATTATGAGGAGCCATCTGTACCCTTTGTAGAGTGCCATCCCAAAACTCCATACAGCCTCCTGCCCTGTGTTCTTCTCAGACTGCTTTTGACACACACAGGGTGTAGCCAACTACACCAGAGGTAGTTCCCTGGTCTTCCCTTATAACCAGTTGGAAGAATAGGCACCTAGAGGGTGCGATCACCCGAGCTGAGAAATCTGCCTGCAGATGAGATGCAGCACTACTGCCTCTGCCAGGCTTTTCTTTGTCCCCTGCAAGAAATGATGTTGCTTGATCCCAGCCTTAACTTTCCTTAGATACTTGTGCCCTGCCAGGAGTTCTCTGGTGAGACAGGAGACCCCCAGCATTAACAACGATGAGGCATTCCCTGTGTGAGAGGTGGGCGGCATTAATCCCGGCTGAGACAGAGCCACGAGCAAGAGGATATGGGGAAGAACTCTCTCTTATGGAAACTGTCTTTTTATATACATATAAAACTTTATAGAACTTACAGAGCACAGGAGGAATTTGGGTTTCTTGGAGATCTCCTCAGAGTCAACACATAACAATCCACATGTGGCTAATTTAGGTATTTTTTAACTTTGGAAATGAATAAGTGCTAAAAATGTCTCGAGGGACTCAGCTATCAGGTTTCTGAGCATTCCAGTATGCCCTGCTTCGAACATTAACTGTCTTTTCACATTTGTTTAGCTTGTTGGGGTTTAGTATTTGTCTTTGGTTTTGTTGCCTGACAAACAGATGAACCATACCATATGTACTGCTATAACTAGCTACGTCTGGGCAGCAAAAATACATATAGCAATGTTCTGTGGACGTGTGCCTCTTCCAGGGAAATGCCATGAAATTGCTTCCTGGGCACATGATCATTTCTCCACCAAAGAAACAGAAGCTCTGTAGACACAGATTCCTCCTTATAGTCTTCCACGGATACACCAATTGTGTGATTCTACTTTTGGGGTTCTTAGTGTAGAGAATCATTGGCACCACATTACCATGGGCATCACAGGCTCATGGGTATCACAGGCTTATGGGCATCACACCATTATGCTTTTCCAGCCTTTTTTCTTCTGAGTGTTCCTAGGAAACTTCTGGGAGAAGCAGTTTGAACTTGTCAGTCGCTGCTCCTGAGAGGCACTGGCAGGAAAAATCTCACATGCTGTCATTGTCGACTTTTATTCTGCGCTCCCTGTTCTTCCAATTAATTCTGAGGGCAACTGTTGCATATTAGGTGGCAATTTAAAGTAATTTATGCTGGTTACATACCTCCTGTGGCTGGCAATGCATCCCAATTACATGAAGCAAAGCAGAGATTGGTTGGTGTTTCTTGCTCCTACAAAGAGCGAGGTTCTCTCTTGCCCTCTCTAATGCATAGATCCATACTGTCTGTCCCGTGGATACACAGTGCCCCTGAGGAAGCATTCCTTGGCACTCTGTAACACTATAGCATGGTTTTCCTGCTTAGCCAGCTCTTTCCCCACAGGCCTGGTTCTTGCCAGAGCTGGCACGGCGGGCTCAGCCGGGTGCCGCGCGGCTGGCTGGGCGCAGCCTGGTTGCCTCTGCAGACGTTTCAGTGGGGCCATGGGCGAGAAATCCGCGTCCTATGGCGAGGGCTTTCTCTCCATGTCACTCACAAGAAGAATTCAGCCAAAGGTCCTCTGTGTTTTACCTCTGAGATGAATGTCATCCCAGAGCGAGATGACATGCAGAGCAGGATTACTTTAACATGACAAATATTTCTGAGGTGCCTTACGGGCTCCGCTGCAGGGCTTGTGCTGGGGGTGAAGCTTGTCATGCTACTCAGTATTGCTCTTCTTGTCTCCTGCCTCTCTGTACCAGTTCTCTCTTTGGGAGAGAGGTTATTTTTTCATTGCTTTGTTTTGATCTCCCTTTTCTTTCTTTTTTTCCCTTTTTGTTTACAGTGTGCTTTGGCCCCAAGGCAGCGGTGCCAGACCAGAGCTATTTTAATGCAAACGCTTTTGAGGGTTTGTTTATAGTCTAGAACAAGACTTAAACATTTATTGAAAGGAAATACATTACCATTCTTGCAGTCTGACTGAAACTTGCAGTCCTCTTCTCATACCTGGAGCGCACTGAGCTTGTGTGTGCTGCTCTTAAGCCATGCTCTTAGGTGTAGTCATCTATACTAAATACTGCCAGGCTGTTTCTATAAAGGGCTATGTCTCACTGCTGGGGCGTTTTAATAAGAGAGTTTGTGATCACTAGTTACTTAAAACAAGGAAAATGTTCTAAACAGTATAAATCATAGTGCTTCCTCCTTGCTTTCAAAGGAATGACTAATACAATACCCCCAAGATTTAGATAATAATGACAGTGGAGGTGAGAGGTAAGCAAGCAAGCCTAGGACTCCCACTTTCTGAAGAATTCTGTGGACACTACATCTTGCATGTCAAAGGAAGTGAAAAAGCATCTCTAAAAGCCTTTGTAAAATCAGGAGGTCTTCATTTCTGCTAACTGGAAAAGAATGAAATCAGAGGCAGAAGGATGTGCAGGGAACTTTTCCATGAAGGGGCAAAATAACCCTCAGAAGATTCAAACCTGCAGTGATGAACACAATGAAAAAACCTTTCTCCTTACTCAAGTAAAAGACCCCAAAGAATCTGGATTAGTAATGTAGTGTGAAATGGCAGTAGAGACATTAAGGTCACTTGGATACCCAGTCCCCATGAACTACCAAACTTCTCCTGTTATGCCATACAGAGAGAGTGATTGCCCATTGGAATGGGCTGCCCAGGGAGGTGCGGGAGTCACCATCATTGGAGGTGTTCAGGAGGAGACTTGCTGGGGTGCTTGGTGCCATGATCTAGTTGTTTGGGTGGGTTGGATTGGTTGATAGGTTGGATGTGATGATCTTGAAGGTCTCTTCCAACCTGGTGTATTGCATTGTATTGTATTCTCTGTAACATTCCCACCGTCAGTGCTGCACCACTCAACAAGCTTTAAAGCAGGCTGTGTGTACCCTGTATATATATAGTGCCTGGCATGTGTGGGCATCATTTTGTATTGGAGGCTGCAGATGCCACTCTCTCCAAGGCAGGAACAGTCTGTTCTGAGCCTGTGAGAGGGGAGAGAACGAAATCCAGAACTGGCAAGTCTTCATGTGATGAATTAACGGTACCTTTTCTTTCCACCGTGATGGGAGCACCCACTCTGATCTCAGTTGGGATTTAGGGGCTTTCCCACAGACTTCATAGCACAGGACATGCTACAGAGGAAACCTGTCCTGTCAGAGCCATGCTCTGTGCAAAGATGGGCTGCAAGTGACAGCCTGTAGTGAAAGTCTGGTAAAGCCTTCTGAACCCCCTGCCACATGTGACAACAGTAATCAGGCAATGTGCCTCTGGGAGCTTGGGCACCTCAGTAGCTTGGACATCTGCAGAAGTCTCTGTCCTCCTTCACCTGAAGCATTTCTCCTCCTGGGCCTGGGTCTGGTCTGAGGAAGGAGCAAAGGACAAGCAATAGAGTAGTGAAAGGGGTGTTTATATTGCCTCTGGCATGGGCATGTCTGGATGAACTCCTGGCTTGACCTGAAGACTTCCTTTCTTTTCTTTTTTTTTTTTCTTTTCCCCTTCTTTTTTTAACCAGCATTAGGGAATTCCTGACCAGCTTGTTCTTGCAGTAGCCAGGCCAACAATGACAGGAATGTGGAAATCAACTAAGCAATTATATTCACAGTGGTGGTTAACAGCATCCCTTCATCTGAAACAAATCAGTTACAGTCCAGTGAAACCTGCTGTACCTACTGCTCAGACATAATAGAGCCCTTGTTGTGCATTTCCAGAGCGTGCCAGATCACTTAAACAGGGTCGATGAAAAGCAACAGGAGAGAAATTGGATGTTTTATTAACCAGAGATGCAGAAACCTGGGTATTATCCTACTTAAGCCCCTTCCACACAGAGAAACCTGCCATTGTATTTATAAAAGTGATTCTCCAGGTACTGCAGAATGTTGTAGGAATGAAGTGTGGGAGTCTGAGTTAGAATTAGCTGTGAAGGAGAATGAGGAGCAGTTGCCAAGGTAGGGAAAGTCAACTAACAGAATGAATAGAAGTTACTCCAACCTTGGTCACCTCTGAAACTCTGCTGTATTTTCTATAACACTGGTGTTTAATCTGTGAGCCCCAGGATTCTGGGGGTTGCTTGTAAGCATGTCTGTGAAGGGTGGTTGGGAACACAAGGGCAGGTCTGCTAAACAGCAAGCAGTGTATGGGCATTTCTGAAAGGATCATTTGCATCTCACTGGAAGATTTTTAGTCACCTACCACTCAAACAAGAATACAAAAGTGCAAGATGTAATAATAAACAGAAGCTTGTAGCAATCAGCCAGGACATGCACGTGGCAATTTGGAAGGCCTGCCCTAAGGTATGCCGCCCTTAATGTGAGCCCTGCGACAGAATTTGATCCTTGGTGTCGCTTGACCTAAAGAACCAGCTCCTTCTTTTGAAAGTGAAAGCCATTAATGGTCCCAAACTGTGCACCAGAGCAACTCTTAAGTTTATGAGGCTTTTGTTGTCTTTTAGTTGAAATGAAGGAGAGGATGCTTCTTCAGTGTTCTCATTGATTCAATGACTGTTAGCAGGTCTGGGAAGATTCTGCAGCTGGTTTGGCAGTGTCCAGCCAGCAGTCATATAGTTAATGCAGCTAACACCTGCTGTGGCTGAATTTGTTGTTTGAATGACTCTCTAGTCCGTGCAATTCTCTTGAAAGTGAAAACAAGCTAGTTGAGAGTGAATTGAACAACAGGGTCCTAAATGGGAGTGCAGTGTGAACTACAGCAGCAATTTTTCATGGATTAATGGCCAAATTGTTGTCTCATTAAAGTCTGATGGCAAAATTCCCGCAGGCTACAATAGGGACAGGATTTGACCTAAGAAAAGATTCCATTTGAAGCATTTGAGTGTCTCCCAAAAGCCAACTATTGAATCAGAGGCGCCATAATAACTACACTCAAATTTATTTCAGGACAAGCACACACAGTTGGGAGGTCAGTAAGCGCTCACCATGTCATTTCTATGGTGACTTCGTTGCAGAACTCAGCACCGGCCTGTGCACGATGCTGACAATAAGGCTGAGATGAGAGAGAGCCTGAAAGAATCTCATTGTAACCCATGAAAAGAAGTTGTTTCCATCAGCCACCTCGTCAAGCAGCTTGGCAAAGTGGAAGCAGAAAGGTCTCTTCTGGTGACTGACCTCCACTGCATTTCTCTGCTTTCAGTGCCATCAATAGGCACCACCTGGCTCTGCTCCAGGTTCTAAAGAAAGCTCCAAGTAATCAAAACAGTTGCTGACAAAACCACGTTAACAGAATGTGTCTGTCTCCATGGTACAGCTTAATACCTGTGCAGCATTAGCTCTTCTTCCTCTAAGCAACAACAACAAAACCAACAGGAAAAATAGATTGGCATGGTTTGTGTGACAAATGTGTCATGGCTTTGCTTTTGCTGTTTTCAGTTTTCTTTGCTTTTACTTTGTTCCTGGGCTAAATAGCAGAAATCAGCTGATGGAGCCTTGCCCAAAACACCAGTGTCTTAAGCACTTCTGCTAGGGACACTAACCTCCTCATTAGCAATTCTGGACTCTCCTCATTAGCAAAGTAATAAATGCCAAGCACATGCACATCCCCTCAATATGCTGGGAAGCTTTGAGCCCCAGAAATTGCAGAGGAGGTCTCAAAACAGAAGGTGAGGAACTTGATTGTCCAACAAACCTTACATCTAGAAAACTCCCAGAGCCCTCTGAAAGAAGTGAAAGGCAGTAGTGGAAACAGCTCACCAGGCACAACATAGTGGTGCAGATGCATGCAGGGGGGGTAAATGCTCTGGAGAGAAATGTTGTCTCACTGAGGTGAGGTGGGCTGACCTGTAAGAAGGAAACCTGATCTTGTGTCCTCTTTCTTTTCCAAAACGTTCTTTCTCCTCGGCTGGCAATGCCTATGCCTGTGTTTGTCTTTGAGCAAGTTCATGTTATCAGAGGGCAGCCCCAGAACTGCTTTCACTGAAGCAGACAGGCAGCTTGTCTTGGTGCTCACAGGTGCTCTTCTTTCCTTTTCCAGATGTTTTTACTCTGAGTCGATGCTAAGGCTATTTGGCTAGAAATTAGATCTCTCTCTGAAAGTTGTTTCTAACAGCTTTCTTGTGTGTGTGTGTAGACACTCCCTCTTGGGTTCATTTTATATTACTGAGAGAAGCAAAGGTGTGAAATAAACAAAATGCTAACAGCCACTAGAGATTCTGTATTTTCTTGTTACATTTCCAGTCAGAGTTGTGGAGGCATTTAGACAGTGCTGTCTTAAATCACTGGAATTTGAACACACTGCTAATTACAGATCTGTCCTATTAACATGTCTTGATAGTCCCAGTAGATATCCTTCTGCATCTCTCAGTGCCCAAATACCCCAAGAAAGTGTGGCTTGGTTTTCTTCAAGTAAATCAAAAGTTCATTTTCATTTTGGCTAAATGTATTTGATCAAAAGCAGCATGGCCAGCAGGTCAAGAGAGGCAATTCACAAAATCACAGAATCACCAAGGTTGGAAGAGACCTCAAAGATCATCGAGTCCAACCTGTCACCACAGACCCCATGGCTAGACCACGGCACCAGGTGCCACATGCAGTCCCCTCTTGAACACCTCCAGGGACAGCGACTCCACCACCTCCCTGGGCAGCACATTCCAATGGCGAATGACTCTCTTGGTGAAGAACTTTCTCCTCACCTTGAGCCTAAACTTCCCCTGGCGCAGCTAGAGACTGTGTCCTCTTGTTCTGGTGCTGATTGCCTGGGAGAAGAGGCCAACTCCCTCCTGGCTACAACCCCCCCCTCAGGTAGTTGTTGAGAGCAATGAGGTCACCCCTCAGTCTCCTCTTCTCCAGGCTAAACAACCCCAGCTCCCTCAGCCTCTCCTCACAGGGCTGTGCTCCAGACCCCTCCCCAGCCTCGTTGCCCTTCTCTGGACATGTTCAAGTATCTCGATGTCCTTCCTAAACTAAGAGGCCCAGAACTGGACACAGGACTCAAGGTGTGGCCTAACCAATGCAGAGTACAGGGGCAGAATGACCTCCCTGCTCCTGCTAGCCACACTATTCCTAATGCAGGCCAGGATGCCGTTGGCCTTCTTGGCCACCTGGGCACACTGCTGGCTCATGTTCAGGCAGCTGTCAATCAGCACCCCCAGCTCCCTCTCTGTTTGGGAGCTCTCCAGCCACTCTGACCCCAGCCTGTAGCTCTGCATGGGGTTGCTGTGGCCAAAGTGCAGCACCCAGCACTTGGACTTGTTGAATGCCATCCCATTGGACTCTGCCCATCTGTCAAGCCTGTCGAGGTCCCTCTGCAGGGCCCTCCCAACCCTCTAACTGACCATCATCTGCTCCCAACTTGGTGTCATCTGCAAACTTGCTGATGACTGTCTCAATCCCCTCATTCAGATCATCAGTGAAGACATTAAAGAGCATGGGGCCCAGCACTGATCCCTGGGGGGACGCCGCTGGTGCCTGGCCTTCAGCTGGCTGTGGCACCATTCACCACCACTCTCTGGGCTCAGCCTCC
This sequence comes from Colaptes auratus, assembly GCA_015227895.2. NCBI lineage: Eukaryota > Metazoa > Chordata > Aves > Piciformes > Picidae > Colaptes > Colaptes auratus. The sequence continues at coordinate 28,838,071 of CM037631.1, forward strand.
AGCCAGTTCCTAACCCAACGCAGTGTGCTCCCATCCAAGCCATGGGCTGACAGCTTGGCCAGGAGTTTGCTGTGGGGGACGGTGTCAAAGGCCTTGCTGAGGTCCAGGCAGACCACATCCACAGCCTGCCCCACACCCACCAGGCAGTCACCTGATCATAGAAGGAGATCAGGTTGGTCAAGCAGGACCTGCCCTTCCTAAAGCCATGCTGGCTGGGCCTGAGCCCTTGGCCCTCCTTCAGGTGCGCAGTTGTTGCCGCCAACTTTGCTCTGGTAAAACCTCACCTGAAGTGTTGTGCCCAGCTCTGGAGCTCTCCACACAAGAAGGACATGGACCTGATAGATCAGGTCCAGAGGAGGGCCATGGAAATGGACTGGAGTACCTCTACTGTGAGAACAGGCTGAGGGATGGGGTTGTTCAGCCTGGAGAAGAGAAGACTCTGGGGAGAGCTAATGGTGACCTCCCAGTATCTGAAGGGGGCCTACAAGAAGGCTGGAGAGGAACTGTTTATGAAGGCCTGCAGTGATAGGACAAGGGGCAATGGTTTGGAGTTAGAGAAGAGCAGATTTAGATTGCATATTAGGAGAAAGTTCTTTACCATAAGGGTAGTGAAACACTGGAACAGGTTGCACAGGAACGTGGTTGAGACCTCATCCTCAGAGATATTTAAGGCAAGGCTCAGGGCACTGGGCAACCTGATCTAATGGAGGATGTCCATGTCACTTCAGGGGGCTTGGACTAGATGACCTTTGGAGGTTCCTTGCAACTCAAACCATTCTGTGATTGTTGATTTGATTTTGGCAATAGAATGGAGAAGGAAAGCAAGTTCTCCTTTGTCAGTTCTGAGCTGCTTTTCCAACTTCATGGCTAGCCCCAATGGAAAAAACACTGCATGTGCCAGCTAAACTCTAAAGGCATTGAGCTGAGACATTTCAAAGCAACACAAGTGAAAGGATTCATGTTTGGACGAGGCATTTATTTGGATTGGTTACATACAGTACCTGATACTGGGATTTGAATACTGATTGTATGTAAGATACAAAGCATGAGTTTTCCTTCCAAGAAATGAAACATTTCTTTTGCTACAGAAGTTACATTGATTTTAAAAACATTAAGGCTATAATGTGGTAAAGTCATAGGATATCTCAAATTGAGACTGATCCACAAGGAACATCAAGTCCCACTCCCTGCTCCTCACAGGCCCTTGAACATTTAATATGATTAAACCTTGGTCTGCTTTCCATTGCTTCAGCTGTCACTGAGAGGGGGGGTTATTTGTTAACAGAATAATTGTCATTGTTTACATTTGCTGTTTTGGCTAGCAAACAAACCCCAAAGACTTGTCCTATCTAATCTGCTCTAGATTCAACATGAGTTTTGCTGTGTAATTCACTGGAGCCCGAGTTTTACCACTGCAATCCAATCTGTCCTAAACCAGACAGAACAGCTAGGCTGGGTGCTAAGCCAAACCCTCCAGCTAAGCAACAAAGAAAGCTTCCTCTGCTTTGCTGTCCCTTTCAGTGCTTGCAGGTCATGATTTTGCATGGCCTAAATGCCAGCTTTGAGATTTCCACCCTAGCCTGCTGCTCATTGGGGCAGAGCAAAACTGCAAGCTGTGAAGTGATGGCTTTCAGGCAGACTTCTGAAACTGACTTTCAAGTTGTCATATTTGCCCTTTCACTGCGCTTTGTGGTTTTGAAGGGTTGAGTTGACAGGGCTTCAGGAATAGAAGGTGGGTTTGAATTGTGAAAGGTATAGCTGGTGAAAGGAAAGGCTTTTGGTCATTTCCAGCTCACAGCCTAGATCTACTTGATCTTCGAAAGCCTCTTCCAGAGCTAGATATCCTTGACAGCATGTACACACACTGTGCACAGCTGGGGTCTGGTATCTGCCCCGTCTCAGACCAGACACTGTGGTGGTACAGAGATCAAGCTCCATGTATGAATCCAAGTGTTGTAACCAAGGGCTCAGTCAAGTCGTTACACCCAAGGGCTAGCTGTCTGGAAACCAGTGTATGCATTGAACTAGAACAGAATAGAACAGAACAGAAGAGACCTTTGAGATCATCAAGTCCAACCTATCACCCAACACCATCTAATCAACTAAACCATGGCACCAAGTGCCTCATCCAGGCTCTTGCTAAACACTTCCAGGGATGGTGACTCCACCACCTCCCTGGGCAGCACATTCCAATGGCCAGTCTCTCTTTCTGTGAAGAACTTCTTCCCAACATCCAGCCCAGGCCTCCCCTGGCACTCCTTGAGACTGTGTCCTCTTGTTCTGGGCTGCTGGAGTCACCTGCCAGGGAGCAGATAGCCACTCCGTGCCAACCAGAGTTATTTCGTGTTCTTCAAATCGATGTGCACCAAGTTGCCTAACACAGGCTAGAGCAACAAATGCATGGGCACTGTCTGCAGGAGCCTCTGTTTATCACTGACTTTAGGAATCATAGAAGTACTGCAGTTGCAAAAGACCTCTAAGGTCATTGAGTCCAACCATCACTCAATCCCACCCTGGCCGTTAAACCATGTCCCAAGTGCCCACATGTTTCTTGAACATCTCCAGGGACAGTCCCTCTACCGCCTGCCTGGGTAACCTCTTCCAGTGCCTGACCAATCTAAACCTCCCCTGGCACCATTTCCTCTTGCCCTGGTGCTAGACAGAAGAGACTGGCCCCCACCTCGCTACAAGCTCATTTCAGGCAGTTGTAGAGAGCATTGGGGTGTCCCCTCAGACTCCTCCAGGCTAAACAATCCCAGTTCCTTCAGACCTTCCTTCTCAGAGATTGTCTCTGGACTCTTCCCCAGCTTTGCTGCCCTTCTCTGGGCACACTCCAGCAATTCAATGTCTTCCTTGTAGTGAGGGGGGAGATTTGTACACAGAACATAAACCCAAGTTACTAATAACTGTGAAATAACCAAATGCTAGTGTCAAGTTTTCTTGTGTGGTGAAGCAGCAGTAGGATTCTTCCTGCAGCTTTGGCACTAATAGTATTTGTTTCTTTAGTTTCTGGCAGGCACACATCTAATGCCAGCTACAAAAAACCCAAAAGCCTTGCTTCAGGAAATCATCAGAGGAAATATGATGACAGTGTGTGACTGCTGCAGCCCAAACACAATGTCCACTGACATTCTTGGAAGCTCTAATTGATACATCCTGGGAATGACAACGTCCAGGAGATAATCTGGCATTATCAGCTCTGCCACTTCTTGGCAGGAGAGAGAGAGAGAGACAGAGGGCGATGGGACTGAGTGAGCAAGCTGCACCTGTGCTGTGATACAGCAGTACTAGCTGCTTTAGGAGTGGAAAGGCAATTGAGCACGGAAATGTCAGTGCCTAAGTGACTTCCTCTGAGCTTCACTTGGGCCCTGGAGGAACAGAGTCAGCTCTTGGGGCAGTGCATGACCTTGCTGTGGCAGCTGAAGTCTCTCACAGGCTCCCTCCTGGCCATTGCGTGGTATTAGAGAGCTGCACAATTCAGAACCCACTAACTGCTCATTTTCCCTTTGCACATCTCATTCTGCATTCCTTGATCTCCCTGGTTTTGACAGAAAGGTCTAGGAATTCTTTCAAGCTAGTTTCTGAACCAGCTGGCTAGACTCAACTTGGCCCTCAGTCTGATAATTCTGTTGTGAGAGCATCCTTCAGTTCAGCAACATCAATAATGCATCAGTCGGTCAAAACTGCTGCCCCCTTCTCCTGGGTTGGGAAAGGATGCTGTTGTGTGGCAGCAAAGCAGAGACACAGCCAGAAAGTAAATGTTGCTGGTTAATGATTGACCTGGCAAAGTCAGCACTTCTGCATATTGATGGAACAGAAGGTAAAGCTTCTTTAGCCACACGACATATGGGCTCATGCTCTGACAGTCACACTTCTGTCCTAAAGGGTACTACGGCAGAGTGTGACTTTTTAGGTTTTGTTCAATAACAGTAACCCAACAGCCTCAGGAGTGAGTGCTGCCTCACTCAGATCTTACCAATATGGTGAGAACTTCTTATATTTGAGTTTCAGCCTGTGGCAGTTGAGGCTGGGTGCCTCCTGTGCCTGCCACATCAGTCACACCTCTGGTGTCCCAAGTGCCCGTGCCGGCAGGTGGGCACAGGAAACAGCCTATTTCTACCCATAAATCCTGCACCCATCTGCAGACCTGGCCAGCCTGAGGCTAGCCTAGCAGTGGGAGGGGGGAAGAAAGAGCCCTGGGGAGTTTGGATATACCCTCAGGTGGGGAGAAGGGAAGTGCTGGGGGCCTTTGGGTGTGCTGCAAGGGACTCTGTAAGCTTTGGGATTCTTTGCCACTATGCTTTGTAGGTTTCTGTTCCATTCAAGCTTCCCATCACTACCCAGTCCATTTGTGTGAGTGTCACTCTTTTGTTCCTCTCAGGGCAATAGAGGATCTGTCAGGCTCTGAACCAGGACACAGCCCCAGGAGGGGTTAAGGCATCATACTCTGTGAACTGGCAAGATCACAGTGATGTGGAAGTGCAGCCTTGCTTTCCCCAGAATATAGACTCATGGAATGGTTTGGGTTGGAAGGGACCTTTAAAGATTATCTAGTCCAAACCTCCCAGGCATGGGCTGGGGCATCTTCCAGTGTTTTACCAACCTCATCTTAAAAAATGTCTTCCTAAACTACCCTCTTTTAACCTAAATCCATCACCACTTGTGCTATGGAAATACACCATACTGAAAAATCTGTCTCCATCTTTCTTGTATTTGCCCTTTCTATTTTGAAAGGTCACAGCAAGGTCTCCAGCTGGCTTTTCAGCTCTGAGAATCCAGGGCTTCAGTTATTTCAAACACTGAGCAAGTTCCAAATCATTTTATGTTGGCTTTACTCTGATGTTGCTGCATGGCTGTGGTACCAGACAGAGGGACAATCAAAACCCTGCACTGAATCACAGAATTGTCAGGGTTGGGAGGGACTTCAAGGATCATCTAGCTCCAAACCCCCTGCCAGGGGCAAGGATGCTTTCCAGTAGTTCAGGTTGCCCAGAGCCCCATCCAGCCTGGCCTTAAATACCTCCAGGGATGGGGCTTCCACCACATAAGAAAGCCAGGGGCAAGACCCTCACCAGCCAAGATACCACCCAGAGGAGCTCAGCCCCAGTGAGGAGCCCCAGCCAGCACCTGTGGATGGCATTGGAGGAGTCATCAATCCTGGCCCTAACAACCGGGGGGCCAGCAGGCCCCCCGGCCTTTGTTGTCACCACCACCAGCACCCAGTGTGCACCAGGGGTACTCACCAGGGATGAGAGGAGGATCCTCAGCCCAGATGGGCTCAGCTTGGGGCTTCTGCTTCTTCTAGGGGGATTAAAAAGGGGAATGGGTGGGGAGGGCCAAGGGGCCACACCTGGGGTGGGAGGAGACTCCAACAGAGCCCAGGTGCTCTGGGTTTGAGGGAAAAAAGGAGGAAAATGGGGCAGGTGAGGGACTTTTAGGGTGTTGCCCAGGGAGGTGGTGGAAGCCTCATCCCTGTGAATTTTTAAGGCCAGGCTGGATGTGGCTCTGGGTAAAGCTGATCTAGTGTGAGGTGTCCCTGCCCATGGCAGGGGGGGTTGGAACTGGATGGTCCTTGAGGTCCCCTCCAACCCCAACAATTCTATGATTCTAAAACAATTTTGCAGTTTAGGGTAGATGATAGGAAGAAATTCTTCACAGAAAGAGAGATTGGCCATTGGAATGTGCTGCCCAGGGAGGTGGTGGAGTCACCATCCCTGGAAGTGTTTAAAATAAGACTGGATGAGGCACTTGGTGCCATGGTTTAGTTGATTAGATGGTGCTGGGTGATAGGTTGGACTTGATGATCTCAAAGGTCTTTTCCAACCTGGTTAATTCTGTGATCTGTGATGCCTAGGCAACCTGTTATGGTGAAGAACTTCTTCCAAACACCTAATCTAAATGTACCCTCCTCTAGCTTGGATCCATTCCCCCTAGTCCAAGCACTACCTGACACCCCAAAAGTCTCACCAGCTTTCTTGTAGACCCCCTTCAGATACTGGAAGGCCTGAGTTCAAGGGGTCTGTTCCCAAAGATGTGCCCAGTGTCATCAGCTGGCTTTGAAGAAAACAAAATTCAGTTGTCCTGTGCAGGACAGGCAGGTTGTAAATTAAAGTCCCTTAACCCTTCCTAATGTTTGCAGCGAGGCTGGCCCTGCCTCCTGTGCTCCCCACACTGCACCACGCTCTGGCAGCAGGGCAGGTCTTACGAAGTTGAAACCCAGCTTTGAATGGCAGGTTTGAAGGTCTGATGCATCAGCTGGTGTCTCCTAACAAATAGAGAGGCTGCATGAGTGAAAGCAAAGCTTCAGCTGTTGCCTTTTGCAGGTACCCCATACAGCAAATTGTTTTGGGATCGTGCTTGTGCATCCAAGGAGCCTGGGGAGTGTTTGTCACCCTCACTGCAGTCACGCTCCACCTCTGCGTCACTTAGCCAAGTTGTTTCAGCTCCAGAAGAATAGATTGTGTCTTGGAGGAAGGAAGCTGCTGCACTGGCCTTGGACAGTGCTTGTCTAGGAGAGGAGAAGCTGGAGGTGGACAGGCAGCAGCCATGCCAAGAACAATATTATTTGCATTTTAAGTTATAGCCTCGAATGGAATCAAGAGCAGAACCAGGGTTTTTTCTCAGCTCATGTGAAGGTTTGCCAGAGGGACAATTGACAGCTTCCTAGCAGTAATGAACAGCTCAGCTGCCTTGACCAGCATGTGGTCATGCGTGCTGCAGGCTGACATAAACGTTCTGTAACATCTTGCTGCAGTTCCTGTGCCACAGAAATGTTTGTCAAACAGCTCAGGGAATCAAAAGGGGTTGAGTCTTTAAGTTTCATCTCAGACACACACACACACACACATTCTGAACTTGGATAACTTGTTTCAGGCTGCCCTTGATTAAAAACAGTTGTGAGAGGAGGATGGGAGTTTTCAGTTTTGAACCTCTCTGGAACAATCTCAGGAACGTTATTAGATACTTGATTTATAGCCTGGTGTAAGTATTTTTTCTAGTGCAACGGGTGCCTTGTGTAACTGGAGGTCTCAAAGCTCAGTCTTGAGAAACTGACAAAAATGAAAGTGGTTGTATGAAACGAGTGTCATTTTATCACCTGGAGTGTTTGGACAGAGTTCTGCTCCTACCATATGGGGACAATAGAGCTGAAATCCTGAGGAGCAGAGTGGAAAATGAAAGGACTGTATCATTGGAAGAATATTTAGAGGTCCTGGGGGGGAAGGCTGATAGAATGGATGTATCCTTGTGTATTTGTGTTGTTGTACAAAGTGCAGTCCAGATGCTCTGGCACTGGGGCCGAGCACACTGAGTGCTGTGCGTTCAACTGCGTGTAATTTAGGGACAGCTCGACTCGAGTTGACAATAGACCAAGGTATCGGGGAGAGAGCACGCAAAGGTGATGAGAACTGTAGGCACGGAAGGTCAGGTCACGTGTGTGTGAGCACTTCATGCATCTTCTTTCATCCTCTCTGCATTAAAAAGGAAGAAAAGGTTTGCAGTAAAATATTCAGAGGAGGAGGAGGAGGACAAGGGGCTGGGTCAGAGGGTAGTCACGGTAGGCTAGCTACTCTCCTGGTGATGCCAAAAGTAGTTTGGACAGTTGGATGACTGATCTCAGCATTTAAGCAAAACATGTGCTGGGCCAAACACCAGCCCCTGAGGTCAGCATGGAGGCCATCTTGGGGCTGGCTGGAGGTTGAACTGGAAAAGGACTTGCATTTGTGCTGCAAATAAATCAGTGTGCGTGTGCACACATAGAGCTGTAGCTACCTGCCGGTGTTTGAAAGGGGTTAGTGAAGTGTGGCTGTAGAAATGCTGGAGTAAAGGGAAGGGAGCAAGATACTTAATGCCTTGAGAGACAAAGTAAGACCATGGGAGGGCTGAGCCTGTGGAAGGCTGAGAAGTGGCAAGAGAAATATTATTGTGGTGCAAAGCACAGATGAACTCTAAGGTGAGTGGCCAAAGGTCTCTTCCTGCTGGGAAGCTGGGCACTCTCTGGAGTGTCGCATGGCTCTCAGCTGGTGCATTGCAATACTGCTGGCAGCACGATGGGTGACTGTCCCTTGGCCCCATGCACACCATGACAGCTACAGTTTCTCTGTTGAGCCTGAGAATAAACTGCGTGGATGGAAGTTCATCAATGACCTTGAACTGCAGAAGTGGTGAGGAAAAAACAAAAGCAGCATGAGTTTCTGAAATGGGAAATAGAAGCTCACACAGGTTTCCTGTGTTCCCCTGCATCCTTAGTTGTCATCAAGTGCTGGTTGTGTAATTGGAGGGGAGCTTAGTCACGTTTTCTCTTGTGTGTCTCTTTTACTGAGATGACAGATTAGTTGTTTAGAGCCTTCTTAGTTTCTCATATTCCTAATGCTTAAAGGAAAACATTGGCTTTCTCTGGAATCTTTTATCTGAGGGGGTACCTGAATGTTTTGTAAGCATCTCAAGTGCAAGCATATGTTGTATCTCTTAAAGAGCTATCGAAGTCACAGTTCAGAAGCCAAGTCTGCTTGTCCTGGACTAGATGGGGATGAGCAGAGAGCGTCTGGTACTGCTCAAGAAACTTCTGCTGATGGTTCCTATCTACAGAGCTTTGGTAGAAGAATCATGCATGGACGTATGAATAGCACTGGGAAAATCATCTCTGATGAAGTCAGGAACAAAACTGCTCTTGATTTCATTCAGATTAAGCTTCCACCCAAGCAATCTTCTTGTATAGCAGCTAGTTCTATGGCTTGGGCCGTGCTTTTCAGTGGTGTTCAACCACATACAGTCATCAGCAATCATCCATGAACTGCAGTCCAGCTCCAGCCTACATTTGGAGCAACCGCATTTGCTGAGTGGCAAATGTGACACAAGCAGTGGAGAGGCTCCCATCCTGCAAACCCACAGCGTGATGCACTTTGTGTGTGAGCAGTAAGAACACAAGCCTCAGTCTGTGTGGTTTGCCAGAGCCTCAAAGGGAAACTTGTGCTCTCTATAGCAAGTAGCCCAAATTACATGCAAGCACAATTCCCATGACCAGCTGCCTGTACAAGGGGAGAAGTTTTCAAATGCTGTCAAACTGCATTTGAGCGTCCTCTTAGCGTGCCTTGTCCTTTCTTCTCAGACATATTTGCTTGTCCAAATCAAGGAGGAGTGCTGGTTTCCATAGACTTAGGAATGCAAGCATTGTAATTGATGCTGAATCCTGTTTTCCTGTCTAAGGAAAATGTTGTATTTGGGAGAAATGTGTGTCTGCAGTGTCAGGGACGCAGGCACGCTCTGACTGAAATACGGGGGCTGTGCTTGGCAAACCTCCTGCAGAAACTGCTCTGACTCTGCTCCTTCTCTCCAGTGGTGAAAGAATAGCATCCCCCCATGTGAGACAGATGGCAATGGAGCCTATGATCTTCTAATTTCTATCCTGGACTGGCTGGTGTCCCTCTGTAAAGAGGTGTGACAGTGGTCAGTGTAAACCCGGTGTGGAATTACCCAGGGAGCCTGGGAGTCACACAGGGGAGACACACCAGGGTGTCAACTGGGATCTGCATGCCAAGATCAGATTGTCATAGGGGGCTGAGAATTTGGGGTTCACCTCAGGCATCATGCTCATGCACTTGGCTGTAGCATGAACCCTGAAGTTTTCATTACTCCTTGCTCTACCAGGCCTCCCTTTTCTAACAAGTGTTTTACTGCACATGAAGAGGAAACCAGTTAGTGCTTCATGTTTTAAGGTCATCCAGGCAGGAACAGTCATTTACTGTGCTCTGTGCATGCTCCCTCTGTTTGGGACTCCATGCTGCTCTATGGCTCCTAATAATTTCTCAGCATTTCTGTTTTTTTCCCCTGTCACATAATACAATAATACAATACAGTACAATACACCAGGTTGAAAGAGACCTTCAAGATCATCACATCCAACCCATCAACCAACCCAACCCACCTAAACAACTAAACCATGCAGCCAAGCACCCCATCAAGTCTCCTCCTGAACACCTCCAATGCTGTTCTACATGCAGAGAATGGCTTAGGTTGGAAGGGACCTCAGAGACCATCTACTCTAAGCTCCCTGTCATGGGCAGGGACACCTCACAACTAGACTCAGTGGCTCAAGGCTTCATCCAACCTGGCCTTAAACACCCTCACCGTGGAGGAATCCACAACCTTCCTGGGCAGCCTATTCCAGAGTCCCACCACCCTCATGCTGAAGAACTTCTTCCAAAGATCCAGTCTAAACCTACTCTCCCTCAACTTAAAACCATTCCTTCTTGTCCTACCACTAGACACCTTTATGAAAAGTCCCTCTCCTGCCCTCCTGTAGGATCCCTTCAGGTACTGGAAGACAGCTATAAGGTCACCACCAGAGTCTTCTCTTTTCTAGGCTGAACAACCCCAGCGCCCTCAGCTTATCCTTATAGCAGAGATGTTCCAGCCCACGGATCATCTTTGTGACCCTCTTCTCTACTCACTCCAGTGGCTGTGTGTCCTTCTTACAATGGGGACACCAGAACTGCATGCAGTGTTTGAGGTGGGGTTTCAAAAGGGCAGAGTGAAGGGAAAAAATCACCCCTCTCAACCTGCTGGCCACACTGCCCTTGATGCAGCCTACAGTATGGTTTGCCTTCCAGGCTGCATGCAGTGACTTTACTCTTCTCCTTTACTGCAAGAAGACAAGCTTGTATTTAGGCTCTTCATACAGGTCAAGATATTTGTGAATGTAATCAAAATTAAAAGAATTGACAGCCTAATCTGTTCCTCACTAAAGCCAGAGAAGTATTCCCAGTATCTTGGCTAAGGATCTTAATGCTGCTTGTGTGGAAAGAAGGGAAACACTGAACTTGACCCAGAATTTTCACTTCCTAGAAAATTCAGCTGTACTTGTCATCGTCTGTCCCTACCTTTCCTATCAACAGGGCAGTGATGCTGTTTTTAACCATCTGCAAAGCTCATAGTTCCTTCACAAAGCCATCCTCCCAAAGCAGCTCTTCTTGGAGGAAGTTTGTCAAGCTCACTTTTAGAAGCCTGCTTTTCTCAGTGCTGCAGAATCTTGTTTGCAAACACAACATGTATAGTTTCTAGTATATGGATTTCTTTCCTTTGCCCTTTTTGTTTTCCTTTCCCATTCATTCTCCTGTGGAGGAAGAATTGCTGCTCTGGAGCTGACAAACTGTGAGAAACAGTAATGAGTGCTCTGTCTGCTAAATGTGGTATAGAACTGTACCCCTGCAGCCTGAAACTACAGCACAGGGCTTGAGGAGCTTTGCACTGGAGTTCTTCCTGTGGATTAAGGAATCAAACCCTGAAGACATGTGGCTTATGACTTTTATTTATTGAGCTAAACCTCCATGTGGGAACAGCATGGCCTTGCCTGTGACTGTTGAATTTGGCATGGTGTGTGCCCATCAGGGATGTCCTCATCAGGAAAGCCTTTACTTCTGTGAGAGAAACTCTGCAGGATCACGTTCCTGGGCAGCATGTGTTCTAGCACAAGGAATGTGTGATGTTCCAGTTCTACTCACTCTTTGTGTAAATCAAAAGTCACTGCTGTAAGACAAGGCAAAAATGAGAATAATAGTGAAAATACATCCCTCTAATCCAGGGGAAAGAAGTTACTTGCACAGAGCAAAGCAGTCGCTGGTAATGCAGCCTTAATAATAGGGACAACTTCATTCTGTAATTGAATTAGTGGGCCTCATTAAAGATGGCTCCCCAGGAACTGAAACAAGCATGAAGTTGAGTTGCTTAATTATCTTTGTCTTGGAGGATTTTTGTAGTGTTCCCAGGCTCTGTGGGAGAGGAAGGAACAATGATATGAAAGGATTAGAAATCCACAATTTTATCACTTTGTAACAAAGGGGATGGCCAAGAGTGTGGGATTTCAACTCCTGACTTTGAACCCAGAAAAAGGCATAGACCCTGAGAAGAGTTTGTAAATCATAGTTAACAAAAGGTTTGCCCAGCCATCACTGCTGAGAAAACACAGTAGGGAATCTTCTTTCCAGGTTTTGGAGAAGCCACGCCGAATGATGACTTTCCCAGACCCCAGAGCATCACAGGTCTGGGTTTTTTCCAAGCTGGAGAGCACAAACACATACAAATCCAAGGTAGTAAGAGGCAAGAAGGCATTTTCAATGAGAAATTCAAGGTTATCCCTGCAGTGTGCCTCTTTCTGTCCTTTTATGCAAATAATCTTTTCAATAGAGTTTTTCCAGGGTGGGATACAGTGCAGGACAGGCCCTGTGATGGTCCATCAGAGAAGCCAGAGAAGCTTAAGAAGCTGAGAAGGAGCGCTGCAAAGAGGGTTACCAAAGATCTGACCTTTGTAGAAACATCTTTCACAGCCATAAAATCAATGTTTTCGGAGGTTGCTCTCTGCTCCCCAGCCCCTGCGTGCGGTCGCGGTGGGAATTAGTTTAGCTTTTGGCACTGACTCCTTGTGGGAAGAACTTTGGCTTGCAGAGTACATCCCAGCTGTAAAATTGGACAGGTGCAAATAGCTATGGAAAGCACATTACAGGAAAAACCTATACAGAACAAGCTTGTTAAGGTCCCTGGGTATTAGGACTTCCCTAGCATGGCTTTTAATTTACCAGAATGAAGGAGAAGCAGGTTCGCTGTGCCTGCTCCTGCAGTGCTGATCCTTGCATGCCTGTATTTCCTCTGTGTTCCTTTTCAACACCCTGCTCTTATCAATCTGGGAAGTGCCCTGTTCCAGTGACTGTTTCCAAAGGGTTGAGAGATGTTTGTAGATCCTTGTTTACTCAGCTCAGAGTCTGCCAGGCCAGCTTTCAACTGCAGACTAGGGACTACGGTCCCAGCAGGCAGGCTGATAACCATGGCTTGAGTCCCAACAGCATGAAGGGCAATGGCCTGGGACTGTACAAACTGCATAAACCCCTTGGTCTGGCCATGCAAGCTGCCCCACAGCTCTCCCTGTGCTGTGGCTGCTTGTTGCATTCTACAGCACAAGGATATGGAAAGATGCAGTAGGCCAAGACTTTGCTCCAAAAAGGTGCTGAAGAGCTGGAGCTGGTCTGAGCTGCAGCGGATTTTGCATGTTCTGCTTTAGGTAAGGCCTAACTCAGCCTTTGATTGAGCACCCACTGTCCTAATGACAGTTTCCTGATAGCCAGGAACTGCTACTTTGTGTTTTGTTCCCAGCAACAAACCTTTCATATATAATGAGTAAATTACAAGGCTAAGCCATGCTTGCATGCCTCCTGCTTGTGTGAAACACTCTCTTCTCACTGCTGGAGAGCACAGGCCATAATAAAACCAGCAGTCACCTGTGAAGTGTTTTCACCCTTCAGTTTCTGAAATCAATGGCTTTTATGGGCTCAAGCAGTAAGCAGGGAGCTGCCACGTAACAGGCTTGGTGCTGTCAACAACAAGTAAATAAGCATGTGAGGTTCTTTGCAGAAAGCTGGGGGTTTGCAGCACGAACAGGGCCCTCACTTAGCTTCTGCATAGTGTGAAGCCTAGTGGGCAGCTGATATTTCTGCCTTTGGTTTTGGCTAGTGACATAGTGTCTGCCCTCTCCATGCCAACCCATTTCCCACATGTTTAAAAATGAACTGAAGCACCTGGCTTTACCTCTGCAGGGCTGGAGCTCGCCATCTAATCATTAGACCTTTCAAGACCAGAGAAAGAGTAGTACAATATGGCTTTCAGGCAGTCTTTAAAAGAAAAATCCAGCCCTGAAAGCTTTAATCTTAAACAGCAATACCTCAGTGCATTCAAGCTTTTGATCTGGGGCAGAGTGTGTTTCCAAACTCATTTCACGCTGTGCTGTTTCAGTGAATGTAAGCACTTCACCCCTGGCTCCTGCTCCTGGACCTTCAGAGAAACTTTAGAAAGCAGCCTGAAAAGTTAGGGCAGGCAATTTCTGCTCGTCTCCCAACCCTGCCGCCGAGCCACCGTGTGATGGCCCAGCTCTGAACCTAAGAAGTGCTAGAGAGATGTAACTGGTTGTAAAGACAGCGACTTCCTCATCCCGTGTGGTTGCAGCTGCTCCAGTATGAAGATGCTTCACTGGTGTAGCTCCTTGAAACGCAGCAAATGCAGAAGTGCAGTGAGCTAAAGGTGCTGTGTGTCGGCCTGGCCACGCTCCCCCTTGGGCTGCTAACAGCGCAACAGCTTGGCCTGCTCTCGATCCGAGCAACGTGCATTCATGCACACAGGTCTCCAAATGGCTTACAATTGCAGTTCAGAGTCTTGCATTTCCTGTGTCTTGAAATAGTGAGGTGGCACTGGAGACTGGAACCCTGGTGCCATGCAGACCACAAAACTAGCCAGAAATTAAGCAGCGAGCAGATCTGTGCCCAGGGCAGGCACCAGTGTCCCTCCCAGCCCACAGTACACAAACTGCTCTGCAGCTGCATGCTTGCTGTCCACCCTGCTCCATCTTATTATCACATTAATTCCTAATACCACCTTGAGGCTTCCCACCACACTGCTCAACACTTTTCAGCCTGGCGAGTTCCCCCTCAAAAAGGGGAGTCTGGAAGTACTTCACCTTCCCGGCAGCTGCAGTTCCATCACAGCTCTCCCACTGTCTCTGGATAAAGGGAAGCTGGGTGCTCCTGGCCACACTGGGCTGTGGGAGATGTCATTCAGGATTCAGGCAGAGCCCAACCTGCTGGAAGATAAAGAAGGGATGACTAGTGGCCGTGCAGACTGCTGTTTGTGTTCATTTGGAACAGAAATCAGCTTTTTTTCCCTTGTATTGGCTGTGTGATCATTTGATGAAATACTGAAACTTTTCTCTGTGTTTGGAAAATAGCCGAAAGGCTATTGAAAAAAAATACCACCAGCAGCTTCTTAGTGGTTGGGGGCAGCAATACCTAGGATACTGTGTTTCTGCCTCTGGTTTACTTCTGTTGCTGGGCTTTGTTTCTGTTCCAGGGGACGAGCAGGGGTCAGGTCTATGACCCTGGTCAACCAACCTGTGATGTGGCTCTCTCTAGACAAGCAGAGCGTTCAGTGCCAAGTGTTTCTGTCTCCCGTTATCTATTCTCCATGTTCAAAGGTCAGAGGAAATAGATAGTTTAAAATGTTATCTTCTTTTTTCCATTCATTGCAGATAAACTTTGGGATTCACAGCAGGTGCCTTTTCCATGCCATGATACAATATTGTCAGTGCAAAGCCAAATACTGGTCTAGGACTTCTGTCCAGTCTTGCTCTCAGCCCAGTATTGCAGCAGTGCCCGGTCTAGACCACAGCTGGCTGCAAGTTTTCTGCTGTGAATGTGTTGGTTTTCTTTCAAATTCACAAATGATGATTCATAAGAACTTGAACTTTATCATGTGGGAATGTACCAGTTCTGCTATGAAACTCATGCAGGGGAAGGTTTCTCAAGTCTGAAAAGGAAATTTGGGTCAGAAAGGTCAGGCACTTCAGCAGAACCAGCCATGTACTGGGTACTGCTTTCAACAATGACTTCAGAGACCTCAGTGCTGTATCTGGTTTAACATCAGAATCTTAACCTCCTACCTACCCTCTGGGCAGCTGCTGACTCCTCACCTGATGGCTGGAAGAGGAATTCTTTCTCTCTGCCACGTTCTTACAGCACAGATTATGAAAATCCTTGGCTCTATCCTGATACAGAGCAGAAAAAAACTACGATAATGCTCATGGGATGAAGATATTTTCTTCTTGGGTGTCCTGGAGGCTGAATGGCTTGTCTGGGATAGATGAAAACTTTCTTTAAAAGAGGTTGCAGCAGTGCACAATTTGCTAGTAAAACAAGTGTCACACTATGTGTCACTGGCAGACAGGAGACTCACTTGCAGTCCTTTCCTCCATCCTGTCCCAGGTTACTTGGCATTGCTGGTAGTTTGACAACCGTTTCCACCAGCACCTGCAGCGGTTACAGTTGACTGGCTGCCCCGGCTGCACGTCACCAGTGCCTGTGCCCAGGTTTGCCAGGCTCTGTAAAGCTGTCTGTGGTGTCTCCGCAGCCAGGGGAGCTGCTCTCAGCTCGGATGCCCTGGCAGTTGTTTTTAACCCAGGTACCTCCTCTCGCTCATTAGCCATGTGACTGCGCACATGCTCGTGCTGGCACGGCCCCTGGGACGGCACGGGGATGGGAACAAGCAGCGGGAGGGAAGGGAAGGGTGCCAAAACCCAGCTCATCGAGATCTGTCCTCAGTTTTTCTTGTGCAATAATAATAGCAACAGCAATTCACCATAGAGAAATACTAAATCCATGGAGGGAAACAGCAGTTTAGCAACTATGCAGTCATAAAGCTGCTCATTAAGCTATTTCCAATCATTTGTCTGTGTGCTTGAGTAAACACAGTCCAATAATTACAGATCTTTAACATTTTACTGCTAGCTATTCAGCAAGATATGAATCAGTTGCTTCATTATGGGTGAAGTTTTCATTAGGATTTAAGCTCCCCAGACACTTCTGAAGATGCTTCATTCTTTCCTCCTGTCTCATCTGTTACCAGCATAGAGAAATACCATTAATTAAGGACTAAGAGCTTGTATAATCATCTTCCCAGACTGCAGAATAGAGTGCCTTTGCTGTTCATCTACCTCACTGCAGCACCGGGAACTGCTGGCTGGCTGGCATCAGCCCTCTGCATGCTCAGGCTCAAGGATGCTGACGGAGGAAGCTGTCCCATAAGAGCAGGGTTGTCCCATGTAACCTAGCATTCCATCTTCAGCTCTGGGCCAGCATCAGCTTCTTCATCAGGCTTGTGGTACTCTGCTCCTCAGCACCAAGAAGGCATTGTGTGTGTCAAGTCTGTCTTTTGCACTTCTAATATGCCATGAATACACATTGTGTCTGGTGGAAAACCAGGTGGTGACTGAAGTTGGTAAGCTGGGTATACTGTGGTGAGTTGATGAGTATCCAAACTGAGATCTTTGCTAACAGGAGGTTAGCAAATGTGACACCCACCTGCCAGAAGGGCTGGAAGGAGAATCCAGGAAGCTACAGGCCTGTCAGCCTGACCTTGGTGCCAGGAAAGGTCATGGAGGTGATCATTGCAAGTGTCATCACATGGCACATAGAGGACAACCAGCTGATCAGGCCCAGCCTGCATGAGTTTTTGACAGGTGAATCCTGCTTGACTAACCTGATTTTCTAAGGCAAGGTGACCATCTTAGGAGATGAGGCTGTGGGTGTTGTTTACCTGGGGTTTACTACATTTGGTACTGCTTCCCACACTGCAGACACTGGCTGCTCATGGCTCAGGCAGATGTACTCTTCACTGGGTAGAAACCAGCTGGATGACTGGGCCCAAAGGTTTGTGGTAAATGGAGTTAAATCCAGTTGATGGCCAGTCACAAGTGGTGTTCCCCAGGGTTCAGTGCTGAGGCCAGTCCTGTGTAATGTCTTTGTCAGTAATTTGAACCAGGGCATCAAGGGCACCCTCAATAATTTTGCAGGAGACACCGAGGTGGGCAGGAGTGTTGATCTGCTGGAGGGTAGGGAGGCTTTGCAGAGGGATCTGGACAGGCTGGATCAGTGAGCCAGAGCCAAGGGTGTGAAGTTCCACATGGCCAAGTGCTCAATCCTGTACTTGGTTCATAATAATCCCATGCAGTGCTGCAGGCTCATGGAGGAGTGTCTGGAAAGCTGCATGGCAGAAAAGGACCTGGGGGTGTTGTTCAGTAGCCAGAAACGTGCCCTGATGGCCCAGAAGGCCAACAGCATCCTGTTGTACTAGAACTAGTGTGGCCAGCAGGCCCAGGGGAGTGATTGTCCCTGTGTGTTTGGTACGGGTGAGGTCACATCTCATACACTCTTTGGCCTACTCGCTACAAGAAAGATGCTGAGCATCTGGGCTGTGTCCAGAGAAGGGTAGCAAAGGTGTTGAAGAGTCTGGAGCACAAGTCTGCTGAGGGAGCAGCTGAGGGAACTGGGATCGTTCAGTCTGGAATAAAGGAGGCTGAGAGGAAAGGTTACTATTCTTGCTGTAGCAAGGTGTGTGTCTCTCCCGAGTTACAAGCAATAGGACAAGAGGAAATGGCCTCAGGGTGGGCCAGGGGAGGTTTGTATTGTATATTGGGAAAGCTTTCTTCACTGAAAGAGTTGTCAAGCCTTGGAACAGTCTGTCAGGGAAGTGGTTGAGTCACCGTCCCTGGACATATGTAAGAGACTTGTGGATGTGGCACTTAGGGACATGGTTTAGCAGTGGACTAAGCTAAATGTTAGTTTAGCATTTGGACTCACTGATTTTAAGGGTCTTTTCCAGCCTAAATGATTCTATGATTCTAAACTTGTTATGTCACATCTCAAGGACGGTGAGACCTGGCTTTCAGGAAGGCCACTGGAACTAGTGGGCAAGAGCTAGTCACATAGCATAAGAGGAGTGCAAAATGAAAGAACACCTAAGAATGTATGCACTACAAAGTTGCAGACACTAGAGAGACCAACCGAATCTGAAGGGCACAAAAGCCCTGTGGGTGCTGGGACTGCTGATCCAGGAGCTCTATGGCCTGGATGATCCAACCCCCACAGTCCCTGCAGGGTAGGACTGCCTCCAGGGCCTCAGGGACTGCATGCTGGTGCTTGCTTTCCTCTTTTAGAACATGCCTTCCTCTTTTCCTCCCAGGGAATGGCTTTTACACTTCAAGAGAGGCTGCAGCTGGGAATTCATGGCCTTCTTCCTCCTTGCTTCTTAAGCCAAGATGTTCAAGTCCTCCGTGTGATGAAAACCTATGAGAACAAGTCGAACGACCTAGACAAGTATGTCAAAGCCAACTTATTTCCTCCTCCCTCCCTGTTTTCAGTTTTCAGTCCTTTAAAGCCCGCAGGCAGACTGAAGGATGCTGCTTCAAGGCACACAAGTCTCCCTCAGAGTCACTTTTTTCCAGCTGTCCATGCTCTCCAGCACCAGGAGCACTCATTACAGCCTGTCCACCTTCCCCTCGTTGAATCCTGTCCTAGAACAGCAGTGGTGCTAACTTTTCCTACCGCCACATTGCTGGGGAGCCCTAGCAGCAGTTCACTGTACTTTGGGTGCAAATGCACAGTGAAAGCACAGTCCCTGCCCCAGAGCAGTGGAGGCAGAGTGAACAGAAGTACTGCCCATACCTGTCTGTATGCACATCAATACCTTCAATAAAATGCTGGATGGAAGAGCAGAAAGAGCCTGCCAGCTGGCAGGAAATTCAACCCAAACAGATCAAACGATGTGCATTGACTAGTCTTTGTGTTCCTGAGCTTCCATTGCATGCAGGCTTGCTCATCAGGGTTAATGATGGAAGATGGCCTTTGCCTCCTGCTTGTGATGGGGGGTGGGATTTGCAACTCCCCCTGTTTCAGCTGCCATTGATGTGGGGCCTGAGGCAGCAGGGCTCTTCTGCAGAGCAGTTTCATTGACTTTTCTGTGTTACTAAAGCCTGTGTTAGTCTTGCAGGTGACATGTTGCTGGCAGTGTATGATGCCTCTTTGAAGCCCCACTGCAAGGCTGGGTGCTGATCACAGAGGCAGTTTGTCATTACGGTCATAGAAGTTTCTCAGACAAAAAAATCATTTGCCATTTCTCTTCACTTTTTCATTTTTCTGGCTTCAATTTGACAAATTCAATCTTAGCCAATGAAGGCTTTTCAAGGCAGAGAAATGTAGCATACTCTGTGGCACTAAGTGGTGACGTGAGTCCAGTGATGCATGAGTGAGTCTGGGCAGCACTAAGAAACACTAACAAAACTGATTGCACATTTTTATTTCCTAAATTCATGAGTTTGTCTTTTTGTCCCCAGCAATGGAATTTGGCTGTCCTCCTGGTTGTAGTGCAGGATAATGGAGAGAGGTGGTGTGGAAATATTTTAGGAGAGGTGGTGCTTTGAAATGAGAAATATGCATGTATGCATATCTCACCTTCTTGACTGCATAATAAATATTGATGGTAAAGAGGATCTCCTGCTCTGTCCCAGATAGTCCTGAAGTCTACTTTTGAACATTTGTTTTTAATGCAGATTGTGAAATTCTGAGGTTATGCAGCATTGATTCCCTTCCCTTCCCTTCCCTTCCCTTCCCTTCCCTTCCCTTCCCTTCCCTTCCCTTCCCTTCCCTTCCCTTCCCTTCCCTTCCCTTCTATCCCATTCCATCCCATCCCATCCCATCCCATCCCATCCTATCCTATCCTATCCTATCCTTGGTGTGACTTCCAGCTCTGCTGAGTCTTTGTGAGCTCTTGGTGAGGATGGTGGAGCTGGTGAGGCCCTCTGGGAAATTTTGTTTAGCCGAGCGTCAGGGCTTGGGAAAACTGAGTACACACAGAGTGAGCCAGCTACTGCATTTTATGAACCAGCCATAAATACTGACACACTTCTACTTCATGTTTTACTTTTAAGGTATATTGTCCTCATGACCTTGCAAGACAGGAATGAGAAGCTCTTTTACCGAGTGCTGACCTCCGACATCGAGAGGTTCATGCCCATCGTTTACACCCCGACAGTTGGCCTGGCTTGTCAGCAGTATGGTTTGGCTTTCAGGAGACCACGGTGAGTGGAGAGACTCTTCTTGACCCTTTATTTATTTCCATAGAACCATAGAATCATAGAATCAATAAGGTGGGAAAAGACCTCAGAGACCATCAGGTTCAACTTATCACCCAACGCCTCAGGACTAACTAAACCATAGCTCCAAGTGCCACATCCAATCCCCTCTTGAACACCTCCAGGGATGGTGACTCCACCACCTCCCTGGGCAGCACATTCCAGTGGCCAATCTCTCTTTCTGGGAAGAACTTTCTCCTCACCTCAAGCCCAAACCTCCTCTGGCACAGCTTGAGACTGTGTCCTCTTGTTCTGGTGCTGGGTGCCTGGGAGAAGAGACCAACCCCCACCTGGCTATGACCTCCTTTTGGGTAGCTGTAGAGAGCAAGAAGGTCTCCCCTGCACCTCCTCTTCTCCAGGCTAAGCAACCCCAGCTCCCTCAGCCTCTCCTCACAGGGTTGTGCTTAAGGCCTTTCCCCAGCTTCATTGCCCTTCTCTGGCCATGTTCAAGTTTCTCAGTGTCCTTCTTAAACTGAGGAGCCCAGAACTGGACACAGGACTCAAGGTGTGGCCTAACCAGTGCTGAGTCCAGGGGCACAATGACTTCCCTGCTCCTGCTGGCCACACTATGCCTGATGCAGAATGTGAATGTTCCTTTTGTCTCAACAGTCCATCTTTATGTGTGTGGCCCAAAACATCTAAAACTCAATCTCTCATCAAAAGATGGACCAGCAAGCAGTTTTGTGTGTGCACATTTGATGATGATCTGGGGAGTCAAGAATAGCTCTGCCTCCTTCCTATAAACAGTGAACAGAGTGGTTTTGTTCTCAAACAGTACTGTACAGTCTCTGCAGCCTAGCTCCAAACAGCGCTCTCAGCTTATGGCTGCAGCCCTCCCCATCTGCTGTCTCAGGAGCTCTGAGTGCCTGCTGCAGCGCTGGCATTTGAGTAATTGCTGGATTTTGGATACATTGTGCTGATTTGGAGCTTTTGTCTGCACTGCCACAAGCCTCCCCACAAGAATCATCTTCATGAGAGATGCTGCTCTGCACCGGTGCCTCCCTCGCTGCTCACAGCAGTCACCGTCTAAATTCATGCAGCGTTGAGCGCTCTGTACCGTGGTGGAAGGCCCTGTCCTGCTTCACTCTTTTTAATGATTAATGTTTAAATAAAGCCCTCATTAGCATTCTGAAATGCAGTTTAGTCCTAGCCTGAAAACTCAGTGGTTAAGCTTCAGCTTTCTTTGCAAGCTTTTTATTCTTTTGTCCTCAAAATGTACCAGTGGGCAGATAAAGATTTTAGCTTTTGCTACAGAAAGATGCAAAGGAGAGGAGAGGAATAATACCATGCTAAAAGCATTGCACCAGCATGACATGTAACTGCAGTTTCAACTGAGAGTGTCCAGTTTGGGATGTCTCAATACAGGAGAGATGTGGAGGTGCTGGAGCCAGGGCACAGGAGGGCAAGGAAGCTGAGAGAGAGCCTGGAGAATAAATCTGATGAAGAGTGGCTGAAGGAGCTGGGGATGGTTGTCTGGACAAGAGGAGGCTGAGGGGAGACCTCATTGCTCTCTACAACTACTTGAAATGTTGTAGAGAGGCTGGTGCTGGTCTCTTCTCACAGGTGGTTAGTGATAGAACAAGAGGGAACAGCCTCAAGCTGTGACTGGGTAGGAGTAGACTGGACATTAGGAAAATAATGTCACAGCAAGAGTGGTCAGGCACTGGAATGTGCTGCCCAGGGAGGTGGTGGAGTCACCAGCCCTGGGTGTGTTTAAAGGCTTGGGGATATGGTTAAGGGGTGAACTTTGCAGAGCAGGGTTCTCGGCAGGACTTGGTGAGGGCCTTTCCCAACCTGAATGGTTCTGTGATTTCTGTGATACTGTGCAAAAGCTCCTGCAGAGAGGGTGACATTGGCAAGGAACATTTAGGTTATGTAGGGGAAAACACTTTCTACTTATATGAGAGTTGAGTTCTGGAATGGGCTACATAGGGCAGCTTCACTGCAGCTTTAAAATAAAACCTAATCAATTACTGAACAGGATTATATGATAAGCTTGCTATGACAGCAGAGCAAAGCTGAATGGCTTGTCCTCTCCAGTTCTACGTGCTATGTTCATCCTAAAACAGCAGTAAAATACATTTGCATGGGTATCACTTTGTTTTAAAGACCTTCCAGTACAAGTACAATCAGAAGAATCAGCTTTTCAGAGTGCCAGTGCAGCTTAGGCTAACAAACACAGGAAGAGGTAGAAATCCAAACTTAAATCCTAACTCCTGAGCTCCCCAAATCTGCAGGTCCCAATGATTTTAACAGGAAGTGCTGGTATCCCACCCTGAACTAAGTGTCTCGCAGGCCAGCTCCTGATAGACATAATATGATGCAAGAGAGAAAATATACACTGCAAGAGAGTAAGAGGCAGGTTGACCAAAAAGCACATATGAATGCTTCTTGTCACTTTACATGCTGTAACAGCTCTTCCCTTTTTGCAACAACAGCAGCCTTTTGCTGAAAAAACCCTTGATTGACACCAAATCTAGGGCTAGGCTGAAATTCACTCTACCTCTTGGGAGAACAAACTCCCTGCCATTGGAAATTCAGAGTACTAAGGGCATGGTAGTTTGCCCTTTCCTGCAGAAGCCATGGGCTGGAATCCAGAACAGCTCCAAACCCAAGCTGAGCAGTAAAACTGTCAGACTATGAGAGCAGATGACCTTACCACACTGGGAAAATGCCAGGGGGGTTATAACGTGAGAGGGAAGTGAGCTCCTGGAAGTGGAATTCTCCAACAGCAACAACGGCCGAAAGTCTCGTACCTGGAACGGCAGCCCTGCTTTGCTGAGCACGGCATTAGGGGTGGAAAAGAAGCACAGCTCTCAGATACTGCTTTTACTTCTTGCGCAGTAAAGGCAGACTGAAGGCAAAGACACAGTGGCTGCATGTTCAGGAATTGCAGCTGTGAATTTTGAGTAGCTGGGAAGCAGCAGTGTGCTGTTCCCTGCTTGACAGTGCTCCTTCCAACCCACAAAGCCCCCAGAATCTAGGTAGACAATATCCACAGCCTTTCCCTCATCCAACTGTCATAGAAGGAGATCAGGTTGGTCAGGCAGGATCTGCCCTTCATAAACCCCTGCTGACTAGGCCTGTCCCCTGGTTGCTCTCTACATGGTGTGTAATGGCACTTGAGATGATCTGTTCCATGACCTTCCCTGGTACTGAGGTCAGACTGAGAGGTCTGTAGTTTCCCGGAGATCCCAGTAGCAGACTGGGATCACGTTCAGCCTGATGGTTTCCTTGCCTGTAGCCTGTGCTGTTCTGCCCAGTTTGTCCCAGTCTTGAGTCTCCTGTTGGACTACATCTCTTCTGAATTGCACCATGGAAGACTGAGCACCACTTTGCCACGGAGCACTGGCCGTGTGGAGGAGACTGGAGCAGTTAGCTGTGAACTTTTGCTAACGTGTCCTAGCCTGCCCTCCCTTTTTTTTGGCACTGTCTGAATGGTCTGGTCATTTTGTCTTCTCCCTGTGAATCTTTGACACAATTATCCACCAAATATGTGCCACTCCATAATTGTGCTTAGTATTTCTCCTCACTACATGTCCTGCTGTGAACTCTGTCCTGCTGGTTTGGGTCATGTCTCCACTGAATCAAATTCTTTCTAAATTTGTCCTTCAGAGTGGCATGCCTCCCAGCCCAGCTCTTTGGGCAGCAGGGACCTGATCCGAATGCTCACTGCAGCAGTTACCTTTTAATCCAAACTGTCATATTTAATGCAGCTGAGCAGGCAGGAGAGATACCTCAGTTTTTAAATACCCTATGGTGATGCAGCATGGATGGACATACACTTGGAGCACAGCATATGGTGAGGAGGGAGGTCCATAGAATATTATGCAGTCTTTCTGTGGCCACAGCAGCAGCAATTAGTGACCTATGGACACAATAAACTTCTTCCCTATACTGAGGTCTTCCTCAGCCCTATTAGTGCTTGTCTTTATATTTGAAGGTTGACCCTGGAAAGATTAAAGCACAAGTCATTTGCTTACAAAGCAGCTCTTGTATAAGAGCATCTGAAAATAGTCCTATGAGGTCCAGCAGGGTTTTTCTCATCAGAATACATTTACCAGTTTCACATGGCTGCAGATTTTGTTTGCCAGATACTGCTGTCATAACTGCAGGGCTCAATGCCACTTTTCACAGAATCAGAGAAACATTCAGGTTGGAAGAGACCCTCAGGATCACCAAGCCCAACCCTACTCTACAAGGTTCACCCCTAAACCATATCCCCAAGCACCCCATCCAAACAACCTTTAAGCACATCCAGGGTTGGTGACTCAACCCCCTCCCTGGGCAGCACATTCCAGTGCCTGACCACTCTTGCTGGGAAAAAAATTCCCTAATGTCCAGCCTAAACCTACCCAGTGCAGCTGGCCTTACCCCTGATTCTTACCCATAAGGACTCAAGCCTATAATAGCAGGGAGGTCACTCTGCCCCTGTACACTGCACTGGTTAGGCCACACCTTGAGTCCTGTGTCCAGTTCTGGGCCCCTCAGTTTAGGAAGGATGTTGACTTGCTGGAGCGTGTCCAGAGAAGGGCAACAAAGTTGGTGAGGGGTTTGGAACACAAGCCCTGTGAGGAAAGGCTGAGGGAGCTGGGGTTGCTTAGCCTGGAGAAGAGGAGACTGAGGGGTGACCTCATTGCTCTCTACAACTACCTGAGGGGAAGTTGTAGCCAGGCGGAGGTTGGTCTCTTCTCCCAGGCAGCCAGCACCAGAACAAGAGGACACAGTCTCAGGCTGCGCCAGGGCAGGTTTAGACTGGATCTTAGGAGGAAGTTCTATAGAGAGAGTGATTGCCCATTGGAATGTGCTGCCCAGGGAGGTGGTGGAGTCGCCGTCACTGGAGGTGTTCAGGAGGAGCCTGGATGGGGTGCTTGGTGCCATGGGTTAGTTGTTTAGGTGGTGTTGGATGATAGATTGGACTCGATGGTCTTGAAGGTCTCTCCCAATCCATCCCTGGTTATTCCTCTTTCCTCCCACCACTTCTGTGCCTCCACAGATGGCCATGCAGCTGTGCAATGATCTAGTTCAGGAATAAATCTGGGTAGATCCAAGTCTTTTTTGGGCCAGTCAAGCAGTAATCCAGATAGCCAGTCCAGTGACCACTGCAACAGCAGTTGTGTTGGCGTGCTGAAAGGCATGTGCAGAACCAGGAGCAATGTGTCCAAGTCCTGGGGAAAACAGGTTTGCTTATGACCAGCAGCAGTGATCATTGCAGCTTCAAGCAAAGGGCAGGCTACCCTAGGTGCTAGGGAGCATGGGCCTCAGAAGCATGTGCTTCTCAAAGCCCAGGGAACCTTCATCAGAAATTTGGTAGGAGCAAGACTTGCAACTTTCTGAGACACTTGCAACTTTCTGTTCTGGGCCCCTCAGTTTAAGAAGGACATTGAGACACCTGAACGTGTCCAGAGAAAGGCAACGAGGCTGGGGAGAGGCCTTGAGCACAGCCCTGTGAGGAGAGGCTGAGGGAGCTGGGGTTGTTTAGCCTGGAGAAGTGGAGGCTCAGGGGAGACCTTCTTGCTCTCTACAACTACCTGAAGGGAGGCTGTAGCCAGGTGGGATTGGTCTCTTCTCCCAGGCAACCAGCACCAGAACAAGAGGACACAGTCTCAAGCTGCACCAGGGGAAGTTTAGGCTGGAGGTGAGGAGAAAGTTCTTCCCAGCAAGAGAGATTGGCCATTGGAATGTGCTGCCCAGGGAGGTGGTGGAGTCACCCTCCCTGGAGGTGTTGAAGAGGGGACTGGATGTGGCACTTGAAGCCATGGTTTAGTTAGTCCTGAGGTGTTGGGTGACAGGTTGGACTGGATGATCTCTGAGGTCATTTCCAATCTTACTGATTCCATGACTTTATGATAAAGAGGGAGGAAGGATGAAACTTTGTTCTTTGATCCCATTAGCAGGGAGAGTTTCTAGCAGCCATAAAAGCTGGTCAAGAGTCATTGTTGGTTTAAAGTGATGATAAAATATTCTTACAAAAAAAGAAAAAGAAAGGGAGGAGGGAAGGGAGGTTGAAGGTTGGAAGGTTGGGAGGTTGGGAGGTTGGGAGGTTGGGAGGTGCACAGCAGCACTGTGATCTTTTTTCTTTTTTTTTTTATCCTGTTCTGGGTTTGGGGTGTTTTCATGTGAAAATGTGCTTGATGAGGCACAGGACTGCAATGCTATTTGAAGGGTATTTTTCAAGCTGGAGGATCTCTTTTCATCGTGGCAGTGTCTTTGGAAAGATACCTTATACTTCGTCACAGGGTGAAAGCAGAGGCAACTTATCTCAGGGCCTGGAATGAGGGTTTTATTTCTTCTGTGATAATGAGGGATAGTTTATTACAGTGGCATAAGACCACAGTCTCTTCAGACACTGGCTAATTCATGAGCAGACTGGTATTTGAAAGCATAAAGTCATCAGCTGCTCCTCAATAGCTTTTGGCATCCCCTAAGAGCAGGACTGGAACAGGTTGGAGCATTGCTTTCGGAGGAAAGCAGCAGGGACAGGAGAAAAAAAGCCATGCATAAGTTCACCCTTCTGGAGATGTAAATATCCTTGACAACTGACTGCAGAACAATGCAAAACACGTTTGGGTGAAGCTGAACCTGGAGAATGAGAGCTAACAGGATGCAGATGGTGTGAAAATTAAGTCTGACAGAATAATGATCTGTGTCTCTGATGAAAAATGAGCAAGTGAAACATCAGTCAAGCTGCAGAATTGTCAACAGATCTCACTCTGCTGAGGTGCCTTTCTTTAATGGTGTTGCACAGTCTGAGCAGCAGGAAAGTCACCTGGCATTTCTAAAGACTTGAAACCCAAACTAAATGGAAATTAAGGCAAAGGTGTAAGCCCCATAGCTGTGTCTCTAACCACAGAAGTGTCAGCACTTCCTCTCCTGTAAAACAGTGGAGACCAAAAGTGAGTGGGAAGACTGGATTTTTGTATTGATGTGCTGAAAATTGTGCTTTGGAATCCCTCTAGGCCATCTCTACTTCATGTGAAAACACTGCTGTCACAACTTCTCTTGTCGCCCCCAGCCTGCTTCAACCTTCTTCCAGAAGCAGCTGAAGTCAGCATAAGAGGGGATGAAGGTGTTTATTCGTCTGCATCCAGATAACATCCCCACAGGCAGGCTGGTCTTGCAATGCATTGAAGGGGGGTGAACTGTGGAAAGTACATGAAGGTAGTGGAGAGTCAGGAAGCCCTGAAGAGGCTGGCAGGATATATAGGTGTGAAACAGTCCTTGGATACCTTCCACTGTGATCTGGTATAGGTGATCCTGCTCTGGCTGGGGGGTTGGACTAGATGATCTTTCAAGGTCCCTTCCAAGCCCTAACATTCTGTGATTGTGTGATTCTGTATGGGACCAGGTCATGGAATGAGGAGGAAGAAGCCATGACTGGAGTAGGTGAAGAGGAACCAGTAAGCACAGAGGGAGCCCAAGGCTGCTGAGAACAGCTCAGCCTGCTGGAAACCTCTGCTGAGAAGTGGCAAAGTAGTTCAGGGGTTTCCAGTGCTCCTCCTGAGTTGACTCCAGGGTTTCCAGACAAGTCTTTTCATCATCCTTGTCCCTTCTCAGTTTCCCCTTCAGTTAAGTGGTTCTCAAAAGGGGTTGAAGGGCACAGATTGACTTCTGGGTGTACAGGGAGAAGAGCTGAGGTATCAGCCATGATCTTAGGTACCACAAAGACTGGGATAATAGGATGGACACTTGGTGTGTACCTCAGTTATGCAGTGGGAGTGAAAAGGGACTTACATCCTTTTTCCATTAGAAAAACAATCAGTGCTGCTCCTTCCATATCTCCATTCTTCTCTCTTCCTCTCCCTTACCTTTCCTGCACAAAACAGACATGGCTCTAGCAGCCAAGAGCAACTTCCATGGACATGAAGTTAACAGCAGTGTCTCATATTAATTTATGAAGGTCAGGCTTTCCTTTGCTGTCAGAGGTGATTTAGATTTAAGTCTGTTGAAATTCCCTGACTTACCAGGAGAAGCTCATAGGAAGAGGTGGAGTTGGCCCAAAGAAAGATATTGACTTGGTGAAGGAAATTCAAGAGGATGTGTTTGTCTTTAATCTGGCATAAATCTGTGCTGCTGCCACGAGAATCAACCCCACCTTAAACAGAAAATGCCAAAGACAGGGAGGAGGGAAGAGGATTATTTACAAGTTTGAATACCAGGATGTAAAATGGAGGGGAAATAGCACCAGCTATCATGAAACCCTCAGACAGCAACATCCATTGGCTTGTAGCACAGCATCCCCTGGCCTGTGCAGCATGACCTGGGGGACAACTTGTATGAGGAGCAATCCTCTTTTTTAAAGTGTTTATATTATGTAATAGTTATAAGATCACAGAATCATTCCAGTTGGAAGGGACCTTTAAGATCATCAAGCCAGACCATTTTCTAACTCTGCCAAGTCTGGTGCTAAGCTTTGTCCCTTAGCACCACATCTCTGCGTTTATTAAAGACCTCCAGGGCTGGTGATTCAGCCATCTCTCTTGGGAGCCTATCCTAGAGCCTGATAACCCTTTCAGTGAAAAGGTTTCTTCTAATCTATATATATTTATACATATAGTGGAGTCTCCCTCTCTGGAAATACTCAAAACCCACCTGGATGCATTCCAGCGTGATCTGGTATAGGTGATCCTGCAGGGGGGTTGGACTGGATCATCTTTTGAGGTCATTTCCACCCCCTCACATTCTATGATTCTGTGATACATTGATTTCTATTCTAATGCATTCCTAAATCATGCATTTTTATGCTATAATCGATGTTGGTATTTCTGTGGCACTGCAAGGTGACTGTCAGAGGCAGCCTCACAGAGTCGCCACGCACGAGCTGTGTCAGAGCTGCCCTCTGTCCTCGCACAGCAGGGCATCCGTTTCTGAAGCAAAGGAAAATCAGCAGGCTGCGTGAAGAAGTGGTTTGCATTGGCCAGAAACCTCCCCAGGCAGTCTCCACAGAGGGAGGGCTTCTGTGCTCTGACGCTGTCGTTTGAGCTTGCCTGGGGTTTGCTGTGTTTGGGGTTTGGTTCTGGAGGACCCTGTGTGCGGGTTGGCATTTCGGTAACGCAAACCACACACCTCTTCCATGCCTGATTATGGGGAACCTGCTGTAGAGGCTGCTGCCATTTGCTGCACCCCTGGCAAAAGTTATTTTTTTATTAGGTGGATTCACTCAGAGTATACCAGGTGAGATTTTGTTTATCTGAAAGCTGATTGCTCTGACATTGTCAAAAATAAGATTTCTTTTCTTTGTCAAACTTTGTCCTAATTCTGTGTTCATTCTTGGGGCTTCCTGCAGTGCACTTGCAAAGTGAAGGTGTGGGTCTTGGAAGATTTTGCACAGCACAGGAAGGAAATATCATTAGAGCAGGACTTAATTTAACTTCCCAGGGCTTTTTGATCCCACCTTAACCTCTGTGTTATCAAGTAAAACACAACACATTATGTGCTTAGCAGTGAAAACAGATAAGGGCTTCTTGGTCAACATCACTGAGCACTGATTGCCTGTCTCAACAGGTTTCTCTGTGCAACCCCATAATCTTCCTGTTACTGAGGTACCAGCAGGATCCAACACACAGGCCACTTGGGGACTGAGCCTCCAAAAAGGGAGAGAAATTCAGGGGCAGAATCAGACTTTCCTACACTTAATGTTGTTTTTGAGTGGAGGACTTCAAGCCCCTTGAGCATGATGAGCTTAAACGCAGCAAAGCATGCTGAATGTCCATTCTTGCTGGTTGGTGAAATCCCTTG
This sequence comes from Colaptes auratus, assembly GCA_015227895.2. Lineage (NCBI taxonomy): Eukaryota > Metazoa > Chordata > Aves > Piciformes > Picidae > Colaptes > Colaptes auratus. The sequence goes on from CM037631.1 coordinate 28,868,306, forward strand.
AGTGGTAGGATCCTGTGTCTTGCCTCAAGGCCTCTTCTTTATCCATGTGCATCTGTACATTTAGGCATGGGTGGCAGAGTAGCTATGAACAGCCAGGTTTGCTCCATCTCCCTCCTGCATACCAGCAAGAAGGGAGCTCTGGTTCTTGAGGGTAAGCAAGAGCCTGGATCTTACCCAGCCTTTGGCTCCAGGGCCTGCTCAGAGGTTCTTTAAACATGACTATTGGAAGACCACTGCTGAAAAGGACACTGGACTAAATTGGTTTCTGAAGTTTTCAAATACAAGCAGGATTTAAGCACTGAATCCTGCTGTGGCACAGCAGTTCTCTGGTTCAACCAGAAACTCCAATCCTGAGAATCTGGAAGGTTCAAACAGCTCAGGAAAAGCCAAGAGCAGCAAGGATCTGTTTGCCTCCTCCCTTAATCTTATGCTGTAGATAGCAGATAGTCATGGGGATCTGTCCTCGCTGATGCATAATGAGCAAACCCAGGAGTTCCCAAGTTGGCCTCTCTCCATTGGCTTATCCCTGGGGAAGAAGAAAAGACTACTTAATCTTTAGACTATTTCCTGACCAGCAGAACCAATCAGTCCAGGATTCCTCTTGGTTTCTGTCCCCTAACACTTCACATTTGTGATCCTATCTGTTCCCTTCCACATCCTTTTCATCCATTGCCCACATCCACCTGTGCTCCACCATAGGCACCCACCCCAGTTTGTGCTTCTCCCCTTGCCTCGCCTCCTCTTTAGGCAGCGGCAGGCACAGCTTTGAGCACTCTGCTTGCTGTCCCCTCTGGTTTTCTATCTGTAGGTTTTGAATCCTGCCCAAAACCATTCCCTTTTTTCATTTTGTTTCCTGCACAGTCAGTGTTTTCCTCCTTTTCTCTGCCTTCTGCTCAGTCCTGCAGCCCAGGGAGGGTTCTAAGGTTGTCCTGGGGCTGGGTAAGTGAGGGCTCAGTAGGAATCAGGCATGAAGCAGTGCATGTAATGTCTAGCTGCAAGCTATCTCTTTGGCCAACTGTCAGAATAATCGTTAGAGGAAGGTTTGTGTTCCCCTCCCCAGAGTGGTGGGGACATGAATTCCATTAACTTGCCCCTTTCTTTCACAGTGACTGCCATGGAAGGGTGCAGGGACAAACATCTTTGAGACCTTTGGCTTTCTGATAAATGTAGTTGAAATGAGCTAGCAGATGAGAGAGGAGACAAAATGATTGCATAAACTCCCTTTTTCGGGGGGAAAAGAACCGTAAACCCACCCCTGCTAAAAATAGTGTTGGGTGGTAATAACTTGGCAGATTAGCAGATGGATCCAAGAGCTTTGCTTTAGGCTCTGATCTGGACCTTCTTGCCTGTGGCAGGGGTCAGACTACGCCAAAGAGCTGAGGGCTGCAGCCCGCAGCCTGCGTGCACTGCGCTCTGCACTTGGGAGCAGTCATTCCTGTGTGCTCATGCAGATCTCTCTGTTCTGGTCTTTGGCAGTTCCTCCTGCAGCTTAGCTGCTTGCTGTCCTCAGGATCATGGAGATTCCCCTGGGTGGGTTTGGTGGGTTCTCATTAACCTCGGAGCCTGCACCCTCTGGCTCCCACAACAATGTTCCTGTCTAAAGCACCTGATGACAGCTTTAATTCCAGGTATAGTATTAATGCAATCACTCACGTTGCAGATTGTTTGAAATTAAGTCTCCTACCATATTAACTTATAGGATATTGCTTTATAAATCTCTGTATAGCTTTCATTAATAGTTTTTTGTGCTGGGTTCCTATTATGTTTTCATCAGTGCCTCAGGACGCTGTTCAGCATCATACAAGCTGCAAAAAAAATTATCTAAACCAAAAGAAAGTCCTTGGCTCCCATTACAAACAAGTCTGCAAAAAGATGTGATGAATCACCACAGAGATTTTGTCCAATTTGATGATTAATTGTACTGTATTTAGACAAATCAGTGCATGCTAGCACATACTTTCTCTCCAGACCTGTGGCCCACAGGCATTTATAATCTCAAGCTCCCTAAAAGAGCCAAGCAGTTTCAAAGTTTATTTTGTTATTCTGAAGCCTCTTATCCTGTTCTGGCAGAGACCTGAACCAAAAAACAAATCAGCACCAGGGGTGCAGCTGGTGGAGATGTCTCCAGAGGCTCTTATTGCTCAACCTGTCAATTTTGTGTGAGTCTTCAAAGTGTAAATAAATAAAACCAAATGGAGGGGTTTATTGTAACCACATTTGACTGCATCCCTAGCACAGACTGGCCTTTAATCAACAGCAGATCCTCCAGCCTGTTCTTCTGGCACAATAGTGACACTTTTCTGTTGTCAGCATGCAACAAAAGCCAAGGCCATCCACTGATCCCTGCTCTGCCTGTGTTCCCATCGCAGCTGTGGACAGCCAAAATACCTGCCAGGGCCTGGGGCATCATTCAACCAAACTCCAAAGAGCACAGAGTGGCTTGCAGCAGTTAGCAGCATCCTGTCCCAGTGACAGGTCAACTGGTCTCTGTCTTTACTGAGTGTGAAGCTAATTTTGCCATCTGAAGCTCAGGAGCCTTGCTCAAAGCTTTCCAAGAGTATCATGCCTTTCTGTATGGCAGTGGCTGTGATCCCCTTGTGTCAGAGCCCTTTCCTCTGCAGCCTCATACCTCACTGTTGGTTTCTGACTGCTGGCCCACAACTTTTTCATTGCTGTTCAACAGCAGCTTTGTGCACACCTGGATTTTGGCAAAATTCTGAGTAATTTCCTTGGTTTGCTGCTTTTTTCAAGCAATGGGTTCCCATGGAGGACTTCCTATCTGTTCTGAGGGAAGTCCAGGCCCTACTAAGCCAAAAGACTGAAGGGCTTTTATATGGGCAGAACCTCATCCCCTTCATGTTGTGCACGGAGATGCTCTTAACCTTTGCTGAGTGCTTTCCTTCTGAGAATGAGTCTATCCCATGTGAATGAAAGCCCTGAATCGGGATGCCTGTCTGTCTGACACGAATACTGTGAGTGTGTTCACTTTCTTAGCACTATCCCACCCTCTCCTTGCTTGTGGAACAAGTTCCCCTCATAGCACCCAGACTAGAAGTTAATAAATGGGGGGGGAGGGAAGAAGCCAAAGCTTGAGTTCTGTTGCCATGTTTATGATTTAGTCTTGCAATTCATTTCACACTGTCTTTAAGGACATCAAGACTCTTGAAGGTGTCCAGAGAAGGGCAACGAGGCTGGGGAGGGGTCTGGAGCACAGCCCTGTGAGGAGAGGCTGAGGGAGCTGGGGTTGCTTAGCCTGGAGAGGAGGAGGCTCAGGGGAGACCTCATTGCTCTCTACAACTACCTGAAGGGAGGCTGTAGCCAGGTGGGGGTTGGTCTCTTCTCCCAGGCAACCAGCACCAGTACAAGAGGACACAGTCTCAAGCTGCGCCAGGGGAAGTTTAGGCTGGAGGTGAGGAGAAAGTTCTTCACCGAGAGAGTCATTCGCCATTGGGATGTGCTGCCCGGGGATGTGCTGGAGTCACCGTCCCTGGAGGTGTTCAAGAGGGGATTGGATGTGGCACTTGGTGCCATGGTCTAGTCATGGGGTCTGTGGTGACAGGTTGGACTCGATGATCTTTGAGGTCTCTTCCAACCTTGGTGGTGATACTGTGATATTGTCTTGTGTTGGTTGACAGGCAGTGTGTAAGTATCTGAAGAATCAGGGACCTTAGCTACTCTTTCAATCCCTCAGCTCAGGAACAATTAATTATATAGAGCAAAGACTGATGCCTCTGATGCCTCTGATGTTTCTTTTCTGAGACGCCATAAATAAGATTGATGAACTGGTTGCTGTGTGGAAGGCATGTGGAACTTGCACTTGAGTTGATTGTGTTCTTTATGCTGTATACCAAACCCTGAGCAAGCCTGAGCATTGCAGTGCCTGTAAATATTTGATAATGCTGTGCAAAGAGATTTCTCCCTTATTGAGTAAGTATCTTTCCCTTCAGAGCCTAGTCCTTCTGGAGGAGTGAGGGAGGAAAAAGAAGTATGGGGGTTTTGTGGTTTTCTACTCTTGTCAACTTAGGAGCTTTTGAGATCTTTCCAGCAATGTCTCTATTCCTCCTCAGGGACATACAAATATGGTCCTGTCCAAAGAGTAGGATCCTTCTGCTTCACACAAGTCAGCAATCCAGTGCCATTATCTGCTTTGCTCCTCTGTGGCTTTTAACCAAGGTGATAAAGTGGGCAGAAGGAATTGCTGACTGTTATGTCAAGTGCACAGAGCCTATTAACTCAGGTAACTGAAGTTGTAGCAGCAGTACCTGAAACCACAGGACAAGACTGTAAGAAGAGCACAGCACTGGCCAAAGAAGTTCTGTGTGGATTTTGATAAAGAAAATGCATTGATTGCATTGCATGGCATTAGATGTGGGTTGATTGCATGTCAGAGGCAGCAGCAGGCCAGAAAAGTGGCTCCAGACAGCACCAGGAGGGTTGCAAACACAGCCACAGAAGCACTAAGTGCCAAGGTAAAGCTATTAGGGAGAGGGTGGGAGACTTTTGAGCAGAAGAGCAGTGAGGAGAGATTTGGAGCTGTTAGGAGAGAAGTTGCATCACCTTTGTCACTCCTCTGTGTTTTGGGAAATGAAGCTCCCTGTAAATAAACAGTAGTGCCATAGAGATAGCCCTGCTGGCTCCATCAAACACTGTTTCTGCTGACAGGGAACTGCTCACAAGGCAGCATTGCTGACCACAAGGATCAGAAAGGGGAACACTGCTTTGCCTCTTTGAAGGAGTAACTGCTCACTGCATGGAAGCATTAAAGAATGGTTTTGTTCCCTAATACCTGAGATGTGTTGAAATGTGCTCCTTCCCTCATGTCTGCAAGAAACAGATGAATGGTATTCTAAAAAGCCATCACTACTGTCTGGCACTGCTTCCTCTGAGCAGCAAATGTGTTCTCTTGTCCCTGGACTTCTCAAATGAGCCCTGCAATCCTGGGATTGTCTTCACTGTGGTCCTTCAAAATGCCATCAGAATCACTGGAACTGAGCACCACATCAGGATCATTCCCATGGTTCACATGATACAGAATCACAGAATCAATAAGGCTGGAAAAGACCTCAAAGATCATCAAGTCCAACCTGTCACCCAGCTTTCTGATTCCTGGAGCACATCCATGAGCTCAGCCAGAACAAAATCAGAATGAAAAAGAAAATGTCCCTGGCTTAGGGGTTCATAAAGGTCTTGTGAGGTGTCGGTGAATATATCCAATCCCTTGGACAGATTCTGCAGTGATCAGCTGCAGTCTGCCAGGCCCTGCACCCCACTTTGGGAAGCTTGACTTGACTTGCTGGAATCCAGATAGAAATCCTGCCTCAGTGACAAATTAAGGAGTTGCAACACTACCTGAAACCTTACAGGTGTACTCAGGGGCACAATAAAATCTGCTCTGACTTCCACCTTAACTAAAGGCAGCTACACTGAAGCCTGTGATGTTAATGGACTGGATAGGAGACTGGAGCTCTGCAACCCTAATGAAAGCCAGTTGAAGGACTCCCCACTCTGAAATTACCCCCACAAAGGTAGCAGCTCTGAAGGTTACTGCTAGCCAGAAATAGTGGCACACTATGTGCATTCTGGCTTGCCATTGCTGAGGCAGTTCACTTTGACCAAGCTCTGTTGCTTGTATTTTCACCCCCATGCATGTGTGTTTGCCTTCCAGCTCACTGTGTTCATAGCTTCTTCTCTGCAAGGGATAAAGATACACAATGGCCTGGAGAAGGGCAGGATCCTGGGCACAGGTGAGCCTTCTGGCCCAGTAAACCAGGATCTGTGCTTGCTCCACACAGTTGTGTGTTATGTGACTTGACAAAAGGTACTTGGTTTTTCAGTGGTTTGTTTTAACTAAATCATTTTTATTGAGCCCCAAGAGGGATTAAGGTAGAACTGTCTCATTGTCTTTTGTTCCCTGAAGTGATTTATCAAACACAAGCCCAAGAGAGCTGGAGAGGGCATGCTGATAAAGGCAGCATCTGTTGCATTGCATTCCCTCTTCAGAATGCTTAGGCTGCATCTTTTCCCCAGGAAAATCAAGTTAATTGGTTTTATTGATGCTTGGATGTTTCTTATTTACTACTGGTCCACACAGACCAGCCTCTCAGTATTCAGAGCTCTGCCTTGTTGTCCTCAAAGGCACACAATAAGCTTTTGCTCCTATTAACTCTCTTACAGGCTGTGTGCCCTGGAGAGGAACCTGGCTGCTGCTCTTCCCTGTTCAGTCAGCAGCAAACCTTTTCCTGAGTTCAGTGTGAGGAGCTTGTCTGTTTCTTCTGCCTGCATTGCAGAAAGGATTTTAGGAAAGGTTAACCCTCTGTGGACCTCTTACTTCAACAAGCTAGCCATCTTACCTCTGAGGGTGACTTTTGTCATCAGTGGGCAGAGCCTGACTCTCCTGGTGACCAGAAAACATTCAGTTTTATCTGGGAATCTGAATCTGACTTACCCTGACCCTGAAGTCTGGTGTGTGTCTGTTTCCCTTTGCATAGTCATATAAACACAGGGAATGTGATGCACTGCCTGTCAGAGTGAGTTGTTTCTACTTGGCCCAAAAGTGGGCTTCTAGCTCACCACTACCAGGATCCCTTTCTGAATGTTTGAGCACCGAATGGAGTCCCCAGAGCCTGGAGCACGTGCAGCTGGATCCAGCATTGCCCAGCTGGATGCCTAAAGGCACTGGAAACTTGTGTTTTATTGAAGCCAGGTGCTTGGCTCCTGGGTTCAAGGCTTGCCCACTTCCTGGGGTGTTGTTTTCAGTAAGAGAGGTGACTTGCCATAGATTTTGCCTGGAGTAAAGTACAGAGCAGCTCTTGTAAACAGTTGAGACTGTTTACAAAGGCCTGAGGTGCTAGGACGAGGGGCAATGGCTTCAGACTAGAAAAGAGCAGATTTATATGGGATGTTAGGAACAGGTTCTTTGCTATGAGGGTGGAACAGGTTGCCCAGGGAAGTGGTTGAGGCCCCAGCCCTGGAGATATTAGGCTTGACAGGGCTCTGGGCAGCCTGATCTAGTTGAGGATGCCCCTACTGACTGCAGGGGGAGTTGGACTGGATGACTTTCAGAGGTCCCTTTCAAGCCAGACCAGTCTATGATCCTGTGATTCATCTGAATTACTCCATGGGGTGACAGTGGAGATAAGCAGCTGTGACTAAGGGTATGTTTGGAAAGGAGAGTGAATGTGTGTCATAGCCACTTTGGTTTCAGAACGTTATCCACAGCAGCCAGTACACACTGATTACCAACAACCAAACATGATATGAAGGAAGGGAACACAGATGCTGAGAGAGCTGCCTCTGCATGCTTGATTCTCAGTCACCTACCTAGCTAGCTAAGCCAAGCCAGTTCTTCTTCAGCCAAAACATGCTGTGGTGATGACAGGTGGGAGAGCCCTTCTCCCAGGTAACATGGGCAGAGCCATCAGATTTTGGAAGACCCAGGCTGAACTCTTTCTACTGCTATAAACCAACCCACTGCCCTCCCAAGACAACAGTCAGAGTCAGAAGCTCTTCAGAGGCAGTGGGTATCTGCCCTTTCCACTGTGTATGGAACAACTAGCAGTTCATCAAGCCACAGGGCTGATGGTGTGTAGGTAGCCTGGTTTCAGCATCTTCTGTGAGCCCTGGATGTCTTTCAAAGGATAAATAAATAGCTGGTGGACTCCTTTCAACACTCTCAGGTTAGAAAGTACTTACAAGGTGCACTGTGATTCTCCTACACCTGCCATATGTAATCATGCCTCTGAAGTGCTGCAGTCTTCTTGGTCCTGCATGAAACTGACTGCAGTCTCAAGTTGCACCAGGGGAGGTTTAGGCTGGATGTTAGGAAGAAATTCTTCCCAAAAGAGAGATTGGCCATTGGAATGTGCTGCCCAGGGAGGTGGTGGAGTCACCATCACTGGAGGTGTTTAGGAAGAGCCTGGATGGGGTGCTTGGTGCCATGGTTTAGTTGATCAGATGGTGTTGGGTGACAGGTTGGACTTGATGATCTCAAAGGTCTTCCAACCTGGTTAATTCTGTATTCTGCATTCTGTATTCTGATTGCATGAGACACACAACTCAACACTTAAGTCATAGACCTTATTGCTCTCTACAACTACCTTAAGGGAGGTTGCAGGCAGGCAGAGCTTGGTCTCTTCTCCCAGGCAACCAGCACTAGAACAAGAGGACACAGTCTCAGGCTGCGCCAGGGGACGATGAGGCTGGAGGTTAGGAAGAAATTCTACACTGAGAGAGTGACTGCTCATTGGAATGGGCTGCCCAGGGAGGTGGTGGAGTCACCATCATTGGAGGTATTCAGGAGGAGACTTGATAGGGTGCTTGGTGCCATGGGTTAGTTGATTAGGTGGGTTGGATGATAGGTTGGACGTGATGATCTTGAAGGTCTCTTCCAACCTGGTTAATTCTATTCTATTCTATTCCATTCTATTCTATTCTATTCTGGATGGAAAATTAAAGCAGTTACATTAAAACAGTAGCATTCTTTTTTAAAGCATGTGGTATCTTGCTGTATCTGCAATGATGTTACTAATTAGTGCTGTTAATCCATGGTTAATAAGTGTTTTCTAAGCACAGCTGGCAGCAGTAGGGTGCCCTCTTTTCATGCAGATTAGCATCATGTGAGTGCTGCCTCCGACAGGCCACGTGTAGTCTCCTGGTTACTGGGCAGAGTTTTAAGGAGTTATGCTGGATAAGTGAAACTTTTTTGGGGTTGGTCTGGGTTTTTTCCTGCATTTCTGATCTTTCTGTGTGATTGCAGCTTGATCAGTGCTGAAGTCAGCACTTTGATTTTTCTTCCTCTCAAAGTAAAGGGCTTTTTCCTTAGGACTCCCACAGTTACCTGTGGGAAGAGATCTGCCCCCCTAGCAGAGTCATGTGAGAAAAGTCCTTGCTGTAGGGAGTGGCTCAGTTATGCTTTATTATTAGGCACTCATGTGGGCTTACAGTAGAGGTTGATTTAAAGCTTTCTCTACCCAGAGTTTCACATCAGAACCCCAAACCATGATCTGATCCAAACTTACCTGGGCTGAGTGATAGGAGAGAGATGTGACCAGCACAAATGCATTGCTCTGTTGTTCCAGCTGAGGCTAACCACTGGCTCAACTCCAGTGTTAGTGAGCAGGAAAATGGGGGTCTCCACCTGCCCAGAGGAGTCCTTGCATTAGAGCCCTTGGTGTCTGCAATTAGGGAGAGTATCGTGAGCAACATAGAAATTTCCCCTGAGACAGATAGGAAGGAGGTTGTTTCCTTGAGGCTAGAACTCCCTGAAAGGAGCTTCAAAAAATCCCAAAATACCTAAGCAGAGATCAGTTCCTGGGAATAACATCATGCTGGGTACTGGAAGAAGCTCTGCTAGGATACTGGTTTTATTGCTAACAGCAAGGAGGAGAAATGTAGGCCACAGGTCTAAAACATACTTCAAGAATTCTGTCTTCCAGTTCCTAATTTTATTAAAAAGAAGGCATTTTCATTTAAGACTTGAAGACCTTTGTGTTGAGAAGTGATCAGCCTTAGTACAACCAGGTAATGCTGTTGTCCATGCAAATACTTCATACTGAGCTTTCATCCAAACATTGAATTTTCTGTTGCACTTCTCATACTTTTTGGTGGTTTTCATGTGGTGACTGGGTCAGAAAAACGGTGTTGCAAGGTCAGGTTTGGCTTGGTCACAGCAAATGCCATGGCAAATACTGATCTAGTTCCATCCAGTTGGAGCTCTGTTGACTTGAGATGGGACCCGAAATGTCCATCTCTGCAGTGGCCATAGACACTACTGGCATTGGTACCTGGGCAAGAAGGATCATGCTTTCAGTGAACTGCCAGCAGTAAGCTTCCCAGGAAGGGAGGTGTAACAAGGTGTAAGGTAAAAACATCACACACTCACCCCTGCACTTATCAGAATCATTTTGACTAGGAGGCCTTTCTGCACTGAAGCAGAGTTTGCTCCCTGAAGCAAAGGTGTTTTACAAGGGTGAAATGTGCAACATCCGTTGCAGTTGCCTGAACTGCTGTTAAAGGTCTTGAGCCTTGGGGGTTTGAAATGAGAACTAAACTTGTTATTAGCAGTCCCCTGAGGTCTCCTGTCCATGACATTGAAGGGCCTGGCTTTGTCCCTCCAATTTCAAGTTTCACCTGTTTCCTTTATCTTGGAGTTACTGATTTTATGACAAGGCTTCTTTTTTCCTCTTTTTTGTTTTCTCCTGTTCTTAGGGGGTTGTTTATCAGCATCCACGACAAAGGCCATATTGCCACAATGCTAAACTCTTGGCCTGAAGAAAATATTAAGGTATGTGGCATGTATGTGGACTGGGAAATTACAGAGAGTTGGATGGAAGATGGGATATGAATGGACCTGCCTGGCACTGTTCACAGAACTGTCTATTTAAAAGGATAAGAAAGAGAGGCTGCCTTCCTCAGAGAGCTTCCTGGCTAGTGGCTGGACAGCAGAGACTGTCAGCTGTGTATGGCATCAAGAACATCTTTTCCAAAGGTAGCAGGACCTTGGGCCGTAAAAAGAGGGTGAATTGTAATGAATATGTACTGAGTGGAGGCCCTAGCCAAGAAGAAATATGTGTGTTGGAGAATTCTGTGTCTAACTTGAAATCTGTTAGATGTACCAAAGCTCTGCAACCGACTTGGTTGTAGAACTTCTTCCCAAATGCAGTGAGTCATGCAGCATCCAGAACACTGGCAGCTCAGCAAATGATGTTTGATATCCAGCAGCTGAAAATATTACTGGTGCTCCACCCAAAAAGTGATCTTGTGAAGTGTTTTTCACTAAAGCTCGGGCTGGGTGAGTCCCTGGCATGAAACAAAGTCAAGATTTAAGACAGGTGTTGCCAGTCACCTACCTCCTGCTATCAGTCTGAAAGAGCATGTGCCTGGAATTTCCCTGCCTGTTGACAGAGCTTGGTCCTCTGTCAATTAGCTCTTTCTTCCAGGAACAAAGGTTTGGCAGCTGAGAAAATCTTGCAAGCATTTTCCATTTCTAAATGAAAAAAAAAAGGGACTTTAACATGTTTCCAGAAAAAGTAATCATATTGCTATAGCCTTGTCTCTGGAACCATGGAGAACAGATGGAAACTAGATACTTTGTCCTTGTTCTGTCCAAAGAGTCCAGTATTTCCATTTGTTTCTGAGTTAGGACTGTGAGCAGCCCTCATTATGGCAAATCAAGATGTTTTTGCAGATGGGGAAACTGGCACAAAAAGATTAGAGGCTGTTGTGGAAACAGCCCCCTCTGGCATCCAAAAGAGAGCACAGGGAGGGCAGTGGTCCGTGGAAGAGATTCAGACCATCTGCTTTCTGCCAGACTGCAAAGGCATCTCATTTCATCAGTATCACTGTTTTGTACCATAGGGTTCCCTGTGTGTCTGTACTCAGACTTCTCCATGCCTGAACTGGTAGACACTGGAACACTTGAGGTTTTGAGATAAGTAAGGAGGCAGCCGGGCTGCACCTAAGTCCCTGGAGGGACCTAGTTGCTTGAAAAGTCTTGGGTCACAATGAACACCAACAAGAGTGAGTCCCATTAAAGACAGTGAGAAAAATACCTGGAGATGCTGCCCCACCGTGTGCTTTGGGCTTCTAATGCTTTGTGGCAACAGCATTTACTATGGGAATGGGAGATCTGTGTTGTAGGCCTGGATGCTCTGTCTGGAGGGGCTGGAAGGGTTCTCTGCTAAGCTTAGCAGAGCTTCAGCCAAGCTCTAAAGTGCCCCACCTTTCAGAGCTGGGCTGCTCTGAAAGAATCAGAGTGCTGGAAGGAGAAGGAGTGAGAAGCAGCTGCTTCTGAGCAGACTTGGACGAGCATGTGACTGTGCCCCACGCTCAGGGTTGCTAATGAATTCTGCCACGACGAAACTTTGAACAGATGTTGACAGCCCTCATCGGTGCCTCCCCTTGCTAATTTCCTCTCTGGTTCCTTAGTCTCGTGCTCCTTTCTGTGTGAAGGCCCAGTCAGAGCAGGAGGAATGACAACAGTCACACAGGGTGTGTCCTGGTAGGGTGTCATTCTGGGCAATGACAGTTAAGGGTTCAAATCATCTTTCAGTGAAAGTGATGTAGAAGGCATCTCTCCCATTCCTAGACACGTCTGCTGCCCTGCAAGCTCCTGGGCTGGCCCTCCTACATTCCTGTCCTCCCTCCCTCCTTCCATAGGTTGTGCACCCTGAGGAGTGCCCTCAGCAGCTTGAGTCCCTGTCAGGATTCTGCTGTGCAAGGCTGTGCAGGCTCGCCCTTCCATGTAGCATTTGCTGGTGGTGCACTCGGGGCAGAGTTTCAGTTCATCCTAGAAAGGCTGACCTCGTGCAGTCCGTGCAGAGAGCTGGGAATGCCAGCAGCAGACACTTGCCTCTGTGTTGTCTCATACTTAGGAGCTGCAAAACTGAACCAGTTACACACAGCCCGTGTCCAGAGTCAGCTCAGTTAGTCTCAGCTGCCTGAAGACTTGGTGCCTAATCTCAGCTTGTGAGTACTTCTGAAGTGATCAATGAAGAGGGAGATGAGCATCTTCCAAGAGAAGTAGCCTTTTCATCCCCTCCCAAAACAGCTGCTGGAGGGAGGAGTTGCGCTCTGGATGTTTCTGTCTCTCACCATCAGCTAACAAAGATGTGTTAGAAACCAGTTAGAGGAGGTCAGCTTGAGCTGCACACCTGTCTTTTAGCCACAGACTTGCCTGGAGTCATCAAGAAAATGTGTAGCACAGCTGGAAATGAAAACCAGGGTCCTAGCTGTTACAGCAGTGGTTCAGTGTGAAGGATCTGTCCTGCTCAGCCAGAGATTAATGGACAGTTTGTTGAGTTCTGATCACAGGAACGTGAGCCATTAAAACCTGATTGTCATGTGCTGGTACATCAGATGCCCACTGAGACTTTCTGCTTTTCCTTTGCCCCATTGCTTTTTACAGCCCAAGAGCTACAAACAAATGTGAGTCCACTTTCTGCTCCCTGGTGCAGACAGTAATGGATGTCTCTTGTGCTGTATTTCCTGTTCCCCTGGATTTTTCAGTGTTACCTTGGGTAGCTTTGGTACCTATGGAGTTCAACACATAGAAGCTGAATAAATTCTCTCCCTCTGGCTTCCCTGAAAACACTTGCTAGTTTGGATGAAAGGGGATCTATGCTCCAGACAAATTCTTGCTTCAGTAGAACTTCATTTAAAAATTAAAACTTTCTCTGCATAGTTGGGATTTTAACTTTTTCATATAATTGGCATCAGTTTCAGGATGAGCCTGCAGCAGTGCATGTGCTTGCTGCTTTCCCTATCCCCAGTACTGCCTTCCAGTCCCAGTTGCATCCTCTGGGTGTGGTAAAGAAGTGAGCTCACACCCAGAAACAGATGGAGCCCACCCAAAAAGAGACTTTCCCATCACTGACACTTCACATTGACTCAGAAGGAAAAACAAACAGGAAAATGTTCAAAACCAGAGGTGGATAAGTGTGTCACAACCACGGCTGAATTTCTTACAGTGGAGATTGTCCGGCCTGTAGCTTAAGGACAGGTGTGCAGTCCTCTAAGTCTCAATAGATCTTTACCTGAAGGATCACTTTTAGGAGTTTTAACTCCTAGTGACAAAAAAATGAAGGCAGCAGCACAACCACAAACCCACATGTAGGAGAGCCATTCAAAAATAATCCCTATTACAGGCTGCTTGTCACTGTCATGTGCATTACACTCCTGGAATGTGTCATGCCTCAATCCACTAGAGAGGTTTTTTTGCTAGAGGGCCAAGAGTTGTAAAAGGCAGCACAGATAATGCATCCTCTGTATCTGTAGTTTCTCCTCAGGCTTATTCCTGAGCAATGCAGTGTAATGGAATTCTGCTGTGCCCTTACAAGCAATGGTTTAGGTTGAGGGAGGAAATAGTCTTGGGATCTGTAAATAGTTTGTGTTGAATAAGAAAATACACTGAAAGAGATCAGTAGGATTCTTCCTGAAATAGGAAAATGCTGCAAGAGGTTTATTCCATTCCTAGACAACTAAATCCTTCTTCATCCCAGCAATAAACCAATTCCCCTCCTCAAGGAAGTACCCCTATTGAGTTAGCTTCTAATCTCCCAGTCTTATTTCTCACTAAAGCACATCCATGTGCATGTCTTGTGTCCTAAGTTTAACCTTAACTTTGCAGATCAGCAAATAGAGAGCTTCTCTGCAGTCTTCTCCTTTGAAATCCAATCTAGACTGTGCACCTCTATCCCCCCCAGTCTGATGAACTGTCTGATGTGAGCCCACTGTTCTCTGCAGTGCTGGGACAGTGCTGAAAGTTGAAGTTGAGTATTGTACTTACAGCTTTTTTTCCCACAGTGGAACTAGAGTCCAGTATATTCCTGCCCCAACTGCCTGACAACTGCCCCAAAAAGTGCCTGACCTTGGGGACAAAACCAGCAAACAGAGTAAGCTCAGAATAGAGAAGCTTAGTCAGGCCTGCTTGGTCATTTGCCTTCTGAGGTCTCAGTGATGTACTCTGTGGGTTGAAGAGCTCAGCTTCAGGCCTCCAGTTTGGACAACAGTGCACAGGCTTTTATTTTCTTGTCACAAAGAAAGGGGAAAATCCCAAAATTATGGAGCAGAGATTCCAGTGAGGGTAGCACATGACAGTATTGCTGGAATGCACCAGGCCAGCTGCACAGAGTTAAACTGCAATTGCTTAACTCCCAAGTGGGCAGAATAAAAGGTCTGATATTAAACACAGTGTGTGAGCCACGCCACAGGCCAGGCTGTTCCCCTTGGTGATGGCTTCTGTCTACCTGCCTTGGCAGTCAGTGGGACCAGAGGCAGAGGCACCCAGTTATAATGAGATTTGTTTTGATTACTTCATGTTGGCTACTCTGCAGCAGTGTGAAGACATGAGCTTGTTGCTTGTTGCTCCCACAGGGGCAATTCATTCACTTCTTTACAAAGCTTTATTCCCAGAAAAAGATGCCCAAAACACTGTGCTGCTTGGGCTCTGCTACAAGTGCACTGAAGTGTTGGCAAGTGGAGCTGCTGGTCTCCCACACTGTGAGCATCTGCCCATCAACCATATGTTCTCTGCCCCCAAATGCTGACATCTCTCTGTCACCAACAGCTGGTTACCATGGCCTCATGTAGAAGGAGCAAATATCCACTGCACAATGCAACTGCAAAATTACACTGCTGTGAAGACAGTGGAGCTGGTTTTGATTCTAGGGCTTTGGGCAACATCATCTAACAGTCTCTTTTGATCCTCCTAGGCTATCGTGGTGACCGATGGAGAGAGGATTCTCGGCTTAGGGGATCTGGGAAGTTATGGCATGGGTATCCCAGTGGGGAAGCTTGCCTTGTACACAGCTTGTGGTGGAGTTCACCCACAGCAATGTCTCCCTGTCCTGCTGGATGTTGGCACAGACAATGAGGTAAGACTTATGTTTTCCCATAAGTCTGTCAGGGGGCAGAAGGGATTGAGCTAACTGCTTATCTGAGCCAGTTCCCTAAAAGTGGATGCAAAGCCAGGGACATCCAAGATGAGACGATGGCTAGACAGCACTGCAGGGATGTAGGCAAGTTTCATTCCTATGTGATGCTCAAGAAACTTTTGCTCCTATGGGGTAACTGAAATGAACACTGAATAGCTGCATGGTCCCCTGGTGAGAAGTCTCAAAGTGTTGCCAGTTGGAGCTGGAGGTTCAGCTCCACCCTTTGGCGGAGCAAGGTGAGCTGAAAGATTTTGTACAGGAAATGCCAGATTTATTCTTCCTCTGGTAATGAGGAGAAAGCAGGCAGATAGTCTGCAGAGACATGACTTTATTCCAGCAAATGGAGAATCCCTGGTGGGTGGTTTGGGAGTGATTAATTTCAGTGTGTTGTCATGTTGCACACTTTACTGCACAGGATAACCAGACCAGAGGGCTCCAGCTGTTTGCAGATTTTTGCCTTATGACTCTGGCACAGAAAGGCTGAAGTGCAACATTCTAGCAGTGCCAGAATGGCCATCTGTGAGGAAGTCCTCTTTAAAATGAACATCCTATAGCTATTTGTGGTGGCCTGGCCTTGTACATTTCTGGAAAAGGTACTTGTGCCTCACTTGACCCCCAGCACACCAAACATGTGTCTCGAGAGGAGGAACAGACCTGGGGCATAAGAGCTTTGAGTTTGTGTCTGAAGACAAAATAGCACTGACATTTTCAGACATCCCTGTGCTCACTGGAAAGCTAGGGTTTTATGTTCTGTTGTCATTCCAGCTCCAAGTGTTTCACACTTGGAACACTTGAAAAGAATGAAAGCAAAATCAGTGGCCACAGATGACATCTGGGATGATATTCCCAATTACCTCTTGTGTCCCTGGTCCCAGGATTATTGTGTCCCTTTAGTACAGAGGTCTCCCATGGACTGATGGAATATAGGGTGTGCTCAGCCTGGTCTATGGTCTTCCCTGAAAAGTGGGAACTGTTGGGTTTGGACCCTCTGAGGCTAAAGCAGGACTTAAGTCTCAGTCTGTCACTTCTTGGAATTTCCAATCAATAGAGCATTGTACTTTGAGTCTTTCATCTCTTCCTTCACCTTCACCTCTTCCTACTCTTCCATGCTGGTCTGCCTGCCACTGAGTGTGAGCAAGCTCTGAGCCCTCCAGCTGAAGCTCCCCTGCAGAGGGACCTGGATGTAAGCACTTCCCTTGCCTCAAGAAGCTTCTGACCATGCATGATCATTCTTATCTCGGCATCCAGGGGACATTAAAATCCAAAGTAGCACCAATGATCTTTAGGCATCTCCAAGGGTCAGATGGTGTCAGAAAAAGGGACTCAGAGAGTCACTTGGCCACTCTGCTTCTGCCCAAGTTCAAGTGTAACTGGCTTATGTGTCCAGGAACTTCTCTGTGGAGGCAATTTCCACATCTGGGAGTAAGATACAGCAGCTGCCTTTTTCCAGCAATGTGAACAATGTATTTCCTCGCAATATAAAGAGCTGGTTTGAATGGCTTTCTTATCTGCATAAACCCAGCTCAACTGAACCCTGATGGCAAGGGCTAGGGCTGGGCTGACCACTAAATGAGTGACAGATGCTCTCAAAGGGAAGAGAAAGAGAATAGGGAGAGCAAGTTATGAACTGGGAGCTAAAACTAATGAAAATAATAACAATAAAATGAACTCTATTAAGATATATACAAAACCAAGATCAAGCCCAAGCCTCTTGATGGCAATGAGTCACCATCACCACTGATGCTGTGGCAGCCACTGGGGAAGTCACAGACTCAGTAGCAGAAACTGGGTTCAGGAACTCAGGGGTCAGGATCAAAGGCAAAATGAAAAGAGTCCTCCTTGCATGCCAGCCATTGAAGAAGAGACTTGAGCTTTGTGATTGCTCAGCTTATACCAAATACAGCATCCATGGAATGGAGTGCCTCATTGGTCAGTTTAGGGTGACTTGTCCTGTCCACTCCTCCCCAACCAGGACACAAGGTCTGCACACCAGTCCTTGGTGCTACCTCTAGACATGGAGCATTATCACTAGTAGAAGCAGCCCCTGTGTGAAAACAAGCCATGGGCTTCATCAAGTGCCGTTATGTAGAAGAGACAGACCTGAAACGTAGTCACCAAACAGAACTTCTTCTGTTCTAAGTCAAACCAGGACACCTAAGCATGTCCTGGGAGCACTCTGCCTCTTGAGTAAACTTATTTGTCAGTACAGAAATAAGACACCTCTTTAGGCACTGATCCTGTTCATCCCAGGCTGCCAATCCATGGTGAGCTTAGAGTGACTGTTGCTAACAGAGGAACCTCAGGTACAGTGGAGTAAATGTATCAGCTGAGTTACATTCTGAGCATTGGTGCCCAGCCTCTCTGACAGCTCAGAATACTCTGTGTGCTCCTTCAACAAATTAGTCTTTTCTGAGCTTATAATGTCTCACCCTGCTCCATGACCCAGCCTCAGAGCACATGGTGCTGTAGGAGCAACCAGGCAAGTCCTGCAAATGGGTTTGCTCTGTGCTTCATGGCCCTGAAGAGTTAATGTATCAAACTCAGAGGAAAACCTCCTTCATCTTTCTACAGGAAAACAGCTGTGGCTATAAAAACAGATGTGGTTGTGGCATACCTGGCAACATGCAGGGCCCATGTGGCAGCAGGACAATAGGCTGGAGAAGGCTCATCCCCTTCTCATGTGAATGATTCAGTTCCTGAAACTGGAAGGGAAGTAGAGTTGCTTTGCAGTGACTCACAGAGGTGCTGCCCCACCTGTCTCCTGCCACTGTTTGTCCTGTAATTTTCCCCACCATATGTCCTATTTCCATGCTGACACAGGCCTTTTGAGGTGGCTCAGGGATCCTAACTGACGGAACCAACCTGGGACTGGTTCTACTTTCCTAACAGGAGGCAGAAAAGAAACTAACCTGTTGTATGAAAATACCTTGCCTTGACACCTACACATAACTGAGGGTAGGTGCAGGGCTTGGGAACCTCTTGGAATCTGATCACTGGTTCTGATCAACTCAGGGCTGTCACTTAAAGGCCCAAACGGCACCTGGCAAGTTACTTCAGGCAATCTTCATTGCTCAAAGTGCTGTTTATGCTCAAGAGCTTTCCTGGTAATCCTAGTGCTAAACAAACAGTAAACACTCCCCATATCAGGTAAGTTCTATCCAGTAGGCATGAGGAGCTGCCTCAGGAAGTCTTGGTAGAGCTGTTTCAGGACCTGAAGGGGGCCTGCAAGAAGGATGGGGAAAAGTCTGTTTACAAAGGCCTGCAGTGACAGGACCAGGGACAATGGCTTTAAACTGAAGAAGAGCAGATTTAGGTTGGATGTTAGGAACAAGTTTTTTACTATGAGGGTGGTGGAACACTGGAACAGGTTGCCCAGGGAGGTGGTTGAGATATTCAAGGTGAAGCTCATCGAGGCCCTGGGCAACCTGATCTGATTGGAGATGTCCCTGCTGGCTGCGGGGAGGTCAGACTGGAGGTCCCTTCTGGCCTGGACCATTCTATGAGTCTGTGATTCTGGGGATATAGAACTCCTTGTCCTGTGGCAGTCAAGAAGCATGACATCCCTCTGACTTTATCTACATGAAAAGATCGTCCATAGACCCTTATGGAAACACTCGTCTCAGGAAGAGCTGCATCGGAAGTACAATTAATGCACCCGCAACAGGCAAACTTTTTGGGTAGGCTGGGACATAAATCTCTGTCCATCCATGGAGGAGAAGCTGTCAACAGAATTGCTTTGTGTCCTAGGCTCTCCTGAGTGACCCACTCTATATTGGACTGAAACACAAGAGGGTTCGTGGGAAACAATACGACGAGCTGATTGATGAGTTTATGCAGGCAGTTACCAACAAGTAAGTGGGACGTGAGCATGGCTCCTCTGGGCTGCTTCCATGGGAGAGCAAACTGCAACTCCTGGAATAAATATTAGTGCAATTGATCATCCAAGTAAAGAGAGGGCATTGAAATGCAGGTCTCCTGGGTGGGCTACACATTACTCTTTGTGCTTAAGCGCTCTGTGTCAAAAGTGTTTGTCTTCAGAGGACTGAATTGGGAATGATTATTTATAAGCATTTCCTGTCCATGTAGGCCAGAGGTGTCAAATGTATGCCCTGTGGGCTGTATCTGGCCTCCATCACACATTTATGAGCCTCATTCAGTGGGGGCAGAATCTAAACTTTGGGTTGTTTGTACTTTGTAAAGGAAGTTCCTGTCTTTCAGCACGGTGAAGGGGATCATCTGACTGGAAATGGCGTGTCACTCCGCACGGCGATGTCTGCGTGAGTCTGCAGACTGCCTGGCTGTTGCTTGTAAAGAGTAGGAGCTTCCTTGCTGGCATTTAAGTCTGCAGAGTGAGAAGGCCAGGATTATAAGCATTGTGTTTTTAATGGTGAGACAGACCAAGTGCATATTTACATTCTTACACACTAGCTGGGAATGAGTAAGGAGGTCTCTGATGCAGCAGAGAAGCAGAGTGACAACCTCAGCTCTGTCAGGTGCAGCTCTTGTGCTGCATTGAGTTCCTCTTTCTGGAAAAAAAAAAAAAAAGAAGAAAGTATATTGGTATCTCCATGGCTGTCTGGAGAGGTTGCCATAAGAATGAAAGTTAGAACAACTGATAAAGAAAAAAAAGAATAATATGAAAGCCCCAAGCTCCTGCGTTGGTGTTGTCTGTCTTTGCTAAAGCAGCAGCTGATATTGATAGAGCCACAGAGCGCTGCAGCCTGTATGTGATTTATAGGCTGCTACCTATCTTATGTTCACAACTGAAAGGGTTATGTTAGATCTTCCCTCTTTCTGTGTCTCCAGCTGGCTGCATGGATGTGTGTGTTCCTCCATAAATGGAAGGGAGTGGCTGGTACGTTTGTCATCAGCTCACAGTTCATCCTGTACCCCTTGAGGGAGGAGCTGTCACATCCAGTGTCTAAGGACAACACCTACCCATCCACCAAGCAAGTCTTCACAGATGGTCTGTCTGCCCCGATGGCTAGGAATAGGGACTGAAGTGATGAAGATCCAGCATGTCATTCAGTCACATGAACCAAGTTTTGAGATAAATCAGTGTGTCATGGAGAGTTTCAGCAACTGTTGATGTGGTGACTGTGCAGCAATGCTGCTAATGCAGGAGTGTCTCCTTTGCTGTTCAGCAGCATGTCCTGTACAAGGACCAGCAAGTACATCAGCCCACCCAGCTGCCTACTTACTGTGTGAAGACCTGCTAGTGCTATAGCTCCTGTGTCTGTGGGTATGAACACAATAACACTGCCTTGCCTGATGGATCAAAAATGCCCAAGGAGGAGTGCAGAGAAGATCATTTTTTGTTTGGGCTCTGGTTTGTCCTTTGTATTTGCTAGGAAAGCCTGACTGAAGTGGAAGCCAGTGACGGTGTAGTATTATGTTAGAAACTTGTGAGTTTCCTTGAATTACATGGAAGCTAGAAAATGGGTAAGAAACAGCTGGGAATCACAAGAAGCTCTACAAGTAGAAAAGATGTAAGAGCTGTCAGAGCTGATTTGCAGGGGGGGTTGATTGTTGTGATTGTAGTCACTAATACCTCAAGGAAACAGTTCTACTTCCTTCTGGCCAGGACACTACAGGGATATTGCAGTGTTGATGATAGAATGGGAACAATAGAATGAGAACCCAGATGATGGTTTCAGCCACCACAGATTTGTCTCTGAGATTGATGCTCGTGGTGTTGAATGCAAAGCTCATAGCACCCCACTAGTCCTGCGAGGTCAGTGACGGCGCCAGAGGGACAATTTGCCTCTTCTGTGCTCGATGCTGCAGAGGAAGGGTTGGCTGCTTTTTACTTGTGTTTAGTTTACATGAGCTAATCTCTGTATGGAAGGGAGAAGACGTTGAGCCATGAAACAATGAACTCTTATCTTGTGAGGAGGTGATGTCATGTCTAATGTTTTCATCCAAGTAGTGG
This sequence comes from Colaptes auratus, assembly GCA_015227895.2. Taxonomy (NCBI): domain Eukaryota; kingdom Metazoa; phylum Chordata; class Aves; order Piciformes; family Picidae; genus Colaptes; species Colaptes auratus. The sequence continues at coordinate 28,889,669 of CM037631.1, forward strand.
GAATCAAGTTCCTGAGGCCCCTGCCCCAGCTTTTGTATTTCTCTTAGCCATGATGAATTGTTGAACAGAGATAGCCCCCAAAAAAGGAGTTTTACAAAGTGGGGCTGGGAAATTCCACTTTTCACTTCCCTGTTCACATCTGTAAAGTATTTGGAGATCCTTGAGTGAAAGGAGCTATTACCATATAATATCATCTTGACCACCAGCATACTTTAAAGCGTTGTTGGAGTGTGCTCCTCTGTGAGCTCTGGGCTGGTGAATAGTCCTGCTATCAGCCTGGGTTTGGCAAACCTGCATGAAAGAGGTTCATTTACTCTCAAATTTCCACTGGAATGACTGGATGCAACCCAGTAGGAGCTCTCACTTCTGTTAAGAAAGGAAGCAGAAGTTGTTCAGAAGGTCAAGAACATGCTGCTTTATTGTAGCCTGCTTCCACGTGTGAGGAAACCTGTGAGTACAAACTGCTGTGATCCTCAGTTTGCTGTGGTTTCCTATGCAGACTATGATGCCACATCCAAATTCAGTTATCTGGTGAAGATTTTTTGGGGTTGACACAGATGTGTTGCAATTTGAGGGCTCCTTCAGCTTGCCGTTCATGCGGAGAGTCTGTCTGCTTCCTGAGGGTACTTCAGCTTTTCATGGAAGCCATTTGTCAGTTTCACTGCAGGAGTGCCTCCCACCCTGTCAAATCACTGCTTGCCCAAGGGACCTTTGTCATTGAAGTGGAATGTGTCAGAGCCCACAAGAAAGCCAGGGGAGTGGAGATTTACTTTTCTAATGCAATAATAATATCAAACAGATGTCAAATTTCTCTAGTTGGAGACCCCTACAGTCAGCAGAAAGGGCTCCTGGTCTCATAATAGGCACCTAGTAATGAAATGAGCAGCGTGTCAGAGGCTTCAGAGTTAGCACTTAGAGTATTTTGAAATACAGTCGACTCCTGGGCAATTTTAGAAAGAAAAGCCCTTTTCTGAAACAGCTGGATAAATGCCTGTGTTTTCCTGCTGTCTAGATTACCATTCATTCCTCTTTCACCTAAAACACATAAAATGGCTGAGCTCTTTAAGAAGGGCTCAAGGCTGTGTGTTTTGCTCCTCTTGGGAGGCAACTATGTACAAAATTTGGCCCATTGAGCCTAGCCTATGACTGAACGAAGCAGCCTGACAAATTGCTGTGTTCTCACAGTGAGTAATGTGTTGTGTATGCAAAAGTACTCTGCTTCAGTTTTCCCTCTCCTCTGTTATCATGGCAAAGGGCAAGTCAGTCTTACTCTTGAACTGGTACATTTTTGTGGGTGCACCTAAAGTGTCCAAGGATGAGAAGAAGAGTCTATCCTATCCTATCCTATCCTATCCTATCCTATCCTATCCTATCCTATCCTATCCTATCCTATCCCACAGAATTTCTGGAGCTTGCCTTTAGGACCAAATTGAGGTAGAAACAAAAGTGTCATGAGAGATCATAGATGTATTGTGCTGGACACTTTCTCTGGGTTCTGAAGGGCTTCAGCCCAGCATCTGCAGTAACCATATGCACTAATGCTCAGAATCTCTTTCAAAGCTAGCTACTGGAAGGGTCCATGACCCAGCTCTAAACCCAGGACCCAGAATTGCAGATTGTGCACTGGCTACAATGCAAAAAGCCACAGGTTTTGGCAACACTCCACTCTGTTGGCTCAAAGCACACTCTCTAGCATAAGAGGAACATCATTTTTGTCTCCGTCATGACAACCATCGCAACTGCTACATCTGCTGGGACAGCCACAACCTCTGACGTGGATCCCTGGGTCCAGCTTTTCACTGTGCTGTGTTTATCTGGGCACTCAATGAAGCTTACTCACCACATTTCCATTTCAAAACAAAGTAAGGTATGATCATGTTTTCTAACTGACCTCTTCATCTCTCCTTTTGACACTACTAAAACTATTTAGTGAGTGATATAAATGCTGCTATTAAGTCACATCATGGTACTGAGTGAGAGGTTGAGGGGGTTTTTCAGTGGATTCAGAACCAGAAGGTTAACTTTTTAATGACTAGAATTTTGTTTTCATTGTCACTTTTTAAAGGCAAAACTTGCCTTCCACTTAGCTATGTGGAAGTCTTAAAAGTGAAAGGCTTCTTCCAGTGTTAAGGGTAACATCTGTCTGCAGCCTGTAAGCACACAGGTGTTGCAAGCTCTCCTTGTAAACAGTGGTGACTTGCATGGCCCCATGCCTCCAAGTAGTAAACTTGTCTTCTTGTTGTCTCTTTACCTGTTTGGGTTTCTTCTTCTTGGCCAGAAACACATAAAAATATGCAGGCAGTGCAGTCCTGCATGAAGGTTTCCCATACATGAATGACAGTAGAGCAGCCCTAGCCTTCAGGAAGCAGTGGTGCCTTTGTGTAACCTGCCTATTGCAAAGGGCCCAACAGCACAGCTGCCACTTGGGCTGTCAGCAGACTCAGAGATGGGAAGGAACTGGATCTGCAATAGCAGAACTGAGCCTTGCACCTCTTTTCCATGGGATGAACAAAGGTAATTTTTCCCCTCTAAGTCCCCTCTTAGCTTGGCACCAGTGTTTGCTTATTTAAGATTGCTGGTTCTGTCTCTATTTCTAATGTAGATGAAAGCACACCTTGTTTGCTGCCTTGAGCCAGCCTTGGTATCAGATGGGACAGCAGCCTAGTTTTCTCCTTCTCTTGCTTGTGAAAACTCAGTTTGCAAAGGCCTCATGGAAACAACTTGCCTTTTCTCTCTCTTGAGGAGGTGCCTGACCCAATTTGCCCCTAAACTGTGGCCAGGAATTGTGTGGCAAAGTACTGCTGGGTCTGACCAAGAGCCTGCCAAGGATCAGTCTAACGGTGAGAATGGCCTTGGGACACTGGCCAGATTCAGATTCTGGTGTTGTTTAACATCCTGGAGTGGTTTTCCAACCCCAAATGCCAATCATTTGCCAAGCATGACTCTTTTTCTGATGATGGACTCCTCTGTGGAAAATGAACTTTGGTTGCTGGTGCATCAAGCAACAGCATGAAGATCCCAAGAACATGGGCAAGAACAATTTGGTTCTTCTATGCCTGTTTTTCTTATTTAAGCAGGAGTTGTAGTGCATCAAAGCAGATTCCTTATGTCATGAATGACTGAAAGCTGAGCTATAAATTGCTAAATTCAGACAAGGATTGGAGCCTCCTGCCTGTGGTTCTTTCCATAAAGAAACTAGGTCTTCTAGAAGGTTTGGGGTTTTTTTCATACATTTGGGAATGTTCTATACTTCCTGCTCATGGTGAACAAAAGTCCCCTTTTGAAACTGGTTAGCAAAAGCACTGCACAGGTCCTCAGGCCACCCTAGAAGTTCTGACTCGTGCAGTTTTGGTCAGATGCTTCTCAAATGGTAAATGCTGCCTCATGCATTTTTTCCTCACTGATCTCATTGCTCATAATGAGGCTGGATGAATTCAGAGGTACATACAATGAGGACAGAAGAGCCAAATTGCATAATGAGGTTGTTCAGGCAGTTGAAAAGTCTCTTCTATGAAAAAGCTGAAAGTAATGTCATCATCCCTCCCTCTTCTGGGCTTCAGGCTCTTTTGTTCCACACTTCGTGCTCATCCGAGAGAGATCATCCTCTGCATGGGGAAACTGACTTTCCCAACAGCACCTTTCCTGTTAGCACAGCCCAGAGATTCCAGGGAGCTGGAACCTAGGTTCTGTCAACCCAGGCTGATAGCAACAGTACCAGAACAACACTCCAGTGGTGAACAGCATGTGAATCCTATCTCAGTTGTTTTCCAGGAAACAGAATTGGTTCTTAATAAAGATTTTGGGGTGGTAGTATTGTACAACAGCCCTGTAATATTGTACATGTTTAACCCCTAGAGTCATCCTTCATTAGGGTGGCAGCTTTAATTTTGCTAGGCAAGGTCTGAAGATCAGATTAAAATGAGCAATGGGACCATTGTGTAAAGCAGTTGCCAGTGAGGCTATTTTACAGGCAGGCGTTTGCCAGGTATGGGAGAGAAATTCAGGTCATTATTATTCGTGCCACAGAAGCCCAAACTGTGCAAAGAGTGAGGCAGAAAGATAAGCTTTACCGTGGAAGACTAGTGGGGTTTAACTTTTTCTTTCTTTTCAGTCTGAGCTGTCCCCTGTGATGTTCCCCCCCAGGAAGCTGGCGTAGCCCAGGTTCCTGGTTCACTCACGGCAGCTCCACCTGGCTCACAGCCTTGTCACACTCCAGGGGACCTTTCCATGTGCCTCTAGGAGCCAGCGCTGAGCGGCCTCTGCCTCCCTTCGCTGTCCACTGTCCACCACATCCCTGGGCACTTGCTGTGTCTGTGGGCAGAGATGGCAGATCCGGTGGATCTTATCTTTGTTGAGACACTTCTCAGTTCTTCATGTAATCTCCATGATCAAAAGGTGATTTGCATGTTCAAGAGAGGATTCCCTCAATTACATCCAGCTTTTAGATACGTAAAGGTACTGGAAGAAATCCCAGTCTGTGCTGTGTTTTCTTGGCTGAATTCCAGTACAAGTAGCAGCTCTTTGACCACCCTTTCCCTCTGCAGTAACCAGTATCCTCCACCTTCTCTCCTAAACCGGGGATTTTCAGCAGTGTAGCACACTGAAGCACTCCTGTGCTCCAGACCCAAGCTGGCCACGTTCTACTTTTGGATGCTACCCAAATACTTTGTAGAGTGCTCTGAATTCCTTGTGGATGAAACAGGTTACACAAATCTTGAGCTGCTGTGCTGTGGAGGAAGGACAGTAGATCTGACTCATCATGTTGATACTCACGGGGATGCCACTGCTAACGGCCCCAGCAGTTGGATTGTTCACATTCCTCTCTAAGTGTAACCTCTGGCTAGTCACATCATTGTAGAATGGAGCACTGTAGGCGGCCACCAAAGTACCGTTAGGAAGGAGCAGCAGGCTTTAACTGCTGGGTTTCTAAGGTAGCTCAGTATATCCACTACCTAATTTGTGTTCGATTTCACTGACTTTGAGCAGCACAAGTTCTTCAAAGTCCTCTCAGTACACCAGTAAGGTGGGTAGTCTTTGAGGACTAGGATTTGAACATCATCCAGAGATTTCTATCTTAATTGTGTCTCTTATATGTTTTTCCTTTCATTTAAAGCATCAGGTCTTAGGGGCTTGCCAGGATCACTTTAGAACTTTACTGCTCATAGTATGCAAAGACTCGTGCAGGCTTCAGAATGTGGTTTACACTTCAACAGCCTCATGAACATATTGCAGATAAAAAGACAGTAATTCTTCCTAAAACACCTCAGAGTGAAGATTTTACATCCCAGCACTGTCCCATCATACTGAGGGGCATGAAGATAAATGAAGAGTTTCTGGGCCACCATACTCTCCTTGTGCTCTGCTTAATGAAAACAATATCAAAGACAAGAACGGAGGGAAGTGAGTGCACTGCCTCGTGCTGCGGGCTGGGAATGTGAAGTGAGGAAAGAAGTCTGTGCTCAGAAAGTGCCCAGGTTAACAGTCTTGCAAATTTGAGCCTGTAGGCAAGGCAGCCCTCCCACCTACTCATATGCCCTTTGGAGAGCTGGTCACACCTACCTGATGCTGTCTGAGATCAGTGATTGTATCAAGCAAGACAGTAATGTCACTTCCTCAGTGATACAAATAAATAATGTAATTGCTGCCAGGGAAAAGTCTCTGCAGCAACAGAGGCTGCCTAACGCTTTGCTAGTTCTTTGCTGTGGGATCTAACAGATGTTTTGCATGGTGTGCCATCTCTCAGCCATATTTTCCTTACACATCCAATGGGCAAGAGGATGAGCCATGAGAAAGCTGACCTTCCCTTTTTGGCTGGATTCTTTGCACAAACTTCTTGGAAAGACAAAGTGTTGATTTTTGACCTCCAAGGCTTTACAGAGAGAGAGAGACTTGGGAATCTTAATCTGTTGGTTTGCAGAGTGTAACTCAGCATTTCAGAAGAAATTTCGATGCTAGGTGTTTCCTTGATAGCTGCCAGAATCTGCGGTGGGGGGACAGAAGTGCACAAGCAGTCTATCCCTCCTCAGTGGGGCTGGTAGTTCCCAGCACACTGGGGACAATTTAAAAGCATCTTATAACAGGAAATGCCACATTTCAACAGACTGCAGGGGCCACTGAGCCGTGCAGGGTGGCCTGTCATACAGGGGGCAGCAAAGTCGCAGAACCACTGGGAGCAGCTGTCCAGGCCCCTGTCTAGGGCTTCTTTCCCCTTGAAGTAAGGTAAGCTGGAATTTCACCACCTGGAGCATCTAGCTCCTGATGAATTTCAAAGCCTGTTGGTCCCCTGGAAAATCCATGCTTAAAGCTCCATACCCAGGGTGAGAATGGTGGTGCAGCTACAACAGGGATAGGGCACAGGGCTCTTTTATTACTCCTCTCAGCACAATAAACAAGGCAAGACATTGCTGCCAATATGACCAGTCATGCTACCTACACCTGCCTGCCTAGAGAGGGCTCTCTAGCCATTGCAGAGTGGGGAGTAGGGTGGACATGCCCCATTTCTCTGCTCTCTGGTGACAGGAGCAGTGGCCCTTCTCTCGGGGGATGACACTGCATTGCAGGCACCGTAAGAATGTTTCCACAGTTTCTGTGTCCCTCAGTCAAAAAAGACTCCACTCATCTAACTGTTGGTTGCAATGTTTTCAAATCTTAAGCATAGCATGTTGGGAGACTTAACTGGAGTGAGGCATTGAGTTGAATCTGAGCTTTCTGTGTTGAAAAGAGTTACACACATCTCTAAAATCATCCACAGAATTATGGAATGTTAGGGGGTGAAAGGGGCCTTTAAAGATCATCTGGTCCGAGGTCCCTGCAGTGAGGAGCGTCACCTTTAACTGCTCAGAGCCCCATCCAACCTGACCTGGAATATTTCCAGGGATGGGGCATCTCTGGCAATCTGTTCCAGTGTTCCACTACCCCCACTGTAAAAGAATTCTTCTTTATGTATAGTTTGAATCTCCCTCTCAGTTTAAAATCACTGTCCCTTGTACTGTAGCAACAGGCCCTGCTAAAATATCTGTCCCCATCGTGATGCTTCTCTGGCAGCAAGCACAGAGAACGTGAATCAAGTGCAAGCACCACCCCCTTGCCTTTTTGAGACCAGAGGGTTTGTGGAGTGAGAGTTTCTCATGGTGGACAAATAAAGGAGCACCATGCATGGGGTTATCATTGTCTCTTTGCTGACAGACATACTAGAAATGGAAAATAATGATAATAAAAACCTCAGGGCCTGACTGCCCACGGTGTGAGTGCCAAGAAAAGAGCTTTTCATGACAGGAGCCACGGTTCTCAAATGCAGCAAGTTTTATTCTGTATCAGTTTCTAGCTTCAAGCAGGGATGCCCCCAACCTCAAATTTCAGTGGCAAAGAAGAAAATCTGAATAGGAGGTATGTAAGGTGATGCTGCCTCTGCATTGCTTACAGTCCCAGCAGAGGCTCAGGTCTCTAGCACAGTGCACCTATTTAGAGCCTTTTCAGCTGCCTGCAGCCCAGTGCTTGCTAATAGCTGAATTATTCATTCCCCGAGCTTCTGCCACCTCCCTATCACATCTATGTGAGAGAAAAGATTACTTATAGCCTTTTTAGATATTAATCACAAAGCTTCAGTGCAGCCTGGAGTTATACAAAGTGTACAGATACAGAGCAGTCTGACTCTTGCCTGGTTTTTAGAAACTACACACTTGCCCTGATGTTCGTGGGGCATTATATAAAGTTGGCAATTATTTCCTGTCATTTGACTCTAGGGGTCTCTAGCTGACACTGTGTGCTGGTTTCCTGCAAAGCCATTCAGCAGGGAGGAATATTTCTGAAGCACAAAAATTTCTATCTGAAATCACACCTAAAGCACTCGGTCCATGGGATCATACAAGCAGGGTTTTTTTCCTCATCTCTTAGTCTCCTGCAGTTGAAATGAGCACTTGGTGATGTCTCTGTAATGGATGCTTCCTTGGCAGTCAGATGTTCTGTATTGCACCATGACAGCTGAAATATTCAATGCAAAGAGCATCTCCTTCACTTTGAGAAGCTCCTTAGTAAATACACCACTGAAAATTTCACATACCAACAGTCCAAAGATGAAGATAAGTAGATAGAGAGAGAGAGATGGGGAGAGAGGGGGGTTTGAAGCACAAGCCCTATGAGGAGAGGCTGAGGGAGCTTAGCCTGGAGAGGAAGAGGCTCAGGAGGTTCTGCATGAAACTGACTTCAGTCCCAAATTGCACCAGGGGAGGTTTAGACTGGATGTTAGGAAGAAGTTCTTCCCAGAAAGAGTGTTGGCCATTGGAATGTGCTGCCCAGGGAGGTGGTGGAGTCACCATCACTGGAGGTGGTCAAGAGGGGATTGGATGTGGCACTTGGAGCCATGGTTGAGTTGATTAGATGGTGTTGGGTGATGGGTTGGACTCAATGATCTTGAAAGTCTTTTCCAACCTGGTCTGGTCTATTCTATTCTATTCTATTCTATTCTATTCTATTCTATTCTATTCTATTCTATTCTATTCTATAGATAAATGCACATATGAATTGAGTCTCTGGAATTATGAATACAATGTATTCTTAGATACTCCACATTTCCCAGTATGACATCTATCAGAGGTTGGAAGGGAGGTCAAGAGATCACGGGGTCCAACCCCATTTCTGAGCGTATGGACCTTGGGAAGGGTGTGCTCCTCTCAGCTCTGACTCTGATGGATTTCTCTAGCTACATTGTCCTGGTGAAAGATGTACATAACATCCAGTGCTGTGGGAAGGCTTGTGCCCATTTTGATGTGCAGTATATTTGCTTGCAGGTACGGCATGAATTGCCTGATCCAGTTTGAAGACTTTGCCAATGCCAACGCTTTCCGGCTCCTCGACAAATACCGCAGCAGATACTGCACCTTCAACGATGATATTCAAGGTGAGCACTGCTACAAAATGCAAGCTTCACCCTCACCTCGTCATGAGGAAAGATGGTTAAAATCAGGAGGTTATTTATTACACAATACTCAGATACCTGATGAATTGTGGAGTTTACACATAAGCACTTGAAATGTAAACAGAAGCACAGCCATCTGAACTGAAAACTGAGTCTCCATTGTTTTTAGGGATTTAGCTGTTCACTACAGAAATGGTGTCCAAGGGAGAAAATTCATCATATGCTTTAGATTAGTAAGATAATCTGGAGAGTTCCATTCATTTTCTGTAATTTAGCTAAAACAATGATGACATCTTAGCAGTTGTGCAAGACTCTCCATTTCCAGGAGCCAGGTGGTCATTAGCTGATCCTGAAAATTTCCCTCTATTGTTATCCTTACTACATGCACAAATGAAAAGCTAAACTGCTTCTTTCTTCCCCATGGATGCTAACTCCACTGTAGTCTGAGAACAGATATGCTCTCCCCTAGAGTGGTTAACATAACTCCTCCAGTGCCAAAGAGAAACGACGGCAGCAAAGCTGGAGTTATTCACCAGCACGTCTCCCAGGCCCTGTGAGGCTCAGCAGTCAGCAGAACTGCTCAAATGAGCAGAGGGATGCAAGCTGCATCCTGCTAGCACCCTGGTCTTATGAGGACTTCGCTATGAAGCATTGGAAGGGCTGTTTGCCTAGTCAAGAGGGGCAGGATCTTCCCAAGTGATTACAAATAACCAGTTCTTCTCCTGTGAGCCTCTTCATCTTTCCTTCTTTTGTCTAGTCCTGCTTGCAACATGCAGAATTTTCCAAGGTTTGTTGATTTAATCATTTGCAGTTGGCTGGGATTATCTTCACTCAAGAGAGACTGAGAGAAATGCCAGTCACATTTTTCACACAGTACTGGCTCTTTGGGGAGCAAACTATCCAGCACTATTTCTGCATCAGCTGCCATTCCAGCAGTATTAGGCAGTGTGTGTGAAGAGCTTGTTCAGATGTGCCATGACACAACTGTGGGAATATGGTTGGCGTGACAGGATGCACTGTCCTGCTCAGAGGCAGAAGGGTTTAAAAGCAGAGGGGCTGAAGGTGTTTCAGAGGTGAGAGAGATTCTCCTGTACAAGAAGACTCATTAGGTGTCCTTGCCACCTACAGAAGCTTTCAGTGGAGAGAGGAACACTGGAATAGGAGATACATTTTTGAATGGAAGTTTTGAATGGAGGAACTCAAAGCTTTCTGGAGGTGGACAGGTGAAGCCGATGCTAAGAAGCCAATGATGTGAAAGTTTATTTCAGATAAGTTGCTCTCTCTGCAAGTGGAAGAAGACTCATCAGTTGGAAGGAGAAGAGGCCAGGTGATGTGTGGGCCTGGGGTTTTTCCCAAGGAAAGCTGAGTGGATCAGAAGGGTTTCTTGGTGAATTGCAAGGGTTTCTAAGACAGGGAGAAGAGAAAGAGGATATTAAAGCAAATTCAAGAGGCTGAGTGGGAGGCAGGAGACTATTTTACAGTGTCTTTTTGGCCTAGTTGAATGCCTCAGATGGTTCCTGGAAATTACTTCCCTGGAGAGGCAAACCACATCTAGGAGGAAGCTGTAAAACAGCATTACCATAAAATGGACCTTGTATTCTTTCCCCCAGTTAGATGTCTCTCACAGTGCATGGGAGATGTCAAGTCCTCTGCAAATTGCACAAAGTTCCACCTGTGAAAACAACAGGATTTTACCTCTTACTGAACTCCCTTACATTCTCAGATAAAGCATCTGGCTAGCACTGGTTTCACAGTCGTAGATAAGGAAAGAAATCCTGCTGATTTTTTGCACAGGCAAGGGATGAGGCAAGGGAAGCAAGGCACCATTTCAGGCTCTTTTATGTAACTGTTAGAAAGAAAAGGGGATTTCAAGCCAGGGTCATAGTCAGGAATGAGTTTTGGAGACCTTTGGGAAGCTGATGGAACTTGCATCTATTCAGTTAACTCTGTCTTAGAGTCATGTCAGAGATGAATGGAGTTGAAGCTGGGATGAGCAGTCCGATTTACCACCCCTCTCCCAGATGACATGAGAGAGGTAGAAAGTGCCATTTTCTCACTTACAATCTCCTGTTCTTTTGGTTTGCCTCAGGCTTTCTCTTTTCTAACATGCTGGTGTTTCATGCTTCACCTACTTTTGAAACGTGGGAGAGAGTTCAATGCAAATTGACTTCTAAATGATTGATGAGGATCATACAGTCCTGCCTGAGGAACCCAGATTTGGGTTACTCCAACCAGGCAGCCACAGACCTCCTGAAGCCTGAATTATCCCAGCTCCTGAGCCAGTGTTGTTTTAAGTGTATTGATTTAAAAACACATCTGAGGCACAAACAGTGCAAGTTAGGTCAGGCCTGAGCCACTCATGAAAGCTCATTGTCCATGGGTTAGTGAGCCCCTGAACGCCATGTGCCTACACACACGGATGTGGGAAGAAAGGATAAATTACTCCACTGAAGCTCCCTTGGGCCTCACTCTTGCTGCCTCAGGGCCTGCATGAACTGAAAGCAGTCTAAAATATTAATGCCTGCCTTTGGGGTTTTTTGTCATACAAATTACAGTATTGCCAAATCCATCCTAACCCCTCAGAATTAAAGTGACTCAGACTCCGCCAGTTTGAGCCAGCCTGGTGACGCTGAGTGGGACGCCTGCCAGGTACCACAAACTGGGATGAGGTGATTGCTCTTATTCTGAAAGCCATTAGCCTGGGAGCTAGCAGGAGCTGGCTCCAAGTGCTCACCCCATAGGAGCTCCCCATTAAGGGAGTGCTTCTCCTTCCTCTATGGGGGTGATGACATCAGTCCTTTCCCAGCTCTGTCTGAGTTCATGCAAGGGGCAACAGCTTCAGTTTCAGCTCTAGGGGAGAAAATTGATTGTCACTTCTTCCTTTTTCCCAGTAAAGTACCAGGGTAGGCAGTGAAGCAGGCATGTGAAATTGGAGGGACCTGAGAAAGCTTTAGATCCTGCTCTTTCTCTTCCTTCTGTAACTTTGCCCCACTTAATTGTGCACAGTGATAAAGTCAGACAACTGAAGGTCTTACAGAGGTGTCGAGGCTTGTGAAACACCCAGAAAGGCATCTCTGGCTCCCTACTTCCTACAAGAAAATGTGCAAAATCACTGAAGAGGTTAGTTTGGGAGGGACCTCTGAACATCACCCACCCCCATTTGAATAAAAGGTGATTTCAAGCATAGATCTGACTCTGACATTTTGGTGACAAGTGGTGGCCCTCAGGGGTCCACACAGGAGCAATGATGTTGAATTTCTTCATCAGTGGCATAGACAATGGAATCAAGTGAACCTTCTACAAGTTGCAGCAGCACCAAGCTGAGCAGTGTCATTGACATGCCAGAGGGATGGGATGTCATCCAAAAGGACCAGGACAAGCTGGGAAGTAGGCCCATGGGAACTTCATGAAGTTCAACAAGGCCAAGTGCAGGGTCCTATACCTGGGTCAGGGCAATCCCCATTGTCAATAGAGACTGGGGGAGGATGTGATAGAGAGCAGCCCTCTGGAGAAAGACTTGGTACTGGTGGATGAAGAGCTGGACATGAGCCAACAGTGTGCACTTGCAGCCCAGAAAGTCAACTGTTTCCTGGGCTGCTACAGGCTGGGGTCAGAGTGGCTGGAGAGCAGCCAGGCAGAGAGGGACCTGGGGGTGCTGGTTGATTGTAGGCTGAACATGAGCCTGCAGTGTGCCCAGGCAGCCAAGAAGGCCAATGGCATCCTAGCCTGCATCAGGAACAGTGTGGCCAGCAGGAGCAGGGAGGTCATTCTGCCCCTGTACACTGCACTGGTTAGGCCACACCTTGAGTCCTGTGTCCAGTTCTGGGCCCCTCAGTTTAGGAAGGATGTTGTCTTGCTGGAGCGTGTCCAGAGAAGGGCAACAAAGTTGGTGAGGGGTTTGGAGCACAGCCCTGTGAGGAGAGGCTGAGGGAGCTGGGGTTGCTTAGCCTGGAGAAGAGGAGACTCAGGGGTGACCTTATTGCTCTCTACAACTACCTGAAGGGAGATTGTAGCCAGGCAGAGGTTGGTCTCTTCTGCCAGGCAGCCAGCACCAGAACAAGAGGACACAGTCTCAGGCTGTGCCAGGGCAGGTTTAGACTGGATGTTAGGAAGAAGTTCTATACAGAGAGAGTGATTGCCCACTGGAATGGGCTGTCCAGGGAGGTGGTGGAGTCACCATCACTGGAGGTGTTCAGGAGGAGACTTGATGGGGTGCTTGGTGCCATGGGTTAGTTGTTTAGGTGGGTTGGATTGGTTGATGGGTTGGACGCAGTGATCTTGAAGGTCTCTTCCAGCCTGGTGTATTGTACTGTATTGTAGTTTGTGCAGAAGAGGTTGGGGACTTTTATCCTTTGAGGAGGCCCTAAAGCAATCCAATCTTATTTCGAAGCTAACCCTGCCTTGAGCAGGCACAGGGCAGGATGCTCTGCAGGCATCTCTTCCAACCTGATTTTTGCTATTAAAAGTCTGTTCTCCTGATGGATCAGCATGTTATCCTCCACATCAATCAAGAGTGCTTCAGGTGTAGGTTACCTACTCAGTACTGAAACCAGGGTAGGTTTAGACTGGAGATTAGGAAGAACCTTTTCACAGCAAGAGTGGTAGGCACTGGAATGGGCTGCCCAGGGAGGGGGTTGAGTCACCAGTCCTGGATGTGTTTAAAGGTTGTTTGGGAGTGGTGCTCAGGGATACTGTTTAGGGGTGAACCTTGTAGAGTAGGGTTATTGGTTGGGCTTGATGATCCCGAGGGTCTTTTCCAACCTGGATGTTTCTGTGATGCTGTGAAATAGCAGCAGTGGTTCTGCAATGTTTGTCAGAGTTGCAGAAAAACTAAGACATCTCTGACATGTTCCTTAATTGGCTGTATCCGATCATGCCGTTCAAAAGCCTTCACACACATGGGCAAGGCAGAAAGAGCAGTGCACAGGAGCACAAGTCTACTCTCTCCTGGCTCTGGGCATCTTTAACAGTCTTTTAAAACTGGACTTGCTATGACACCAAAGAACCCCCAATGACTGGTTCAGATTTATCTGTATCCAGTTCAAGATGCTCTAAGCAGATGGAATTTCTAAAACCCTGAACCCCTACACCCTGCAAATGAACCTTTCTCAAGGCACTTCAGAAAGGGAAGTCCCAAATCACTATCCACATTAAAAACACCCACCCTCTTCTATTTCCACAGTCCCTCCACATCTCAAGTAGCCTTCTACAGGCAGTGCACAGGGGGTCCTCACTTCTGTAGAACTTCTCTTTTCCCAGGTGTTAGAGCAATGATTCCACTTTGTTGTTGGAGTGTGACTTCTGATGAGCCTCGAAATATCTCACCACCCACCTTTTCTCCTTAGCCTAGCAGATAACCTTTCCAATAAGCTTTCCAGGGCACTTCAGGAGGCAGTGTTTCAGCCTGGAGGAATACTGCTCCCAGACCTCAGCCGAGGCTGGGAAGGAGCCGACTGCAGCGCCGCAAATCTGAGCGGCTTCAAACGTTTGCCCAAGTCAGAAATCGCTGCTGTGCAGACGTGGCCCGTTGGGCAGGCACGTTTCCCTGTGCTGTGAGAGGCAGGCAGAGCTCACTTTGGGCTCAGCATTAACTAATTTCAGCAGGTTAAAATGGTACAGTATCTTACTCTGTTGTTTCAGCTGGCGTGGAAAATGCATCAGTAATTATCACAGGAAACTAAGAGGAGGGGGGAGCACAATAGGAAGGGAGCTCTGGACATACCCTGCTGCAGAACAAAGCAGGCTGTGTCCTGCCAGGCAGCTCCTGAGCAGCACACTTTCCCCGTGGGGATTTACCCAGCCTGAGGATAGATGTGGGGATGTTCTCAGTTCTCTACCAGTTACCATTAGTAGGCAACCTGCTGTGCGCTGCAGCAGAAGAGGTTCCTGCATTTTCCCTTGGCACAACTGCATATAACTATTTAAGGCCTGGCTTCTAGGCTTGTGTCTCAATCACACACTGACTGCTAAACAAGCCAGGTCACCACAGTGTGGACTCCTGGGTGTAAATGACCCTTAGTGTCTTGGGCTTAGTGGTGCAGGGACCTAAAGATGTGTCCTGTACCTTCTATCAGTTGGGGGACTGTAACATTTGGTCAGCTTTTCTTGCTCTGTTTCTCTTGTTCACTGGCCATTGCAGCACACATCACCTCTGGTTTAAGCTCTCTGTGGTCTGCAAGACCAGGCTAAGCAGGCAAAATGAACAAACAGGGCTGTGCACTGACCTGGTTTAGCTTGTTGGTATAAAGCAACATCCACAGGGTCCCACTGCTGCAATGGGGACAAGGATGCTTTCCTGCAAAGTGCTGGCAGCTGCCTGCTCCTCGTGGACCTGATCATTCAGTCTGCCTGGGGGTACAGACTGTGTCCTGGCACTCTGCACAGGAGGAGTGTGGGCAGCACTGCACTGTGTACTCCAAGCACTTTACAGTGGACATCTGTTAATGACCTGCAATTAGGCATCTAGTTTAAGACAAGTACTGCATATTCATTGTCAGGCAGCTTTTCTCCTCTCTGTGTCTTCACACGAGCCTGCAGCCATGGAGGTGAAAACCTTGAGCTGCTCCAACAGCTTTTTGCTTCAGCTTTGTTGTGTTTGACTTTTGGTTATGTATTTGGAGTGGACCTGGACAAGCTCCACTCTGCTTCCCAGTAACAGGTGGAACTGTTGCAGGGAGTTACTGTGAACCAGTGCCTGGAAAAGCCCTGTGCTTCCTCTGCATCCATAAGTTTAGATGTATTTTCTTGGCTGCCCTTTGCTCGAGCTGTCAAACTGGTGTTTGCTGCTCCCTGGGGTGATGGGGTGAAGGATAAGCAGGTGGGACCAGGGTGAAAAATAGAAGGCCAGGCTGAATTCGGCCATCTCCTCCGCCGGTGTGCAGTGGCCAAGGGAGAATCACTCCCGTGGGTGTTTGTGAAGAAATGGGCAGTGGTGTGGCTGTGTGCTCGCATTGCTGCTGCTGTCAGAAGGGTGCAGCATGGTTGTTATGCTCTGCACCACTCAGCCAGTGCCTGGAGCTGGGTGACAGGGCACTGACAGCCCTCAGCATGGGGGAACTCTTGTTCCCAAGCACTTGCAGGGTCCTTTCTTGCCCCTGTGTTCCCTACTTAGCCACCAGCCGATGTCACACATGGGACAACCCTGACACTGGGCAGCACCTTCCTGTCACACTCATGCCAGCACTGCCTGTAACTGTGTGCAAGACTTCTTCACCCCTCTGCCTTTTCTTTCCACTCTGAAGGCATAGTAAGGTCCCTGAGTATGGATACCTCTGGGCTGCAGCCTTTCCCATCTTCAAGGGTCTTGAAACTGTGGAGCTATTTCTGTCCCCAGGTCTTGCTCCAGCGTAGCTCCACTGACATCTACTGGGGTTTGTTCTTACTGTAGTGCAAGTGGAACATCAACCTCAGAGGGGCTTTCTGTAGTGTGTTACAAAATTCTGCATGTTCCTGAGTGTCAGAGATGAATTCCTAAGGGGATGGTCATTTCTGAGTGTACCTTCGCTTTCTTACTAGTTCTGTTGCTCTGGGACGCCTGGAGAGGCTCCTGAGGTGTGCTTGCTGTTTTGTGACTCTTTGTTGAGGGTTCACTTCGAGTTTGGGACAGATGGGATGGTTTGTGAGAATTTTCCTTTCTTGTCTTTGTGCCTCTCCATATCTCACCTCAGATACAGACCAGCCCAGCTGGCTCTTGCTAATTACTTAAGGCAGTAGTTAGCTGTCACGGCAGTACTCAACCTCTTTGGAAACAGACCAATGTGTTGAAGGGTGGCTGTTTTTATCATGGCACAACTGATGGAGAGGAGTGTCCTCCCCCCTCTCATGTTGTGAGGTTTTTCAGAACTGAAGCACCATGGTGAGCCAGTTCCTGACACGAACCAGTTGTGAGCTCTCCTCCGTAGCGATGCTCTGTGGTTGCATGCTCACCAGTTGTAATTATCAAAGAAAAACACTGAGATGAGGCCAGGGTAGAGTAACTTTGGTACTTGAGGAATGAGGGTGAGATGCAGCAGGGAAGACATGGAACCATTACAGAGTGCCTAGAGAGGGAGGAGGAGGGTTAGGAATGGCAGAGCTGACCAGCGTCGCGCTGTTAGTCAGAGCTGGGGTGCAAGTGCAGGGGGATGAGTGACGGCACACCCACTCCCACAGGCCTCCACTCTGCAAACGCACGCTGGATCCATGCACCCTGTCTTCTCACTCTCCCCACTTCTCACATTCCTGCTAGTGACATCTTCTAAAAGACTTCAAGCCCCTCTGCTGAGTGTCCCACCAGCACTGTCCACTTACATGGGCTTGCAGCGTTTGCCCCATCAGACTTCCTGACAGTCACAGGGTATGAAGCAATCTTACCTGAGTCAGGGCCAAGAGAAACAAGATACTTCCCAGTTACATCTCTTCCTCCTAAATACTTTCCAGGCATCTATTGCTGCTGATGCTGTGACCTGACACACTGTTGCACTGTAATTGTTCCACTTGGGGATTTTTTTCCTCTGATCACTTCCCCGCTCCCACCCACACAGGGACTTGGGGATTTCCTTGCACAGTGAGTCTGGGCTGTAGCATGTGAGCATGCATGAGCATATGTGTAGGCATTCATTGTCTGCTGCCTGTCTCAGGAGTTCAAACTGCCAGGCTGGGGTCCCTTCTTCCACAGCTTAGATGTCTGCAGTAGAAGTTCCTACATGCATTCCAGTTTTCTTGCCTCCCTTACAAAACTGTGCTGGTAGTAACACTTTTAGGGCACATTTCATCTGACCCAGTCCAAGTGTCTGCCTTAGCACAGGCAGGATTATACATGTTTGGGGCACCACAGTGTAAGAGAGACACTGAGGTGGAATGGGTCTAGAGAAGGGCAGCAAAGCTGGTGAAGGGTCTTGAGAACAAGCAGCTGAGGGAGCTGGGGGGAGACCTTATCCCTCTCTACAGCTACCTGAAAAGAGGCTGTAGAGAGGTGGATGTTGGTCTCTTCTCACAAGTCACAACTTACAGGGCAAGAGGAAATGGCACCAAAATACACCAGGGGAGGTTTAGGTTAGACATTAGGAGAAGCTTCTGTAGCAAAAGGGTTCTCAAAAGACTGAAACGGGCTGCCCAGGGAGGTGGTTGAATCACCATCCCTGGGTGGATTTAAAAGCCATCTAGACATGGTGCTCAAAGATCTGCTGTAGCAGAGTTAGATAATGTTGGGACTTCATGATCTTAAAGGTCTTTTGCAACCATAGTGATTCTGTATGATGTTTGTTTAGAGGAGTCCCTTCCTAGCATCCTGCATGGTAGCAAGCCAAGCAGTCCCACTCATTAGAACCTTACCCAACACAGAGAAAGATCATGAGCTGGCTGTGTGACCCCCACAAGAAGCAGCAGAATCTAAAACCCAGGCAGCTCTCTGGCGCTCCTTTAAGTTCCTTGGGTGTTCATTACCTTCCTCTGGCACGGCATTTCACTAGGTAAATACAGCTTTAAAAGGCAGAGATTTAGTGCAGGAGAATGAGAAGAGATCCTTCATATATACTGTTCAGTGGTCTGAGCTGCCATGTTAGCACCGAGGCAGCAGAGCACTCCGTGCCTGGGTTTTTCTCCCTTAAACTGTTTCCTGATCTAATGCAGGGAATTCATGCTTGGTGCTGAAGTGAGCACCTTAGGTGATTCACTGTGAGAAAGAAGCTTAGGAAGCTACCAACCATCAGTGTAGTGCCTTTTGTTGGGTGCATGCAGTGCCCTCGGGAGCAAGAACTGATGCTGCTGCCGTTCCCTGTACCACTGTGTGTGTGTGCTAACCTTGCTGTAGGACTCTGGCCACTGCCACCTCTGCTTAACCAGAATCACTTTTAAGTGGTGCTGATAAATCATGTTTTTGAGAATGGAACTCTTCCTAGTTATAAGAGCAAAATGTTGCTGAGCTAATGATACTGATAAACTCTTCTGGTCTGACCAGTAAAGATTTTCCTTGCCAGAGTCTCTTACCTAGGTTCCCTGAGCAAAATAAACCCTGTCAATGGAAGGGACTTCTCTGCCTGCACAGCTGTGCTCTCCTGTTTGCATGGAGGAGAGAAAATCTTCACTGGGTGCCGTGGCAGGGCAGTAGATGTCTCGTTTAGGTGTGGCTTTTGCGCGGGGAAAAGGAGCAGGTGAGGATGGATTTATTTTCTCGGTCCTTGAGAGATGGGGCAGCACCATCTGCTGGTCCCGCTGCTCGTGGTCCTGCTTTGCTCCCGAGCTGCTCTGTCTCCCAGCAGGGCTGTTCACTGGTGTCTGCCAGCACCCCAGCCCCTAAGGACCCTGCAGGTGGTCTCACTGATTATAGAATCATAGAATCGATAAGGTTGGAAAAGACCTTTAGGATCATCAAGTGCAACCTACCATGACCGCTAAAATCCTGAAGCACCACATCTGCACACTGCTTGAACACCCTCAGGGGTGATGCACTGGCTGGTCAAAACTCTGATGCACCTGCTGATTAAATGGGCAGGAAACTAACAAATGCAGGCAATCTGGTAAAATCAGCTTTATAAGACTAAAAGGGTTCCTTGTCTGTCCAACCCATGACCACCCCCACAAGGCTTGTTACTTGTGACCTCTCTGGTTTTTCACAAAGCTTGTGGAGATGACATTGGAGAGACCAGATTTAGAGCTGGGGATGGCATCAGAGTTGCAGTACCTGTGATCCAGTGTCCTTTAAACTGCTGAGCAATAAAACTTGGACTTGGATCCTTCAGGGTCTCTTTCAGTTTGGGATACTCTGTGATAAAGCTGCCTCCTTCACTCCTAGCTCACCTCTAACACTTGCATCCAGCTTGCCCAGGTGACCAGAGATACTACCAGTGCCTGAATCCTCATTAACCTGTACCTTAATTGATTTCTTCCCATCTTGTTGCTTCACTTGGAATACGACATTAAGTGAACACTGGATGTGATTGGTGTGGGGTGAGGGCAGATGCCAGCCTCCCTTGATGGCTCACGGTGTCTGTAACAGCAGGAGTCTGCTCTCCACATGCTGGATTCGTTCTCACTAACCTGGGACCAGCTCATGTTCTTGGTGACTCCTTAAGGCCAGTGAGATGTGATGGCTCTGAGTCAGCATATCAGAATATCAAGGAAGTCAAAAAAGAGAAGGTGCTGCTAGACTGGGAAGGGAAATGAGAAGAAAAGGATCACAGGGGATTTTGTGATGAGTGCCCAACTCTGCTACAGATGTTTTATGTGACCTTAAACAAGTCACACACATCTTAAACTCGTGAGGGGTAGATACTGAATCCTGCTGGCGCTCTATCGTTCAGAGTCCTTTTTATTCTGTATAGGGAAATGGGTGCACTCCTGCCCTGATGTCTTCTGAGGAGCAATATTTCGGGGAAGGCAGCCTGATTCTTCAGTGACAGGATCTAAGAGAAGGGATTCCTACCCCAGGGTTTCTGACAGTGTATCAGTAGGGTACACAACCCCTTTGCCAGGATGTCCAACTCATGAGGCCTCTCTTTCCAGGCACTGCGTCCGTTGCGGTCGCCGGCATCTTTGCAGCCTTAAGGATCACAAAGAACAAACTCTCTGACCACAAGTTTGTTTTCCAGGGAGCAGGAGAGGTAGGAATGCCCTTGGGGTTTGTTGTGGTTTGTTTTTTTTTCCCCTAAGTATGAACTAAATTGAAATTTAGAGAAAGAAAAGTCAACCATACAACTTCCTGCTTGGCTTGGCTTCCCGAGAACAGAGCACAGAAAGAGGTCCCTTGTCACTGGGCAAGAGCAGGCCCAACAGGTGGGTTCTGCTGCACAGAAGTTGACAGTAATCTTTTGGTGACCCTTAACACATGAATCCCAGGCAGACTTCCTGAATGCCGTGAGGCTGCCCATGTGTCAGGGGGGTTAAGTACCTTGAGGGCTGCAGGAATGTTAAGGAGGTTGGTTTGAGTCCTCAGGGCTGGTATTCAGGGTAAACCAGAGCCTCTTCAGCAACACAGTCAAATGGACTCAGACTCAAAGGACCAGAAGGACATAACCTCACTTCTTGGAGTCAGTCATATTGCCCCTATGGCAGAAGCCAAACAGTCTGTATGATGCCTTCCTCAAAGGGAAAGGAAGCAGAAAAAGTATCCAAAAGCCTGGGCTGTGGACTAAAGGTGTTGGTCCAGATTCTGGCTCAGCTGTTGCCCACTTGTGGGACTTTGGGTAGGTCTGCTGCTCACTGTCTGTCCCTCTGTGAAATAATGACTGTTTGTTCTCTTCCTCTACCTCTTCTGGCAGATATGTCTGTGCTGGTCACCACCTCTGTGACACAGAGACCCATTCTAGCCTTGTTTGTTCTCAGCCAGGCAGGGGGCCCAGGCAGAGCTGTAGGACCACTAACACATACAGCAAATCCAGGGCTGCTTCCTCAAGCAGGAATGGGAGAAGAGGACTTTAATCTTGGCAGTATTTCAGATGCAGCAATCCCACGTAGCTTCTGTACTGGCATCGCCACCAACATTTGTTCAGGGTCTGCCCCTTTCCTCTCCTGCAGCAGCTGGCTTAATGATAGACATAGCCTGTGCCTCTCAGGGTAGCACCTCCACTGCTCCAGGCTTGCAGGCAGCCTGCTCTGCTGGGTGATTGATTTAGGTTCTTTCTGTATTTACGGCACCACCTGAAATCAGGCCCGTGCCATGGCACTGCCCAGCCATGGGACAGCAGCCTTCCCTGCTTTGCACAGTGCTGAGGGCTGAGCCCAACACATCTCTTGTTTCAAATCTTGCCCCTCAGAAGATGGTGATAGCTCTATGAAATGTTTGTATCCTGTGTTCCAGGCTGCAATGGGCATAGCTCATCTCATCGTCATGGCCATGGAAAAGGAAGGTACTTCCCGAGAAGATGCCATCAAAAAGATCTGGATGGTGGACTCCAAGGGACTGATTGTGAAGGTAACTGAGAAGCTGCATTTTCTTGCCACCTCCTGCAAGCTAGAGAGAGGCCAGAGCAGCAAATACCTTGGGCTCCTGCTCAGCCCCAGAGTAAGGGCTGCAGTTTCATTGGTGTCAGCAGAGCTCTTCCTATTCAGAGGACTAGGTCTCCTGATGACAACTTTGTACCAGCAGCACTGGTTGTCCTAAAGTCAGTGCTTCAGACTGGGCCTCTGAAGTGGTAGGATGCACTGCTGGGCATGGTCTCAAGCAGTGCTAGAAATCTTGTGTGTCATAAAGAGCATTACAGCAACAACACTGTGCCTTGCTTCGTGATCCAACCTGGCCCAGCTCTGCTTTGCACTGAGTCCTCAGGGCCTCTGTTCTCTCTTCTCAGACTTGAGGGGATTTGTGATCCATGTACAACTTCTCTGCCCCGGCAGACAAATCCTTCCTCCACACAATCAGTGTATGTTGGAGGATGGGAGGAGCAGAGACCAGCCCCACATGACATTACACCAGCACAGCTCAGTGCCTGACTGGCTGATGCTGAGGTTCTGCTCTGTGGAATCTGATTTAGATAGAGGGCCAAGAGATGAAATGAACCAAGGAGTTACTATGCTATGTCTCTAACTTTTGCCAACAGGACAAAGCTTGACTCCTCCTTTTTCCTCACAGGGCAGGAGCCACTTGAACCACGAGAAAGAAATGTTTGCCCAGGACCACCCCAGTGTGAGCACACTGGAAGAGGTTGTGCAGAAAGTGAAGCCTACAGCAATTATAGGTGGGGTTCCCTTAGCATAAACTTCACATCAATTCAGTTCTTAGGGGAGCTTCTTTCTTCCAGGTCCTCATTTTATTCTCCCAGTCAAAATGAAAGGAGCTTCTTTTACCCTCACTTTGTCAGTTCAGTTCTCCATATCCTTTCCCCTTCAACCATGGAGCACAGGCTTCCTCTCTTCTGGAGCTGTGGGAGCCTTCCCAGACAGGCCCCCAGGAGGTGCTGGGGGTGTCAGGATCTGGGGCTCTTGGCAGCAGACATGGCCCTGGGAGGCTGGGCAGGGTCAGGGTAACAACAAGCCGCACAGGCAAGTCTTTTGGAGGCAAAGCGTTGCCCAGAGAAGCAGAGGGCTTTATTTTGAGATGGGCTTTTAATGCTGCCATATTAGGAGAAACATTCCCACCTGCAGCTCCTGAGACGGAGCCTGCTCGCAGGTGATTCACCAGCAGAGGCACTCGAGAGGGGTCTGTCCGATGCGCTGCAGTCAGGCCTGTGGAAAGCACCATCTCACTCTGCTGCTGTTTCAGGTGTAGCAGCTGTTGCAGGAGCTTTCACTGAGAAGATTTTGAAGGACATGGCAGCCTTCAATGAGAGGCCAATCGTGTTTGCCCTCAGCAACCCCACGAGCAAGGCGGAGTGCACAGCGGAGCAGTGCTACCGCCTCACCCAGGTACTGCTGAGGGGCAGCTGGCTGTGCTGGGGCCATGCCTGTACCAGGGAATCCAGTGCTGCATGGAGGGTGGACAAGCAACAGTGGGCATAAGTTGAAGTAAAAGAGGTTCAAGCTGGTCATGAAAAGAAGTTTGCACACTGTGAGTAGAGTCAGGAGGTGGACCAGTATCTGAAGGGGGCATATAAGAAGGCTGGGGAGGGACTTCTCAGGCTATCAGGGAGTGATAGGACTAGGGGGAATGGAATGAAGCTGGAGGTGGGGAGATTCAGGCTGGATGTGAGGAGGAAGTTCTTCCCCATGAGAGTGGTGAAGCCCTGGAATGGGTTGTCCAGGGAGGTGGTTGGGGCCCCATCCCTGGAGGTGTTTAAGCCCAGGCTGGATGAGGCTCTGGCCAGCCTGATCTAGTGTGGGGTGTCCCTGCCCGTGGCAGGGGCCTTGGAACTGGATGATCCTTGTGGTCCCTTCCAACCCTGACTGATACTATGATACTAACAGGGGCCCAGATTGCTTGCACAGTCTCTGTCCTTGTAAATTGTCAAGACCAGGCTAGATAAAGCCCTAAGCAACCTGGCCTGGCTGCATAGCTAATCTTGCTGTGAGCAGGAGTTTGGGTCCCTACCAGCCTGAATTACTTTGTGATCCTCTAAAGTTAGCACTTGCTTCCTTCACCCATAGCTGTCTGAGGTGTCTCATCCTTCCAGGTTACTGTCCCTTGTGTTTTGGCAGCCTGGTTGTTTATGTAACAGCTTCATCACCCAGCTTGGACCCAGTGTCTCTGAAGCATTATTGTCACATGGCTTGGCTTAGTGTGAGAGGAGGCCTTGTCTCTCTCTCCTCTTTGCCCTTTCCACCACCTGCTGCTGGCTAAAACAGTCACACAGTCCCCAGAGCTCGCTCTCACGTGCATCTCTCTTCACACTTTATAGGCGTTTGATAGAGAGGAAGAGAGACTCCTTCTCAGCAAGTTCAGAGCACCTGCAGTGCAAACAGACACTCAGTGCTCAGTGGTTCATAATGCTGGGAACCAGGCCCTCCAGAACTGTCAACTAGAGGTGGCTGTGGTGGAGCTGCCTCTCACTGACCAGCTGGAGATTTGTCCACTTGTTCGCTAGCGTGCGCTGGGCACAGACCATGGCAAGCAGCAGAGAGGTTAAGACTTCTCCTCTGAGTCTGGATGCCTCTTTCTCTCTCTTTGCCCAGGGCCGGGGAATATTTGCAAGTGGGAGTCCCTTCTCGAAGGTGACCCTGCCCAGCGGACAGACCTTCTTCCCTGGCCAAGGGAACAACGCCTACGTCTTCCCAGGGGTGGCGCTGGGAGTGATCGCTTGCGGAGTGCGGCACATCTCCGATGACATCTTCCTCATCACAGCAGAGGTTTCCAGCTGGCACTGAACTAATATTTTTAAAAGATAACGAGAGGCATATACATCTGCCCCAGGGGTTTCCAGGAACCTGGCCTGAGTGGAAATAGCACAGCCTCAGCAAAAAAAAACCCACCTTTCCCAGCCTCAGGTGCTTCCACTGCACCTGCAGAGATGCAGGAGTTAGGACAGGGTTTCTCTCACCCTCCACTAACTCTGCCCTGGCACAGCACTGCCACCCTTCTGGCACCAGTGTAAAGCCTGCAATGAAATGTGTGCACACATGCCTTTTGGATAGTTCAGCAGTCCCCACTGAGAGCTAGTGCCAGCTCCACCACTGCTGAGGATTCAGCCACGCGTGGTGTAACGCTAGCGAGTGTGGAATGTTACCGAGGCGACCTTTACAGGTGACATTTCTCTCCTTTCCAGTCTATTGCTGCTCAGGTGACAGAGCAGAATCTTGCAGAAGGAAGACTCTATCCCCCCTTGCACAGCATCAGGGAGGTGTCTCTCAAAATCGCTGTGAAAGTGAGTATTTCCACTTTTACTGCCACTCTGTGGTAGGGAGGGCAAGAATTGCCATGGGATCGTTTTTGCTTTGTGGGGTTCTAATTCAACTTACTCTGTGGCCTGAAGCAATGATTCCCAGGAGTCCTTTCAGCCAGAATTGCTGCAATGATTTCTCCCATCATCAAAGTGAAAACACCTTCTGTTCCTGGGTTCCTCACAGCTCACAAAGCTCTGGTTTACTGCTTGGTGCTGTGACTGCTCAGCACTTCAGAAAACCCTTCAGATTCACGGTCAGATTCAAACATGATGCAAGTTGCCAGAAGTCTTAAGGTTCCAGCTGCTTTTGGGGACCTCTCCACCATCAGGAGGAGACTTGATGGGGTGCTTGGTGCCATGGTTTAGTTGTTTGGGTGGGTTGGATTGGTTGATGGGTTGGATGCGATGATCTTGAAGGTCTCTTCCAGCCTGGTCTGGTCTATTCTATTCTATTCTGTTCTATTCTATTCTATTCTATTCTATTCTATTCTATTCTATTCTATTCTATTCTATTCTGTTCTATTCTATTCTATTCTCCTGTGTGTAATAGAGGGGCCCAAGTACCTAAAT
Organism: Colaptes auratus; assembly: GCA_015227895.2. Lineage (NCBI taxonomy): Eukaryota > Metazoa > Chordata > Aves > Piciformes > Picidae > Colaptes > Colaptes auratus. The sequence continues at coordinate 28,915,382 of CM037631.1, forward strand.
ACTATTCCAGATTTAGGCTTGTTGTCCAATTGTGGGTTGTTGCCCTGTGTATGTCAAATGAGTAATTACTGTCCGGGGGACACCCACTGAGAATCATCCCATTGACCTGCTAGGAGCTGCTGATGGATGCACAGTGTAGCTGAGGAGCTTAAGGGTGTGAGCCAGGGGCTGCTCTCCTCCTTTAATTGCACACTTCCAACCATTTCGACAGGGCAAGGGTGTCCATTTCCAAGCAGCCAGTAGTTGCAGGCAGCCTGCACTCCCTCACCCGAGGGATGAAGTGTAGCTGATGCAGGGAATTGCACAAAGAGTCAAAAAAGGGGAAAAGGGGAAAAGGCCACAATTTTGAGGGGAGGAAAGAGGGAGAATACAGCCAGGGACAAGCTGGAGGTGGTTTCAACTTTGTAGCATACCAACATTATTTCTTCAGTTCAGTGTGCTTATCTTTTTGCAGGTGGTTGACTGGGCCTACAAGCATGGTCTTGCTTCGTGGTACCCTGAGCCAGCAGACAAGGAAGCCTTTGTGAAGCAGTTCATATACAGTCCTGACTATGATTCATTTGTTATTGATGATTACAAGTGGCCCTCTGCAGCCATGCAGATACAGAATGTCTAAGATTTTGTGAGAACTGTTTTCCACTCTACCATCAGTTCCCATGGTTCATTTCATTGCTGAGACCAATGCACCTCCAGGCTTGCAGGATGATAAAAGTAAATGAATACAAGTATTTTTTTTACTTGCTGCTGCTTTTTCTCTCTGGGAGTGTATCAGGAGGGAATAAAAGAGTCCAGCCTGGGCAGTCTGTGCTCCAAGGACAGGCTGTGGCTGCAGCCTGGCCCAGTCATTCAGCACTGCATATTGCTGCCTGCTTAGCACACTGCCCAGCTCTCAGCTCCGCTGCCTCTGGAGAAGCTACCTGGGCAGCCTCAGAAGCAGACAGTCCCATTGCTAGTGGGAGTGCCTGCAGGAAGCTCAGAGCACCACTTCCATGGTGGCAGCTGTATGCATGACCATCCCTCACACACAGCAGCCACACTTTGCTGGTGGCCCTCTGGATGTGGTGGGAGAGCTGCACACTGAGCAGCACTACCCCTTTGCTGCTTCAAAAGTCCCCCGTGTCTGGGGAGCCTCACCCAACCTAAGCTGGTGCATGGGCCACACGGCCTGGCATGGTCCTGGTTCCACCTCCTTGGAAACAAACCCAAAAACCCCCCTCAGCCCCATGGGGACAACAGACTCTCTTCTCTCTGCAGGCCACAGTGCTCTCCAAGGGAACAGGAGCCAAGGGATGCACAGGGGGAGCCTGGGTACAGGCACAGGGTACTCCCAGACCCACACATAGATGCATCACTGTGTCTGCTGGGCACTGCTAAGGAAGCCAGAGGACCTCCTGGGGTTCTCTCCATGTTGCAAAGTCCCAGGGATGCATCCATTAGCCCTGCAGAATTGTCACAGCCCTGCCAAGTGCTATCCCACTGAGATGAAAGGTGTTCCTGGTCATAACTACAAAAGAAGATAGGGGCTTGCTGGTAGCTCTTCCCTTCCCAGTTCTCACTGCTCAAGCACAGCAAGGCCAAGGCTGATTACCATAGTGGCTTTTAGCACCAGGAGATGCACCTCATCCCTTTGCTGGTGAACCACAGTCTCTCACAGTGCCCACATGCTTTGTAATGCCAGCACCTTTCATAGGCAGTTGTCACCTAGGCTGAAGGGGGACAAAAGCCATCAAGTTTCAGGTTCAGGAAGAGACACAGAAATACTCACAGTCCCTGAACAAGAGGCCTTGAAGCTGAGGCTTCCTTCAGTTTCCAGGGCTCCTGGAAGAAGCTTTGCTTTTAAGGCAGCAGCTAGCAGGGTGGCAATTATGTTTGTGTTTGTTTGTTTCAGAAAGGTTGGCTTCAAACATGAAAATATTAGGCAAGAAGTCAAAAAGAAAGAAAGAAAAAAAATAGGCAATAGGTGGAGCCATGAAGGGAGGACATCTCCTGAGTAGTGTGGGAGCACTGAAGAGTGCTCAGATGGTCTATGACAGACACCTGACCTTCTTCCTCTTCAAACAGTTGCCAGCAAGGAAGGCTTCATGCCTCCACCAGTGAAACCAAAGACAAGAGGCATTTGACAGGTGGCTTAAAACACTTAATTCTTCACTATTCCAAACTGAGACTTCCAGAAACATGGTTTATTCCTGAGAATAGGCTGGGTTTGGTATAGATCATCTTGGCCAGGCAATACCAAATCCAGCAGAGAGAGGATCAAGCCATACCCTTGCCACAGAGAGGGCTCTTTTTGTCCTGTGACTTTCTCTCTTACCTGTAATGCCTTGTAGAGATGAGGGCAGTCAGAGGGAACACAGCCACTGCCTGTTTTCCAGCAGCAGCAATACACCTGGGACCTTGGTACCTTCAACCTTCAGCTCCCCTGCAGGAGGCAATGGCTGCTTTTGGGGAAGTCTGAAAGTGCTTTCCATTCCTGAGCCCTTCTCCCTGTAAGTGCCTGAGCCATTTCAGGTTGGACTCCAAGAACAGTCCAGGGTGTTAGCAAGCTCAGACACACATGGGGTGATGGGGCCCTCTTCCCATATCATGAACTCAACCCTAACCACTGTAACTGTCAGTTGGGGGCTAGGAGGCAGCCAAGTACTATCAAACAGCTCACTCATTCCCTGGCAGTGGCATGGAGAAGAGAATCAGAAAGGTAAGAGGAAGAATGCCTCTGGGCTGGGATTAAACACGGGCCCCATGGACTTAGGAGCACTCCAGCGATATTCAAACTGCTCTCTTACAGTGTCAGAACTGTGATGCTGTCTGTAACAAACTCCCAAAGACACCTTGAAGAGCAGAGCAATGCTTTGTAATCCTCTGCTCCCACCTTCTATGTCAGAACCCTGCCCATCACTGCTGTAGCTGTCCCCACGGCAGCCTGATTGGCTGTGCCCGAGAGAGTAGAAGGTGCAAGGCAAATTTCCTCCAACTACATTGACTCCACAATGTCCTAAGGGTCGAACCTCCAAACATGCCCTAGCCCAGACAATGGGCTGAGCCCCTGTGAATGTGCTAACCTGACAGTTCCTGGGGTACAGATGGCCAAAGCAAATGTTGTAGTGGTTTGAGCCTTAACTGGAGTTTAAGAGCTCAGATGTTAGCAAACCGAGAATTCCTCCCCACCCCCCTCTCCTTTTCCCTGATAAGGGAAAAAGGGAGAGAAAGAAAACAAAAAAGGCATAGGGGAAAGAGAAAGAGGTACATTTACCAAAAGATAATCTCTGGAGTTGGTTTGGAAGTAGGAGAAGTAAATTTAGATAGATAGATAGATAGATAGATAGATAGATAGATAGATAGATAGATGGATAGAAATATATAGCAGGAACAGGGAGGGTTTACAAGGGTGAAGAATAAGGATAAATGGGAAAATATACAAAACCAAACTTGGATGGCCTTTTATTTCCCTTGATGCATTGCATTCTGGCCCCATCCATGTGCTTGGGTGCTCCTGCAGCATGGAAATCGCGTTAGTGGTGCTCATAAAGCCATGTCTCATACAGTCACGTCTCTACCTATAACTGTCACTGCAGCAACTGTCACTGTAACAACAACTATAAATGACAGCAGGTATAAAAGGACAATAACTGTAACAACCATAACTATATAACTAGCTATATATCTATATAAAACTATAAACCTGTAACTCCATACCTATAACTATATAACTATAACTAACTATATAACCATAACAGCAGGTATAACAAGAATGGGAACTGTAACAACTGTAATTGTAACAACTATAACTAGCAGCAAGTATAAGGAGAACACTAATTCTAACAACCATAACCACCACTATACCTGTAACAATTAGGAGGGTAACAACTCCAAAGTAAAATCAGTTTGCACATGGGGGTGCAGTGGGGTTTCATGTGACAGGGAGGATGGGGCCTCAGAAGAGCAGTGTGATGAGCCACGATGGTGTACATAAAGGAGACATTTCTTCAGGAACCTCTCCCAGCTGCCTCGAGAAAGAAGGGGAGAAAAATGAACAGGAATTAGGGACAAAGGTAAGGGGAGGACAAGCAACTTATGCTTTGAGGTGAAATCCAGTTCCCACCGTGGCTCATGGAGCTGGGAAGCAAGGGGAAGGCTGGCGAGGGCGCAGCAGGTCGGTAAATACCTTTTGTGGAAGGGATGACCGTGCCCACCCTGGGAGCTTCCTGGCCGAGGCTGCGGCGTTGCTGCCAACATGCAGGATTCAAAGTGGACCACTTGAGGGCGGTAGAGGACTGCAAGCTGCAGCTGCTGCGCGGCTCGGGAGGTCCTGGCGGTGCTGTCACACACACTTGTCCAGTCTTGTGCAAGAATCACAGAATTGTCAGGGCTGGAAGGGACCTCAAGGATCGTCCAGTTCCAACCCCCCTGCCATGGGCAGGGACACCCTGCACTAGATCAGGCTGGCCAGAGCCTCATCCAGCCTGGGCTTAAACACCTCCAGGGACGGGGCCTCAGCCACCTCCCTGGACAACCCATTCCAGGGCTTCACCACTCTCATGGGGAAGAACTTCCTCCTCACATCCAGCCTGAATCTCCCCACCTCCAGCTTCATTCCATTCCCCCTAATCCTGTCACTAGCTGCTAGCCTGAGAAGTCCCTCCCCAGCCTTCTTGTAGCCCCCTTCAGATACTGGAAGGCCACAATGAGGTCACCTCGGAGCCTTCTCTTCTCCAGACTGAACAGCCCCAACTCCTTCAGTCTGTCCTCATAGGAGAGCAGCTCCAGCCCTCTGCTCATCCTCGTGGCCCTTCTGTGGACACCTTCCAGCACCTCCAGATCCTTCCTGTGCTAGGGGCTCCAGAACTGGACACAATGCTCCAGTGGGGTCTCACCAGGGCAGAGTAGAGAGGGAGAATCACCTCCCTCGACCTGCTGGCTATGCTTCTCTTGATGCAGCCCAGGAGGTGAAGACAAATATCCTATAGAGGAACGCCTTACAGAAACCCGAAGTGGCTGTATGGCTGCTTTACAAGAGTCACTAACTAGTAAAAGAGATTAAGTCTGTGTAAGAAAACCACAAGCTGAATAGTGTGGAATTTTTTGCTGCTGTGTTTTCTAATTTGAAGCAAGAATATTTATAGCTGATCGTTTTGGATTACTCTGCCTCTACTTTTAATCCCAGCAGCAGCACAAATCCTCTATCCCTAAGTTACTCTTTTTCTCTTCCTCTGAAAAATGAGGTGATTTGAAACCTGTGATAAAGACAGCAGAGATACAAGAAAAATACACAATGCAGGTAATGATCTTACCGTGATGCTAAGCCCAGCCATTGGCTGTGATCTGAGTTAGCCCTGCCAGGAAGAGCTCCTCACTTCTCTTTGCCTACTCAGTCATCTCCCTCCTGTCACTTAACAAAGTTGCATCTTATTCATAACCTCATCAGGTCTGGATGATTCAGGTAGCATTCTTCTCATGGCACAACATGTTCTTCCTTCCCCAGCACAGCCAGGCCAGCACACTGCTCAGGGCACAGCGCCACAGGCTGCTGCACTGGCCCATCATCCCCAGCACCCAGGGGCCAGCAGGTGGCTTTGGCAACCAAAGGATTTCTGAACAGCCAAAGAAGAATAAATTACATCAAAGGCAGAGCCATGCTCCTCTGCCATAACTTTTACTTCAGCCCTTCTGCCTGGTGTTTCTGTCAGCTGGCTCTAGGCTTGGCAGATCATCTAATCTATTAAGAAAAAATATTCATCATCTATTTTTGGGTACAATTCAGGCTATCTGCTCATCACACTGGGGCTTAGCACACCAGGCCTGTTCTTACGAGCAGCCACCTCGAATTAAACTGCTACACTTTAAGTCATTTTCTGAAGCTTCCTCCTCACAAGCTTTGACTTAATGTGCAAATCAGAGACATTTGTTTTGCTAGCTCTTCAAGGGCGTGCTGACCTTTCAGTCCTGAAAGGAAAATCTTGATAAAATCCCTAATTAATGACTGAGCTTGAATTGTTTGTCCCAGATATGTGGATAAACAAAGAAGCTAAAGGTCTAACTATTAAACAGGGAAGAAAGGTTTTTCTTCACAGAGCAAGCTTGGCTGTTTAAATACCTAAAATGGTGGTAATTGATTTATATTCCATTATTTGAGTGCACAGAAGCAATTACAGCTATTCTCTGAGGCCAAGTGCCACTGTGCAACGTTACTACACAAGAAATTACTCCTCACTCATTATCCACTGATGAAGAGCAGTGGTAGAAGGATGGAATGTCCCTTCTATTTAGAATTCACACCAATTTCTACCTATCTGACCTCTGCTTTCTCTGTATTGACAACAACAAGGCTGTTTACTCCAGACCTAACAAATCCAGCTGGCAAACCACTGACAGGGAAGAGATTGCTGGAACTGGGAGGAGTTGGTCACAGAGCTGTGACACTGGCTGGTATTACTCACACAAGATCTGTCAGAGTCCAGCTCAGCTCACAGCCATGCAGGCTGTATTCATACAGTCAGAAGTCAGAGCAGTGAATGATAGTTTAATCTGTACCTCCTGGGGATAGGTTCAGAAAATCACTGAGGTTTTTCAGAGCTCTCACAAATTCACTATGAACCTCATTTGGAACTGCTGGAAGGGAAAAGCACTTTTCCAGGTGCTCAACCTCCACACCCAAAGAAGCACTCCCACCAGTTTGGAGCTGAACACAGCAAAGAGAAGGAAACACGATGTATAGCATACAAAGACAGAGTCCAGGACAGCTCTCACAGCTGCCCTGGAGCATTGTCTCTGCCCACAGGCTCGAGCTCTTCAGTGAGGTTTGAAGCACTACCTGCATAAATGGCCATGTCTGCAACAGGTCACCAAAGTCAGTCATGGAGGTCAGTCTCTACAAACTTGTTCTTTACCTTGCAGTGTAGAAGACCCTGTATGGCAGCCTGCAATTTAGAGAATGGAAAGAGACAAAATCTGGGCCACTGCCTCTCCTGTGCCACCATCCCTGGTCCAGCAGCCTGTCTCAGGCTGGATTCTTTACATTTGAAGTGTCTTGGCAACATGATTAAAAATCATTCACTGAGTTTTCCCCACTGCTGAGGCACACAGAGGTTTAAGCAGGGGCCTGTATCTTTCATAAGGCTAAGCACCACCAAAACAATAAGAGCCAGTGCTGCTTCTCAAGGAGAAAGATGTTTGTATTCCCTACCTATAGCTACCAGTAAAGTAATACTGTTACCCAGTATCTCGGGCTTAACTCACTCCCCATCTGCAAGCAGATTAGTTTAGCTGAGCTGTGGCACAAACAGCTGAGCTGAGCTCCAGCCGCTCCTGGGCTAATCGGTACAAGCCCAGCTCGCTTCAAACCATCCTGCGAGATGGGCTTGGGTACTGATCACAGCCCGGAGTAACCGAGGCACAGGTACAGTTCCCTTCAGCACACACGGCTATGGGATGGGCCCTATGTCAAAGAGGCAGGGCAGGAAACGGGGACAGTCACCTCTTCATCTGGCACAGCAGGATTTGCCAGAATTTGTTCAGCAGAGCCTGCAGGCTGCATAACAATTAGCTGCTAAGACGGAGCCTGTCTCAAATGCCCACCAGGAGACATCCTAGTGCACAAAACGTGCTGCTGTCCTACCTCCCTTATTATGGATCAATCCACGTTTTCTTGGACGTCCAACATTGTCAAGACACACCTGGAGGGAGCACAGGGTAAAGGGTGCAGCTTTAGCTGCCTCTGGGAGGGTGACGTTTCATAAACAAGAGGCAGCTCCTGCGCCTCAGAGGAGAGGCGAAGGATCCTTTGAGAAGTGCTGCAAGCGTCTCAGATCCAGTTCCAGCAACTAAAAATATTTCCCATCTACAGCAACAACATGATCACACAGAATCACAGTCACCCAGAAGGGCAGGGGCTGGAAGGGACCTCTTGAGATCACCCAGGGCAGGCCACACAAGAATGTGGTGCTTCTTAGAGAAGGAAGGGCAACTTCTGAGAGGGGGTTTCCAGTCTGCTAGCTGGTCTAAAACTTGTCTTGGTTAACCAGCTAAGTAGCTCTGCTGTTAGATACCACCATGTTTCATAGGATCAATAAGGTTGGAAAAGACCTCAGAGATCATCAAGTCCAACCTGTCACCCAACACCTCAGGACTAACTAAACCCTGGCTTCAAGAGCCACATCCAATCCTTTTTTGAACACCTCCAGGGACAAGGACTCCACCACCTCCCTGGGCAGCACATTGCAATGGCCAATCTCTCTTGCTGGGAAGAACTTTCTCCTCACCTTGAGCCTAAACTTCCCCTGGCACAGCTTGAGACTATTTCCTCTTGTTCTGGTGCTGGTTGCCTGGGAGAAGAGACCAACCCCCACCTGGCTACAACCTCCCTTCAGGTAGTTGTAGAGAGCATTTTTAATCGGTTTGCTACTAATCTTCAGGAAGTTTTAACCCTCTCACAACCTAACAATGCTTCAGCATTTGCATATAAGGAGAATGCAGTGAGTGATTGCTCTACTATTTTCTCCTTGTTTACTACTAGCATAAATACTTTCTCCATGTAGATAGGAGGCTCAAACCACTCAGGTTTGTCACAAGAGTTAAATTACTAGTGACAAATTGGGTGTCCTTAATTTAATCAAGTCAAGAAGTGTTCAAAAAAGCCTTGAAGACCAAAGTGTCTCAGTGTGCTCTTAGTAATAAACCTATTCTATTCTGCTTAGTGTAGGTGGCAATGAATATCTCATTCATTACTTTTGACCAAGTATTCTTCTGAGATTTTTGCACCACTAATGTGTAAGGATAAGAAGGGGGGAAGTCAGAGCATCCACCACCCTGTCAGCTACAAGTTTAAAGACAAAACTGTAGCGATCTGAGCTTCTGGTAGGAATATAATAAAGCTCAGAATGGGTAGCAGAGGGTGGTTGAGTCTGTGATCTCTGGGCAGCTGTGGGTCTGCGGTCTAAATAACCACCAAAAAACCCCAGGTTTTGACAGCACATTTATGTTTGATATGGAGGGGGACCACAAAGGCAAAAACCTTCCAGTCTGGTGAAGTAGTTCTCTGCCAGTGAGGGAGTGGTATCAGCAGGGGTAAGCAAGGCTGCAGTGAGGTACTGGGGAAATAGTCCAAAATACAGAGAGCAGATGCTGGCCTCTCACTTTCCATAACATCACCTCGCAGCAATTCTCTGCCAACCTTTACCCACACAGATGCAGGGAGAGGGAGTCACCATAACACACTCTATTTTCACTCTTTCTGTGGCTGTGTTACAAAAGCCAATGGATTTTAAATGAGTGTTTACCAACCTTAAAAATGAAAGCTGAGCTATGGCAGAGAAGGCAGACTGCAGTCTCTTCAGCTGACACAAAACCATCACCAAAGCATTCCCAGCTCACCGTCAGGTTTGTAGAGCAGTTCTATCCTAACTTCTTGCACCTCACTTTGAAATTGCTCCACCACCTTTTCCCCTCCTGTTGCCAATAACTGCAGAATGACCTTCAGATTTTGCACTGTTGCCAAAAGCAGTTTATTCAAAATGGCAGAAAAGAAAGAGAGTTTACAACAAACTTCTGCATCTTTTTAACTAACATTGCTTGAACAACTATGTAAGCTCACAGATGACTCACCATTGAGGGTCAGGCTGTATTAGAGCAACCCCAAGCTCTGGTCACTAAACAGCTAGGAGTCTGTTTCAAAAGCCCATCCAAGAAAATAAAGGAATCTTTCTGCTTTCCTGAAGTGGCTTTGGAAAAGGCCCAGGCTGTCTAAGCCACAACATACTGAGACACAGTTACAACTTTTCCTGGTGACCCCTTTGTTATTCATCAGTAAATCACCATAGAGGAAAGGTAAGATTCCCTCTTTCAAAAAGAGAAGAAAGGGTTCTTAGTGTTCTCCTTTAACATCTCTGACTGCATGTAATGAATTACCAAGATGTGTGTGCTGTCCTACCAAAATCCCCACTAGAATCAGGTAATATGTGTAGAATACACCAGTAACAAAATGGAATGGAGTGTATCTGAGGAGCTCCATGCAGGCTTTCTAAAGCAAGAGAGTTTGATAGTCTGACCTTGATCCACCCAAACAGAACCTGCTAGCATTCAAAGGGACACACTTCTTTTGAGCCAGGAAAGCTAAAAAGAATCCGTTTTAGTCTCAGAGACTGGTTAAAGTGCACCAAATAAACCAAAATACCTTGCTCCATTACAAAAGGTTTGGTTCTTAGAGATGCTTAAGATGATGCTCGTCAGTGTTTCAGATGAGAAAGCAATTTCCCGAGGGTGTTTCTTAGGGAACCTCTTACGTGACACTTTCAGTGCCTGCACCATTTACGCTGAGGGGAAAAAACCACAACAAAAAGAGCCCACACATGCACAAAGAGGATAAAAGACGCAGCTCCGCTAGATGGCAACCCCTGGCCTGATAGTGGTGCCCTCTCCTCCTCTGCAGCCCGGAGAGGAGCTCCAGCCCTCCTCTGGAGTTGCACAGAAGTCCTTTGTCTGGCCTGTGTTGTGGGAAAAGCAGCCGGGATCGACCCATTGTTAGCTCCTTTCCAGCCTTATCAGACTTCCCATACCAGTTGCTTCTCAAACACATCCCCTGGCAGAAAGGCAGGGATACTTTGAAGAATACTCATACATTTTTCTTCCTTTTTTTCTCTCCAATTCCCCCCCCTTCCCCTCTTCCCCTTCCCTCCCAGTGTAAGCTCCTGTCAACTGGAAATCTCCCTTTAAGAAGCTATTGCAGAACAGAAGCTAAGCTGAATCAACATCTGCAGCTGCTGCTCAGTCAAGCCGACTCTAGAGCCTAACCAAACTTCTTGCAGGCCCTCAAATAAGTCTCCCAGCCTGGCAGGATCTGGAGCAGGCTGCCACACCAATTTTATACCAGTCCAGCTCTCATCACACCTAGAGAGCTGTTTCTCTCACTGATTTGAGACAAGATCTCACCCAAGAAGGCTGCTGATGCTGACCTTCTGAGCACTGACAAGGAAGCAAAGCACCAAGTGAGTGAAAACCAGCAGCAGGCCAGATTGTGCCATTTCACAGCTACTTGGAATAAAAACGTGAGGCCTGTGGGCACCCAAACCATCCAGGTTTGCAATGTTTACATAGCATACCCCAGAGTCTATTCCTGAAGACCTCTTGCAGATGTTTTTAAAGTCTGTAAGACAGCTGACAGGATAAACTGCAAGGTCTTCTCAGGATTAGACACTTGGTTAGTAGCCATTTCTTCACTGAGCTGTAGCTAGGTTTCTCAGTGAAGCCACAAGTGAAAAGCGGTGGTTCATTTCCTTAGCAGAGAGCGTTGCAGTAGCAGCTTCCCTTTCATTTGCTTGGCCTGCTGAAAGCCCAGCTCTTGGACCCACAGCTCAGCTGAGGAAGCTGGGCAGGAAGCACCACAGCACCATCACACTGAAATGCTTCAAGCAGCTGCCAATGTGTGCCACAAACTCACATGCTTGAGGCAGTAACTTGACAAACAAACAAAAAACCCCACCTCTCCAGCTGAAGTAACCCCTTGGTTGGTCTAGAGCAGACAACCTCCAACATAGTTACACACAAGCTCTGCTTAGACCTGGCAGAGCGCTGCTTGCAAATGCAAACTTGCACTCTCTTCACCGGGAGGTTTGCCAAAGTGAAGGCAGCAGGACTGAGTTCACAAAGTAGGACATTGTCCCATCATCAAAACCAGCAGTGGGGCAGGATTAACCCAATTTGTAGCTACCTTGCCTGGACCAGCTGCCCATTGTTCCTCATACGAGCTGTGGTGAAACCAACTACCACAAAACTACACTTGAAAGGTGCATTTTCTTGAAAGTGTTCAGCTGCTGAGCACTGGAGGGCTGTGGACCTCCACCCATGGTGGCTTCTTCCCACACAGCCTTTGGTGATCTCGTGCAGCTTTTCGGGAGCAAGGCAGCTGCATAAATCACAGCTCTGGCTGTTTCGAAGTAAAATTAAGCTAATTTCTAAAACAAACTCTCTCGTGGTTTATTTCCAAAAGATCTTGCTTCACCTCCCCACACATCCCAACATCCTGACCCTAAGTCTCTGCAAAGTTTTATCTGGGTTGATGAAAGAGGGAAACTGCTCTACATTTCCCGTTATCTTTTAAAAGACAGAAGGCACAAGGACTTGTTCCAGCGAGGGTAAATCCTCAGGCTGATCCGTATGTGGATCCCGTTTCAAAAACAAACAAGCCGCTTGGGACTGGCAGGGAGCCAGACTTGCCTTTTAAGACTCGCTTCTCAATAGGAAACCTCAAGAGTATTTTGATCTGTTTTCATAACTGTAACAATTTTCATCCCCTGGCTTTGTAGCACATTGTCATTCTCTTCTTTCTACCACGTTAAAGAACAGCCGGTACAAATGAAGGCAAAACAAGCACGGGGCGCTGTGGATAAAATACAGCGTTTCAAAAGATTTAGGAAAGACAAAAAACTACTGCCTGTCTTAACTCCTGCCAAGAAACCATTACAGAGGATGGAGGCACGGAGAAAGCCCCGTGAATGCTTCATTTCAACGGCAGTAACCACCACAGATCGTAGAACTATTGTGCAGCTTTATTTTTATAGGACCTATCATAGACTTTTACATAACTTAAATGATTATCAAATAATCTCCTGTACACAGTGAGACCGAGCCGCGCTGCCTTCCGAGCTTTGACACATTCCTGGAAGAAATCCAACGGTCTGTAGGAATCGCATCGCTGCGGTGGCTACAGTACATTTCTGTCCTGAACTTACGCCGTCCATCAGCTTAGGCATCGCTGGAAATTGCCGCCTGCAGGATCCTGCGAGACACTGTTACATTTCAGGACACTAAGTTTTGGTAGCAGCATTTTAAATTTTGCTTCACTTGACACTTTGATCTCGCCTTTGCGTCCTCAGCTGAACGCCCGCCAACACTTGCGATGCACACCAGCCTGGGAAGAACGGCAAAAGCGCCGCGGGCCTGGGCAGAATTTTACTTTTAGACTGAAATAATTGACAAGTGGTCATGGCTGCCTGCAAGCGCAGCCCCCGTTGCAACGTCGCGTACGACAGGCACACCAAGCCGCGTCTGCTACAGTAAGACACCATCTGACCCCTAAGGAAGGCTAAGGAAAGGTAGTCACCGGCCGCTAGAAAAACACCTGAAGTAACCCATAATTTCACATTTTATTTGTAGCGTCTCCCAAACCGCAGGAGGAGGCAACTCGTGGAGCACAAGGGTGAATCCTGCGGGAGCCGTGGCTGTGGTTTCGGGTGGGACAGACATACACATAGACACTTCTGGTGGGGCGAGCGGAGCCTGCAGCCCGGGAGCGAGCGCCGGGAAGCCCCCGCTCTCCTCCGAGCGTCCGTCAGGTCCCCGAGGGTGGGCTGGCCCGCTCCCCCTTCCCCCCATTTCATCGTCCCGGGCGGAGCGGTTCAGGGCGAGGGCCGAGACCCTCGGCGTGGCCCTACATGCCAGAGAAGGCGGAGCGGTGGTAGCCGGCGCTGTAGTCGTAGGACACCTGCGGCGACGGCAGCGAGCATTCGGGGAAGAAGGGGGCGAACCCCGCCGAGAGGTGCCCGGCCGCCTCCTCGCCGCCGCTGCTGGGGGTTGGCTCCCCCCCGCCAGGGTAGAGTGGGCGCAGCGCCTCCGCCGGCGCCTTCTTGGGCGGGCTGCAGGGCCCGGCCGGGCTCCAGGGTGGCTCAGGATAGAGCAGCCCGCCCAGCAGCGGGTGGTGGGCGGCGGGCAGCGGCAGCGGCGACTCGTAGAGGCCGTGCTCCAGGCCCAGCTCGGCGGGCAGGCGGGCGGTGCCGCCGCCAGGGAAGGCGTCCGGCGGAGCGGCGTGCTCGGGCAGCAGCGCACCGTACTCGGGGCCCAGCAGCTCGAAGAACTCGGTCGCCTCCGCGCCGCTTCCACCACCGCCGCTGCCTTCTCCAGCTCCTTGGCTGGCGGCGGCGGTCCGCGGGCAGCGGGAGGTAACGCCGGCTCCGTAAAGAAGGAGGGCGGCAGGTTACGGTCCCGCAGCGGCACCTTCCGCGGGCCGCCCGCCGCCCCGCCGCCGCCCGCCGCTCCGCCGCCCGCCGCTTCTCCGCCGCTGCCCGCCGGCCCCCGGCCCTGCTGCAGGGAGCCGAAGAGGGCCGCCAGGCTCTTGCTCTGGAGGCTGCTGGCCGCCTGCGAGCCCTCCCGGCGCGGCGGGGGCTTGGCGGGGCAGACGGCGGGAGGGGAGGAGGAGGCGGCGGTCGGCGGGAGCGGAGCGGATGGCGGCGGCGGGGCGGCGGCGATGATGCCAGTGCAGCGCTTGATCTGTTTCTGCAGGTACTTCCTGTGGTTCACCTTCCGCTTGGACTTCACCGGCTTGTCCAGCGCCAGCTTGATGTTGCTGGAGGCCGAGTCGATGAAGCTCAGCAGGTCCCTGGTAGCTTCTTTGAAGTCCTCCCCATCGCCGCCGCCACCACCCTCAAAGCCCTTCTCCAGGTCCGCATAGCCCAGGATGCCGCCCGCGGCGGGGAAGCAGAAGGAGAGGAGGTGGTGGGGGCTGAGCAGCGCGGCTGGCACGGCCATGGCCGGCGCCGGGGCGCCGCCGCCCCGAGCTCCGCAGGGCTGCCTCGGACGAGCGGACGGCGGAGGTGGCGGGGAAAAGGCGGCGGGCGGGAGAGGAGGAGGGCTCAGGAGCGGGGCTGGTCCCGGTCCTCCCCGCCTCCCCGCCGGGCGACCAGGGGCTGGGCCGCTCCGGCTGCACCCACTGTCCCCACCCCCACCCACCCCCAGCGCCGGGGAAACCGGCAGCGGCGGAGGGATGCGATGGACAGCATCCCCGGGACCGGTACTCAGCCCTGGCACAGGTACACACACACCCGGGACAGGAACACAGCCCGGGAAGGTACACAGCTACCGGCACACACCCGGGACAGGTATATAATCCCTGGCACAAGTACACAGCTGTCCTGGGCCAGACCCACACGTGATCCAGAGACGGGTACACAGAGCCGTCCCCTGACCAGATACACAAACTGCCCGCAGTCAGTGTTCTCCCATGTACCAAGTGATAGAACAAAAGGAAATAGCTTTAAATTGTGCCAGCAGAGGCATAGATTGGATATTAGGGAAAATTTCTTCACCAAAAAGCTTGTTAAGCATTAGAACAGGCTGCTCGGGGAAGTGGTGGAGTCACCATGCCTGGAGGTATTTAAAATATGCGAAGATATGAAGCTTGGGGACGTGGTTTGGTGGTGGACTTCATGTAAGGTTAACAGTTGGACTCAATAATCTTAAGGATCTTTTCCAACCTGAATGATTCTGTGATCCCCATCACTGGCATGCAGCCACCCTCAGCACTGTCCCCCACCTCCTGCAGCTGCTCAGGTGGCACGAAACATATTCCTCTGCCTGGGGTCTGCCCTGGTGGTGCTGGATCACTGTATGGCTCTAGGTGCAAGGGCACAGAGACACAGTTGCCCTGACGCTTGCTGTGATGCACAAGCCTTAGATACAAAGGGTTGTTTTAATTTTTCCCAGCTCATTGCTATACAATTGTCCAGCATGTTGCACTCTCCTACTCAGGTCAAGTCCTGAGAAAATCCAGCACTGTGATCCGGTGGGCTGCATTCAGTTGCAATGGAAGGTTTACTTGCCCAGGTTTAGTGAAGCAGAGGTGTAAATCTTCCATATGGAATGTAGAAAAGTTAGTGAAGTGCCCACTGAAAGCGCTGATACCTCCTGAAGGAGCTGCCTTGTCGTGTCTGTGGGAAAAAGGTACTTGGTTGATTTTCCTTTGGAAAACTTCTACAGTGATGCAGAACAACCTTAACCCTTTGAGCTCCAGATAGTGTGTGTGTGTGACTTTGTATGTCCGGGTATGAATAAAGATGTCCATCTCATTTTGACTGGAATAAAGGGAGTTTGCTTGGCCTGCATCAGTTCCTTAGAAATGCAGCAGGTTTGTGGGGGAAGGAAAAATCAGAAAGCAAAACTCTGCAGAAGGAAAGGGGAGCTTGCTCCTAAGGTTGTACTTGGTAGTATTTTAAAAAGGCAAATTCACCCCAGTGTGGTTTCAAACCCCTGTTGAATGTAAAGGGGGGGAAGCAGAAAGCACGTACTTCATGAGAGGTGGGAAAAAAAGCTCAAAGTCCTCTACAAAACAAAAATTCCTGGATTTTTGGGTCTCTCACCTGCATCTCAGCAGGGTCCCAGTGGCAGGCAGAGCCTCATGGTGCCTTAGCTTTGCTGCTGGCACGTTTGGACTGTGTGTCCTTGCAAAATCTGCTCCGTTTGGAGCCTCTGAGAGTCTTTTACTCCAGACTTGCTCTGAGTGCAACTGTGTAACTGAAGCCAAAAAGCCTATGTAGGCAGAGGGCTATGGGTCGTCACCGTACCTCTCTGTATGATTAACTACCTCTACATAGAAGGTGGATTTAAACTACTTAGTTTGAATGCAACTGACATGGATTAGCTACCCAAGCTTTTACTCTTGGGTCCATCAAGCCCTGTCAAGCTTTTTAGCCTGCTCCAAGCTCCCTTACTAATGGGGAAATGTGAAAAACAACATCTATATCCCCTGTGTGCTCCAAGAGATAGTTTTGCATCCACTTTGAAGCCGCTTCACAATGCACATGGGTCTAGAAAATGAGGATTACTGTCTCATGCTGGATGTGCAGCCAGTCTGGGACCAGTTCTTGTCTGAGCAATGTGGAATAACTCTAACAGAGTAGCAACTAAGTTGTTCTCCAGTTAGTATCTGCTTCGGTACCATAACAGCAATATTTCACAACCAATCCAAAGGGGCTTCTTAATGAGTCTGGGTGGCATTATATGCAGAGTGTCTAAATATCCGGTGGCTTAGAGGGAAAAAAGGCTGAAAGCCCTGGCTTCTCTTCTGTGTAAGGCTGAATTCATTCAATTAAACAGCTTTGAGAGCTCAGCTACGCTTTAGTGGGAGACTTGATTACCTCCTAAAAACTGGAGAGCATTAAAACAATTGTCAGGCATGCAAAGGGAAGTTTGCATTCAGCAAATGTTTGGATTAGATGTCCTGGTCCCTCTGCTCTCCCCTCATCAGAACGAGGTGAGTGAACAGGCTGCAGAAGTGCCTCCCCCCACCCCAGGGCTCACTAAGTGTTCACAGTGCTCTATTTCCCACTTCTGTGCAGGAGATTTATCTAGTTTCATGTATGTTCTTACTCATCATAAGGAGCAGCATCTCAGCCAGCTCTGGGGATTAGGACAAGGCTTTCCCTTGGCATCAAACTTGGCTTTTTTAGAGGGAATTGCAGTGCGGTCACCCCATGAACCAGAGAGATCAGGGCCACACCATGTTCACTAATACTTTGCCAGGCCACAAAGTGAGCTCATAGCCAAATGATCAAGGGTTTTTTAAGAACAATCTGTTATCCTTACAGACCCAGTGGGCCAGAAAGGAGAGAACATCTTACACAAACAAGAAAGCCTTGCACAGCTGAGGACTGCGTTACAGCGCCAGCACGTTTGTGGAGCGTCTCCTCACCAGAGGCGTTGCAGAATGACGTTCGCCATTGGGATGGGCTGCCCGGGGAGGTGCTGGAGTCACCGTCCCTGGAGGTGTTCGAGAGGGGATTGGATGTGACACTTGGTGCCATGGTCTAGTCATGAGGTCTGTGGTGACAGGTTGGACTCGATGATCTTTGAGGTCTCTTCCAACCTTAGTGATACTGTGATAGAATCTGAATCTGCCCTTGTGATGCTCATGGAGCCACCTGTGAGAGTGCCCAACACCAGAGTAAGTCCTCTGTGACACAGGGACAGGATCCCACTAGGATCCAGCATTAAGGAAACACCTCATTCTATGCCCCATCACTAAAAGAGGGCATGATATAAGGAAGAAGTATTTTACAGAGACAGTGGTGAAACACTGGAGCAGGTTGCTCAGAGAGGTGGCAGATGCCCAGTCCCTGGAAACATTCAAGGCCAGGCTGAATGGGGCTCTCAGCAACCTTGTCTAATTGAAGATGTCTCTGCACATTGCAGGGGGTTGGGCTAGGTGACCTTTGAAGGTTCTTTCCAACACAAACCTTTCTGTGACTCTATCATCACTAGAAAAACCTTCCCCTGAGGAAGACAAACCAAACCCAGCCCTGAGCCCAACCCTTGTGATTCACAACAGCCATTTTCCTTTCGCCACAGCATTGGGAAGGCAGCGTGAAAGTAAGAAAGTCTCTACAGCAGGGGAGGGAGGACTCTTTTTTCCCCTGCCCAGTTGTATGGCCCATATGGTTATCAAGGTCTGGGAAAATCTGGCTGCCCAAACAGGTGTCACCACTTGCAACCTACAGCCTCATTTCCTGATCGCATCTTAATCGGCGAGTTGGTTGTGAAAGTTGATTTCTTGCACATTCTTATATCAGTGGGAATTTCTGCCCTTCCCTGACAAGTATTATAGGCAGCCTTTGACATACAGCCCTACAGGACCTAAATAGGCTGCTATTCTTTCCCTAGGCTGAAAGGGAGCTTTGTGCCAGGGATTCATTAAACTGCACTGCACAGCCCTTCATAAATGGGCTCAATAATGAACAGTCGATTTAACTGGAAAAGCTGCTGGAGCTGTTAAATTAAAGGGAAATAAAGTGCACTTCAGGCTCAGTCTGCCAGAAGAAAATGTTGACCTAAAATCTTCATTTTACTGAATCTCTTGCAAACAGGCTAAAATCTTTGGGAAGTTTATACACACAACAGGGGAAGAAATTTTAAAGCCTACTGGTTTGCTTCTCCCCTAAAAGAGGGGGAAAAAATCACACTAAAAGATCCAAGGAGATCAGAAGGACAGATGAAAGGCATATTCTGTTTAAGCCAAACTTAAGCCACTTAACCTAAATATGTGTGTAGATATAAGCTTGTGTGGCTTATGTGTATCCAGTCCTCACCTGCCTGGATTTTGTGCAAATAATACACACTCCACAGGCACAGTTCCTGCCATTACAGTCTTGGCTTTGAGATGTGCTGTGTTATTCAGATGAAATTACTAGTGGACACAAGACTGCAGACTTGGCACCCTACAAACAAAGGCCTATTTTCCTCTTGCAGGCTCTGGATGCCATTGTCTCAGTTTCCCTTCTCCTCTTTTAATCTTGGTGTGCATTTCATGTTCTCTTGGAACACATTCCCTCCAGAGGAAAGGGCAAAGCCGTTTACGCAGGTTCTGCTGGCAGTGCTAAGTGGGGTGATCTGTGTTTGTCAGCACTGCATCACACTGGGAAGAGATGTTTAAGGATCAAGTACAAAGCTGTGCTGTCTGTGTTCAGGGGACAATCACTCCATCAGGAGATACTATATAGGTTCTCTTGGTCCTTGCCCAGGCCAGGCTGAGCTCTGAGATGCTGCTGGAGACTTCTGGTTTCAGCAAAGTATGGCTGAGCTAGACGCAAGTGCCTGAACTAGACCTTAAACATCTAACCTGAGACTTTTTTATATGATTATTTTTTGCAAGAAAGAAAGAACAAACAAGCAAGCAAACAAAAATCCCCAGCCCAATATATACTGTTAAGGAGCAGGGGCAAAAATAGGGAGTCACTTCAAGCCCTCGTCCAATCAGCTCTGTATTTCCCATTTGCCAGCATTTGCTGACATCTTGGGGATCTACAGCCCAGTCCTAAAGCATTCTGGTTCTTGGGATAGAGTGGCATGTGAGGCAAAGGGGAGACCTTATAGCAGCTTTCCAGTACCAGAAAGGGGCCTACAAGAAAGCCAGGAAGGGACTTTTTACAAGGGCTTGCAGTGATAGGAGAGGGAATGGATTGAAGCTTGAGGAGGGCAGATTTCGATGGATGTTAGGAAGAAATTCTGTACAGTGAGGGTAGTGAGACACTGGAATGGGTTGCACAGGGACACTGTGGATGCCTCTTCCCTGGAGGTGTTCAAGGCCAGGCTGGACATGGTCTTGAGCAACTTGGGCTAGTGGAAGGTGTCTCTGCCCATGGAGGGGGAGTTGGATCTAGATGATCTTTAAGGTCTCTTCCAACCCAAACCATTCCATGACTCTATGAATGGCCACACGAGAAGTGCAGAACTCAGATGAAATATGGCTCACACATGGAGGATGACTATGCTTAATCTTCTAGATGCATTGGAAAGTCCATCATTCAGCTGAGCCTGGCCCAGCTCTTGGATTTAGAAGAGTGGAATTCTTTATTTCATTGCAGTTACTTCAATATAAAATTGGGGTTGCTTAGTGGTGAATCAGCTCTTCATAGCCATCTCATTCCCCTGCACCTGAAATGCTGTCAATACTGCTATGCAGTTTATATATGGTATATTGTAAAGGAAATCAACCTATGGGAAGGTAGACTAGATCCTTAAGGACAACAAAATCAGAAGTAGCATGCAAGGAGAAAAGGCTCATGTCCAAATCTACTTCCTGGGGCAGCTCACCTCAAAACAAATCTCAGCACCAGCTTAAAAAACCTGATGTTGCTTTCACTGTTTCAGACCGTAGCTGGTTTCCCATTGTATACAATTCCTGGTTGGAGCAAATCACATCTTCTTCAGAGCACTGTGACTTTGGGTGAACTGGTCTATATGACAGCAAGCTTGTAGCTGGTCACTGAAATTGTCTTCAGTGGGCAGGCTTGGCAGAGTTAGGTAATGGTCAGACTCAATGATCTTAGAGGTCTTTTCCAGCTGAAAGAATTTCCTGGTTCTATATTTCCCTATTCTCTGTAACCATGAGCATTTAGGAAGTGAGTTAGCATTGAGGAAACATTTACAGATACCTGAAAAGAGTAAGAAAGTAAATTACTTTTCATATTATTGAGAAATATTTTTTCCTATTTTTTCCCCTCAATATTTCTGTATTCCTTGAAACTTGAAGTTTTATCTTCACTCAGAGATATTTCTGCAGGTAAATGCGTGGGGTTTGAGATCAAAATCATTCCTTCATTTTTACTGGTGCAGAGCACTGCTTGGCAGAGTTTTGCTGGGTGGAAATGAAATGCTAAATGCAAACAAATAACAACTTACATCAAGAACAGTCTTGTGTGCTGTACACTATCCTTCCAGCAATCTCTGCTTGGCAGGAACCAAGTTATTTGACCTAACAGTTCCTGACTAGGAAGGAACTGCGTGGGAAGGAAGGTTGCTGGGAGGTGTTTCACAGCTTTGGGGAGAACAAGAGCTCATCAAATCTTACCTGATGCAAACAGTGTGGATTCAGCAAATGCATCTCAAAAGGGTCACTGAAACCAAGGGCCCTGAAGTGCTGTGTGCCATCCACAACAGAGGGAAGAGCGTAGGAGGGCTGTGTGCTGTTTGAGGTGTGGTCTGTGCTCATGCACAGCTCGGCATGGATGTTTCATTAAGAAGTCTTATAATGCAGAGTTTATGCCCTGGAGTAAGGATCTGGTCCAGCTCCTGGTGACGCTGCTGCCACTGGCTTCCACTGAGTGATGAACAACCCCAGCTAAGGGACAGGCTTTTCAGAACTGCCACACACCAGTGACTCCCACGGCCCTGGTGAGCCAGCTCCAGTCTCTTTGCACTCCATTTGGGAATAACACATTTTCTTGAGCCAGGAAACTCCATGTCAAAATCTTCATGCAATGTGTGGCATCTTCTCTTCATGTAGGAATGAGATGAAGTCTGCTTGGTCTTCCAGCTCTCCCATGTCCTGGGCTCATGTCTCCTGTTCTGGGTAACTCCCAAATACTGCTTCTGCCGTGCTGAAGAGTCTCTGACTTCAAGGTGAGTTGGTATCCGTGATCCTCGCAATACTATCATAACTCTTTTCATTCCTTTTTGTCTCTTAAACCTGATGCAGCTTAGCTGATGCCTGACCCTGGCAATAAGGTGGCCTCTGCCTATGGAAGCTGCTCTGGCACCATCTCTTCTGTGTCCGTGCCAGGGAGACAGTTCAGATGCCAAAATGTCAGGAGCTGTGTTGACTCTATGGCAGACAATAAGAGAGCCCAAATCTCACAGGTATTATCTAAAGCCAGCCAGCCTGCCTGCCTGCCTTCCTTCCTTCCTCCTTCCTTCCTCCCTCCCTTCCTTCCTTTCCCTCCTTCTTTTCCTCCTTCCTTCCTTCCTTCCTTCCTTCCTTCCTTCCTTCCTTCCTTCCTTTCCTTCCTTCCTTCCTTCCTTCCTTCCTTCCTTCCTTCCTTCCCTTCCCTCCCTCCCTCTTTCTTGGTGTTTTTTTTCTTCTTTTGTTTGTTTGTTGTTGGTTTGGGGGTTTTGTGCTTTCTGGTGTGTTAAATTTTTCTTGAGGTGCTTACAGCACAAGGTTATATGCCGTTCAGCACCATGCCTCAGTAGCTTCATTCCAAGATTTTTTTTCCTTTTTTTCATTTAAAAAGCAACTTGTGGAATTCTGAATGGCTTTATTTTTAGCTGAAGAGGATATGAAATCTGTGACCAGCTCTGCCTACTGAAAATCGCCCATTAGAAAGGCTTGAACAGTTTTAAGTAAGCTTAACAGAACAGGCAAATATGATCTGCTCTTGTGGCCTCACCACACATCCACCCCAGAGCTGGGCTGCTCTAAGGAGGCCTCCTAGACCTGTTGCTGAATGTGGAATATGTTTTTGCCAGGGTGACATGAAGATACATGTCAAAAAACGTTGGGTGTAGGACAGCTGATGCCCCTTGCCCAGCTGCCACATTTGGGGAGATCCAAATCTCAAATGCATTCCATGGGCGTCTCATAACAGAACCAATTGTATTAAACCCCTTTGGTTTTTTTCCCACCATTAATTTTCTCCCCTGCTGAGATATGTCTGCAGGGAGTCTAATCCCATCAGGAGTAGGAATTGAGCCCAAGGCTCCTTTCTTACAGTAAAAATAACCTTGTGGGTGGTGTAGCACAGTGTCTGGGCTGGGCTGGCTACTAGCCTGCAGGCCCTGTGGAGGGCAAGTCCTTGCTCCTGCACAAAGCGCTTCTCCGGCCCACTCTTGGTCACAGCATGTTCTCACATGGAAAGCCCCAAGCCCTAAATCAGGACAACACAAGGGTCAACCAGCCAAGACAACCTCTGGACTTCAAGAGGTTTACTCTCATGCTTAGGTTTGGGCATATCTTGATGAACAGAAGACTTCATTCACAGTATGAGGGATTCAAAACCAGTCGGGGGGGCACAGCTACCTTTTAAATGTCCATAGGGTGCATCAAGAGTTTAAATTCTAATAGCTCACTTGTCTATAAATTATCTAAACACACAATAAATCATTACATGCACATAGGTACCCAGAGTGAGAGTATACTGCAGTTCAGAGCCTTGCATATGTCAAATGCATACAAGCTGAAACTCTTTCAAAACCACAAAAATAAAATTTTATTTAAAATAACTTAAAAATACAGACATCTTTTGAGGGAAGCCATAGCTGACCAAAAAACATTGGATTCTTGGTTGACAGGAATGTTTTCTTAACCAGATGTTTTCAGCCTTTTCTTACCAGAGCCACTGGCAGATTGTTCCCTGAATTATTTCATGTTTAGAAATAGTGTGGTGTTAAAAGAGAGAGGGAGACAGGGGGAAAGAGTGGCACAAACTGCCATTATCATGCAAATAGCCCCAGAGGAAAAAGGACAGTGAAAATGATAGCACTGATCTAATTATCTGCAGGCCAATATAGCTAAGTCACTGAAAGAGGCCCACAGAAAAGGCTGCCACAGAAACACAAAAAACAGCCAGAAAACAATAAGGAACTTAGCAACAGTATAAAACCAGACTTCTTTCTGTGCACAAAGAGTAGTTTTATGAGCATTTTTCTTGCTTTCAGTTTGCAGAAAAGGTTAGAGCACATTCTGAATTCCATGCCAGGATCCCCCCCCGCCTCAGCCCCTGCCGCTCCTCTGGCACGCCGTCGTATCGCTGCACAGCCCCTGCCTACGTGTCCCCCGCGCCCTGCCTGCTGCGGGGCGCTGCTGCCGCACTGCCCTTCTCGGGGGCATGGATTTCAATCACACGTTCCAGCTTTGCCCTTTGTGTGTTAACTGTAGGTTCACTGATACCAAGTTGGAAGGGACCTCAGGGATCATCTGGCCCAATCTTCCTTGCCAAAACACTCCTGTTAGAATAGAATAGAATAAACCAGGTTGGAAGAGACCTTCAAGATCATCCCATCCAACACCACCTAATCAACTAAACCATGGCACCAAGCACCCCATCAAGTCTCCTCCTGAACACCTCCAGTGATGGTGACTCCACCACCTCCCTGGGCAGCACATTCCAATGGGCAATCACTCTGTGTAGAATTTCTTCCTAACATCCAGCCTAAACCTCCCCTGGCACAGCCTGAGACTGTGTCCTCTTGTTCTGGTGCTAGTTGCCTGGGAGAAGAGACCAACCTCCACCTGTCCACAACCTCCCTTCAGGTAGTTGTAGAGAGCAATAAGGTCTGCCCTGAGCCTCCTCTTCTCCAGGCTAAGCAACCCCAGCTCCCTCAGCCTCTCCTCATAGGGCTTGTGTTCCAAACCCCTCACCAACTTTGCTGCCCTTCCAGCAAGTCAACATCCTTCCTAAACTGTTCTCATTTTGATTGTCCCAGGGGGGATTCCAGAGTGGGGACAAAGTTTTGTACTCTACCCATCTTCCTTCAGGTGACCTGTGCAAGGGTTTCAGTGCTTCCTCTGTGGAATGCCACAGGAGGAGCCCACCTACTGCAGCCTGAATCCAAGCACAGCCATAAGTCACCTTGGTAAGGGCCTAAGCACCACAAGGTGATGTACACCAGATTGGCAAATACAGACCCTGACAAGCAATTAGAAAAGACCCAAGAGCCACTGATCGTGGCTGTTGAAAAGGACCCCACATGAGCATCTTGCCCACAGCTCTGTGGATTGTGCTTACGGACATGGTTTAGTGATGCACTTGGTGCTGTCTGGTTAATGGCTGGACTTGACCATCTTCAGGGTCTTTTTTCCAACCCAAACACTTCTATGATTCTTGTGTGTCAAGAGAAACCAGCAGCTCCAGAGTAATTTTTATGCCCTATCTCAGTGATTCTGCCTCGCAGTGGCCTGCGCTCCTACTGACCTGGAAGTGAGCCCCCCTGATCAGCCTAATCAAACTAGTTCTACCCAGACCTTGAAAACTCAGGGCGTTTTTCTACTTGGCCCAATGTCAGTGTGACAAACCAGGACAGGGCAGTGGCAAAAACTGTCCTGAAAATGCTTCCTAACTGCTCAGAATTCACTCTCCCTTTTGAGGGGGAAAACTCACAGACAGTAACTTTTCCTGTTGCTTGCAGGTTTAAACTGGCCCGGGACCAAAGCTTGAAAGGTGACAGAGGCAGACCATCGCGCTCCAGCTTCTCCAGGTCAACTAACCCTTACTACTCCCCTTTTTAAGCTTGACAAGTTTAAATACCCACCATTAGCCTCATGTAAGAATGTACAGATGCTACCACAAATAGGTGCCAGATGTGGCAAGCCATGTCCACATGGCTGGATGCTCTAGAAAAATGAAGGGGAAGAAGGGCAGTAGGGCTTTGAATTATTTCTTTTGGGACTAGGAAAGGGACTTCTAAGAAGGATCTGAATCACAGAACAGTGGGGATTGGCAAGGACCTCTGGAGATCATCTAGTCCAGACCTCCCTACTATGGAAAACTCATTCAGCTCGGGTGGAAAGGGTCATTAATAAAGGCAAAACTCAGTCTTATGATGATGGTACAATGAAGAAGCAGAGAAAGTGACAGGCGAGGAGATTCAGGCTAGCTCCTCAGGGGCAGACAGAGTGGGCATTTTTGTCAATAACTTGAGTCAGATCTGGCCTTGGCAGCCCTGGCAAGCAGCCAGACATGCAAGATAAGGAAATACAAATGCTGTGTGCTCAGTTTTGACCAGAGGCAATTTATGCAGAGCTGCTTGGAGGCTGTCTGGTGATTTTTCACAAGGGCTCCTCTTTAAGCCATCCCTTTACAGTCCGATGCCTTCAGCTCTGATATTCAGGTGAGGACCATGATGTCTGGACCTCTGCTTGGTGAGCACGTGGCCTAGATGAACTACTTAAAGGTGGATTTTCTTTAGAAGCATGGTATGGGTTCATGGGACACTATAAGCTTCATGGAGGAAAATCAAAAGGGAAAAAGAGAGCAAAAGGACCCAGAGAAAATACAAACAACAGACTTGTGGAAGGCATGGACAGAGATGCTTCAAGAACTCAGTTCTTATGAAAGGTAAATTATTCAGTGCTTAAAAACTCATTGTGCTTAAAACATTCCAACATGTACCCAGCAAGTGCTCCTTGCCCTCCTGACCAGTCTCTGTGCCAAGAGGATGAAGTGAGAATTTATAATGCACACAATGAAATGGGTCACTAAAGGGAAGTGGCTGGGCAGCAAAACCTTCTTAGAAGTCTCCTAACAAGCCACAGGCAGACCTGTGTGCAGCTGCCCTCAGCTTTCCTTCCCCTCCTGTCTCAGCTGCACCTCCTAACACTGTCTGGATCCAGCCATGATGAAGAGGCCAAGAAGCTGCTTAAAGTTAAACCACTCCTTTTTCTACCTTGCCAAGTTCTTCTGAACCCTGATCAATTTCCCAGTGACCTTTGCTGCATCGCCAAACACTTGAACCAGCTCTTCCTACCTCACAGGCCTCTTGAAACTACAGATTAGAAAGCAGCAGAGAAAGAAAGAGCAGAAGTCAAGTTGGCATGAAGAGCGTGGCAGGCAGCTTTCTCCAGCACGGCCATCCAGCTGCACAGAGTCTGCACTGGAAGCTGCAACACACAACAGCAAAAGAGATAAATCAGATGAAGAAAACTACCACCAACACTAAGACAGATAAATAAAAGGCACTCAAGACCCTCTCCATCCAGCTCTCTGGAGCACTCATTGCATCCTATTTAGGCTTTATGAAGTGTCCACAAGACTCATCCATTTCCTAGGAGAGTGTTCCTAGCACTTACACTGTTGTGGGTTGCTGCCCCTCCTGTGAGCGGCCAGTTAAGGTCGGAAACAGATCTGAGCAGCAAAATCGGCTGTGTCAGATAAATGCTAGTCATGGTGATTATCTGCCAGGGAACACCAACAGGCTACACAGTGATAAGAGGAGCTGCTGGCTCTGGAGAGCCTGTTTAATTTTTGTTCCCTGTTCATGGAATTTAATTTATGCAGGCTTTGCAAACCACATCTGATTGCTGCGTCGTGGGGCTCAGCACCAGATCAGCCGCTGCCAAACTTACCTTCTCATCTGCTGCACCAGAGAGACAGAAAGGGTCTGAGCCTTCCTCCTCTCAATGCTTTGCACATTTCTAGGTCTCCCATGTCACAAGCCTCTCCTCATCTGATCGTTTTTGTGACAGTAGCAGCTCAATACACATTCTTCCCTCCCCACTTGTTTTTGGTTTTGTGTTTAACTTCACAGAATGTCCAACCCCCTGCCAGCACAGGGTCATCTATACCAGGCCACACAGGGACTCACCCAGGCAAGTCTTTAATATCTCCAGAGGAGACTCCACAACCCCCCTGGGCAGCCTCTTCCAGTGTTTCATCACCCTCACAGGTTAAAAATTTTTCATGTTTCCATGGAACTTCCTCTGCCTCAGCTTCCCCACTGCCCCTTGTGCTGGCACTGGGCATCACCCAGCAGAGCCTGGCTCCAGCCTCTGGGCACTCCCCTTGACATATTTACAAACATTAATGAGGTCACCTCTCAGTCTCCTCTTCTCCAAACTAAATAGCCCCAGCTCCCTCAGTCTCTCCTCATAAGGAAGATGTTCCACTCCCTTAGTCATCTTTGTGGCTTTGTGCTGGACTCTTTCAAGCAGTTCCCTGAGGTCTTTCTTGACCTGAAGTGCCTAGAACTGGACACAATATTCCAGATGTAGCCTCACCAGGGCAGAGTAGAGGGGGAGGAGAACCTCTCTTGCTGCTCTCCAGGCCACTGTGTTGGGAAAAAAAGGACAGAGAAATATCTGACATTTCAGCTGATCTAAATTCCAAATGCACAGGAGTAGTGAATAGCATGGCACAGCACAGACAGCTGACAGGCAGGCCACAGCATTCACCTCAGGGAGGTACTAGAGCCAGCACCACTTTGGTTAACAAGGACCATGAAAACAAGGCTTAATTGTCAATATGTAAAAGACACTCCTATCATTTGGGTGTACAATAGGTTCATTTCCTTTCTTCATCTCCCAGCTGCAAAATGCACACCAGCATGGCATGTGATGGAGACATGGAAATGAGCTTCACAGTCTGATATCCACAGTCCATGACATTAAGGGCCATGTAGAGAGGTCCAGTAATAACCCAGGAGGATAATGCTTCTTTAGGACTCCCATGGATTATGGAAAGAAGGGAGCTGAGACTGGAGGGTGCATTGTGACAACATCCTGGGCCAGGCGCCATCAGCTGCCAATCATAGAACCAATAAGGTTGGAAAAGACCTCAGAGATCATCAAGTCCAATCTATCACCCAACACCTCAGGACTAACTAAACCATGGCTGCAAGTGCCACATCTAATCCTATTTTGAACATCCCCAGGACAGGGAGGTGGTGGAGTCACCTTCATTGGAGGTGTTCAGGAGGAGACTTGCTGGGGTGCTTGGTGCCATGGGTTAGTTGTTTAGGTGGGTTGGATTGGTTGATGGGTTGGATGCGATGATCTTGAAGGTCTCATCCAACCTGGTGTATTATACTGTATTGATTGTTGCTCTGTGCTTATCCCATTCCTACAGCTCTTCCCCAAAGGAAGTGCCTCTTCCATGGCTACACTAAGCTGCTGTAGCAGACATAGTCCAGAAGGGTCCTTTCCACTTGCCACTATGCAGCCTGGGCCATAGGAAGTAAGTGCCAGCAAAAGACCGTATCAGGAACTGTAATGTGCCTCTGAAAGAGAGGACCAGTGTCTGGGTTTCTACAGCAGCAGGAATTCATGGAATAAAATCTCACATGATACTATGGAGTGCCCCAAGCTTCAGTCTAAAGGAGGAAAATTAAATGCTGATTTAAGAACACAGTACAGACAACATTGACTTGCACTTCTCACATCGATGTCTGATAATTCAGGACCCATTGGAACATAGAGAAGTGCCCTGCAGCTTCATGCCAGCAGCACCTGCAGGGGAAAGGAAGCCCTGGGTTCAGGTATCTGCTCCCAGTGCTGCTTTGGTGTTTAACACGAAAGACCAGAATGCCAGCCCCAATCACTTCCACCCTCTCCATCAGCAACGACTGCAAGACCTTCTTCTGTCCCCAGGATATTCTCTGATGTCCCCTTCAACCTGGAGGGTGAGCCCCAGAGATGAGGATGTTTTATCCTTTGGGTGTTCAGCTGGAGCTCCCAGCCCAGAGGGACATTTTCTGTTGGGCTAAACCTTGAGGTGCACACTCCTAAAGACACCTAATCCATACCAGTTCCCAGTGTGACTCAGGGAATATTGTCTAGACTCAGGGATCTGTGGTTATGGCAGCTGCAAGGCTTCAAGGAGAGTATGTCCTGCTCTGGCAGGGGGGTTGGACTAGGTGATCTCTGGAGGTCCCTTCCAGATCCTCTGATGTCACTCTTGGTCTGGTACTACCCCCCTTCAACAACAGCAAATCAAAAGGAAGAAATGTTTTAATAAACCAGACTCCCCAAGCACTCCAGAGAATGTGTAGGTTTATCCACAGTCTCAGGCTTTTCTGGTCACCACAGGGTGTGACGCTTCTGCAAAAGAGAGGGGGAAAAGGAGAGAAAAATGAAGCAGCAGGGAATAGTAAAGCAGGCAGTAAAACAGGCTCCCCATTTAAAGCAAAGGAAGAAAAAGAAAGAGGCAGATTTATCATGATTATTTTGAGAGAATCATTTGGGAAAAGCAATCTGATTGAGGCACCTCAGCCAGCCTGTGGTAAGAAGTTGCCCTAAGAGCAGCACCATGCTCCTGCACCCATTGCTGCAGCAGCTGCCTTTCCTCCAGCAGCAATTCACCTCCCACTGCTGCCTCCCTCTGCTAGTCACCACTTTCCCTGGTGTCAGTCAGGGTCCTCCTTGGCTATGTGCTCTGTGCACGTGTGTGCCTAGGTGTCTGCATGTCCATGCCCGGCGCAAGCTCCCCTGACAGGCAAAGGGCTGCTCTGGTCTGACTTACTCCTAAAGCATAACTCCCTCATAACTTGCTGCTGTTACTGTCCTCTTCTTTTTCAATTCAAAAACTTTCTACAATTGCTTTTGGGCAAGATGTAATCAGCTAGTTAGATGTAATCAGCTAATTACACCTAACAGAAGTAACCTGGGAGGACACAGGCTGGAGGACTAATAACATGGGATCCTTACCCACATTGAGGAGGCAGCCTGATCAGGGGGACCAATGCAGCCAGCACATTTTCAGGGGCCAACCATTTCCTGGCTGGGGTTACCTAAGGGTAAGAGCACTGCACTCAAG
Source organism: Colaptes auratus (assembly GCA_015227895.2). Classification (NCBI taxonomy): domain Eukaryota; kingdom Metazoa; phylum Chordata; class Aves; order Piciformes; family Picidae; genus Colaptes; species Colaptes auratus. The sequence goes on from CM037631.1 coordinate 28,945,660, forward strand.
TCTTGTTCTTCATTCTGGGTTTGAGCCTACGATCACCACGATGAGAGCAGAGAGATCTTGTGATGGCACCGAGCTGTAGGTCCCAACCCTGGAGCAGCCCTGCGCAGACATCAGCAAAGCCACCGTGACATCGCCTATGCCACCCTCCCAGGGTTGTTTCTCCAGGAGCCACTCACTGACTTGCTTCAGTGGAAAACATCATCAGTCATCATTCTTGCTCCTGGCTCAGCCCCCCCCAGGAGTAAGGAAAAGCATGGAATAATCCTCCTCCGTTCGGTGTGTGGTCTGGCTTGCCGTGTCATCACGCAGACAGTACAGAGACAGGGGGTCAGGAAGGTCATCAGAATGCTAATAAGAAATCTGATTGATGAGCCAGTGCCTTGGGATGAATGGGATACTTAATTAATGACTTCTGCTCTGTTTAAGAAAAAGTTTCCCTTAACTCCCATCCCCCTTTTTCCTAGGAGGGGAGAGATTGAGAAAACAAGGGGGGAAAAAACCACCAAACCTTTATAATCCTGAGTTTTCCAAACAGCATAAAGGGAACTTCAAAGCCAGACATGGTCAGTTTTTATGTGTTGGGTTGGTTCAGTGATTCTTTCCTTCCTTTGTTTACAAGAGCAGCCAGGCTTGATTCCAAGGCTGCAAATAAAAGGCCACATTGTTCAACCAGATTCTGGATTTTTACAAGAAATTTCCTCCTTCCCAGTAGGGCAATTAACTGCTTCATTTCTGGGTCCCCAAGTACCAAACCACGGCCCTGGCCCTGTGAAACTCAGCAGCAGCTGATCGCTGCCAAAACACAGCTCTGCTTCGGAAACAAGACGTACTATGGAGACGCTATTGTCCCGTTAAAAGCTAACCAGGGAGCCAGCACTGCTTGGTTGGGTTTTTTTTACAGGATAATAAAAGCTTGTTGGGGAAAATACCTGTTAGGCACTTAGCTGAGGAACATCTGACTGTGTATTCAGAGCCATTCGAATGGGATTTCAAACCCGCAATTAGCAATGGGAAAAGAGCAACAGTTTCAAACGATCTCTTCCGGATTGATTTGGAAGGTTATTTCATGCTAAATGAATAGCAGCAGGAAAGAAGATGAAAAGGGATGGGGGGGAAGAGAGGGGGGAGAAAAAGGGAACACACACAAATGAATTTTTTAACTCTGAGGTCTTTTTTTTAGGATCTAGCTCAGCTGTGGCATTCAGGGCAGAACAAGCTGCTCAGTATCAGCACCAGGCAGATGGGAGATGGGACAAAGTGATGCAGGTGATGGATTGGGCTCTTTGTGTTTCCCACCCAAATTTGGTCACTCCCTGTAGACAGCTCAGGCCATTTTGTGGGTCCAAACAGCACAGCACACAGCCAGGCCCATGAGATTCATGGGAACTCAAGGCCCTCAGTCAACCCAAGTAGGAAAGAAAGTGGTTTGCCCCAGCCCCCTGTTGGCTTCAACAGCCTTGCACCGGGCTATACAACATCCTGAATACTAAGCCAAATGCAAGCACACTTTGGTAAGCAGGAATAGAATAGAATAAACCAGGTTGGAAGAGACCTTCAAGATCATCGTGTCCAACCACCACCACCTAATCAACTAAACCATGGCACCAAGCACCCCATCAAGGCTCCTCCTGAACACCTCCAGTGACGGCAATTCCACCACCTCCCCGGGCAGCCATTCCACTGGGCAGTCACTCTCTCTGTACAGAACTTCCTCCTAACCTCCAGCCTACAGGAGCTGCATGTGCACTTCACGTGAAGCATACGCTGAAGTGTTTGGCTGATCTGAAATCCATGGGAGGAAGAGATGATGCTGGCCAAGCCAGGGGCTGTCCCTAGCAGTGATGCTCAGCAGAAAGCTGATCTCACAGAACCTGGGCACATTTGGCATAAGATGCAGATCAGCTTAGCTGCAGCTTTAAATGCAATTGATGACCATTTCTTTCAAAACAGTTAAGAGATGTTGAAGGCACAGAGAGTCTGCCTCAGTCTGAAATTTGGGCATGCAAGAAAAACATGCTAAGTCCAGAAGCAGCAGCAGCAGGCATGGCTTTGACCCAACAGCCTTGTCTACTGACTACTTGCACTTTAAAAACAATTGTGCATTAATTTTCCAAGCAAGCAGACACTTGCTTTGGCCTCAGGGTTTAGAGTACCAGTTACTCTCATCAGCCTTGCTTGTTCAGATCCTCCTCGTGGAGGATTTAAGATTCTCTCATTTAGGTATTTTATTACCTAAAAATCCCTGACCTATTTAAGGTGATGGGGAAGTTCAGCATCACCTTCCTCCCTTTGATCTTGACTCCCTGCAGTTGTCATGTCCTGCTTGGGTTTGTCCAAGAGATGAATCCTGTGGAGGGGAAGCAAAGTGGGAATGTGAAGTACACACATATTCTCACCTGGGACCGGTGTGGCCCACCCAGCCATTGTGTTAGGGAAATTGAGAGAGTTGGATTATTTTTAGCCCTTCTGCTCAAGGGGTTAAGAAACAAACAGGGTTTTAACAAGCTGACCAAAACAACAAGGAGGAGGAGAAGTGCAGAGGTGTGGGAATGGAGCAGGTCTCTGACCCTCATGGGGATCTCACTTCGGGCACAGCAGCTAAAGGAAAGTGAGGAAAAGAAACAAGGGAGAAAAGCCCTGCTAAGGGATGCTCGGCAGCCAGGAGGGGAAAAACAAAACAGCACAGCATTTCCCGACTGGAGCTGATTTGCATTTGTATTGGGCACTCAGGGAATAGGGATAAAACACTCTATTTTTCAGGGGAATTCGGGGAATATCAGCAGCTACACCCATGCACAAGCACAGAAGGGGAAACAGAAGTGTTTTGGAGATTCTCTTCTCAGTCAGCAGCAATGGTAACAGCAGGGTAACACAACTTGCACCTCTTTTTCCTGGGTCTCATCAACAAAAGCACAGGCACAAACTCGCAGTCACTTCTGGCAGTGACGTGCATGGGAGAAGTCAAGGAGGGAGATTAGATGGGGAGTGGATGTCACTGGGGATTTATTGCTAAACTGTGAACAAGAGGAAGGGCCCAGATTCTAAAACTAACATCAGAGCCCTCCACACCTTCTGTCATCCATGCCCCAAGTGCTTTGTGGCCCTTCTGTCTGCCCATTGGGCACTGGCAGCCTAAAAGCAAAGCAAAACCAAAAACTGAAGAGTGTTGGCAAAACACTGAAAAAGGCCACAGAAAGAGGAGGCATTTGTGGCCAGGGAAACAAGCTGCACAGCTGAGCTGCTGCTTAAACCTCAGGCTGTGGCTGCTCTCTGAGGGCATAGGCTGTAAGGGACACTCTCGCTGATCAGATCAGATGTAGGGTGTAGAACAGAGTCATCAATCCTACATGCCCCTGGCTCCCAGCCAGCAATCCTGTCTACCTGTGCTTCCATAGATAGAATGGTTTGGGTTGGAAGGGACTCTTAAAGACACCGAAAAACCATCCCTGCCGTGGGCAGGGTCATCTTTCTCCACATCAGGTTGCTCAGAGCCTCATCTGACCTGATCTTGAGCACTTGCACTGATGAGGCCTTCACCTCATTACAGGACTGCCTCTCCTCTGCAGTGCCCAGATGCATTAAAAGGCCTTCCTGCTGGGCTTCTGGCACTCTCCAGTCCAGTGGCTTTGCAAGCTCAGGGACACCTGTCCTGTGCAGACAGATGTCTATTGCTTGCTGGACCTTAGCTCAATCCTGATGTAGTTAAACAGCCATCTGAATGCTACCCAAGCCAGGGGAAGGCAGCGAGCTGGTCGGAGCTGTGACAGATGGAAGAGAGGCCACCCCGTGTGGTTTGTGTTCTGACAGGAAGTGTGAAGACCGGTCTCAGGCACTGCTCCGCTCTATCTGCACTGGGAAGGTGACAGCCTTCCAGACCATGGTTTTACAGCCCCTGACCCATAAGTGCAGCTATCATTTGTTCAACAGCAGGGCCATCACGTCTGGTTACGGCCACAGGTGCTTTGCTGGATTGTGAACCCAGAGAGCTCTCTGCAGAAATCCATGTTCATTCCCCACATGCCAGGCACTCCCAGTGCAGGATGAGCTGGTCCACTAGTGCACCAGTCCAGGATATTGCCTACCACCAAGCAGCTCCACAAGCCCAGTTTCTTTTTGCTGCACGATTCTGTAGAGATTTACTAATTTGGCAGTGTTAAGGACCAAAGAGAATGACTGAGCTCAGCTCCTACTCAAATGCTTACTCCTGTAACAACCTCAGCCTACAGCCAGAGTAATGCTACAGGAGGGCACATGCCAGAGCAGGACACCCCAGGCACAACAGTCACTTGCTGCCCACACACTTGGTGGATCACATGAGGACATGGGTCTACCACCTCAGACAGACAGCTCTATCACCATGTTACAGGAACAGCTCTGAGGTAAAATATCTTCTGCTATAAACCAGCACCTGTTATTTACCCCCCAAGATAATGGCCAGGAAGCTTTCTCTGATCCTCTAAATGCTCTTGAGAAACAATTCACAGAATCACATAATGATAGGGGTTGAAAGGGAACTCTGGAGATCATCAAATCCAATCCCCCCTGCCAGGGCAGGGTTACCTAAAGCAGGTTGCACAGGATGGTGTCCAAGTAGGATTTGAATGACTCCAGAGATGGAGACTCCACCACCACCCTGGCAGCCTGTTTCAGTGCTCTGTCACCTTCAGTGTAAAGAAGTTCCTCCTCATGGTTAGGTTAACTTCTTGTGTTCACAGCTGTGTCCGTTACTTCTTGTCCTGCCACCAAGCCCCATCCTCCTGACACCCACCCTTGAAGTGTTTAGAAGCATTGAGAGCTCTCCCCTCAAGTCTTCTTCAGGCTACAAGTCAGTCTTCCCACCTTACTTCATAAGAGAGATGTTCTAGATGTCCTCATATCTTTATGTAATCTTTATAGCCCTTTGCTGTACCCTCTCAACCAGTTCCCTGCCCTTCTTGAGGTGGGGAGCCCAGAACTGGACACAGTACTCCAGATGAGGCCTTACCAGGGCAGGGCAGAGCAGAGGTGGGGGGAGAACCTCCCTCAACCTGCTTGCCACATTCTTGATGCATCCCAGGATGCCATTAGCCTTTCTGTAGCCATCTTGTTGTCCTCCAGGACTTCCAGGTCTTTTTCCACAGAGCTGCTTTCCCACAGGTCAGCCCCCAACATGGAGTTATTCCTCCCTAGGTGCAGTACTCCACACTTGCCCCTGTTGAATTGCATCAGGTTGCTTTCTGGCCCCTCCCCAGCCTGTCCAGGTCACCCCTCATAGTTAAACAAACCACCTGCAAGGTAGTAAGTAGCCCTCCACTGCCCTTTCCCAGCTCAGAAACAACTCACAAGGTACTCCAGGCTTGACTCACTTCAAGCTCTGCTCACTTAATTCCTTATTGCACCACCACAGCAACTTTTAAGCCATGTAGAGCTTCAGATGCATAAGGAAGGCTCACAAAACCCAAAGGTGATAGAACAAGAGGAAAGGGCCTGAAATTGTGCCAGGGGAGGTTTAGATTGGGTATCAGGGAACGTTTCTTTACTGAAAGAGTGGTCAGACGCTGGAATAGGTTGTCCAGGGAGGTGGCAGAGTCACCATCCCTGGAAACAGGTGGACATAGCATTCTGGGACACGGTTTAATGCCCATGGTGGTCTTAGGCTGGTGGTTGGACTCAACCATCTTAAAGGTCTTTTCCAACCAAACCAATTCTACGACTCTATGATAGGAAATGGTTTGAAGTTGCAGCTGTGGCAATGCTACTCTGTTGGCACTTGCATCTCACCACCACATCACACCATCACTGAAGCAGGTGCTGGGAGAATAATACAATACACCACCAGGTTGGAAGAGACCTTCAGGATCATCGTGTCCAACCCATCAACCAATCCAACCCACCTAAACACAATACAATCCAACCCACCTTAGAATTAGAGCTTAACTGGGAAGGGCTTTAAGTCCAGAGGAAATACTCACTTGTAAGAATGTAAAGTTTATCATGGCAGGAACCCCTGCCGAGAGCCCACAGACAAATATTTCTGTGCTCCCAGACCACCACAAGGGACAATTGTTAAGTTGCAAGAATAGGAGGTGCCCCAGGGCTTTGGGTAATTGTTTGAATTGCCATCCTAACTTTTTGGGGGGATTTTAAGGCACTCGAGATTTGCACTAATGTAAAGAGAATTTGGCACCTACAATAATAGAGTTCTGCCTCCTGGTAACAGGACAGGCTTCATCTTGGTTTACTACTTTCTCTTAGATGGATGTTACTTGCTAAAATTATGCCAGATTAATTTCCCTCAGGAGACCTGGGGGTCCTGGTGCACAGAGGATGACCATGAGCCAGCAACATGCCCTTGACACAGATCAGAAGCAATTGGATAGACCTTACAAAGTGTGTGTCGAGGTGTTGGCAGCAACACTCATTCCAGCCCAAGGAGATGGAGGCAGAGTCTGTTGGAGGCTTGCTTTATGGACTTGCAGGAGTCCTAACTGATGAGTTAATGGAGTGGTTTCTGCTGCACCCTGCACAGAGGGAGAATGTCCTGGAAATCATTTTGAACCGTCTGTGTTTTATCTGGTCACGTAAAGGGACAAGAGAATGAAAAGCCCTCCACAGCCTGAGTCCCGAGGCAGGAAGCTCCCCTCAAGAGCTACCATTTCATGTGGACTTGTGCAGGCTGCCCAGCAAAAAGGTGGACTTCTGCACAGGTTGCCCAGAGATGCTGCAGATACCTCACCCCTGAAAGTGGCCAGGGCCAGGCTGGGTGGGGCTTTGAGCCTGATCTAGTGGAAGGCAGCCCTGCAGCTGGCAGGGGGGCAAAACTAGATGATCTTTAAGGTCCCTTCCAAACCAAGCCACTCTGTGATTTTGGCAACAGCTGCACCTGCAACAAGGGGTACATTAAAAACTAAAAAAGCTAAGAGCCAAGCATGTGGGGGAGGGAAGGTGAAGGATGAGGATGGAGGTCTGTACTACCTTTTCTTGCTGGAGAGCCTGTTTAATCCTCTTCCTACCTAGCCGGGGGGCCAGCAGGCCCCCCGGCCTTTGTTGTCACCACCACCAGCACCCAGCGTGCACCAGGGGCACTCACCAGAGATGAGAGGAGGATCCTCAGCCCAGATGGGCTCAGCTTGGGGCTGCTGCCGCTCCTGGGGGGATTAAAAAGGGGAGTGGGTGGGGAGGGCCAAGTGGCCACACCTGGGGTGGGAGGAGACTCCAACAGAGCCCAGGTGCTCCGGGATTTGAGGGGAAAGGGAGGAAAATGGGGTGGGTGGGGTGGAAACGGGGCAGATATGGTGGGAAAGGGAGGTGGTGGGGAAAAAAAAGGGGACTTTAAAATAACTTTATTTTCCCCAAATCTTCCATAATGCACAACTGCAGTTCCTGGTTTGCTTTGCCTCCATGCCGTAAGAACAAACCCATCAGTACTTCATCAAAGAAAGCACAGCGGTGGCTATTGCAAGGAAACCTTCCCACGAGTATCATTTTGCTTGGCAGGAAAATCTGTGCTTTTCACATCAAAATAACATGTTTTAACAACAACAAAGTTCTCCAAGAGTGAATTTTCTCCCTGGACACCAGCAGAAAACACCTGGATGCTGAAGGGACTGGAGCATGTGCCCTGTGAGGAGAGGCTGAGAGGCCTGGAGATTTTGGCCTGGAGAGGGGATTTAGTAAATGTTTATAAGCATCTGAGGGTTGGGGGTCAAAGAGGGAGGGGCCAGGCTCTACTCAGTTGCACCATGTGATAGAACAAGGGGCAGTGGATATAAACTACAGCACAGGAGGTTCCACCTCAACACGAGGAGGAACTTCTTCACTGTGAGGGTCCCAGAGCACTGGAGCAGGCTGCCCAGAGAAGTTGTGGAGTCTCCTTCTCTGGAGACTTTCAAGACCCATCAGGATGTGTTCCTGTGTGACCTGTGCTGGATTCTATGGTCCTGCTCTGGCAGGGGGGTTGGACTCGAGGACCTTCGAAGGTCTCTTCCAAGCCCTGACACCCTGTGAGCTGTGATCTCCTGGTCACATGTGCCAGGGTCCATACACATTGCAGAAGACATTGCCCTCTACATCTGCTCTCGGGTTTTATGTACATCCTCTTCACTCACACACACCACACACACACAAGATGTTTCTGCTGTCATTTATAGATGTTTTGGAGAATGGGGGCTGGGAGGGAAGGGAGGGACCAAGATAGCAGAGGTCGAGCCCCTGGCTTACTCCGCTGATCAAATCCTGGGGCTGTGCATTACCTTCCTTTTCAGCTGAGCCGGTTCGAGCGCTGTGGCCGCCTATTCCCACGCCACGTCAAAGGGAAGGTTTACATTGTTCACTGGATATTAATTGAAATTATTCTGGGGTGCTTGGAAACCACCTCCCCCCTCAGTCTCCATGGGGACTATCGCAGAGGCCGGGAGGTATAAATGAGCAGCCGCTGACACACCGATCCTCCGGCCCTTCTGCTGCAGGCTGCTGGCAGAGACCTCTACTGCCGAAGGGGATACAGTCATGGTTTGCTTAACAACTTTCTGGGACAAGATAGACAGATTTTTCACTCATTAGAGACCAGCACAATATCCTATTAATATCATTTTCCATTTGCTCCTTAGGTTCACACGCTTGTGTTGTGGTTCTTTTCTTCACACCAACATCCTGCTGCTTGTTGATGGTATTAATAATACACCCAGCAGGAGGCTGTGCCCCTCAGGGTCCAGGCTGTCTGAATAATTCTTGAATGACATTGGGGTTGTTCTGTAAATTACTTTGTGACCCAGGAATTCAGCAGGTTGCCACTATAACTCAGGCTCTTGCACTTGATTGCACTCACCTCCCGCTGCCCTGACATTTATTAGTCTAGTTTGCGTAGCAAGTACTGAATTAATCTGTTGAGAGGAAAGGTGGGAGCCTCTGCTCTCCTCCAGGGTGACCTGGGAGGGCTTGGCCTTTTTAATGGCCTCAGTCGTGCCAATTGAGAATGGGGGCCAGGCTCTGCAAGGCAGGAACATCCTTCACGTTCTCTCCTGTCCTCTCTGGTACATGGTGAAATGTTAAGGGGCAGCTGAAGAGCCTAGTTTGCAAGGTTGGACACATCAGCAGGCTGCAAGGAGGGGGAAGGAAGGTGGCAATTCCTTTCTTTCTGGAGGAGAAAGGCTATTTTTTCCCCATGCATGATCACACAGACACAGCCATTTCACGGAAGGGGCCCAAAGGAATGGAGCTCCACATCACCAGTGCCTGCATCTGCCAAGAAGAGAACAACAGCCACTGTGCCTGTGAGATGCTTGGGGGAACACCAGGGGGTGTTAGACACAGTAAGAAGTTGAGTTGCTTCCTAGCAAACTGATGCATGTGCAGATGATCAAGGAAGCCCAGTGTGGGAAACAGCAACCCACTGGGCTGTGCTCACCATCACTCCTAAAACTCCAGTATCTGCTCAGAGGAATTGGATAACTTCCCTGGGATGCTGAGCAGCCCTGGGGTACCACTCCAGATGTGGGCACACTAAAAGGGTTCTAATTCCTTCTTGAAACAATCTGGTTATATTTTGGCCCAAATGCCTCACTTATGAACTGGTGATGTAATACCTGTGGCAGTGATGCAGTGCATAGTTCTCAGGCTCATTTGACCATATGAACCACTCTCCAAAAGAAACTCCCTGCTCTTTGCAAGGAGGCAGCCTAGGCTGCTCTTCTCCATCCAAGTTGCTTGGACAGTGCTTAGCTGTTAAATCTGTTCCATGGTGCCTCACCAAAGTGACAGGGTGCTGTTTCTGTTGCAGCACAGAGGCAGTAGTGACAGAAGGTCCTGTCAGTCCTGGTGGACATCAAACTAGGCATGAGCCAGCTGTGTGTCCTGTCAGTAACAAGGTTGTTTGAACTGGAGCAGGGCCAGGAGAGGCAGGAAAGGGATCATTGCTCCCTACTGGGTGCTTGGTGACAACAAATTAAATACTGCACCCAGTTTGGGGCCTCCCAGTAGAAGACACTGATCAGCTGGAACAAGCTCAGTGGAAGCCCATGGGATCCTTTGGGCTGGAGCACTTGTCCTCTGAGGAAAGGATGGTGGAGCTTGTTCAGCCTGGCAAAGGAGTGACTTTGGGCATCCCCCCAGTGCCTACTCAGCTCATCAAAAAAGGGTCCTGTCATCCAAGTAACTGTGAGCAGCTTCCCCATGCACTCAGAAAGTGTCTCTTTATTTCACATTTCCTGGGATGTGGTTTTGCTGGAGGGCAAGAGGAGGACCCTCTATTCAGGTGGCAGTCAAAGGAAGCAGAGGGTGCTCCACCGCCTGCCGGAATCGGCCCCGTATTGGTTACACCCCCAGCTATTTGAGTTAAAACTTGGCCTCTCAAAGCTCTCTGCCTCTCTCCTGTGCCTTTGTATTCTCTAGAAGGTGAAGCGTAAGGGTATAAAAAGCTGCAAACAAGTTCCTACCTCTGGAGACCAGGCATTTGCTCTAAGAAAGAAAGCCCAATTGCTTCCCAGAGCATTGTCCACCCACATTAGAGAAAGGATTAAGCAGATACATTCAGCTATTCTAACAGATTTTCTTTAAACCCTGAATACGCCTCTCACACTTGGTAAGATAATCACATTAGTTTTGTCATTAAAAGATCCCTTTTATAGAAAGTACCTAAACCGCTTAAACCACCCAGAGAGGTCGCATACATTAGAAAACAACAAGACAAACGGAAGGGATTTGCTATTCCAGCTCTCATGGTTTCACTGCCCCTACTTTCTAAACTGCAGGACTGCGCTAAAAGACTTTGCAAATCAGCAGCGAGGGGAAAGCCCCCAGGAGCTGAGCAGCAGCTGCCCCCGCCCACCCTGAGGAGCCCCGGCTCCCCGCCGAGGAAACGCTCCCATCGAGCGCTGAGGACTGTGGAGAACGCGCTTTTCCGTATGGAGAATACCTTTCCCCCGTGGAGATGGCCAAGTTACACCCGAGGCCTCCAGCAGCCAGCTGATTTTCCTGGGCTGAGTATCTGGCACCCAAAACCCAACTGCGAGATCAGCAACAGCAGATGTGGTTTATTACTGCCTTGGAGACCACGAGTACGGAGTGCCCCGGGCTAAAGGAGCACGCTCCTGCTGTTAGCTCTTCACTGGGCTTGTACTGCTGAAAGGACGTGGAGGCGGAAACTTGCATGTGGAGCAAACAGTTTCTGATTTGGTGGTGAAAAAAATCGCTCGGGCTGGGGGAAAATACAGAAGGCTGACTTGGGGCTTCAACGCTCATAAGCACAGGGAGGCAGCGCTGTGAAACCAAGGAACGAGTACAGCATCACAAGACTACTAATGGCAGTAGAAGCTGCAGTTAGATGCCCAGCATCCTCAAAATTGTGATGTATGGGTTTAGCAACAGAAGGGGAAAGGTGAAAAGCACTTCAGCACTGTGAATTTATCCCAGATACTATCACAGAGTGACAGAATGTTAGGGACCTCCAGAGATCACCAAGTCCAACCCCCTGCCAAAGCAGGATCGCCCAGGGTAGTCCACACAGGAATGCATCCAGAGAAGGAGACTCCACAACCTCTCTGGGCAGCCTGTTCCAGTGCTCCATCACCCGCACTGTAAAGAAGCTTCTCCTCATGTTGAGGTGAGACCTTCTGTGTTCAAGTTTGCATTCATTGTTCCTTATTCCTGTGCACCACCAAAAAGAGCTTAGCCCCCTCCACTTGACACCCACCCCTCAGATATTGATCAGATCCCCTCTCAGTTCAGATCATCCTCAGTTCAGATCTTTGGCTACTGCTTCCCTCATCAGGTAAACAGGAGGTAACGTATTTTCTGCTAACCTGCACTGCCAAACCAGACCATTTTAGGTTTTTAATGTGGACAGGCTCCAAGCAGCTGGATGTGTGAAGTTACTGCCTTAAGAGCAAGGCTTTGGGTTAAAAATACATCAAGAGGCTAGGTTATAAAAAATCTCGAGGCTACAGCAGTAACACCCAGCAGTCCATCAACAGCATGGCAAAAGTGTGATGGGATTCCCAAACTCCTCCAAAGCATCACCTATAAATTGTTTCTGTGTGCAGGGGTTTCACCTTCAGCACGCTCTCTGTTTAAGGAGCAGCAGCATGTTCCAGTAAGATGAGGCAAATGTGATACTCACTCAGCTCTGCAAGGACCTATTTCATTATTCCAACAGCACAAATCTGACCCCACGGTGGTGTTTTGACACATTCTTTCAAGCTGGTTATGGCTGAGTGCAAGGATCATCAGGTCATAAGTTTGAGTCATTTCCAAAAAAAAAAGGACAGAGGAATGAAAGTTTAAACTCTTTATGCTGATAGGAACTCACAAAGTGTTTTCCAAACAAGAAAGCAGCAGCTGTTTCCTGAGGCAGTGAGCTAGCTAAGGGGGCAGAGAGGAGACACAAGCTGATTAACAAGACATGGTAGCTGCTAATTTGGTCTGTGGACAGCCCAATGACTGCATAACCTGATGTACTTCTCCATAGAATGTGGAAATGTTTATGCCAGAATCTGCCCTTGAAGGAGCACCCTGGGCAATCAGTGACAAGCCCTTTGTGACCTCCAACTCTGTATTACTCTTGTGGATGCCATCCCTTGTCTTGCAGTAAACCAGGACGGTGCCCTACGTCAATCGGCGTGCAAGATGACACAGTGGTATTCCTAAACGCCTGGCTGCAACTGACTTGATTTAAACCCAATCACATTGATTTGCTAAACAGTAAATACAGAAAAACAATCAGGGCCACTGCCATTATAAAGTACAAGAGACTGGAGTTGGTACACAGGAGAGCACCAAAAGCTTGAACTGGAAACGGAACTGCCAACAGCTTTCAGTCCACAGGCTCAAGGCAAACTGTGTGCAGCTCTTCTTTTCCCCGCTGTGGCTCTTCTCTAGTTTGGGTCTCTATAGTCTTTTAGGTAAACACCGTGTTCAAGGGCAGGAGGAGTTGAGACTGCAGTCTGAACATAAATGCCCTGTTTAACACAGGACATGGCAATGCTGGGAACTATCAGAAAGAGGAGGCACAGGATGTGTCGAAAGATAAAATGTCAGTGGTGGGTTTGCTTTGTTCTCAGAGGATGGGAGGAGATTGGAAACAGAAAAGGCCACCTGGTGTCTTCAGAAAATACTCAACTATCAGGCCTAGCATCAAAGCTGAGAAAACTTTTCAACAGGACTGGAATTTTAAGAGCCCAGGGATGAGAAGCCTTGCCTGACTCTTTCTGAAATAGAGTTGTCCTTTGAAATGGCAAAGAATCCTTTCTGCAGAAGAGCTTCAGTGTGAATGAAGCCAAGGCTGGAAAATGAGGGGACTGCCCCAGCCATTTATTAATGTCAAATATGCTGTCTCATGAATCAGGGCCTTACAGAAAGCCCAGTGCACCTGGCTCGTTGAGCTCAGCCCCAGGCTTTAGGCTGAGCTGAGGGGAGAGCTGCAGTCTGTTTTGAATAGTTTGTCCTGCAAACAACTTTCTTAAAGAGGCTTTTATTGGAGAGCCATCAGCAAACAGCTCATGCAGAACTGGAACAATACACAGAATGAGGGAGGAGGGTCCCACACAGGGCACAGCCCCAATTATTTGTTACTTCATAAGATCTAGCCAGCACCAGTGCCACAGTCGCTCTTCAAGAGATTTCCTAGCTAGAAAAAGCCAACTCTTCGAGGGGGATACACATGCACAAACACCACAGCACCAGAGCGTTCTTCGGCAGCCATCGCCACCGCGGCAGGTACTGCAGAATCAGGACAGACAAAGGGGGAAAAGTAAAACCTTGCAGCAGATTGTGCATGCTCAGCCACTTATCAGCAGAGTGAGTCCAGAGCCAGCCCTGACCATTCAGTACAGCACAGAATGCTAGAGATACCCAAAGCAGCTTTGGTTATTAAGCTGCCAGAAAAACTAAGGGAAGAGATAGTTACTGCTTTCCCAGCACTGACCCAAAGGGCTTACCCTGTTAATTTCTTTACAGACAGCACAGCCAGTTTTTCTCCATGCCCTCCCTACCTCTCCATCAAATACTGGAATGAGGATTTCTGTTGCCCCATGATCTCCATGCCCCTTGCCATGCCAGCTTGCACCAGCTGTGGATGTCTGAAGTTCAATCCTACTGAAGCAGCAGCATTTATTTCAGTGTATGTACCAGCAGTCAGGACAATCACTGAGCACGGCAAGGAAGATGTCAAGCCTAGAAGAAGAACTCTTTTACTTTATGGTGAAGTAGAGCATTTGAGAAGAGCAAAGAGGAAAGCAAGCCAGAGCAGGCAGCTCAGTCCATGCACTTTGACTAAAGTTTAAGTGCAAATGCTCTCCCTCCATCTGCCTCCTGTTCCTCTCAGGGCACAAGCAATGCTTAGCACTGGAACACAGGTGAGGAAGCAGGAGTGAAATGTTGCAGTGACCACGTGGTAACGCTTGGCTCTACTGCAGCAGAGCCCCTGGAGGTCCAGTGCCCACTCTGTAGAGGCAACACCACCTCAGTGGCTGTGCCTGGCCTCCTCAATCCACCGCTTCATGTAGCAGATTTCCAAGGCTCGAGCTCGCCGCACGGATTTGGGGTCCGAGGGGTTGCGGCTGCGTAGGTCCAGGTGATGAGCTCCATCGGGGATCACAATGGCCACAAGGGAGTCAGTGATGTTCTGGGTCACTCCACCTGCAGACCACGGGTCCAAGCCACCATTGCTGCAAGGAAAGAATACCACTCATTAGGGCACTTCTGCACAGCAGCTGGTGAGGCTGCAGCTCACATCAACACAGCCACATTGCCTGTAAATCAGTTCTCTGTATGTACCAACAGAAACAAACCTCAGCTTTGTTTCCATGTCCTGTGGCCACCTCTCTGCTCAAAAGAGGTCGTCTTGGCAGAGGCATGGAGCTAGTAGCAGCTTACATAGAGCTAGTTCAGGTTGCCCTGTACCAAGACATGTCCAAATTACCAAGTAAGAGCACTTGACTTCTATTCCTCACACCATGCCATAAACTGATAATCAGCTGCACCCTGCAGAGCCTCTTGCTGTCTCAGCTGGGTGCCAACTTGGTTTGGCAAATAAATGCTTGGACCTTCCACTAGTATTATTTTTTCTATAACAACTGTATTAAAATAAAACTTCTACCCCTCAAGAAACTAGCTACAATGACTCTTCATCTGTAACAGGACAATTCAATGCAATTTACTCCCTTTCCTCCCTCACCTCAAGTCCTGGCACTGTAGATCTAGCTCCAAACACCACCTGGTCCATGAAGCAAGCCAATGTCTGGACAGGGATGAGAATTTTGCATCTCTTATTTCTAGCTTGACCCAGTAATGCCTACTACAACTTATTTCCCTTTACCACAAGGTTCTTTCCACACGTGGTCTGCACTGAGACCTGTGCTGTTCAATATTTTCACCAATGACATAGTGACATGATCCAGCAGCCAATGACACCAAGCTGAGTGGTGTTGTCCAGGGACAGCAGAGGGACCTGGGCAAGCTGGAGAGAAAGGCCCAGGTGAACTCCAAGAGGCTCAACAAGAGCAAGTGCAGGGTTCTGCACCTGGGCTGGAACAATCCTAGACTAGGGGATGAGGTGATAGAAAGCAGCCCTGTGGAAAAGGATTTGGGGATGCTGATGGATGAGAAGCTGGACATGAGCAGGCAGTGTGAGCTTGCAGCACAGAAGGCAAATCACGTCCTGGGCTGCATTAAAAGATGCATTGCCAGCAGATCCAGAGATGATTCTGCCACTGTGCTCTGCTCTGGTGAGACTTCACTTGGAGTACTGTGTACAGGTCTGGAGCTCTCAATATAGGAAGGACATGGACCTGAAGGAGAGGGTCCAGGGAAGGGCCACAAAAATGATTAGAGGGTTGGAGCACCTCTGCTATGAAGACAGGCTGAGGGAGCTGGGGGTGTTTAGCCTGGAGAAGCAGATCCCAGACAACCTAATAGCAGCCTGCCAGTACCTGAAGGGGGCCTACAAGAAGGATGGAAAGAGGCTGCTTACAAGGGCCTATGGTGATAGGACAAAGGGCAGTGGCTTCAAACTGGAGAACAGATTTAGATTAGCTATTAGGAACAGGTTCTTCACTATGAGGGTGGTGGAACACTGGAACAGGTTGCCCAGGGAGGTGGTTGGAGCCCCATGCCTGGACACATTCAAAGTAAGGCTGGACAGGGCTCTGGGCAGCCTGATCCAGTTGAGGATGTCCCTGCTGACTGCAGAGGGGGGTGGACTGGATGAGCTTTGGAGGTCCCTTCCAACCCAGACCATTCTATGATTCTCTATCAGCAGGAGGATTCGCCACATTTCCTTCACAGCACAGTGTCCTGCCTATTCCAGAGCAAACAGTTTCCTTTCTTATCGTCTGTTCAGAGCCTACTCAGCCCTCCAGCCCGGCCCAGAACAAGGTGAGGGGTTTACACACTCTTAGCAGCACTGCCTGTCCATTGTTTTTCAATATGCCCAGCCTGAACAACCAACTTCCCTCTTATTAATCTTCTCTCTCTCACCTTTTCTCTTCAGCCAGGTGTTTTGGTTGCTTTCTTTTCCTCCATTCCTGTCTTTTATGCTAACAATCCCTCCCTGGAGCACATAGCTCCAGGAGCAGAGTCTTCACTTTCTGCCTCTTCCCTGCCAGGCAAGGCAAGCACCCTGCCCTAGAAGCATACAACCTAGGTGTCATCCACCCAGACTGAGAGACCAAGTTTGTGCTGTCTGGTATTAACCTAGGCAGAGTTTGACTACCACGGTACGTTAACGACGAGATGCTACCAACTGCTACAAGCTCTATGCCACCACACACAGGAACAGTGTTAAAAATGTAGTCTTCATGATTGTGTGGCACCTTCCATGCCCACAGAGCACGTTCCAGTAAGAGCCAGCAGGAGTGGAAATTGCCAGAAGAGAAACGGCACATGGACACACATTTCTTCCAAGCAGTGCTTTAAACGC
Source organism: Colaptes auratus (assembly GCA_015227895.2). Taxonomy (NCBI): domain Eukaryota; kingdom Metazoa; phylum Chordata; class Aves; order Piciformes; family Picidae; genus Colaptes; species Colaptes auratus. Next base: position 28,962,551 of record CM037631.1, read on the forward strand.
GTGCTGCTCAGGACGGGCAAGTAACCAGCCACACACTACCTATCTCCAAGGGGGGACCAGTGTGCCCAGGGGGAGGTTCCTGTGTTGACACCATACAATACACCACCACACAGTGTGACTCTGCAGTGTGATGCACTGCTCACAGGGGCAGAAGCAGCACCGCCAGACGTTAGGCATCCTGGCCAAATCGCACTGTGGCTTGATAAATCCATCCTGCAGCAGTGCTCTTTAGACAGAGTATTCTTCCCTTCCTGTGCTGCAGTGTTGTGCAAGTTGGCTGACACATGAAACAGTGCTTTTTGCCCCACAGGGAGCTGCATCCTCTGGTAAACACAGAGATGCTTTTTGCAAAGCACTCTGCAGTGCTGGAGGACAAAAGGCTCTTATAGAAGATGTACAGTGTGGACAAGGTATTTGTTTGAAGAGAAACAACCCAGCTTGAGATCCAAAGCTCTGTGTGTACAGCACTACTTCTTCATTCATTTGGTTTCTTTTCAAGCTTGTCTCATTTCAAGCTCCTTCAGCTGGCATAAATTCTTAAACACTTCGATTTGTTTGCTTGTCTGTCGCTCACGAGGCAGCTTCCCACCGCCCGGCGGCGGTGCCTCGGGAGTGAGCAGCACTCTGCAGAAGGGAAGTTCAACCAACACATCCCCTTTTTTATTAAAAACTTTACCAAAAAAGGGTGGGATGTCTCACTCTGGAGCAGATATCCTGCTGGGCCAGAAACAGCAAGAGGCAAACAAGAAGAAAGCAACAGGCCTTTGGAGCCAAACAGACCAATGCTAACAGCTGAAATCCAGAGAATAATCCCCAATACAAATGAGGATTTCCTACTTTTACATTGCACACATTTACTGAAGCCAACAGTCCAATTTCGAGCTTGGTTTAAAGAAGCAGCAGGGTTTGTTTGAAGAGGCCTTGCACAGCCTTACCTAGAGCTCAGAGGCATATACATCCAGGAGCTGCCTTCAGTGGGCAATCAGTACAGCAAACCAGGACTGCTGAAGCACAGGCTCCAAGGGGTTTATTGATGCCTCCCTACCATGTAGCAACCTGATGAACAGCCAGTCCTTAGCTGTTCAAAGATTTGTATCACCTCACAGCAGAAATACAGCTGGATAACCCCCCTTTCCTAAAGGGAGTTCAGCCTTATGAGTAAGGCAAGCGAAGGCTGAGCAGGCACTGCTTTTGCACTGAACTGAAACACACCTTTCACTTCCTGTTCAAAGGTGGCTCAGAAAAATTTGGGTTGTCCTACCAGGCTGTAATCACCTGCCACTGACTACAAACTGCAAGGACATCCCCTGCAGCCACCAGCACTGCAAAATCCTCCAGGCTGCGCTTCAAATGGCACACCCATTCATTACAGTGTGCCTAGCCAGAACGGGAGCATTGCTTTGCACTTGGACCTTACCCAACTTTGTTGAAGCTTACCTAACTGCCCCTGAAAGAAAAGAGCCACTGGCAGCAACAGGAAAGCTCCCCAAGTTACTTCCCTCTCTTGTCTCTATCACGGGGAAAAAGGAATGGCACACCAGCCCCTCCATAAGGCTCCCAGCCAGAGCAACTAGTTTAGGGACCCAGAGCCTGTGTTATAGCTGGAGCTTGTTTAGACTCTCCTTTTGTGCAAAAGGGACATAAAGAGAGACATAAAAGCTAGGTGGATTTACCAGCATGGGAAATTTGGACTTAAGCCACAAGATCAGAAGGAATCCACATGAAGAAAGTTACATTTGGTAGAATTCCAACTCAGATTCTCCTTTAAGAGTTGCACAGGCAGTGACAGAACAGTTGGCTGCTTTGACCAGTTTACTCTCAGGAGCAACACAAAGCATGCCCATCATTTATTCAGCTCCAGTGTTTAAGACAAATCCTTTCGCTATTTAGTGCGGGCTCTCTGCACTGGTGGAAGACTCCACACTAAAAGCTGAAACCAGGCTCACCTGAAGACAATATTGCTGTGTGAACTGATGTTTTTTCCTCCATACATGGAAAGCATCCAAGTAGGGCGAGGCCTCACTCCCCAGAGCCTGTAACACTCTTCTGAAAGCGCATCGAAGTCCCATTTCTGAGGCTCGAACATATCACTGATGCCATCTGTGCACATGGGCATCACCATCTCAGTGCAAGCCTGAAAGAAAAAGCATGGCAACAAGATGGATTGCCAGGACACAGTATCACTAAGGTTGGAAGAGACCTCAAAGATCATCGAGTCCAACCTGTCACCACAGACCCCATGACTAGACCATGGCACCAAGTGCCATGTCCAATCCCCTCTGGAACACCTCCAGGGACGGTGACTCCACCACCTCCCCGGGCAGCACATTCCAATGGTGAATCACTCTCTTGGTGAAGAACTTTCTCCTCATCTCCAGCCTAAACTTTCTCTGGTGCAGCTTGAGACTGTGTCCCCTTGTTCTGGTGCTGGGTGCTAGAGAAAAGAGGCCAACCCCTTCCTGGCTACAACCACCCTTCAGGTAGTTGTAGAGAGCAATGAGGTCACCCCTGAGCCTCCTCTTCTCCAGGCTGAACAACCCCAGCTCCCTCAGCCTCTCCTCATAGGGCTTGTGCTCAAGGCCTCTCACCAGCCTTGTTGCCTTGACACAGTCCAAAGATGCTAGTGCAGTATTAAAATAAGGTCAGGCAGGGTTTGATTGGTAATTACCAAAGAACCATAGAATCATTTGGGTTGGAAAAGACCCTTAAGATCAGAGAGTCCAACCATCAACCCAGCACTGCCAAGTCCACCACTAAACCGTATCACTAAGCACCACACCTACAGGCCTTTCAAACCCCTCCAAGGATGACTCTACTACTTCCCTGGGCAGCCTGTTCCAGAGTTTGACAACCCTTTCTACTGTCCCTCTACAGAGCCTCCCTACCCTCAGGAAGATCAAAACTTTCTCAACTCAATGTCATCTTTGAAGTTACTGAGGGTGCACCCTCATGGACATCACTGATCTTTAAAGCTATTAAAGAGAACTCAAACCTGAGCCCTGGGGAGCACCACCAGTGACTGGCCACCAACTGGATTTAACTTCTTTCCCTGCCAAATCTTTAGGCCTGGCCATTCAGTCAGTCTGGGTTTTTGACCCCCAGCGGAAGGTACTCCCTAGAGAAACTGACTGCTCGTGGCTTGGATGGAAGATGCTGTGAGACAGTGTCAAAGGCTTCACTAAGGGTCCAAATAACATCCACAGACTCTCCCCCATCCACTAAGCTGGTCACCGTGTCATAGACTAAAATCAGGTCAATCAAGCAGGACCTGCCCTTCATAAACCCATGCAGACCTGATCACACAGTTGTCCTGTACGTGGCATGATAGCCAAATACACAGAGGACAGTAGCCAAGAGCAGATGGTCACCATCTGAACATTAGTTCTTAACACTAGAAGCAGTTGCCCTGCTCCTCAAAGGGGAGACTGTCACATATGCTCAGTGAATGGGATGAATAGAACAGAGTGCCCTGGATCCCTTGCTGCATGGATCTGTCTTTTTGTTAGATACTTGATGGTAAAGGTTTGGTCTCTGTGAGCTGCAGGATGAACAGCTTTAGTTAAATGAAATGACCATCCTGACATTTTCTTGCACAAATTTCTGTGGACAGTTGGGGATTTAGAAGATCAAGATGGTGCTGATACAGATAATTTTCACTCCATATGAAGAGCTGAAATTCAACAACATAGCTAATAAAGACAGCCTAAAACTCCTGGGAAAGCTGTCACTTGGGTGCCTTGCCCTCACCACCACAATCATACTTGTCCCATGCTTACATTTGCCATCAATACATTGATGATCTGTGGTGCAATATTTTGACAGTTAAACCAGCTAGAGCACAAGCAAACTCAGTCACAGCTTAGGAAGCACACATACCTGATAGTACCAGCCCAGCTGGCCCAGATTTTTTGTTGCAGTCTCAGACATGTCTAAGCAGGAGGCTTCTCCTGAATAATTGTAGTATAAATTTACTGCCTGAAACACATTCTGCAGCAAAAACTTGTCAGGAAGACTGGGGTCCTTCATGAACTTGCAGATTTCCTGCAACAAGGAGAGAAGAGGGATGATACCCAATGCGATGCCAATTGCTTTCTGAAGTACAGTCAGACCCCTTCCAGAAAGTGCCTCTCTATGCAGCGAGACACTGAGCATTATCATAAAACCTGTATCCCATTTCTGCACTCCATGCCCCTGCCAGCATCTCAAACTTCACACTTCCTGATTAAGGCTTTAAAAACGGTGCAGCTCTATTATTTCATTCACCAGGCTTTTCAATAGATTTACCACTCCTTAAAATAGGTAATGATAATACTTTTTTCACTGGCCAAACAGTGCCTAGTTCCACCACCTCTTATTTTCAACCCAAAAGAAATGAGAAGTCTGAAATATTGCTGTGGTGAAGGTGAGCACATTCCTTAGATTGTACCAGATAGGTAACAAGCAAGAATGATTTTCAAGGTGAACATACTGCCCCATGCAGACAGCCACATCAGGCAGATGCGTGACCTTCCCTCCTGTTTCAGACAGCTCAACCAAGGGAAGCTTTTAGTTTGTAATTAACTACTGTCAGCACTCACAAATATTATTCTTTTATCTACCTCACCTGCCATACACAATAAGCCAAAGCCATGTAAGGAAATTCAGCCAGCCTTAGAACAAAAATACTTCAAGACAACAGAAATCTTTGAGAAAGCACTGCAGGTAATCAGAACTGCACAGCTGAAGATCTGCAAGCATGAAAAGAAATGGTTCTCTGAGAAGTGACCCTGCAAGGATCCACATTTCCTCTCTCACTAGCTCCCCACATCGAAAAGCACAAGGCTGAAAGCTTTCACTTTAATTGCAAGCTCTGCCAGCTAAGCCTGGCATCAGAAGCTCTACCTGCAGGTGCCTTTTGTGCAGCACTTCTGTTCCTCACGAAAGCCCTGCAGAACTACTGATGTGTTTCATGCATCCCTGGCGCTTTTCTTCTTCTGGGCTCTACTAGCCCTACAAGTGTCAGAGAACCAGGACAGTATCTTATTGTGCATCAACTGGGGTGTTCACTTTCTCAGCTGTGTTGGTTCTACAGAGCCAAGAATAAAGGAAAAGGTGCAGGCCAGGAGAGGAGGCGAGAATTAGCTAAACGAAATTGTACAAGACATTGATCCTCAGTTACCTGTACAGGCCAAGCTGGCAGAGGCTGCAAGAAGTCAGCTTTATAGGGGTAGTTCACCATAGCCAAATTCACCCACGTTTCACTCAGCCAATTTTTCAGTGCAGCAACATCCTGAAGATTTTTTAATGGGCTACACAAATGAAATGTGCTGGAGAGCCACTGTAAACCTGCACCTTTAGTTTAAATAATGAAAAAAAGCAACAAAACATATTGCACCATTAACACACAGGTCAGCTGTGCTGCTGCTATAAGCCCATTTTCACTTAGCATACATAACCTGGTGAAATTATTCATACACATGCAAGCACAGCAGACCAAATGTTAAACAGCACCTCTGAGTGAAGGGAAATGCAGTCTGCATACTTCAACACATGGGCATGTCACAGCTAAGAAAACAATCTACAAAACAAAGACAGATTCACAAGACACTTGGCTTTTTTTCACCACAGGAAGCAACATCAGGGCATGCAACTGAATATGAGCCAGTGGTGTGCCCAGGTGGCTAATAAGTCCAGTGGCATCCTGGCTTGTATCAGAGATGCTGTGTCCAGCAGGAGCAGGGAGGTGACTGTCCCCTTGTACCCTGCTCTGGTGAGGCCACACCTCAAGTATTGTGTCCCGTGTTGGGCATCTCAATACAGGAGAGATGTGGAGGTGCTGGAGCCAGGGCAGAGGAGGGCAAGGAAGCTGGGGAAGGGCCTGGAGAATAATCTTATGAAGAGTGACTAAGGAGCTGGGGCTGTTCAGCTGGGAAAAGAGGAGGCTGAGGGGAGACCTCATCCCTGTCTACAACGACCTGAAAGGATACTGCAGAGAGGCTGGTGCTGGTCTCTTCTCACAGGTGATCAGTGATAGAACAAGAGGGAATAGCCTCAAGCCATCTGGTCCAATTCAGCCTCCTTGATTTTAATTGACTAATTCATCACACCAGGGTTTCTCTTTAGGACATTAAGATATACATATATAATTTAGTTTCTTTGCAGGAATACCTTTGAGTGAAGACATTTTCCCTGACACCCAACCTTAACCTTCTCTGGTGCAACTTGAGGCCATTCTTTTTGTCCAATCAATTGCTACCTGGGGAAAAAGACAACCAACACTCACCTCACTACAATGTCCTTTCAGGTAGTTTTAGAATCATGGAATCATTTAAGTTGGAAACAACATTTAAGATCATCAAATCCAACTTATTTCCTAGCACTTAACCCGTATGGACTGAGTGATTCTTCTATATCTGATTGCCTCACTTGGTATTTAAAGAATTTTTTTGTTGTTGTTTTTAGAGCAGCAACCACCTGGCCTACTTTGTCAGAAACAACAAGCCTTGAGGTTCTGATCTGCAGGCAGATCCTGTCTGACCTCATGGATGCTTGGACCTGGATTCTGAATTACACCAGGCCTGAACAAACCTGTGATCCAACGAAGCAGTCTATCAAAATACAGTTCATCTCATTTGGCAGTTCTCAGGACTAAAGATGGTTTCTAAACCCAAACACATCCATGGGTGAGAGAGCTGTAACACCAGCTTGCTAGTTTTATGAAGTCACAACAGAATCCTGAACATTATGACCCTTTGGGAAGAGCATTGGTGAGGTCCTACCTGTTGTGGAGAGGCGGCTAAGGGCAGCCCAGGATTTCCGGATGCTCTCCGCACAGCCCACCCCACCCAGTCTGTAACTCTTAGTCACTACACTGAAAAAAGTGCCACATGGAACCAGATCACCAAACTGCCAGATGGGGGCAGAGGCTGCCAGAGCTCTGCAAAGAGAAGTAGAAAGATCTTGAACCCCTGCAAAGTGAACTTCCATTTTCCAAGTCAATATCCTCCCCACGGCCACTCTGTGTGTAACATTCACTTGTGCAAAATTCCACTTGGACAGCGAGTCCTGGAAGTGGGACTACAGAAGAGGCACTGTTTGGCTAATAAAGACAACTGTAGGTCAGCAGCCAGGGGATGCTGTCTATTTTTAGACCTATTTGTTAGTTTTGTAAAAACAATTATTATTAACACTGACTTTACACCTAGGCTGGATGTCAGGAAGAAGTTCTATACAGAGAGAGTGATTGCCCATTGGAATGTGCTGCCTGTGGAGGTGGTGGAGTCACCATCACTGGAGGTGTTCAGGAGGAGACTTGATGGGGTGCTTGGTGCCATGATCTAGTTGTTTAGGTGGGTTGGATGCGATGATCTCAAAGGTCTCTTCCAACCTGGTCTACCCTACCCAACCCAACCCTATCCTACCCAACCCAACCTCCTGGTGACTTGGGGCAGGTCTTCATTCTCTCCAGTGCCTCTGGGAAAGAAGAACAGTAAATTTCCTTACCTTTATCTACTACAGAGTAAATGTTTGTGGACAGGGGCTCTCTTCAGCTGAGTTTGCATAATGTCTATTGCACACTGCACTAAGCATAGTGCTGCAAAACTATTCCACAGGTCTGCATGCAAAAGCTGTTAAAGGTTGCAAGTCTTGGACACTATCACAAAGATATCAGTAAACACAAAGCAGAAATTCAGACTTGCTTTGGTCGCTATTTTTCATTCTCACCCAGCAGCTAGACATTAAGGAAACTCAAATGAAGAGAGCCCCAGCCACAAAAATCTACTCTCTTATTAGAAAAGAAAGGTAGGGAAATTACCATTCTTGTTTCCCAGAAGAACTGAAAGCAGTAAAGACCTGCCCTAAGTCACTGTGGAAGTATGGTGACCCTAAAAACACACACACACAAACAAAACCAAACCCAAAGCCAACCAGCCACCCAAAACCAGCCAAATAAAACAAAAAACCCCCACAAAGTAGGTGCAAAAAATCACCATTCATAATAATTGTTTCTACAAAACTAACAAAGAGCTCTGAAAATAACTGCAGGTCAGCAGGAACTGGATGCTGTGTGTCTCTATTAGCCAAGCAGTGCCTCCTCCCAAACTCAAGGTAGCTTAATTCCTCCTCCCAGCAGCGAAAAGCTCGAGCCAGCTGGAACTATTGTACTTCTCCCAGTGCTGTAGTATTTATAGCATGGATGTAACAAATGTCTGCTCTGTGTCTGTACTCACCCAACTACCACATGGGGGTACTTCATCCTAAACCAGGCTGCAAGCATTCCTCCATAAGACCCTCCTATAGCTATGACAGGACTGTAACGGGCTCCTGCAGTGGTCATCTTTAAGTACTCAATGAGTACTGCAAAGTCAGCCAGAGCCTGTTCTGAGGTCAGGTAGTTCAGATGCTTGGAATCCTGAGACAAAGAAAGCAGGTTACATACAGCACAGAAATTATTTCCAGCAGCAATCTTTCTACTCCCCCCAGCAGCTATGAAGTTCTGAATCTGAGTCTGAACACAAATTAAGTATTCCTTGCAGCTGTCCCCTGGAGTGCTAGGAAATCTCAGACACTTTTTTTAATCCCAGAATTGGTAGCTAAAAAATAAAATTGTTGTGTGCTTCTAGCACATTTAAACCTGTCATGTGGTGGGCTGAAGTTTCCCCCCCAGCATTAAGTTTTTGCCAGACCAACTCAGTCAGAAGCAAATGAGGCTGTATCTACAAGCAGAATCTGCACTCCGCAATGGAACGCACTGAATGTGTACAAAAGGTACAGGAGTTACAATAGGATACAGGTATTTACAACCAGCAAACAACATAAACACCCTGGTCAAAAAAAGACCAGGAAAGCTGTTCCACTGCCCCCCAACCCACCCTGTCCCAAGAGAGAGAAAGCAGTGGGTTAGACTTATCCAAGGCCAGCCAGAAGCACAGTATCTCTCCTGAGCAAAGCAAAACTGCCAAAATCAGAAGAGAAAAGGGAATGGGGAGAATTGTTGTGGTACAGCTCCTCTTGCCCCAGACATTTATCCAGTGCATTTGTTTAGAATAACCTTTTGTTTCCCTTTTTACTCCCAACAGTGATTTATTTCTATTTTTCTACTTTTCTGCTCCAAATCTGCAGCTAAATTTTAAAGGCATAGCCTAAAACCACCACAAAATCTCACTCAGGCTACCAGTCACTGCACTGGCTAAAATTACAATAGGCAGAGTTATGCTTGAATAGACCATGTTTAATAAAAGACAAGAGAGACTTACACTGAAGGACTCATTCCCAAAGGGCAAAGATTCTCCATAGTATCTGTGTTCAGCAAATACCAACATAGCATTCAGCTCTTCAGCCACATCCCACATGAAACCCTAGTTGGCAGAAAACAGACATTTCAAGAACTTGAACCAATTATTTTCAAAGGCTCTGCTTTCAGCCTGTTGTCTTTCGACTCTTATTCTGTTCTCAGAAAGATAGAACCATCAAAACACAACTCAAAGGATTTGTTTATGTTTCTGAAGCATCACTGAAATAAGAAAACAGATATCCACCCAGACAGGGACACAGAGAAAATGTGTATTCTAATGCTGAAAAAAACACTAAGCTTTGAGAGTGCACATGGGCAATCCTGCCAGAATTCTTATGGCATGAGCTTAATGCCTAGGAAATGGAAAACACCACAGGAGAAAAACATACACTTGAGTTAGGACTGCACAACAGAAACCACAAAATGTGTTGGCCAGTAAGCAATAACCTGGAGCACGGCAATAGACTGTGTTCAACTAATAAATAACTACAAGTTGTTATTACTTGCTGACAGCAGCTTGTTACCACCAGTTATGGAAACAGGCAGACAGAGATTGCCTGCTGACAGAACAAAGTGTGTAGGCAGTCCTTAGCTGCTTTGAGCTCAGCACATGCCACCTCCTGTTGTGTTACTGGACTTTGCATTCAAGTGGCTGAAAAATATCCACACACTCCATTCTGCATTCATACCAGCCAGAGAAGTAAAAACTTCTCGTCAGGGAACAAGAATCATCTCTCTCTCATTTCCAGGCCACTTCATTTTGCTCTGTTTTTCAAGTGAAAAAAAAAAGCAATCACAAGCAAAACACCCCCACACCAAACCCACAAACACAACAACAAACCCCCACACCACAAAACCCTCCCCTTTTTGCTTGGGAAGTCTGAAGTACTAGGATGGGTGCAATCTGCTCCACGATTTCTTTACTTGAGGCACTTTATAGTGTTTCCTCTAGAAGTTTCTTCACTACTCCAGGAAGTTAATGAAAGTGCATCCCTTTGATTTCTATGGGATTTGAAGAGGACTCTGACCCCCCCAAAACTTTTCCTGTGCTTCCACTTCCTCCTCCTCCTATAACAATTGTAACAACCATTACAAACTGCTCTTGAAATGATATTCTGACAATGTCTCCTTGGTCTTCCTTATTTTTTTCAGTATACCACTACTGGAAAGAAGAGCCACGAGGGTGAGCAGAGGGCTGGAGCCCCTCTCCTATGGAGACAGACTGAGGGAGTTGAGGTTATTCAGTCTGGAGAAGAGAAGGCTCCAAGGAGACCTTCCTGTGGCCTTCCAGTATCTTAAGGGGGGGAATATAAGAAAGCTGGGGAGGGACTTTTTAGGGTATCAGGCAGTAATAGGACTAGGGGAAATGGAGCCAAACTAGAAATGGGTAGATTCTGATTGGATGTTGGGAAGAAATTCTTCTCCATGAGGATGGTGAGAAACTGGCAGAGGTTTCCCAGGGAGGTGGTGGAAGCCTCACCCCTGGAGGTTTTTGCAGCCAGGCTGGCTGTGGCTGTGAGCAACCTGCTGTAGTGTGAGGTGTCCCTGCCCACGGCAGGGGGGGTGGGACTGGCTGGTCCTTGAGGTCCCTTCCAGCCCTGCCAGTTCTGTGATGCAGCAGTCTCTTTTCCACACACCGTGTTGTTGCAGAACCATGTAATGTCTCCTTCGTTGCCCGTATAAAACAGTATTGGTCCATTGTCTTTCTGCCAGTGCTGATCTGCTACTAGATAGCGCTGCTGGAAGGTATGATTTTCATCAAACCCAAAGTGATCAACCTGCAAGAACAAGGAACAACAGGGTGTTCAGAAGGGTAAAGCTGATCCTGCAGTACACTGCGAGCGTTGACAGCCATGTCGCAGACGATGCATAGGAAACTTAAAATGAAGAAATAAAGGCAACAAAGTTTTACCAAGATGAAAAAACAACACAACAGCAAATTTAATTTGCATTCCCAATACATCTAAATTCTCCTGCCTTACAAAGGAAAGCTGCCAAGTCAGAGGTGCATATGCTGAAGGGGCAACGTTATTTTCAGCTATTAAAAATAATATCCATGCCCTCTTTATAGGATAGTATTTAATATAAGATATTCTGAATATATTTAGCAAACCAGACACCTGCTGAGGGTTCCCAAAGAGTCTGATTTAACAAAACTGTCCCAAAACGCAAGGGGAGTCATTGTACTGCTCTGGTTTGAGCCTTAAGAAAATTTCTTACTATGATGTACTTTACACAACCCCCCTTCACTCCTGCCACCTGTTCCTTCTCCTTTCAGCATAAGGCAGACATTTAAACAGAAAGTGGTTTGATTTTAATTCTCAGAAAATATTACCTCTCTGTAGCTGTGGCCCTGACAGCTTTTTCAGCAAGTTCTATGGAGGGCTTCTCCTCCTCTCCTTGCAATTTCTGCTCATCCACACACCCTGCCCGGTTCTCTCCTCTGCCACACGGACGTGGCAATGCTCTACAGACCACTTAACCCAAGCCCCACAGTGGTAGCTTTATTCCCCCATTAGAAAATTAATTTCAGGTCAGGTTTTCAGCTTGTATTCACACTGCCTTGTATGCTCTGCCCCACTTGACTCTTCCCCAGGCATTCCTCCACACTGGAAGTGTCATCAGTTTCTTTCACAACCCCCTGCACAGGCTGGAAAATTCACACGAGCTCTTACTATTAAAAATTAAGGAAAAAATAAACCCCAGAACTACTCCGGAAGCACTGTGATGCTTAATTATCACGTCTCTGCAAATCCTCCCTCCTCTTATTTATCATCTGAAGGTGACCTGTAGCTTCCCAGTTTTGACTTCCATCAGCACAAAGCAGCATCCTTTCTCTTCATGGTTTCTCGCTGGTGGTAGCAGCCTGACACCTGCTGGCTTGACCATCTCTGCTCACCCATCTGCCGTTACACCAGCAGCTGTGCCAGATCTCCCAGATGCTCCAGGAACCAGCCTTTCACAGGTCCTGTTTTGAGAACGTCCTCGAGTTAAGGTTGAAAAGCAGCAAACTGCACACAAACGCAAGCGCTACCAGCTAAGCCAGTGACCTAACTGCCAGGCAGACTCCTCCAGGCAGTTCAGGAAAGCCTAGCTCTTGACCTGCAGGATGCAGCTACTCCACACCATGTGCCTCCATTTGCTTCGGGTCAAAGGCAAAGCAAGAATTTAAGATTATAGCCAGCTGCAAAGTGTCTTCCAAGCTCTCAAAACGTGCTAGCTCTTGGATTGAAATGAGAGGAGCAGCTGAAGGTCAGTGCATGGGCTTGAGAGACAGTTTCAACCTGAGCAAGTTAGCTTCAGTGACTGATTCCAGACCACAATGAAACTACTTTAGGTATGTTCTACAGTTTTGGTCACTGGGTCCATTTCCCACTTACTCCTAAGCAGGAGGTTCTGTATCATGCACATATAAGTGCTGACTTATGTTGGGTTTATTTTACACTGACAGCTCATCTGTTCTTTTTTCCTTTGCACAGTTAATTTCTGTATCAAACATAATGAAGAGTGATTAGATGCAGTAATTGGCTACAGTAAGGCAGAACAAGGTCAGCAACTGAAAAAAGGCCTCTGCCTGCAAGACCTTCTGCCAATTACAGCAAAAGATTAGATAAGGTACAACAAAAAAAATCACAGTACAAACTCTAACACTGTTAGCAAGTACAGCTAGTACATCTGTGCTAGCTGTGGCAAGGGGAGAAGCATCTTTTGCTATTTAACTTTTCTGGTTAGGCTGCCAGCCAGAGATAGGAAAAAATAGGTCCATATGTCCTGTCTTTTATGGAATCATCTAAAATTAAACATTCAGCTTCAAAACTTGATTCTGCATCCTTCCTGCCTGCAGCCACAGCGCCAACTACAAGAACAAACCACAGAAAGTATTCAGCTTTCTGGGACTACAGAGACATGTACCAAAACCTCCCCAGTGCAGGCAGCTCAACGTGCAACAGATGGAAAACACACAGGGAAGGAACACAGAAACACTTTAAAAATCAGAATAGCTTAATGGATAAGCATTCTCTGGCATCAGGCTGAAGTTACTCAGTGAGGCACTGTGTAGAATGGGTACTAAAGCCTATCTCACTGTTCCAGTTCCACAGGGCCTGGCAGATTAGTGTAGTAATATTGCAGTGGGAATGTATTTTCACAAGTTATGACTAATTTTCTTTAGAGATATGATTCCACACAAGATACTACATGATGCCAGTCTGCTCCCACAAAACAAACCTCAACATTTCAGTGCTCAAGTCTCCTTCTCAGCAAAGAGAGGAAGAAAACTACAGTAACCACATTGATCTAAGTGTCATGATTTGCCATCTTGACTCTAAGCCATGCTGTAGGCTCATTTGGTGCCATAGGTCATGTTCTTCTTTCACATTCCCCCCCCTAATCTGTAAGGTGTTGATGCCCTCCAGCAGCTAAACTACCCCTGTTCATTACATTTATAACACACAAACTCAAGGAGACATGCAAGATCCCAGGGACAAAATAAAAATGATAAATAGCAAGTACCAGTCACTCAGTTAAAGAGCAGGAGCTCCTCTATGGCGAGATGGGCCTTCACACCTCTTAGCAGCTTGTCTTTCCAGAGGAACGACCCATAATAGGACTATAGAAGTCATCATGTTTGTCAGGCAGACAGAGAACAAGAGCAATGTCACAGCTGCTGCTTACTGCCAGGAAACTCAAATTCTGAATGCAGAACATCAAAACACAGTTTGGAGGTGTGCCAAGGAGCATCTCTTCACAAGAGTAAAAGCTGTTTCAAGAAGTACTAAGAGAAGTATCACAAGAATCGGTACTGTAACACTGTGAAGGTAGAGGTTTGGACACAAAGGGAAAGTTTTGGGTCAAGAGCAGCAGATGGAGCTGTCGTGTAGCTAAACTGCGCTGCAGCAGCATGCAGGGCTGCGCCCGGGAGCTGCTGGTTCTCACTCAACAAATGTCTTCTGACACCATCCTTTATAGCAGCTCACTTGCCAACAAGGGGCTGTTCAGTCTGGAGAAGAGAAGGCTCAGAGGTGACCTCATTGTGGCCTTCCAGTATCTGAAGGGGGCCTACAAGAAGGCTGGGGAGGGACTTCTCAGGCTATCAGGTAGTGATAGGACTAGGGGCAATGGAATGAAGCAAGAGAACTTTGTATCACCCCATTGGCTTGTTAAAAGTCTTATCTATTGTACCACAGAGAGCTCTCTCTCTTTTCTCCCTGTGCCTTGCTTGCTGCTTGTCTCTGTGACCTTGCTCCTGCCAGAATAATCTCTTGTTTTGGCTCTGTGTGTGTGAGGTACCAGGGCGGGGGGGGAAGACAGGACCAGGCTAGCTGCATGTAGCCTCCTTTGGGGCCTTTGTGTGCAGAGGGGGTAAGGGGGAGAAGAGCTCAATTATTGTGTAAGGGGGTATTTCTGATGGTGTTGCATTGTGGATATATGTGAATACACCTTGTATGTTTATTGCCTTTTACAATTTTATATTTAGTCCACTTCTGTAAGTACAACTTCATTTTGCTTCCAGAATTCCGAGTCACTGTGGCAAACAGGGGTAAGCCTCCCAATTGTTAGGGTACAAATCCAACCTACACCACCACCACAAACGGTGAGCAGTGTATTTCATGACTCAAAGCATCCAGATAAGTTTTTAAGTCAGACTTCATTAAAAAACTTGACCCAGCAAATGTCTTCTCCACACTTAACACAAGTGGAGTAGGACAAAAGCAGTGACTTCAAAGAGACTCGGTGAGAGCAGACCACAACAGCAAACGAGGACAGCAGGTGAGTACGCATGACAATACCTTAACTGTCAGGGAGGTTAAGGTACAGATCAGCACATACAAGGTTTTGCTAATTACAATTCTCATAATTGCTGCTGACCTCCTGGCAAGAACTGTGAGGAGAAGGGCCTGAGCAACCCAATACAGCTTTGAAATTGGCCCTGCTTTGAGTGGGAGCTGGGACCAGACGACACACGCAGTTCTCCTCCAAAATTAAAATATTCTAGGATGAATCCAGTTACACAGCGTGGTGAGGGCTGCACCAGAGCATGTACATAAAATAGTGATTCATCAGGTATTAACTTCACTAATATGTGAATACTGATTGTTATTAATTCATATTTCATATTCATAAATTAATAACCTCTTCATCACACACAGCCAAAAGTTTTCAGCTTCTCTGAATGGGACTAGCCAGCAAATTTGGTTAGAGTATGTTCTACAAATGGAAGTATGATGCACATAAAATGCCAACACAGATATGGTCACTCTGGTATTAATGAGTACAAACAGAAAGAGAAGTGGTGAAAGTAATTAAGGCATTGTCAGCTGAGGTAGGCAGGATGGAAATACTTCGGAGAGCTGCAACTCTGAGCCAAAGCAAGTGAGCAACAAGATTTCAGCTCCATGTACAGAAATCTTCATGAGCCTTGTTTGATTAATAAAAGGAATCACCTATTTTCCTGCACATCTTTGAGTCCAAAGACTCACAAAGCATTTGGGGAAAATACAAACACACAACAGACTGCTTAAGAGGCAGCCACTCCCCGAAGCATGGCTGCTGAGCACCACGCTCATGGAGGTGCGGCAGGCAGCACCACACGTTAGTGCCCAGGAAGCTGACAAGAGCTCCACATTGAAGGTTCAAGGCAGCAGCTCTGTTCCTTCAGCCCAAAGAAACTTTCTACAGCAAAGGGCAGCTCATAGGCTCAGGTCAAAAAGCCCCCTCTAGAATGGTCCAATCTCTGACCAAAACTATATTGAAATCCCAACTTGCTGCCTTCCACTTGAAGTACATGGCATGCTCCTTTGACTTTACCTTGTATGTGGACATGTCTCATGTGCTTCTCTTGAGCCATCTGTGATGACTTATCTCAGGGTAAGGTTTTTTAATACTCTTTGTTGTTGTTTTGGAAGCCCATCTAAAATAAAACAAGTCACTCTGCCACACATCTCTCCTGGGGGTATGACAAAAAAAGGGCACAACAAACATTAATCACTTACTGTACAGATGTTAGCCTGCTTAATGTGCTCCTGGCAGTATTCAGGAATTATGGCCATGACTAAGGTAAAGGCAAAACAGGACATGTAGGCTAAAACCCACTCCTCCTCCTCCTCAGCAGCACCTTAAGGTCGTTAGTGATTACAAAGAGAGGACAGCAAGCCCAAGTCTTTTGGGCTGTTTGTGGGGGTTTTTGTTTTGGTTTGGGTTTGTTTGTTTGCTTTTTGTGAAGGCTATAATTCACAGCTTCTAACTGGAAGCTGTCAATGTCATTCAAGGCACTAAACCAGCACCTGACAGGTTTAAGTCTGAGTTTCTGGCAAGATTTTGAGCGTCTGAAAGCTTTTCTGTCACACCTTGACTTTCAGCCCTCTGTGCCACAGCTTTATTTTCCCAAACTTGCATATTCTCTATGAAAGCATCAGTTGTACTGGGGAGAAGCCAGGGGGTTTTAAGAGTCATGTTCCACCCTCCACATGTTCATGGAGTTGTTTTGAGTGCCCATCCTGTCTGAATTATTTCCTGAGGACAGGAAGATACAGGATAGGCTGAGGATATCCTCCTGCGTGAACAGCAGTGTAGGTAGTAGCCTCTTTGGGATTTCACTGATGTGTTTCTATTTCTAGTTTCACTCCTGACAGGCTGTGGGACTCCAGACCAGTTAGCTGGCTCCATTAGTTTTGTTTCCTTTCTTCTTTTATAATCTTTGTTTCCTCCATTTAATTTGGAAGTCCATGAGGGCAGGAACGGCCTTGCCATCTCTGCGTGCACCATCGTGTTCAAGGAGGCGCCAAGTTTTGTTACAAGTGTTACTACGTACAAATTCAATAATCAAGCCCACAAAGAACACACTACAGTAGTAGAATACACTAAAAAGTACTAACTCAGACACCATTTATGCCTTCATAGCTGGGGAGACACAGAACTAGCAATGAAAGCAAATTAAAACCTGGTTTAAAAAGTCTGCCCCCAGCACTATTGTTGCTGCTTTGTTTCCTGCCACTGCACAATATGTGTATCACAGCCTGCCAGGCCTGCAGCTTCATCTCACCAGCAGCTGCTAAGATTTTCTGTTTGTCCCTCACCATTTAGTGCAGAAAAAAGGAAGACAAGAAAAATCAAGCTGAGCTTTGTCTTATCTTTTCCATTTTGAATGCAAGGAACGAGATATTTCCTTGCTTTCTAAGGCTTATACAATGGTCAGCAGAGATTGAAGATTACCACCAGTCTGTTTAAATGCTTAATCATTTGATGCTCTGTGGAAGAGCAGGGAGATGGAAACTACACCTTCTTGCATGAGCTAGGTTAACTCACTCACCTGAACATCCTACACAAAAAATGTGAGAAAGTTGGAAGAGATAGACTCTGGCATAGAATCAGTAAGGGTGGAAAAGACCTCAGAGATCATCAAGTCCAACCTAGCACCCAACACCTCAGGACTAACTAAACCATGGCTCCAAGTGCCACATCCAATCCCGTCTTGAACACCTCCAGGGATGGTGACTCCACCACCTCCCTGGGCAGCACATTCCAATGGCCAATTCCTCTTTCTGGGAAGAACTTTCTCCTCACCTCCAGCCTAAACTTCCCCTGGCACAGCTTGAGACTTTTGGGTAGTTGTAGAGAGCAAGAAGGCCTCCCCTGAGCCTCCTCTTCTCCAGACTAAACCACCCCAGCTCCCTCAGCCTCTCCTCACTGTAATTTTCCACACTCCCTGTAATTCAGGAAGTTTTGTCCACTGGATTTAATTTTATTTCATTATTGTGTCACATTTCACAAAACATGGAGACAAAAGATAATCATGAACCAGCAATTCACTCTTGTGGCCAAGACAGGCAACGGTATCTTGAGGTGCATTAACAAGAGCGTGACCAAAGGGCTGAGGGAGGTTCTCCTCCCACTCTGCTCTGCCCTAGTAAGACCCTGTCTGGAGCACGTGTCCAGGTCTGGGCTCCTCAGTTCAAGAGGCAGATGGAACTACAAGAGGAAGTCCAGCAGAGGGCTATGCAGATGACGAGGGGACTGGAGCATCTCTCACACAGACAGGCTGTGAGACCTGGGACTGTTCAGCCTGGAGAAGACTGAGAAGTGATCTTCTCAAGCCTTATCAGCATCTAAAGGCAGGTGCCAAGAGGGTGAGGCCAGACTCTTTTCAGTGGTGCCCAGTGACAGAACAAGGGCAAAAGGCACAAGAGGGAGCACAGGAAGTTCCACTTGAACATGAAGAAAAACTTCAGTGACAGAGCACCAGAACAGGCTGCCCGGAGAGGCTATGGAGTCTCCTTCTCTGGAGACTTTCTAAACCTGCCTGGATGCATTCCTATGCAACCAGCTCTAGGTGAACCTGCTTTAGCAGGGGGGCTGGACTAGCTGATCTCCAAGAGTCCCTTCCAACCCTTACCATTCTGTGATTACAATATGCAGGCTTTTAGCCAGTTTAATTTAAACACCTCTTCTACTAGCAATGGCCTAGAGCAAATGTTTCAACTTTTCTCTGGGTTGGAATTCGGATTCAGGTGAACTTGCTCCCCAGAACAAATGCAGGCTTAAGATCCTTGTAATGGAGGGATCTCTTCCATTGTCTATTGTCATTATGGCCTTGTGAACACACTGATCTTTAACTAGAGCCACGCTCCATGTGTTTTACTGAAGCTTCTTTTGTGCTGCAGAAACCACGTCACCTGCTCTTGGGAGATTGCCACTGTTAACACAGTTTGCTTTTAGCACTCATTTATCACTTCACTGATTAAAAGCCACGGACAAGGAAAGCCTCAGACAGGAACTCTACCTCTGCCCTGAGTCATGGAGTTTGGACTAAGCACTTGAAAAGACCAAACAACAGTACATGCTGCAGGAAAGCACCAGGCTACTCAGGTCAGCCTTTGTTAGAAACAAACAGTTCCCAAACAATACATGACTGAACTTTTTTAATGTTGGAAACCCAAGCAGCTAAGGAGAACACAAACAAATTGCTTTCACCCCCCACAAACCATTAGGAGACTTTGTGCTGCAACTGGAAACTCCAGATTCTGCTTACAACGTAAAAATGAAGCCTCTAAACATATTTATGTTTAATGACTTAGGTGAGAATCCTGCAGTAGTCACAGGGAAGATGCAATCCCTTGTTATAACTCTCCCAGGTGGAAGGACAGCTCAAGAGGTCACTGAGGTCCTTCCAACACGTTGTGCCCCACACCCGACGGCTGCAAAGCTCCAGCACAAGAGAGAGAACAAGGCAGGAATCACTTCAACCCTTCAATCAGCTTTACAGCTTACAGTCCCCAGCCACGCTCTCCATTTCCCTGACACTGCTCCAAGCAATGGAGAGGCTTGTGTCTCCAGCAGCTACAGAAACTCAAAGCAAACCACTATGGCAGTAAAACCCCCAAATATCCATGTGATTGCTGCTTCCACTTACGGCATTATTACCCTGGTTGAGCTCTGCTGGATGAGGGATGGGGCAATACATATACAATACAATACACCAGGTTGAAAGAGACCTCAAGATCATCATGTCCAACCCATCAACCAATCCAACCCACCCAAACAACTAACCCATGGCACCAAGCACCCCATCAAGTCTCCTCCTGAACACCTCCAGTGAAGGTGACTCCACCACCTCCACGGTCAGCCCATTCCAATGGGCAATCACTCTCTCTGTATAGAACTTCTTCCTAACATACAGCCTAAACCTGCCCTGGCACAGCCTGAGACTGTGTCCTCTTGTTCTGGTACTGCCTGCCTGGGAGAAGAGACCAACCTCTGCCTGGCTACAACCTCCCTTCAGGTAGCTGTAGAGAGCAATAAGGTCACCCCTGAGTCTCCTCTTCTCCAGGCTAAGCAACCCCAGCTCCCTCAGCTTCTCCTCATATGGAACAACCAGGTCAGAGCTGTATTACCCCAAGGGCTTCACAGGGCTGAAATAAACATGGAGAAGATACAGTACACCAGTAAAACAAAGTTACCTTGTGAAAGGCCTCTCAAACCCTTAGCAGACCTAAATTAAAGGTCTGTAATTTTTTCCATCTGCCCTCCAGACTGAATTACAAATTCATCACATTGAGGATTGCATCCACCACCAGCCCCACACATGCTGCATCCCCAGCACCTCCTCTCTTTTCCCAACTCTGTCCTCTGCTTTATCATGCTTCTCAGTGTGTGTGCTGGGGGACTCTCCTCACACTAACAACCTGATCATAACTTGTCAAGGACACAGATCTTCACACAGGCCAGAAAACCTTTCTTTGTTGAGGCAGGTTCCCCCACACTGCTCTGGTTTAAGACTCCTCCTGACAGGGTGCTGGGCCATCGCATTTAAACTACACCACCACCCAGAAAGGAGGGACCAGATGACTCTTGGGGTCTCTTCCAACCTGGCATTCTATGAAGAGAAAAAAAATGGACAGAAACCTTTAATATGTCATAGGTTAAGCAGTATACAAAATACTCCAGTTTTGCTGAGAATATCCTGAAGTTTTGTGTAGGACTCACTGTTTAAACAAAAGAGGTTTCAAAATAAGTTCAGTCTCCTCTGACCAAAACATTGGAAAGGCTTCCTCAGCCCTTTTCTTAAGCAAAAGACATGAAGATGAACAGCATTTCAGGTTCCACACAGTATTTTCATTTAGTCAAATAAAATATCTCAGATGCCTCTACCCATCCCACCCAAAAGGGACAGAACCTTCTGCTTTGCTGAATAGTTCCAGCTCGAGTTCAAGCTTTTCAAATACTTCCCAGATTTTCAGAGCTACAGAGACAGTTGCTCTTTTTCCCTTCCTGCCACTATTATTTGTATTCTTAATTTCTACAGCTAAGTCCACAGGGCATCCATGGAAGAAGAGGCAGATGTAGTGAAAGCAAACAGGAAAACTATCCTGTCAGCCATCCAGGCATCCTTCTAATGAGACAAAGCACAGGTGAAATGGTAAAAGCTCAGTGCAGGGTTGGCAGGCTATTTGTATTCAGGCAATTAATACCTACATAATGTGTTCAGATACACAATGCTGTAGCTTTTACATGGCCACTGTGGATGATTTACTTAATGGCCACCAATTCCAACAAGCAGGAAGGGGGGGGAAGAATATTTCAGAAAAGCAAGCATCAAAGCAGCAATTAGTCATACAGCCCTGATGCAATATCAAAACCACCACACAGCAACTTCTGCCTTGGCAAGCTTGCAACATCTCTGAACACAGAACAGCAGCTTTCTGCTTGCAGGGTGTTCCCAGACACTGGCACACGGAATTATAGGGAGACCAGCAGCATTCAGGGAAATAACATCCATGGCTCCCTGCAGATAAAGAGTCTCTCTGCAGATTGCTCTACTTTACCACAGAAACCTCCAAGTCTCTTGTCACAACCATAACAAAGTTCTCCAGTAGCTGAACAGCTCTAGCAAACATGGACAAACAATGGGTGTTTATACCAGTGCACTTAGCCCCCAGGGAGCATAAATGCTTTTCTTCTCATAGCAAAGCAACTGGATTATCCTCTAAGGGAGGTAGCTGAGGCCCCACCCCTGAAGACATTCAAAGTGAGGCTCAACAGGGCTCTGGGCAACCTGGTCTAGTTGAGGATGCCCCTGCTGACTGCAGAGGGGATTGGATTAGATGACCTTTGGGGGTCCCTTCCAACCCAATATAGGCTTTCAGATTGTTTATACAAAACAGATTCTTCTATTTCCCTTTTTCAACTTCAAAGTAGGCAAGAACATTTTGTCATGAACTACCCTGGCTCAGAACAGACATTGCTAAAAGCCATTTCCCACCACTTTGCAGGTGAGGAGCTCCTGCTTAGGAGTTAAGGAAACTCTACATTCTTCTCCTGGTAGCAAGGACTCACAGGAGTGAAAACACTAGGAGGTGGCCTGCATTTTAGCACTGTCTAGGAAACACCACAGAAACCTCAGCACTCCCAGAGCAGCAGTTCTGAACCACCTTTGTGGAAGACACTGTTTTCAGTGAATCAGGCAGTAGGGCAAAGTAAGCTGCTGCTTTGGGGCACAAATGAAATGTTTTGTTAATGCTAGTTCTGCTTTCACCCACTTCCTCCAGTTCAGCCTGGCCTCAGTCCACACTCTGCTGAAGTCAAAGGGTCTGGTGCCCATCACTTTCTGTTCCTGGTATCTCGAAAGGAAGTTCTACATTGAAGCTACCACATCAGCTTACCTAGGACTACTTCTTTCTACACTAGGCCCCTGTATAGATGCTTTTTACAAAGGTTGGTTTTGTCTCACAATGCAAGAAAACTTAGGCCTTTTGGAAGCAAATTAATGAGGAATGAAAGGAGATATATCACCACCAGGTGGATATGGACACATCAGGTGTGTCCATATCAGTCAGAGACAGGAGCTAGAGCACAAAAATCACAGAACTGTCAGGGTTGGAAGGGACTGCAAGGATCATCCAGTTCCAACCCCCCCCTGCCATGGGCAGGGATGCCCTGTACTAGATCAGGTTGCCCAGAGCCACATTCAGGGATGGAGTTTCCTCCACCTCCCTGGGCAACCTGTTCCAGTGTCTCACCACCCTCATGGTAACGAGCTTCTTTCTAACATCTAATCTAAATGTACCCTGCTCTAGCTTGGATACACCACCCCCCACCCCCCCCCCCCCCCCCCAGTCTTATCACTACCCAGCACCCTAAAAAGTCCCTTACCAGCACAGTAAGGTAGCTCCCCACACATTCCCATCCCATGCAAGGCAGAGCTTTCAGTGAAAAGGGACAGACCTCTCAAATCTTACTTACAAGTACCTTTTCTGGACAGCCTTCACCAGTCACACTCACTTTAAGACTGACACAAGGTTAAGCTTGTGCATAAGCTTTGTCTTGGCTGTAGGCATGAATAACGGAGAAAGGCATTACGTGAAACTGAAGATAGACACAAGAGCCCAAAAGGATCAGAAGTTTTGTTTCTTTGCTCACTCTGTGTTCAGAGCAGCATGTTTAACATTATAATGTTACTTGGCAGCAGCTCTATAACACTGCTGATTATCAGAAACTATGGTATGTACCCTAGGGCTGAACTACAGCACAGGAGGCAGCAATTAAAACTTGTAAATACACCCAAAAAAATCATCCCTCTGCACCATCAGCAAGAAGGAGAGTATCTGCTGACTGTGCTGAAAAGAAATGCAATCCACATGCTTCTGTCTGTATCTAATTTCTCTCACTTCGCATGCTTGGCAAAAGAAACCATTTGTAAGTCTATGGAAGGCACCAGAGTACAGCTTGGCTTTCCCCATTACATTTATTTCATGCATTCTAGAGTATTTTGGGGTTTTTTACCTGAACAAGTGAAAATTTAAGGAAAGCAAGGTTATTTCTTCAGATTAAGATTTAAAATCATTTAATAATCAGGTGTGACCCAGTCTCTCAGTCTGGTGTAATGCAACACATTACCTGCACAGTCTACAACTGCTTCTGCTGTTGGCTGGTTTTCATAGAATGGCTTATCTTGGCAGGCACCTTAGAGAGCATCTGAGTCGTTAGCCATTGGGATGTGCTGCCCAGGGAGGTGGTGGAGTCACCGTCCCTGGAGGTGTTCAAGAGGGGATCGGACATGGCACTTGGTGCCATGGTCTGGTCATGGGGTCTGTGGTGACAGGTTGGACTTGATGATCTTTGAGGTCTCTTCCAACCTTGGTGATTCTGTGTGTGTGATATATTCCAACCTCCCCAACATGGGCAGGGACACCCTCACAACTAGACTGGGCTGCTCAAGGCCTTCCCCAGCCTGGCCTTGAACATCCTCAGGGAAGAGGCATCCACAACCTCCCTGAGCAACCTATTCCAGAGAGTCACCCACCGCATACTGGAGAGCTTCTTCCTAAAATGCAGTCTAAACCTACTGTCCCTCATCTTAGAACCATTCTCCCTTGTCCTATTTCTAGACACTCTTATGAAGTGTCCCTCTCCTTTCTGATCTCTTCTGATGAAGACATCAATGCAGAATACATTAGCATCAAATTCCATTTTTAACTTCATCCTCCTCCTGGACTCCCCTCCCACTCCTCACCTCAAAATAAAAGGCAATAAATTCAGATCTAAGCTTTCGATGCAGCTGCTACAAGTTGATGAGCAATTCCTACACATCACAGTAACTTCAGTGAAGTCACCAGAGTGTGTTCTGTGCACATCCAGCCTGTGCACTCGCTGCCCCTTCAGCCATAAGCAGTTTTGTTCATTGTCTAGTCCTTCAAAATGTCTTTAACTGAGACAATCTATCAGAAAACTTTCAGTGGCCTATTTCAGCTTTCAGTGATTAAAGCTACTGAGATTTTCACAAAAACAAGCTTACTTTCAGTGTCAGCAGTGACCACTGATGCTTTTTGTAGGCTCTATTATTAACTGCTCACTTGGAGAGAAAAAAAGGCTGCAAGTTGTGAGGAAATTAAGTGTTTCCTGCTTAATTTGAGAAGCTGATGTCTGCACTGTGACCCACAGATAAGTAGTGCATAAAAATAAAGATTCACTGACAAGCTTTAATAAGGACTTCCCTGTTTTCCTGTCCACTGAGTAAGAGCTATTGTTTTTACTTATGGACATGGTTTATAGTTTACAGCTCCTGTTTTAAATCACACTATGAAATCACCAAGGAAGAGCTGCCAAGTACCCCTGTACTACTTAATGAGTAAAACATATTCCAAGTAATCCACCTCAGAGACAAACATCAGCATCACTTCTCCTCTGCCCACTGACAGAACTCTTAATTGGTACCAAGGGGCTCTGTAAGAAGCACTTTGTTTTTTCCTTCACCAGAAGTTAAAAATGCTATTCCACCACGGTGCCAGTGATTAAAAACAAACCCCTCTTTGCCATTCCCATATGTCACTGTCCCAAGACACCAACCTGAGTCACAGCAAAATGCTGACAAAACTGTTAATCAAAATTAGAAGTTATAACCTCACAGAGCAGAACATTAGAGGTTGGAAGGGACCTCCAGAGATCATCAGGTCCAACCCCAATGCCAAAGCAGGATCACCTAGGGTATCACAGTATCAGTCAGGGTTGGAAGGAACCACAAGGATCAGCTAGTTCCAACCCCCCTGCCACAGGCAGGGACACCCCACACTAGAGCAGGCTGGCCAGAGCCTCATCCAGCCTGGGCTTAAACACCTCCAGGGATGGGGCCTCAACCACCTCCCTGGACAACCCATTCCAGGGCTTCACCACTCTCATGGGGAAGAACTTCCTCCTCATGTCCAGCCTGAATCTCCCCACCTCCAGCTTCATTCCATTCCCCCTAGTCCTATCACTACCTGACAGCCTGAGAAGTCCCCCAGGCAGATTTTGAATGTATCTAGAGAAAGAGACTCCACAACCTCTCTGGGCAGCCTGTTCCAGTGCTCTGTCACCCTCACTGTAAAGAAGTTTCTTCTCCTCATATTGAGGTGAAACCTTCTGTGTTTGAGCTTGTACCTGTTGTGCCTTGTCTTACTACTGCACACCACCAAAAAGAGCTTGGTCCCCTCCACTTGACACCCACCCCTCAGATATTTATGGACACTGATCAGATCCCATCTCAGTCTTCAAGACTAAACAGCCCCAGGGATCTCAGTCTCTCTTCAGAGCGGAGATGCTCAAGTCAGAGGCATCCTCATGGCTCTCCATTAGACTCTCTCCAGCCAATCCCAGTCTCCCTTGAACTGCAGAGCCCAAAGCTGAGCACAGTATTCCAGGTGTGGTCTCACCAGGGCAGAGTAGAGGGGGAGAAGAACCTCCCTAGACCTGCTGGACATCTCAATACATTTTACTATCTTAATAAATGAGATTTAGGCCCATGGCTGAAAACTACTCCATTAACATTACAGGAGCTTGTATATAACTGTTGTACAAATGTTTGCAGCGACACTCAATTACATACCACAGTGAAAACCTCAAATGCTGAGCTGCATTAGAGAGGTCTTGTTCTCTAACTGTAAACCTCCCTCTTGTGAGTACCACAGATGCAACATCAGTTTAAGAGCAAAACTGCACCCTTAGTTTGTATTAAATTAAGGCAGAATTGTCATCAGAAAGGTGGCCCAATCTCTTTTTCACAATTTCCTTTACTCTGCACATTCATGCAAGTCAACCTGAGTGAAGTCAGGTTGGGTTCTGATGTAGCACTGATTTTCAGTTAGCACAGGAAAATCCTGGGGTTCACTGGCTTTCTTTAAATTGGCCCTTCCTGTAAAACAGAAAGGGCCACAGCTGGGAAAAATGGTATCTGTATAAAAAATACACACAGAGGTATGTATACACATATCTAGAGAGATACAGAGATAGATAGACAGATAGATATCTTCACTTCTCCTTTGCAGTCTCTGCTCAAATTCTCTTTTCTGGCTTGGAACTTGCATTCTAACTTTCTCACTCTCAAACAAGACTTTAATTTTCTATGCCTCTCAGTTTCAGTCTGTAACACAAAACAGGTTATTAAAGGCAGAAAAGAGAAGTTGCATTACTTTATAACCTTCATTACTTTGAAACTCCAACGTAGGTTCCTTTCACGTACACACAAGATGTGTTTTAGAGCAGAAAGAACTTACTGAGCTACGAGACACTGACATAAGTATGAAAACTAGGAAGTTGTCAAGGGTAATCAAGCTCATCTTCTGGAAACAGTGACAATGAATGGGTATTAGTTCACAGGACAATCTGACTGAAGGACCAGGCCCAGCAACTTGCTGAACAGAAGTTAGTTTGTACCTGTCACACTGGTTCTTGGACAAATCCCTAGCAGTTCACAAAGCAAGTGGCATGCATACGAAATGTGACTGGGGTGAAGGGTCCACCAGCACATTAAGTCACACACAGCCACCAATTACCAAACTGACTGAAAAGACAATTGCCACTCTCTTGTAAAAAGACAATGTATCACTGAGAAGCCTTCAAATACCAGGAAATGTCAGGCCTCATCCTCTCAGCAGGTCTGCCCTGAAGCATCACATGCTCTTGGGCTATGATTTTTGTTACACTGATGGGTGTCAAACAAAGCAATGCAAAGGGGCAAGATAAGGATCCACAAGGGTCAGGAATGCTGCCTGAGTCCAGACTCTCCTTGCTATGCTATTTCTTGGGCAAACAGAAGTAGAGATGGTTCTTGGATGCCTCACCAAGCCCTTCCAATGAATTCTAATTGTGGTGATGAACCTACAAAGAAGTGACTCAGGTAGTGGTGATCTCCCTGCAGTTCTGTACACCCTACATATAATTCTCGGTAAAGTTTGGGTTTGGATGGGTTCATTTAATGCTCAAATCACAAGCAACCTTTGAGCAAGAAGGCTACCAAAACAGAAGTGGGAACAGCCTTGCCTACAAAAGCCATGCTAGGACATCAGAAGAGCCGAAAAGGAGACCAACTTCTTCAATGCAGATACAAATGTAAAGATCTGGGTGATGGCAGAGTTTCCCCCTCAAGGACCACCTACTAATCTGGGTCAGCATGAAGTACCTTTACACTGGGGTAATTCAGCTCATGCACTGGAGGGGGAGAGGGCTGAAAGGCATTGGTTGCTTTTGGGAAAGGGGGAAATAAATCACACCCCTAAGACAAAGTAATTAGAGTTGTTAAGGACATACACAGGCTACTATGCGAGCTCAGATCCTCAACACACTGACACAAGCATTGCTTGACTTGTTTCTCAGTATTCTGGACCTCAGCCCTACCACCAGGGATGTCTGACACTTAAACTGGTAAACAGGAGGAAGTTCAATGTAAGTGTTGAGCTGAACTCTGACCCTGTTATTTCTCCATTTTTATGGAAGCAGACTTAGGGATCATTGCTTCTCAGTAAAGGCTGGCATCAAACTCTCAAGCAATGCTACAGATCTAGAAGGCCTTCACAGCAAGAGGCTGCAATTCTAACATAAAATTTCTCAGCTTCTGAAATTCACCTCCCAGCACATAACATTAACACTGCTCACAGCGCTCAAGAGGTACTTTTAGCAACATGCAAGCAAGCTGCTTAGACTTGTCAAAGTTTTCTTTTATGTATCAAATAGTTAAAGACTCTATTCAAAGAGATTTTGTTGATATCAGTAAGTATATAGAATGGTTTCTTTGTGACAGCAAAGTATTTTGTCATATTATGAAACAACTTCTATGTTGTGTGATTTTATATAAACACTGTCAACTCACGTTGAAAGCTGGAGGGAGAAACAAGAATCAAAACAGGAACCTTAGCTAAGAGAGGCAGAGCAGCACAGAACAGAAAGATGAGTCATGCCATAAGCTACTATAATGTCAATAATTAAACTTCAGGAATCCTGGGAGGTGCCAAAGTATCATCACCCCTATTTAATATGTTAATCATGGTATTTATGTTCCACTAGAGATTTCCAGACAGCAGCACTCAGGGCACATTTCAAAAGGCCTGAAGATTTGCCTGTCAGGCTGCATGCTATGCTAACAAAAAGCAGCCTTATGTCCTCCATGTGATTAGACCTCTTATGCCAACACCGTATCTTTCAAGTGCCAGGCAGCAGCACTCAGATCTCTTATGGCCACAAAAATTACATCAACACACACACCTCCCACCACCTTCAACAATACTAGCAAGTCTCTCCACAAGAAACGTGAGGATTTCAAGGCCAGTGAACAGGACCTCTCTTTCCCTCAGCAGCCACTCTCAGCAAACATCATTTTTCTTGAAGCATGAGAGGAAGAGGTCATGGTAGAGAGTGAAGGGAGAAAGATGTGGCACCAGCTTTACAACGGGATCTTATCAGAACTCTTCCCTCTCTTCTTTCCACATCTATCTATCTCCTAAAATCCCCAGATCTCAGGTACTTGCAGCTCTGCCACTTCACCAGCAACTGGAGGGCCCAAGGACTGAGTGCTGATAGCTAAGGAGAACAACCAAGTGACACCACAGCTCAGAGAGGGGCTGCGGACAGAGGCATAACAGCACAGCGACAAAGGGCGTCTCAGAATGGCACAGAATTAGTAACACCGATGCTGTGACAGTGTTGTGTAACAACTGATGTGCCAGAACAATCAGGTGTCACGCTCAGAGTTACAACACTATGGCAGAACTGATGTTGTCGCCAACGCTGACCGCAGAACGCAGAAGGTGTCTGCAAGTATGTTATCAAAACCAGCTTCAGGGCCATTACAGGAGCTGATGGAGAGATCCAAATCTCCACACACTACAACAGGACATCAGATTTTCCTATTTTGTTCTTGCCATCGGAAGTTCACCTTCTACAAAGTTGAAGCGAGACATTCAATCCACAGGTCATCCAAGACGCCAGAGAATTAAATACCTTCTCCTTCCCATTACACCCTAAGTGGAGCAGGACGTGAAATTCTGATGCAGGCAACAGACCTAATTCTAAGCAAACCAGAGAATACTAGAAAAGCGTCCTCTCCCTTACTATGCCTCTCTATAAAAGCAACTATTATCGCCCCTGAAAAAAATCAGGTCTGTGTCTTTTTTACACTGACGACTGCTGCGCTCAGCACAGTCTTGCAGGTGAAGTCTCACCAGGGCACAGCAGAGCAGAGCAGCAGAAACGCCTTCCGCGACCTGCCCGCTACGCTTCTCTTGATGCACCCCAGGCTACAGTCGACTTTCTGGGCTGTAATCGGACACTGCTGGCCCACGCTCAGTTTTTAATCCAACAAGCCCAGGGCCTTCGCAGCGTCGCTCTCATCCCACTCGGTGCCCAGCCGGTGCCTGTGCTCGGGACCCACAGACGCATCTGCAGGGGCTTCCCCTCACCCCGCGGCACCTACCCCCAGTGCGGCCCGCTGGTGCTAAACCAGCTTACCACGGGCAGCTGCCCAGGGAGAGGAGAGGAGGCAGGAGCCGCTGCCCCGGCCCGCGGCGGGCTCCTACCTGCTGCGTGAAGTAGCGGGTGAGGTAGGGGCCGGTCGGCGGAGCGGTGCCCCAGCGGCGGTAACGGGAGGAGAACAGGGCGCCAGTGGCGCCGGCCAGCAGAAGAAACAACAAAAGCCGCAGCATGGCCAGAAGCTGCAAGGGCTGCCCGCCGCCCCGACAATTTATAGCAGCCCCGCCGCCCCCGCCCGCGGGCTGCCCCAGGCCGGCCCCCGCGGGGAGCGGCGGGCGGCAGGACCCAGCGCAGGGAAAGAGGCTGCGCGGGCGCCCCCAGCAGGCAGTGCTGTGCGACCCACCCCCGGGGTGGGCGGGGTTATCCCCCCCATGTGCCGGGGTGGGCACTATAGAGTGAGGCTTTCCGATTGGCTGTCTGTCGAAAGCGCCTGTCGCGCGCACTGTCGGAGTTGGCCGCGGCGGCTCGGATAGGAGAATTCGGTCTCGCGGCGTTCTGCAGCGAGACGGCGATTTGCTGCTTGAAACACCTGACCCGCCCTTCTCGCCGCCGGGTGCTGCGCGGAGGGGCGTGTGAGAACGAGCCGGGCATGTTATTGGAGAGTGGCTGCGTCCCCGCCCTCCTGCGTCCCCGCCCTCCTGCGTCCCCTGCTTTCCGCCGCGCGTGGGGTGCGGCGGCTGTGTGCTGCGGGAAGGGTTTCCTCGGGGCCGGGGAACGGCCACGGTGACCACCTTCCGACGTTTTCTTTCGGGGGGGCTGCGCTTTCCCTTACCCGGCGCCCTACCATTTGCCTTGAAGCGCGGTGCTTGGGATCGGGAGGCGGAGACTCCACTGGGTCATGGGGTGCTGGAACAGGCACGTGGGTAAGAACGATAATACTTCATAACTGAAGCGTTTTCTGAGTGCCGAGCAAAACTTAAAGTGCCCACGACAAGGCTAGGTGCAGCGTTTACCGCGGCCTGCGTCGGGGCAATCCGAAGCAAAACAATGTCAGGGCAGTGAGAGGGTTGAAAGCAGCGCCGTGGAGGGGCCTTTGGGGGTGTTGGTGGGCAAAAAACCGAGTAACTGAAATAAGTGAACGGAAAAACTGAATGTGAGCCAGCAGGTCAAGGGCGGGGGGGATTCTAGCTCTCTGCTGTGGTGAACAAAGGACGTAGAACCTGCTTAAGAGGGTCAGAGGCTATGAAGATGATCAGGATAGAACACCTCTCCTGTGAACACAGCCTGGGACGGTTGGGGTTATTCAGCCTGGCGAAGGCTCCAGGGAAACCTTGTTGCAGCCTTTCAGTATGTAACGGGGGAAGGGACTTCTCATCAGGGAGTACAATACAATACAATACAATACACACCAGGTTGAAAGAGACCTTCAAGATCATTGTGTCCAACCCATCAACTAATCCAACCCACCTAAACAACTAGACCATGCAGCCAAGCACCCCATCAAGTCTCCTCCTGAACACCTCCAATGAAGGTGACTCCACCACCTCCACGGGTAGCTGATTCCAATGGGCAATCACTCTCTCTGTATAGAACTTCTCCCTAACATCCAGCCTAAATCTCTCCTGGCGCAGCCTGAGACTGTGTCCTCTTGTTCTGGTACTGGCTGCATGGGAGAAGAGACCAACCTCTGCCTGGCTACAACCTCCCTTCAGGTAGTTGTAGAGAGCAATAAGGTCAG
This sequence comes from Colaptes auratus, assembly GCA_015227895.2. Taxonomy (NCBI): domain Eukaryota; kingdom Metazoa; phylum Chordata; class Aves; order Piciformes; family Picidae; genus Colaptes; species Colaptes auratus. The sequence goes on from CM037631.1 coordinate 28,994,272, forward strand.
GACAACGAGTAACAGTTTTAAACTGAGCGAGGGTAGATATAGATTAGATATGAGGTAGAACTTGTTTGCTCTGAGTGTGGCGAGGCACTGGAAGAGGTTGTTTGGGTAAGTTGCAGATGCCCTATCTCTGGAAGCGTTCAGGGTCAGGTTGGATGAGGCTTTGAGCAACTTGATCTGGTGGAAAGTGTCCCTGTCTATAGCAGGGAAGCTGGAACCAGATGATCTTTACGGTTCCTTCCAACCCAAACTATTCTCTGCTTTTGTGACAGTGAGTGACAGGGGTGGGGTGAAGCCAGTGCAGCCTTCAGCATCCTTGTGCTGTGTCCGCTGCCAGCTGGCCTGGCCTGGCCTCTCACTGTCGGCTTCTGGGGAGTGATGGGGCTGGAGTGGGAGAAGGCTTCTCATTAAGGGGCAAAAACTGCAGTGTGAGACCTGTTACAACTCGTGTGGTGTTGGGTTTTGGGTGGGTTTTTTTCAGGAAGAGTTTAAGGCAATGAGGCCACGAGAGGGCACCAGGTGCTGATGGAAAGCTCAGTGAGGCTTCAGGGCTGTGGAAAAGGAAAATTCTTTAGAGGCTGGCAGTGGGGAGCACCCTGAGTGTTGCCTGGGTATGTGGGTCCAGAGGTTTGGCTTGGAGCAGGTAAAGTACAATAGATCCAAACAGCCTATGTCCAGATAACTAGTACTGTATTTCTACCACAGAGAACTAGAGGTGCCTATCGAGGCTCTTTCCTCTAAGCTCTTGCCAGAATCTGTGTGACTTTGTGCAGACTGTGCTTTATCTCCCATATTCCAGTGGAATACTTGAAGTGTTTGCTGTGTTCTCAGGGGTCTGTGGGTTTTATTTCATTTAACCCCATGTTGTGATGTAACTCTGCATTAAGAAATGAAAAAATCAGAAACTAATTTGCTGCAGTGCTCTGCTCAAGGATAGTTCTAATAAAGATCCCCTAAGTACAGGTGGGACTTGGCATGATTTATCTGCAGTGCTGTGCAAATATGAACACTTCCTTCTTGTGTATCTTCACCTTTTCTTTCTAAGGGTTAATTAAGGTTTACAATAGATGTTGCCTTACTTGGGCTCCCACTTGCAAATGCAGATCATCATTTCCTGAGGGTCACCTTTCAGTATGTTCAAACAACACAACTAGAAGCAGTTAATATTATTAACATCTCATAAAATGAGAACTCTTTCAACCATTTGGACTTGCTTGTTTCAGGTGATGCTGTGAGCACATGAATAGTGTGAGAGGACTCTTGGCTGCCTCTGTGATTTCCATCCAGGACTCCTGCTTTGTCTATCCTGCCTGTCAAAAATGCTCTTCTAGGCTGATTCTGGGTGCTAGAAGGTAAGTTCTGTTTTGAGGGTCATTAACTGTCAGAGGCCTTGGGGGATCTCTGTTAGCTGAACACAAATTAGAACAAATTGCTGAAAATCCAGCCATCACAGAAATAATTGCTGATTTCAGGTACTTGTTACTTACCACTGTGTAGATCTCATTGTATTCCAGTAGCAGCCTGGGGTCGTTGTGGATCGAGACTTCTATTGCGTTCAGTGCCATGCCTTGTCGAATGGCAGCTCAGGGTAGTCAGCGATGTGTGTTGATAGCTTCCAAGCGCATCCCCTGCACTCCAGCTCTTCAGTGCTGTTTCTGAGCTGGAAAGCACTGGTTGAAAGCCCCTCCAAATCAAGTCCTAATCTTTCAAAATGTCTTCTCAATTTATCTGTGCAGTGCATCAGGTCTGATGCATCAGCAAGTCCTGTATGACTCTTCCACTGACTGTGTGTCCAGAAATGGGTGGGCTTTCCTTTTCACTCCTGCTGTAGTATGGAAGTGTGTGGCACTCAGGAGAACAGTAAATCGATGAGTGTCAGCACGAAAGGGAAGGAGCTGACTTCATAAAGCAAGAATAGCTGTTGTTTCAGATGCTCAAGTGAAAAGATAGCAGTGCTGGTTGCTGGTATTTTTTTAACTATTATGTTTGAGCTACAGGAATTAAAATCTCAAACCAGAACAAAACCCGAAAAGAGGGATGCAGGGAACTCAAAATTACTCCCTAGGGGCCGCTCAACGCCCGCTGTGTCACCCACTTCACAACAGGCCAGCGTTTAATAAATCACCCTCAGGAGCCAGAGGGATCCTGTCATGTTACAAACCCCTTGCTGAGCCTGTCACAAGATTGATGTCTCAAGGAGTAAAGAAGGCATCTTAAAGTTTGCAAGGGAATACTTGATACATTACAGCAGTATTGCCGATGGCTGCAGATAAGTTGTTACCTCAGCAGTGATTAACAGAAGTTCACATACTCAATCTATTTTATCCTTTACTGCCTTGTCAGGTTTAACTGTCTGAAATGTGGCTGCACTGGTGAAGCTAAAGATGCCAGCTACAGATACAGATTGTCCCTAAAGATTGCTGACACTGATGACTTGTTTGACATTACGGTGTTTGGAAGTTGCTTGGATCCATTCTTTGGGGTCACCGCAGAACAGCTGCAGAGGTAAGGGCGAGCTTGTTGCCAGCTAGAGAGCTGCTGCTTTTTCTTCAGCCTAAACAAAATGGCTGGTGGGGAGACGAGTGGGAGGAAGCTGCTAAAGTGCTTTCTTCCAGCATTTCCTTGCTACCCATCACCCTGAGAAAATGCTGAACTTTAGTTTCTTCCTGAGATCCAGACATTTGAGATGGATTACTTCTGTGCAATAGAAAAGATCCTCCACTTGTTTGCTGAAGGCAGCTGCTGCCTGTTGAGTTTCACAGCTTGGTTGGACTTCTTCCTTGTGTCTTTCCTTCTTTATTTGACGTTACTGATTTTCTTTTGTCTGGTGTCATGATTACCAAGCAAACTGGCTTTTCCAGAGACTTAGACAGATTTTTTCCCTCAAGATTTTAGAATACAAATTTTCAGGCAAAGATAGAGTTTGGAGTTTTATCTAACAATTTGTGCACCATATGACTTCGATATGACCAGATCTTCCTTTAGCAAGGAGAGATTTCAAGGAAAGCCTTGCAGTCCCCACAGGCTGATCACCCACGTTTTAAGCTTCAGATATGTGAAGCTGCTAGGATGGGATGTTCAGGTGCACTCACTGCTGCTTTCTCTGTGTTACTTTCTAATGCCTTTCCACTGGCTCAAGGGTGAACACTTTCAAAATCCCAGATTAGCAGCATGAGTAGAGTAGAATAGAATAGAATAGAATAGAATAGAATAGAATAGAATAGAATAGACTAGAATAGAATAGAATAGAATAGACGAGGTTGGAAGAGACCTTTGAGATCATCAAGTCCAACCCATCATCCAACGCCATCTAATCAACTAAACCATGGCACCAAGCAGCCTCTCCAGTCTCTTCCTAGACACCTCCAGGGATGGTGACTCCACCACCCCCTGGGCAGCACATCCCAATGGCCAATCTCACTTTCTGTGAAGAACTTCTTCCTAACATCCAGCCTAAACCTCCCCTAGTGCAGCTTGAGACTGTGTCCTCTTGTTCTGGTGCTGGTTGCTAGCAGAACTCTGTGTTCTGTCTGATGGCAGGCAGTCTACACTAGACTGCTGTGCTACTGTCTGCTGTGTAAAACCAGAGTTATTTGCATGCTCTGAAGGTGTGGGCAGAAAGGATGTGTAAGCAATAGCAGCATAGTGACAGCATTCTACTTTCATTGTAGTGAAACAGAAATCTCTGCCAGCCAGGGAGCACCTCGAAGCTGTGTGTATGTCAAACCTTTCAGTGTGGTTGTTTTGTTTATTTCGATTTCACTAATAAATGAACTAAACAATCAAATGTATAGGTTCTTGATTTCTTGCTTTCTCCTGTGTTTACTTTAAGCTACCACAGCATCTTCTCTTTGGCATGTCCCCTACCTGTTCTACAGCTGTGATACTGTTGCCAGGGTCTAGTCATGAGGTCTGTGGTGACAGGTTGGACTGGATGAGCTTTGAGGTCTCTTCCAACCTTGGGGATACTGTGATACAACTAAGATTCTATGTAAAGCTCCTCTGTTGGTCCAATACTTCTGTATGTGTTCACTCAAGGTGTATTCAAGACTTCAATCAGCTGTCAGGAGAAACAAACACAGATGCATCCCCAGGAGTGTTGGTTCAAGCAGTGGAAACCTGTTTCGTTGGAAAAAGATTTATATTTGGAGTGAAGGTAACTTTTAAACCACATTAGACATGGGAGTTAGCTCGTAGCCAGCCTGGGGCATAGACTGAGTTATCAAAGCATCATGTACAACATCTTTTTGGGGATTTGAGGAAAATTTAGGGCTAGGACATGGGAAGGATTCTGCTCCTCTTCCCCCAGACTTCTGTGTTATCTAAAATGATTCCCATCCAAAAGTCATCTTGAATGGCAGTAGTCAAGCTTGACAGCTTGTCAAGGCTGTTCTGCAGAGAACCTGAGCAGTGCCAGCTCCTGTGCATAGCAGTAACAGCTTGGAGCCTGCAAAAACCCATGTACAGCTTGAGCAGGAAGCAGACTGGCTCTTTTCAAGCACTTCTCTACCTTTCCCATGCTGCATAGTCTCCTGGTGCCTGGAGTGCAAGGAGAAAGGCTTCCCCCTGCAGCATTTTGATATTTCTGGATTTAAGAGCATGTTTTAAAATGTTGATAAAGCACAGCTGCTCAGCATAGGCATCTGTGGCTCTTTTATGAGTTTAACAGCTTTTGAACTACTAGTTCTTAGTAATATTTCCATAGAAACAGCCCTCTAAGTTCTCTCCAAGTGGTGCTTGTGTGAGTCATTTGTATCATGAAGTCTGGGAGCTGAATCCTACCTGGCAGGTATTTTTCTGCTCCCACAGGTGCCATGATGTTTGTATCTGAGCTGAGGTTTTCCTGATGCACAGCAGGTTAAGTAATAGAAGTTGGAGGACTTCATGGATTAACTTACCTGGAATCATTCACCAGGTCTCTAGGTCTGAAGCCTGCACAAATAGAAGAAATCCTACATGCCAGGGGCCTTGTGGCTGCTCCTGCTCACACAAGGCCTGAGCACACATTCAGAGAGTATTCAGCCTTTAGCAACAGACATTTCTGTACACATTCAGACTGTTTATTCAGCCTTGGGCTATAGACACTTCTGTATAGTTGTGTTCAGCTGTGCATACAGTTGCTTTCATCCAGATAGCACTCAGGATCAACATAACAAGCCTTCTAAAGTCCTACCTAGAAGGGTATTGTCCTCAGCTAACAGTCTTCAGCCTCAACCTTTGCATAGACTTGAGGAGTAGGAGGGTTGTTGGATTAGAAGATGGCTAATTTGCTTTTTGGTCTGTCTGGCATTGCCAGACCTTGAAGGCATAACCTTAGATAGTTCCCTCTGTGTTTTACTGTCATTTTTCACCTGTAGTTTCTGTGTAGAGAGTTGCAAGCTCTATAAAGTGCGTGTAAAGCTCTTCTGAAACACTCTGGATAAATCTGAGAGGATAAAGGCTGTAGCTTATTTGTCTTTCACAGAGGTAGCACATGGAAAATGTCATGCTGGCTGGGGTAGCTGGGCTGCCAAGTCATGTATCTGGTACCAGAGTGCTTTGCTTCACGTGTTGCCCAGTGCCTCCTAGATAAAAGGAAAGCACTGGCCTCAGGCAGCTAGCCATTTGTGTGGAGCTGCACTGGAGGGAGCTCAGAAGCACCCAGTGCCCTAAAGGGAGGAAAAAATTTCCTGAGAAGCCCTTTCTTGGTTGTTTTTCCAGCTCCAAAACTCTGTGATTGCAACAAGCAAAGAACCTCCCAGAATGATGCACTTCACAGTGCTTGGCAGTGCTGCTTTCCCAGGGAGCACTGCTTGTGTGACAGACTGGTTTGTTTTCTCTTCCCTGCAGATCCTGACAAGAAGCGAGACCTAAATTTGAGCCTACCTCTAGGCCTGTGTTTTCCTGTTTGGTTTGGCTTTGTTCGATCCCAAAGTAAAGCACTGTGCTAAGGCTTTGTTTCTTTCCCGCCCCAGGGCAGCGCAAGGGAAGATGGAGGGCACTCTGCTGCCAGCAGCATCTTGCAGAACTGTTCCAGAATTAAGAGAAGTACAAAAAACCTTACAGCCTGCCAGCTCTTCCTGCCAGACGCTGCTGTCGCCGGCTTCACTGTCATCAGCTGCTTCCACCGGCTCCTGCGGCCGGCAGACGCCTGGAGCGCTAGCAGCAGCTCGTGCTTACCTGATGCAGCTTCAGCCCCAATAGATGAACCTGCCAGTGAGCTCAGCAGCTTGTCTAGCCTGAGCAGAAACTCCTGCCTTGTTCAGTCCAGTGCCAGAGAAAGTTTCTTAGGGCCCTGGCAGCGGTCCTTCAGCCTGACTTCATCTGTTGCTTGGGTAACAGCAGAAGACTTTCCTGCTCTGGAAGTGGGAAAGCTGGTGAGTGAACAGCATGAGCAAGAGGGGAGGCCTCTCTCTGCAGAATTGTGCAGTGTAAGCCTCAACAATCAAACTCTCTTGGATTCACAGTTTTTCTGCTCTTCTGTGAAGGAAGGGAATAGAGAAGAGGACAATGAATCGAGTTTGCAGCCTGGTCAGACTGACAGTATCTCTGCAACTGATAAATTAGAGCTAGCATCCTCCTCAAAGACTGAGTGTTCGCTTGGGAACAGTTCTAGGTGGTTACACCACCCCTCACAATTTGGACTAAGCAGCATTTACCCAAAGGCTAACAGTAGGAATTATTCTTGCCCAGAGAAATCCCACAACTCCCTTTTTCACGAGAGAGATTCCTCAGCACCTAACCACACAAAGGTAGCTGGAGTGTCTCGGATGGACTCTGTGCTCTGGGATGACCTCCCATTCTCAGAAAGCCTCAATGAATTTTTAGCCAGGATAGAGGATGGCAAGAGTGTTGGGAACTCACCCAGCCTGGGTGCAGGCAGACAGGCCCTTCTTGAAAGCTGTGAGCTGGATGTAAATCTTGACAGATCTCATTCCAGGCAAACCCCAGTAGCTGGTGATCTGCCTCAAGCGAGTGTCTCGGGGAGGTTCTTGCCCCTAGCAGAGAATGATAGTTGGGAAGACATACTGCTTGCTTGTTTCCAGTCACATGGAAATCCCCTGGGTGATGATGTGTCACAGTGCGAGTCTTTATCTAGTGCTTCATCTTCAACTGATAAAGAACATGCAGCATCTTCCATTATACCTAACCCTCATCTGCCTGTTCTGTCACCATCCTTGCCAGTTGTAGCAAAGCCTTCTGTTTCTGAGAGCAGGTTTGTGCAGTCCAAAGAAGCAAGTATTGGCATTTCAAAGTCAGCATGGTCTTTTGTTAGCCTGCAGTGCACTGCTGAAGATGGAGAAAGCTCATGTGTAAAAAGGAGCAGGGCAGCTACCTCTGTGCTTTCTGCACACGATAGCTGTTTAGCTGGTTGTGCAAACAAAGAAAATCTTCTACACCGAGCCAAAGAGCAGAGCTTACAGTCACAGGGGCATGGGACTTTGATCCACACACCAATACAAGGAGGATATACAGAAGAAAATTAAAAGCATTGCCAGAACTGTCAGAAAATGTCTTCAGGAATGTTAACAGGAGAGAGATGCTGTGGAACAGTATCTCCCCTGAAGGCAGCTACAATGCTTCTGCTGATCTCTTTGATGCAAGTGCCAGAGAGGGAGCAAACCCTCTAGAAGTCTTAAATAAATCATGTACTTCTTTAACAGAAGAAGATACTTTGACAGAAAAGGTCACACCTCCTGAGCTGGTGCTTTATCCTGGAGATGGCCTCTGTAAGAGCTCAAAACTGAGCCCATCCCTCCACAGGTCTCCTGCGTTCAGTAAGCACAGCACACCAGTAACTTACTCCTTTTGTGATCCAGAATGCAGTTCAGTCAGTACTCAAGACCTTGTTCCTTATTCACAGTCGACTCCTATGAGAAAACCTCTCCAGAAGCTGTGGCCTGTTGCAGAAAGAAGCAGATCTGTCGCCTTCTTCACCCCTAAAAACCCCACTAAGATCCATTCCAAATGCAAGAGATCCAGGTCTTCCTTTCAGAACACTCTGCTGCAGCAGCTGACTGGCAGGTTAGTGAAACGGGAAAGGCCAAGTAGCAGGGAAGACAAAGAAAGTTACGGCTCTGCTTCACAGCAGTTCCCTAACAGCCAACCACCTGACCTTGGGAAGTGGATCTCTCCACCTGCCAGCAGCAGGTTGAGAACAAGTGCATCTTCAAACTCCAAGACAGTTTGCTGGGCTGCTACCTTGCAGTTGACCTGTGGGCGTAGTAGCAGGAGCCCCATTTCCGAAAGCAAAGAGAGCAGTGACGATGCTGCACGCTTCCAAAATGGGGGATTAAACCCTGGGGACACAGCCAGAGTTCTGACAACTCCTGTATCTGCAGGTGTCACCAAGCCCTCATCTTTAAATGGTACAGTCCTGGACATGTGCCCCCCTCCAGAAGGCAGGGATCTCCTCCCAGATACAAATTGTTCAGGGGGTGCATTGGAAGGGGCCACCGGCTGGTCTCCTGAGTTGTTCTTCTAAGCACAGACCCCTTTGCCAAAAGGTAGAGACACTGAAAAACATTTCTGTCCTTCTTTTGGGAAGACTTTTCCTAAGATGAGTTTTTGTTTGCAGATCTTTATACCACAGAGATAGGGGAAACAGAATGTGTAGTTGCTCTAATCTCTGGTAAATCAATTCCAGAAAGTGCAATAAAAACTGCTGTAAATACCTGTTTAGTAGATCTCACTTTTAGGTGAAGCATTCCAGCATGCAGTGTTGGCTGTTGGTCACAGGAAGAGCTCTGGAGTCCATGCCCCCTCCAGGTGCTTACTTGAGGGTCAGAGAATTCCAAATACCACACGAATTCGTATGCTGTGACAGAGCTGAATTGGGTGGAGGGGACCATCCTGAGAGGGTTGGGAGCAGCTCCCAGTTTTCCTGTAGGCTTTTTCACGGTAAAGAATGCTACTGGCAGCAAGATTCCTGGCAGTGGGGTTCATTTTTGGGGTTCATTGCTTTGGGGTCTTCCATATCCTTCCACCCAGCACAGAGGAATCTTGGAGCTGCTTCTGTAAGCTTGAAGGTGAGGTCCTTGTTATTAGAATGTATGAAATTATGTCAAACATTCACATTAATAAAAATATTAATAAGCTGTTATTAATAAGGACAGGTGCCAAAACTGGATTAGATGGGATTGATGTACAGCTGGAAAATGGATGGGCAGGTGCAGTATTTAGGCACAGCTGAACAATTTCAAGCAAACCAGAAGAGTAAGTGGGAAAGAGAGAATCGAGAAGCACCATTAAGCCGAGGCGGCAAGAGTTCTGCCCCAAGCAGGGCTGCTGCTGCTGCTGCTGTGTATGAGCTGGCAAGGCTGTGAGGCTGCCAGCGCGGAGTGGAGGCCACCCTGGCTCCAGCAGGATGGGATGTGGTCACCTGACCACAAGAGGCTTTTGCCTCTTCCTGGGTGAACTGAAGCACGGCAGGAATTGGAGCTGCAAGGGGAAGCAAGGCTTGGATCCTAAGGCTCGTGGCTCTCCAAGCTTGCAGCGAGCAGGGCTCATCGTTTCTATCCCAGGTTCTGGACAAGACAACTCAAGCCAAGGCAGTCCAGGCAAGGCAAACTAAAGCAAGGCAGGTCCAAGCAGGCAAGGCAAGGCCTGTATGTATCACTTGCCCAGGATTCAGTTGGGTCAGTATGGCAACTGAGGCCAGCAAACAGTTGCCCAATGCAAAGGGACTCTGTCAGGCTGTGGCCATAAAAGGCAGCAGCATAGACCTGGCTGGGGAGAAGCAGTGGCCAGCACAGGTGCCCTTACCCCAGGAGGAGACTCGTTTACCAGACATGTTGGGTCCTGTCCTTTAGTCCCTTTTCCCACGTTACCCCAACTCCTGCAAGAGGGAGGGGGAGAGGGAGACCTTGTCTAGACACATCAGGGCCTGTCTGGGTTTGTGTTGGGCCCATTTGGCCCTACCACCATACTCCTGCAGAAGGATGTGGGCACAGAATCTCATCAGCCCAAAATGCTGACTTGTAGAACCAGAAATGGGCATAAAATAGGGTTTGGGGGTTTTTCAGTACTTACAGCTGAGAAACTGAGGCACAAATCCAGTGTTTAGAAAGCATGGAACCTAACTTTGGGTATCACTGAAAAACCTTAACCAGCAAACCCTCTTTTCTCCTTCCTGGCCTACACAGCAAGATACCCAAGCACAGCCCAGTTCTTCCTGGTGTTTAGGGATGCTACAACAGTAGACAGTGATGGCAGGGGGCTTGAGGTTTCTTCCTACAGGTCCAAACCTAGGCCCATGCAGTCCCTGGATCCCAGCCATAAAAGAAATCACCGGTGAGAGCAAAAAGAAAAAAAAGGCAAACAATGATTTCAAATGGGAGACCACACCCAGGAGGATGCTAGGAGCCCAGAAAGGCAAGTCCTTTGGGAATTCAGTAGAGTTCTGTGGGCATGAAAAGAGAAGTTGAAGGCTGAGGAACCAGCTTTTGAAACAAGGCACTGGGACAAAGAACAAAAGTAACTTCAAGCATCACAGCTGTGAGTGGAGTCATTTCTCCAGTGCTCTGCCACTCACCTAAAGCACCGTGGCAGCAACATGGCTCTGCTGTGTGGTAAGGGATATACAGATCCCTCTGCAGGGGTTCATGGCACAGCCAAAGGGATGTGGCAGTAATGGAAGGACCAGACACAGACTTTATAAGCTGTTGATGACTTGCTCAGCTGGGCCTTAGCTCTGCACATGATAGCAAACCAGAGGGCCAGAACTGCACGGGGCTGCATCAGTCAGGACACTGCAGGGCTCGAGGGTGGGCTCGAGGGTGGGCTCAAGTGAGCTATGCTGTGCTTGTGCCTGCATTTACCAATGCTGTGCTTGTGCCTGCATTTACCAATGCTGTGTCTGCCCAATGCTGTGCTTGTGCCTGCATTTACCAATGCTGTGTCTGTCCAAAAGATGGTATTTGTTGCAAATAAAATCCTCGTTGTCAGGGGCAAGTGGAAAAGGAGTAAGAAATGTAACCTGCCTGGAAATAGTAAATCTGCATTTATAGCTTATGTAGATGAAATAAAGGGAAAGAAACCATTACTCATGCCCAAATCACTGAGCACAGGGAGGGCAATATTGGAAGGGTTTTAAGACATCAGTGCTCAAGCAAATAAAACTTGACACTAGCTGTTTCTGCTACAGCCTCCCTCAAAATACGACTGCAGGATCACTGGCTCTTTAAGCGCTCCCTTGTGATGAACTGGACAAACATCCACTTTATCACGGAGGTTAGACCTGATCCAAGTGATACACCAGAGGCCTGATGTGGTTAGCTCTGAAGCACTGCCAGAAATTCTCCATCACATACCTGACAGCATCTTGATGTGAGATGTTTTGTCCAGCATGAGTGATTTTATTCTGCAGAGAATTTGTCCACACACTCCGGGAAGTGATAGCTGTGCTGCAAGCTGATGTGATTATAATTATAAGCTTGTGCAGAAAGAATACAGCTCAGCATGTTTAATTCTGAAGGTAATAAAGCTCCTGCAAATGCATACTGGGGTTGTGGTTGATTCCCTATGCATAGAAATCCATAAATCAAGAGTAGATTTTAAATGAGGCAGGGCTGTCTGTGTGACAGCATTGCAATTAATGCAGGGCAGCTAGCTCTCCTGTGCTTTGTGCAGGGGGGCTGCACAGACAGGGAGACCAAAAAGTACTGTTGTGTGAGAGGCCCCTGTCAGCAAGATGACATCTTCTGGGCAGAGCTTCTCAAGTGCTCAGCAGGAAGACTGTACAGGAGAAGATGGAGGAGAGGCAGTAAGCTGTCTTGGGTTTGCTCCTGTAGTCTATCAGCCTTGAATTTCTTCCCCAGAGTAGTTTGTTCCCTCTCTAGAGGGAGCCCTCATGGTCCAACCATCCTTTGCCCCACAGCAAAGCCTGGCACAGGCTGTGCTCATGCTGTTACACCTGCTGAAGAAGAAGGTTGCACACCCCACTGGTTACACGCTCCTTGCAAGGAAGAGCTGCTGCTCTTCACTTCCCCCTTACCTTTCCCCAGGAACAGCCTGGTCTGGATTCTCTGTCCATCACTCCCAAAAGGCAACACACTCCAGCCCTCCTCTCTCAGTAACTGAAGCACTCATCGCCCAAGCTGCATGAGCTTTCAGGATGTTCTTTCCCTTCTCTTTGCCCAATTCATACCTAGAAGGATTGAGGTACTTTTCCCTCTCCAAAGACCTCTGTCATCACTGACTCAAACTGCCAGCTTCCTGTGGAACGCAGAGCAGATGGTCAGACACTTACCAAGGAAGGAGCTTCAAGGTCAGGGGAAAAGGCAACAGAGACACATGGTATCTTCAAGCTTCACAGCTCACTTCTCAGTGTAGGTGTTAGCAGAAGTCATCTTTGATGCGGAGCAGAGCACAGGGGAGTAAGAGCATAAACTTTATACATTGACCAAAAGATCAAAGGCTTAAAATGGGAGACCACGGCCAGGAGGATGCTAGGAGCCCAGAAAGGCAAGTCCTTTGGGAATGTGGGCATGAAAAGAGCAAGTTGAAGGCTGAAGAGCCAGCTTGTGAAAAAAGGCACTGGGACAAAGAGCAAAAGACAGCTGAGGCATCCAACATCATCCTCATCCAACACAACCCACATCCCCCTAGGAGCAGAGTTCACCCAGCTCCAGGCTTGCAATGAGGGTGAATGAAGGTGGTACCTCTCTCGAAGGCCACCCTCTAGTGACTGATGCCAACATTTATTCATCATTTCAAACTGCTGTGATGCTTTTGAACCACTTCTTTTCTTCTAGTGCCAAGGGGCATTGCTTCTATGGACATCATCTCTACTTTTGCTTGTCTTGTGAGGTCTCAACACTGCAAGAGCCTCAGTGTCCTCAGCCCAAGCAGAAAAACCTTAGGAGCATCAAGTGAACTGCTTGAAAGAGTCCAGCACAGAGCCACAAAAATGATTAAGGGAGTGGAGCATCTGCCTTACAAGGAGAGACTGAGGGAGCTTGGAGAAAAGGAGACTAAGGGCTGACCCCATTAATGTCTATAAATATGTCAAGGGTGAGTGCCCAGAGGCTGGAGCCAGGCTCTGCTGGGTGATGCCCAATGCCAGCACAAGGGGCAGTGGGGGAAGTTGAGGCAGAGGAAGTTCCATGGAAACAGGAGGAAAATTTTTCCCTGTGAGGGTGGCAGAACACTGGAAGAGGCTGCCCAGGGGGTTGTGGAGTCTCCCACTCTGGAGATATTCTAAACCCACCTGGATGTGCTCCTGTGTGATCTGCTCTAGGTGCTCCTGCTCTGGCAGGGGGGTTGGACTGGATGAGCTTTCGAGGTCCCTTCCAACCCCTAACATTGTGTGATTCTGTGAATCAGTCTCATCCATATTTTTAAAGGTAACTTTGCTTTGCAGTTCCAATCAGCCCCCAAACAAATCAAGCACTTGAAACACCAAGTGGAAAGGATTAGACATTTATTTACATACAGATACACATGTAAGCAATTCTAAGTATAAAAAAGGACATTACAAATAAAGATGAAGCATCATACATTCATCATCCAAAGTACATTCCTTTCTCAACCCCACTGTACCACACCTGACCACAAGAACTTAAAAAACAAAACAAACCCAACCAACCAACAACAGAACCAGAAAAGCCAAACGCATCTGACAGTCAATGATTCACAGTTTGGCAATTTGCTAACACCTATACCCTTCCCAAGGGCAGCACTACCCCTGCAACTCAAGGGCAACGGCCTGGCCAGCTGTAGTGCATTTTCCCCACTGAAATGGTTGTGCTTGAGCAACAAGAAACACAATCTCTCCTCACCCCTCGGGCCACACGTGCAGGAACCGGGCTTCTTGCTAAACTCTGTACATTGTGCTAAGCTCACAATTGCTGGGGGAAAGACAGCAGAGCTGTGTGGGGAAGACTGCAGCTCCGGAGATTCCTTTCGTGCTGTGACTTCCCTGGCATGGAAGCTGCCAACAAAATGCTGCTTCATACTGTTTAAGCAGGTCTTTTAAACTGCAATCCAAGCTGCAGTTGATGGGATGAAACAGACTTTGTTCATGCTGTAAAGACAATTCCGTGCTTCGGTATTGCTTTGCTAGTAATCAAAGCTGAGAGTAATTCAGGGTTTCTCCTGAGGAAATGAAAATGCCTTTGTAACATCTCTACAAGTGATCATAGCTTTCAGCAAAGAGGAAGCATTTTAGACTCACAAACCTAAAGGTAACGTAGAGCACGGGAACGTTGTCAGTTAGATAACATTACAAAGGGAAACAAGCCAGCAAACATTATATTAAAATGCCTGCTCAAAGTATTAATGAATTCAAATGGGAGCTGGGTGAGGCCTTCTGTATGATCAAAGGCAGTTTGAAAAAAATCTCATGATCTGCAAATTCACAGAAGAGCCAAATATGTGCAGCAGAACAGAGTGAAGTGGAAATAAAAGAGGAGCAGAAAGAGCCTTGTCCCATATTGACAGCTGAGTGACTGCAGCTGCTCCAATCTTGGAGCACGGATGGGTTTTTTCCCTTTTGTAAACAGCTGTGGGGAATAAAATGGATGTGACATATCTGCAGAGCATCTTATTATGCTGAAAACCATGGCACATTTGGAACCATTTTTCTAATTTCCAGAGCAATACTTGTCATTCCAAACCAGCACAGCAACAAGCACTGGGTTTCCTCCCTCCTCTCACATTAGTTTGACTTGGGAAGCCAGTTCCTCCAGTGCGACTGTGTATGGGGGCCAGCAGTAAGGATTTCTTCCGCACAGCCTGCAAGAGCTAAACTAAACCGTGGCACCAAGCACCCCATCAAGCCTCTTCTTGAACACCTCCAATGAAGGCAATAAAAAAATTTAAAAAGCCGAGGCAATAGCAGTGCCTGAAATCACAGAACCTCTCCCCACCATAGACCAAACATTTTGTTGTCCCCCCATGAAAATGCCAAATCAGCATTCCCCTCTTTTCTGCTTCTCCCTCCATAGAGGCTTGACTGCTGGGGACACTGCAGCCACTATGTTTACTAAATGATGCAACCTAGACACTTGGAGCTATTCACACCATCACCCAATGGACAACTCTGAATGGCTCTCCTCCTCCACACAGCTGCAAAGCTTCCCTGGATGGAGAGCAGCATCCACCTGCTCACTGGAGATTTATCCACTTACACCAACCCCCATGAATTCTCAACATCTGAAGTTCTTGTACTGGTGTCATAAGGGAAACATTGCTTACAGGATGCTCTGGCTCAGAGCAGGCTTATCAAATTATTTAGGATGATGTTCATAGTAAGAAACTCAAGGTGGCACATAAGATGAGCCACAGATGCTCTTCCTTCTATCTACAGCAGGAGTTGGATCCAGAGGTTCATGCAACCAGGATTGTTTCAAGTCGAAGACCTCCACTGTGCTTAAAGCATGACCGGGAAGGAGCAGGTTCATGGATGGAGGGTACAGAGCAATCAGGCTTTGAGAAGCTCCAAGGTTTGCATTCACATGGCACCAGACACAGAACCCTTGACCACTGCCCAGCATAGGAGTACTTTTGACACCCATTCTCTCCCAGGGAACCACAGCCAGTCAAAGCCATGACTGAGACAGGCCAGATGCCTGTGGATCAGGGCTGGACTCCAGCATCTTCCAGGGACACCACCACGGTGCACTCACAAGCGTGCATGTCCTCGTGGAAGTTATTCCAAGATAAGTAGTGGAAAAAACAAAGGTTGGAATGTAAAGGTGGCATCTGCTCCTTGAGTTTAATTGTAGCACTAACCAGAGCTAAAATTATCTCCTGAGCTTGCTGGAAAAGGATAACTGCTTCGAAAATGCGATCACATCCAGGAAGCGCTAACAGCTTGTTATTAATGTGCAAACAGAGAATCTCTGAGCACAGTACAGCCAGCCCCTGTTTATCCAGGCAGATGAGCTAAGCTGTTAACCCAGGCTGTACTCACAGAACCAATCTCATTTTTCACTGACAACATTCATGGCCTAAATTACACTCACTGCCATGGCAGTTTCTGCTGTATCTGGGTTACCTTTCCAAATAGCTGTCAGCTGGGATGCCTGGGAGGGGCAAGCATTAGAGATGAGGGGTGGTTGCTCTGCATCTATGGCTCCCAGAAAACAGAAACACCCTCAACTCACATGGCAGTTCTTACTTCTGGTTTAAGTTCCAGCTCATTCACATAAGAAGAAACGGTGTGATGGCTTCCCTGGGTGATGACAGCCAACAGCCTATCTTGGCTGGATATAGTACAGTACAGCAAAGGAGACTTTGGGTCACTTCAGCAAGGTGGTGATTAATGAGGTAAGGCAAAGCAACACAGTAGGCTACTGTGGGAGCCTTGCATCCCAGTCAGTGTGATTAGCCTGCTTATTTCCCTAGCCAAGATAAATCCTACACTGAGGCAGATGCAAGATCTGTAACCTTTATGGTACATTTAACTACCGCTCAAGTGGATGATCACATTTCAAAGACATGGCTAGTCTGTACTTAGGATGCACTACTCACTTGTAGATCAAGCTACTGAGTATTTCCTCACCACTCATCACCATTAGACACGACTGTCCTTTAAAGTTATGACCCTCTGCTGCTTGTGAACAGTAACTAGAACAACTATTACCTACAGCACCAAGAAGACAGACTTGATGCAAGGAGAAAGGGTGGTGTCAAGAACCAGATTTGTTCAGAGAAAGAAGCAGTTTGTAAACAGATGAAGAAAACATTTTAATATAACCTCTTCCACAGGGTTTTCACTACTAGAAATGAATAAAATATTTCCTCTGGCTCCAGTGGATGTTCTGATGAGCCCTTATGTACATCAACACTTCAGAGAATTCCCATACTTCTCACAAGGAATTCATCCAAGAGTCCTCTCCAAACACCTTTTTCTAACCGAGTTAACTCAAAAAGGTCTTTTGGTAGGAGCAACTTGCACAAGGACATTGAATTCTTCTACACTGAATGCAAAAGAGTTTCAGATGAGACTCAGATGCAAAGCATCCCTCACAAAAGTCCAGAGCAATCAAAATCTAAGTCTAAGACAGAGGTTTTAGAAGAGCATGGGAAGGAGAAAACTCCTGACCGAGTAGAACCCCCTCTTCACTTCACATTTCTGCTCCGCAGCCATCTCTCCCATCGCACAGGGGGCTGGAGCTCTCAGTGTGCCCCACAGCACGGAGAGAGTTTCTGTGACAGTGTCTCCAGCCATACCTGACCACGATGGAAGCACAGGTCCACAAAGGGCAGTGTTGCTCTGTGGTTGCTCAACCTGCTTTAACAGCTGGAGAATTTAACCGAATTCAGTCTCTGACTACAGAAGTCATTCCAGCTCGAAATCTCAGCCTGGCTTACAGACAGTTCTTCATACTGAGTGGAAAAGCAGCTGAACAAACAGCAGTCTCTAGGGATAACTAACAAAGCAAAACCCAGTGGGTTTGTCTATGACTAATTGCATCCCTTGTCAGCAAAAGCTTAGGACAGCTTGTTGTCCCATGTGTGTGCACCCACCATGCTTCTGCATCACTAATTTCCACTCTCCCTCTTTTCAAATCACTGTCTCCTGTGTCAGCCTCAGTCTGCTGCTGTTCTTACTGCTGCTGAAGCAATTCAATAGCCATTAACCGTTAAACCTAGACTAGCAGGAGCCAACTGCTAGCAGCACAGCTACTTCCAAAAAGACAAACAGCACCAGCAGGCTGACAGACCTTAAAGGACTGCTTCATGTGTTCTACAGCAAAGAACTAAGTATCTTGCCTGGCAATGTGTCATGTGTGATTTTCATTAAATAAAGCCATGCAGCATTCAGCACAAACACGTATCTGACTGCTTGCTCCAACAACTTACCTGTAGATCAAATCAGGAGTCAGTGTTAGAAGCAGGAAGAGGCACCCAGTGCTCCCTTCTTTAGAGTTCATAATTTCACCTTTTTTTCCTATCATAACTTGTTGACCTGAATGGATCTTATTTTTTCCTAGCACTTGTTCTCCCATGGGGAAGACAAATAGGATGAGAAGGGAGTCATGGCTTGTCTCAGCAAACCTGCAGTGTAGACACCCAAGGCAAACACCCCAGCGAGTGCTTCGCATGCAGTGATCTGAAGCACAGAACACTTGGTGCTTTACCCAGGATCAGCCTGACTGAGCCAGTGGCTGAACTGGAAAAGGATCATCCATTTTTCAGAAGATGGTTTTACTACTCTCTGCAAACAGGTGTGCTAGATAAAGCAAACAGCTGTTGACCATTCAGTATCAGCTTCTGCTTGGAGCTACTCACTGTGCTACAAACATGTCAGGGAAAGGTCTCATTAGGGACTGCTGTAAGAATGAATATTCACCCAGAAATGAGGATTACTCCATGGCTGTGAATACACACCACTCTGAAAACATATCATGATCTTGCAATGCTTTGCTTTCTTGAGAGCAGGGGACATCTCCAGTCAAATTTGGCCCCATTATATCAGTTTTGCATGGCTTTAAGACTCAGCCAGTATCACAACGCTTTTGCTGACAATACTCTCAGAAATGCGCTCCTCTAGCAAGGTGTTGGCCAGAGCTGAAGAGCTGATTGTCACACAATTGACATTTGCATTCTTTGCCTATTTTTCAAGACTTTGATGACTATGCCACACCACTAAGTTGTCATCAGAAGCTGATAAAGCTCCACTTCTGGTTGGGAAGCCTTCAGCAGTGGACCAAACTGTAGAATAGAAGATAACCACTCCGTGCTACAAAGGAGTGTGTTGTATGTACTAGAGAGATATCCAAAGGTGTAAAAAGATAACTCCTGCAAAGGAGTTACTACAGTACAATATCTTCTTCAACAGGTAGTGTGTTTGTTCACTGCTGAAAAAGAGGCAAGCTCCAAACCACAGCTGTGGCTTATGACCTTACAAAAATGCAGCATGTATCACCACTGTTTACTTTAAACTTAAGACTACACAGCACAAACCTTGAAAGTAATCAGTTCAGACACATCCCCGGAGAAGTCAGGGCTTCACTGTAGCTTCAGCCCAACTACAACACTCCAACCCACCACAGAAGCACCCCACTGTCTGTGGACTGAGCCCTTATGCTGAGGAGATGTGCTACCAATAAAAAGAACCAATGCTCTGAGTCTCCAAAACAGCTACCTACAGGATAGGAAAACAGTGAGGCTTTGCCTTCTAGAAACTTCAAAGTGAACATTTCAAGAAAGAAAAGTTAACCATTTCTGCTTGTTCAGTCCTGATAATGTGTTTGAGTTCAACTCCCAGAAATGCTTTGAGGAACACTTCAAAATGAACTTATAACAGCACTCAGCAGGAATGAAAAGTGCAGGCCCAGCTTTGATGCTTTTGGAAATCAGGCTGAGGAACCCACCAGTGCTTTAGCAGACAGTCTCCTTCCTCCCTCAGTAACTTGACCAAACAAACCTGCCCTATTTGTTACCAATTCTATGCTGACAACTCCAGCCTCTGGAGAGTAAGAGCTCTGACAGATTAAATACACACAGTCTTGATTTTTGAGTATTACCTTGTATGTGACTCCCCAGCCTTGCTCTGAATACCTAAAAGCTGTGAAGGGTCAGCTGTCTCAGAGCTGGGTGGTCATCACAAGCTCAAATGAGGCTGGATTTGACAGTTTGGGGAACACTCCAAGACACTGCTCTTCATGAAGCACAGCCTCTACATATGGTCCAGCACAGCCTATGCCATCAAGTCCCACACGTTTCAAGATTCTCTGGATTGTTCCATGAGCAGAGACTGAAAAGGACCAGGGCAACATAGCAGATGACACATCCTTCAACATCTCACACTTGCAGAAGCTTTGTTAAGCGTTACCTAAATGGCAAACAAGCCTTGTGCCACAACTTCCATATCTCCCTTTTTACCACTAGCCATAAAAGAAGAAAGTGACCTAAAAAATAGCATGAAAATATTAAAAGTGGGCATATGACACACTGACTCTCCCTCTCGCTGAACAAAGTCCGCTCCCCGTCACAGACCAAAGGCACAACATCATACAGCCCAAAGAAGTCTCTCCAGGAAAATGTGAAAAAGCATTTTAGAATTACTTTATCTTCTTTTTTTTGTTTCCCTTTCTTTCTTTTTTCTTTGCTTTTTATTTAATTATCCCTTGAAAGAGGTACTTACTGGCAGCTTTTCACGTCAATACAAAAGCTCTCTTATAATCTTCAGTGTCAGCCAAACAATACTTGATTAGCACTACATTCCAGCATATCACAGGCATGTAATTGCCAGGAGAGATTTATCCAGATCAGCCAAACAGAACTCAGACTTCTCAGTGCCACCATTTTTCACGTGTTCAGGATGTTCCCATTTCACTCTGACACCAAGGTTTACATTGGCAGCGCATCGTTGGCACGCGGCACTAGAGGTGTAGGAACATCACAGACCCCACAGCGCTTCCACCTCGGGAGGGTTGTAGGAGGAAAAAGAAATTGCCTACGTGTTACACATGCACTGGAGTCTGGGATCAAGACTACAAAGTATGAAGTAAATTAAATGACTCAAGAGCATCTTGGAGAGCAGTCCCACAAGGCGAGCGCTGGATGGGTCAGACACAGAATGACACTTGCAACCTGGTGCTATTTCCACTTAGCATGAAGGCAGCCTCTGCACAGTTGTACAGCTGCCTTGCAACAAGAACTAGATCTACAAGCTTTATTTTTAAGCCAGACATACTGCAGGCCGCCACTTCAAACTGTGCTCTCTGAACCCTTGTACATAATCCATGCACACACAAGATTCTGGTCACATCTGGTGCACTTCCAGCTCCACCGCTAACCTTTCTCAAGGCTCATTTTTAACATCAGGACATTACTAATGAGAGGAGGAACAGTTAAGTTATTTCTGGAAAGTCTTTTCATCCTGTGTTGGATATCAAAGAAGCACAGTCCTGTCCCACCATGTTCAGGCCTAGAAAAAGAGGTAACAAGATTTTTTGTTTTTATGAACAGTGCTTATTAGTGTTTGGGGTTGGTTTGTTTTGCTTTGCTTTGTTTTCCCTAATCAGTCTAAGTTACACATTCAGAGGACACTAATGTAGTAAGACTACGTTTGGTTTGTGGAGTATTTGCTGAACTGCTAGCACCAAAGGGAGCAACTGAGCTGTATCCACATCTTCTTAAATCTTGAAGATATTGATAAATGTAGCTTGTTTTTTTTTTAATTCCATGTTCCTGAAAGTGCCTGTAGATGAGAGACATAACATTATTTCAAACACCAGAGTCCTCCATGAAGACACGCTTGCAGACGCTATGTACATGGCCTAATAGCTCACTCGCTGGCAGCCAAGAAGATTGCCAATGTAGTCCAGGGTCAGTGTTCATTGCTGGGGTTTTTTTTCCTCATTTTATATTAAAGAGGACCAAACACACTGTTCTGTAAGAGAGATTTTCATCTCTTCAGTATCTTCAAGAAAGGCTGCTCTATTCTCCCATAGCAGGAAACACAACAGCTCGTGTTCTGCATTACATGAAGCACTTGTGCAACTCTTCTTTTCCTAACCCACTCCACAGACTGCAAGGAAAATGAAAGTTTAAGCCATGTTATATTCTGCTATGTTACCATGCAGCTAGAGCCATCAGCTGGCCACGGTTCCAGGTCTGCAGCCTGACTCAGGGAAAGTCAGATGGGTCAGAGTGGCAGGAATTGCCTTCAAGTAGATAAACCCCGGGGAGGGGGGGGCGGAAAACCTCTTGGCCCATGGCAGAAGGGGAAATCACATGCCAGCTCTTCAATTAAAATTACAGCAAGTCAAGTAGCTGATACTCTTCCCCTCTCCTGGCAAGGGGGATGAGACATTGTTCACAAGGGTGTTCTGTCGTGCCTCGCTGATCAACCGGCAAGCCAAGTCCAGGAAGAGCTTTTCCACGTTATCCGATTCTTTTGCTGAGGTTTCCAGATAGTACATGTCCTGTGCTTCAGAAAATTCTGCAGCTCTCTGCTGGGAGACTTCCCTCTTATCAGCTAAATCAATCTTATTACCTGCATTGATAAAATATTTCAGAGGAGGAATTAATTTGATTTAAAAACCACAAACAAAGGTTGATAAAGGATAAAGAAGAGCTTGGTGCTGTATATATGCATGGACAGTGGTTTGGATATGAAACTCTGGGTGCTTGCTTTCCCCTCCAAATCATGGATTCCCTGATACATGCAACCAAGTTCATTGAATATCAGCTCATTTAATGGAATATGCCCTGTGAACATCCAGCTCAGTCACCTTTAATTTAACACCAGCACATCTGTTTCCTGCTACCAACCAACGTAAAAGGGTTTCCATCTTAATACCTATTAAAACTTCTCCTTGCTCTGGGGAGCACTTAAAACGTCAGTTATGGCACACAAGACACTAAACATGACACTCCCCACGTCATTACAAGCTTTAAAAGAAGCCTGCCACAGAAGGCAGTTTCCTATTCAATGGTCCCATGAAGGATTTGGCTGTTGAGGCTGAAAGAGGGATGGGCCTGGGGGCGTCAACAGAACAAGGTGGGGTGGGAAGCCAGCCCCTTCCTTCAGAGGGCTCCATTTAGTAGAGAGTTGATTAAAGCCTCAAGCAAGTGTCTGATAGGATTATACCTTACTACCAGCCACTTCACTTCCAACATGATGTTTTTACCGTAAATTCATCTTACAGAGAAGATAACAGCCTAGGAGTCGCGATAATAACAGTGGCTTGTGGCCCAAGAAGAAACATCTCCTGGCCTTGCTTCTACCAGCAATTTTGTGAGAGGGAGGAAGAGACTGCTTCCACTGGCAAGCCACATCTCACTGCCCCCTCTCATCCGAGGTCTCCTTTCTTTCCTGACACAGCAGCGGCTGTACACTCCAGCATTTGTTTTCTACACAAAACATGACTCAACACAAGTAGCTCATGGGTGGCACCATCTTCCAAGGGCGTGCTAAAGCTGTTATCATGTATATTTTGTGCTGCAGATGTTGATAATTAACTTAATGATCCCGAAGGAAAAAAAGCATACCTTTCCTAACCATACATTAATTACCTCTGCACTGTTTGTACATGTGAGATACCCCTCTCATGAAGCACAATGAGTTTCCTGCATGGAAGCTCTGTGAATCCCAAGGCTCACCTACAATACCACTGAGGCACATGCGACGTGAAAGAGTTTTAAAGCCACCATAAAAATATTTTACAAGCCCCTAGATTCTTTCTTTTAAACAGCAAACTATTAAAGGTGACATAAACACTGCAGGAGGAAACTTTTTGGGTTTTCCTCAGTTATTTCACTGTTGTTCTTGGGCCTTTAAAAGCCAAGAGACCAAGTGCAGGGTCCTGCATCTGGGTCGAGGCAATCCCAGGCACAAATCCAGGCTGGGCAGGGACTGGCTGGAGAGCAGCCCAGAGGAGAGAGACTTGGGGTGCTGGGGAGGAGAAGCTCAACAGGAGCTCTCAGGGTGCACTTGCAGCCCGGAAAGCCAATCAGAGCCTGGGCTGCAGCAGGAGAAGTGTGGCCAGCAGGTCAAGGGAGGTGATTCTCCCCCTCTACTCAGCTCTGGTGAGACCCCACCTGGAGTACTGCCTCCAGTTCTGGAGCCCCTATTACAAGAGGGATCTGGAGGTGCTGGAAGGTGTCCAGAGAAGGGCCAGGAGGATGATCAGAGGGCTGGAGCACCTCTCCTGTGAGGACAGACTGAAGGAGTTGGGGCTGTTCAGTCTGGAGAAGAGAAGGCTCCGAGGTGACCTCATTGTGGCCTTCCAGTATCTGAAGGGGGCCTACAAGAAGGCTGGGGAGGGACTTTTCAGGCTATCAGGTAGTGATAGGACTAGGGAGAATGGAATGAAGCTGGAGGTGGGGAGATTCAGGCTGGATGTGAGGAGGAAGTTCTTCCCCGTGAGAGTGGTGAAGCCCTGGAATGGGTTATCCAGGAGTGTGGTTGAGGCCCAGTCCCTGGAGGTGTTTAAGCCCAGGCTGGATGAGGCTCTGGCCAGCCTGATGTAGTGTGGGGTGTCCCTGCCCATGGCAGGGGGGTTGGAACTAGATGATCCTTGTGGTCCCTTCCAACCCTGACTGATACTTCTATGATACTACTACTATGAAGTCCTGACTACCAGCTGCTGAAAGCAGAGCATGGACAAGCGCTCAGAGGCAAAATAAACTTCACCTTGCTTGTAGCAGACAGATGGCCTAAGGCCTGCTTTAGCTTGAGTTGAAGGTCCACAGATTCACATAACACTCAGTTCTTTTTAGTTTCCCTATAATCCATGTAAAAATAGTAGTTTTCCAGCTGTCCCACCCATGAATACTATGATCCGCACAACCATTACATCCTGATCTGGTTTCAGATCCTGCCTCACCTGATATATGACTATGGTTGTCCCACAGCTAGAGGGTTCAGCAACCCAAAGGCAACCTCAATTTGAGCAGATCCTTGTATATTAGTAGAGATTGGAGCTGGGATTCACAAGGGAAAATGCTCTATTCCCAGCCCAGCTGGCCCTATGAGACCAAAGGATGGGAAATATCCACCTCAGCATGCAACAGCCTCACACCTGAGACAGGGTCATACTTTGAGAAGTGCCTGTCAGTATCTTGGGGTTGCTTGCAGAAGGAATAGTCCAAGCACTGCATTTAAGGCATCAGCTGTACCCTACTCCCACCTGAGGTTACAGCTCTGGCTGGCAACAAGATCTGCTGCACCAGTTGGAGCATTCTGCACCAGTTCACAGAGATGCCATGTTATCCTGCTGCTAAAACCTCCATCTGCTATCCTCAACACACACAGCTCCCCCCTTTATCACCTCACCCTGCTAGGGACAAGATTGTGGGCTTAAGAAACTGAGATGTCTTAAACCACGGAGTTGAAAGTCCTCCAAGTACCAGAGAGATCCAAGGGGGGAATAGAAAATGTAATCTTTTGTTCTTCCATTCCCATAATTCTGCATCTACTCCCATGTAGGTGTAACTTCAGGTGTAACTTTAGCTTCTGCCCTTTCCTCTCCCTGCTCCCATCCCAGCGTGGGCTCTGCCACCTTTGCTGTGCAGGGCAGTGCCTAGCCTTGAGCTGGCACGCTGAATTTTTACTGCATTACTTGTGCCTGGGTAGGGAGGTATGGGGGCTGGGGGGCATTTGAGGCCTGGCTGAGGGGAAGGCTCTGTGAAGGCGATGGCCTAGTGAGGCTTTTGGAGAAGCCTGAACTGGAGAGCTGGGCTGAACATGAATTGCTGGGCACCTTTGTTTGGTTTCATACCGTTACATTTAGTCCATACCTCGGTTTAGTTCCAGTTCCATTTCCAATTCTTCCCAAGCCTGTGTGGAGCGCTTTCTTTGCTGCTTTGGGAAGGGGTGAAGGGCACCTGTCTCACTCCCTGTAAAGCTAAGACAACAGAGAGCCACGGCTTACCCACGAGCACGGTGATGACCTTGTTGCTGGCGTACTGCTCGATCTCGCGCAGCCACTCAGGCAGGCAGCGGAAGGACTCCTCGCAGGTGATGTCGTAGGTGAGGATCAAGGCGTTGGCGCTGCGGTAGTAACTCTGTGTGATGGAGCGGAACCGCTCCTGCCCTGCCGTGTCCCAGATCTGCAGCTTTGGGCACAACAACGATGCAGAATTGACCGGGTTGGAAAAGACCTTGGAGACCACCGAGTCCAACCTCTCACCCAACACCATCTCATCGACTAAACCGTGGCACCAAGTGCCTCAGCCAGGCTCTCCCTAAAGACCTCCAGGGATGGTGACTCCACCACCTCCCTGGGCAGCACATCCAATGGCCAATCTCTCTTGCTGGGAAGAACTTCTTCCTAACATCCATCCCAAACCTCCCCTGGCACAGCTTGAGACTGTGTCCTCTTGTTCTGGTGCTGGGTGCCTGGGAGAAGAGACCAACCCCTCCTGGCTACAACCTCCCTTCAGGTAGTTGTAGAGAGCAATAAGGTCTGCCCTGAGCCTCCTCTTCTCCAGGCTAAGCAACCCCAGCTCCCTCAGCCTCTCCTCCCAGGGCTGTGCTCCAGACCCCTCCCCAGCTTTGTTGCCCTTCTCTGGACACCTTCCAGCAACTCAAAATCTCTCTTGAACTGAGGAGCCCAGAACTGGACACAGGACTCAAGGTGTGGCCTAACCAGTGCTGAGTACAGGGGCAGAAGGACTTACCTGCTCCTGCTGGCCACACTATTCCTGATCCAGGCCAGGATGCCCTTGGCCTTCTTGGCCACCTGGGCACACTGCTGGCTCATGTTCAGCCTGCTGTCAACCAGTACCCCCAGGTCCCTTTCTGCCTGGCTGCTCTCCAGCCACTCTGTCCCCAGCAAAACCAAACCATAATTATTGAACTTTTTTTCTTTGCTAGCAGTACCCTTCAGGGTAAAGCCAATGCTTGGGAAAGCACTTAACTCTTCTCCCCTTTGGCTTCCCTTCCCCCGGCAGCTTTGTTTCTGTTCCTGCACTTGTGGATTGAGATGCAAAGCACAAAGTCAGCTGGCACAGTGGCTGGCAGCCCCTGGAAGGCATAGGTTTGTGAGTTTCCATGGGACCTCTAGTATCTTCCTCTGCTATGGGCAGTGTTGCTGGCCTGGAGTTACAATGCAGGCCCTGTAAGGAGAAAGTCACTTCTCTCATCCCTGAAGTTCAAGCAAGAGCAATATCCATTCTAAGAAGAAATAAGAAAGCCTCGGCCTCTCCTCCAGGTCCCAAAGCTAGTTCTGGTTATCCTGAGATAATGCACTGATGGGCAGAAACCATAGGCCTGGAAAGGGAGCTCAGCTGAAGGCTGACCCAGCATGTTTGCTCTCCACAGCTTCATCCATTCCAGCCACTGCTGCCTGCCTTCCCAGCGTGTAAAACTGGCAGATGTATCCTTAACTACTTCAAAGAAGTCATGAGTGTCTGCCAAGCCCTCCAGCTCCAGGCAGACAACAGACATTTCACAAGACAAACTAAACTCACACTGCTTTCAGAATTTGACCATCTGATACTTTTTGGTGGGTCATCAAAACCTCAGTTCTTCAAAAAGGCAAAGAAAACATCCAAAATGGAAGTATTTCAACACAGAAGAGTATCTCTCTGCTTCAGCTTCGGCTTTTTTAAAGCACCCCTCCCTAGAACTAAATGTGGAACTTCCAGCCAGACTCCTGTGTACTTTGGGAAGAAAAAGTTAAAAGTATGTAAGATTTTTTTTCCACATGCTCAGCAGCCTGTAAGGGAGAAAAATCTTATTTTTGCCCAGTTCCAAAGCTGAACTATGCCAGCTGCTCATCATAACTGTTTGGAATGAGAGCTCCCAGTAGCAGCTTTCAGATGTGGAATATGATGTTGGAAAAGTACATTTGTTTTTCTTCCCCACAGAGGAAGTAATTTGTGGCTGGGTCACAGCTCCTGGGCACCTTTGTGCTTAATCTCTTGGCACAGTTGTATTTAAACAGCTGAACCTGGCACTTGCAATTGTGACATGCCAAAACCACAAACAAAATGGCTTGTGCATGAAATTCAGATAACAAACAAGTCCCTGTTAAACCAACCTCTGGCAGATGGGAAAATAGAGAGCGTTTTGTTGCTGTTGCTCGGCTGTTTCCCCAGGAAAAGCATCTACTGAGTGGCCTGCTGATTCACCCCAGCTTACACATGTTCCACATTCACTGAGGAGATCTCCAAGCTGATAAAAAACTTGACATGAGTATGTTCTTCCTTTCCTTCACTATAACAGGCATTGAAAGAAAAGGGAGGAGAGAGAGGGTTTCTTGCTGCAGCCGTGAGTCTACCTCTGAGCCAAATGCAGAAGCCAGGTAAGAGCCAAGAGCCACTGACAGCCATTGACAGACTCTTCCTGCACACCAAATGTGCTCCTCAAACTTCACCCCACTGCTGATTTCTGCCAAATAGAATGCTTCACAGCAACCATTTTACTTCTATCTTTTTTTTTCCAGATGAACCAAAGGACAG
The DNA here is from genome assembly GCA_015227895.2 of Colaptes auratus. NCBI lineage: Eukaryota > Metazoa > Chordata > Aves > Piciformes > Picidae > Colaptes > Colaptes auratus. The sequence continues at coordinate 29,022,118 of CM037631.1, forward strand.
TGCCTGACTCAGCCTGCAGAAAACCCTACATGTTTCTTTTCTTGGAACCAGATGATGCTTCCTGCTCTCCCAAAGTTTGTACACACATTTAGCTTTGTGCATAGAAACATTTCCACCAAGTGCAGTAAGATCACAGGTCCATATAGCATAGCCCTCCATTTGCAGCACTAAGGATGTTTAGCTTTGACCAGTGTCACAATTGCTGTCTACATCATGATGAGGGTGGTGGAACACTAGAACAGGTTGCCCAGGTGGTAGAAGCTCCATCCACAGAAACATTCAAGGTCAGGTAAAGTCAGACACAGCTCTGAGCAACCAGATCTAACTGAAGATGTCCCTGCTCACTGCAGGAGGACTGGACTAAACAGCCCTTTAAAGGTCCCTTCCAAACCAAACCATTCTCTGAGGATTCTATACTTGGCTCAGATTTGTGCATCCTCCAAGTACAGGTCTTGCAGACATGTTTTTTACTTACTAGGAGAGGCCAGGAAGCTCCCAAGCCCCTCAGCTGCACAGTGCTATCTCTGCCAGCAAGCCTTAGCAGCCATTGCTATCTCATAGGGTGTGCACACAGCTTCGTGCTGTGGACACGAAGTACCTCTCCACTTACTTTCAAATGCAATTTTGAAAGCTGGAAGCCTGTTTCCCCAGAAATCCTTCAACTACTTTGAATACTGAATACCTTTTTGGTAAATAGCTCTGCTCTCTCACCCTGGATCCCAGCAGACAGGCAGGAGATGCTCCCTGGCACTGAAGGGGAATCACAGCTTGGGCACTGTTAAATGAGCTAATAGAAGCACCTTGTTTGATTGAGCTGTTGTTTCTTGCTCTGAGCTCTGACTCATTCCTGCTTTTTCTGCTCATTAAATGTTTATTGTCACTACCACTGCTTACTCAGAAAGTTTCAGCTACAAGATCACTCCCTGACAGAAATCCATTTGTCTGTCACACTCCAGAGACTCATTCACAGGCCCCAATGGACTGTCCTAAGCCTGGTCATTGTGGCCAAGTTCCAGTGACTCCAATTTATTCCACTGGTGAGGTCAGGAGGGGGACTTTGATTTAACAACTCATTATTTGCTAAGTGAAATATAGCTGCGGTACCGCTTGCTATGGCTCTGTGAAACACAAGCCAGCCCACCAAGGTGATTAAGAGATTTGCTTGGGTGGACACATGCATTTATCAGACATCTGCAGGACAGCTGCAGCTTAACCACACTGAGGAGTTTCCATTTAGCTGTTGCGTTTCCCTGAACCATCCCTGCCCCTGAGAAGCCCATGCTGGCATGACCACTCATAAGGAGTTTGCATCCTCAGCCCAAGCTAGTTTTAAAACAAGATGATGTCACGGTGACCAGGCAAATGGAGACAAATCCTTAGAGTGAGTTCACCTGTCCAAAAACCAGACCTCAGGTATAAGTGATGTTCTTAAGGTTCCATCTGTACTTGACAGGTAACTAGATTCTTGGAAAGGAGACATGTCTGGAGTGGAAGGGATTCATCTTCCTCAAGACTCCTTTTCATTGACCAAGAAAATCTTGAGACAGCTGATTTATGCCAGGGATATAAGGAGAATAATTAATTCTACCTTCAGTGCTGTACTTAAGCCATTTACCAGCTTAGATCTTCTGAGCAGCTCCACTGGACCAGGTTTTGGCTGAAAGAAGCATTTCTGCTGTCCAAGGAGCCTGAATAAACAGCATCCATGTCCTGGCCAAGCCTGCTACACAATGCCTGCTAACGAGCATCACAACCACCAAGCTAAGTACAGACACTGCAGGGGCTACACATGATCCTCACTGCTTTCCTGCCTGCTGCTCTGTCCCATTTGCACTGTGATGTGCTGAATGTTAGCTCTGTCTTTGTCTTGCCCTTCACCTGCTCAGGCTGGAAGGTCTTCTGGTCAAGGATTGTCATTTGCCCTAGGTTTGTACAGCTCCTCACACAGCAGGATGGCAGCCTGCTGACATGGCTGTGGCTTTTTAAATCCATCCTAAACTCAGGAGTGTGCCACCTGACTTTCTTCTTAAAACCCTCTGTGCTGAAATACACGTTAAAAAACACCCAGCCATGAGAATCTGAGTCCACTGCTTCCATCCCATCACTTACATAACCTTAAAAACGGGTCTCAATGTCACATCCAGCTGCTGTCACACCACTGCTGCTCTCCCATGTGCTCACTGCTAGATTTGATGAAGGCAGCAAGGGGGAAACCAATGTTTTTCACTTTGAGGCCTCTGGATTTAATCTAGGCAGAGTAACTCCAGGAGCAGCTCAGGGTCTCTAGACACCTTGATATCAGAGGCTACCCACTCTTGAACACCATGGTGGCTCTAGTAGGATCTCTACTAATGAAAAACGTGGCACCAGCCAACATCTTTGGGCACTGAAGCCCAGCCATGGATGCCATTAAACATGAGACTGAACTCCAGTGTGTTTCAGCCCAGGCTCTCTGTCAAGTGATAATTTGGCTCAGTTTGGGTATTAGCACAAGACAAGGAGAGTTTCCCAGCAGCAATTTGGTTGCCACCACCCTATTTTGGAGGGTAAAAGACTGAATATGGAGGACATTGCCCTTCTCAATAGAACCTGTAGACCGAAGCACGAGTGTTGTGACCATCCCTGCTTCTCCCAAATCTGTAGCTCAGGAGCGGCAGTTGAGCTTTCACGGTGCAGAGCTGCACAAGCTCTCCCTAGTGGTCATTGCAGCACTTCATCAAGCACTTCCCAATGTGAATGCAACACACTTCAGCCTACCAGAAATGCTGTGAGCAGGGGTTGCAATGAAGCACTTTGTGCTTCCTCAACTCCAGCCAGGCATAGTGCTATTGTCTCCTAAGCAAGGACTGCGTTTTGCAAGATCTCCCTCTCCCCCTTCCGCTTTTCCCCTCAGGGCAGGTTTTACAACCCCGATTGCAGAGAGGGGTGCAAAGACTGCTAGACCCAGCATCACCCAAGCCATGCCACACAGCCCTGGCCCTTCCTCACAAGCCTTTCAGCAGTGGGAGGGCTGCAGGAAGAAACATCAGCTACAGTACTGTCACAGGAGTTTACATTTAAAACCATCAGGCTCCTACCTTTACTTTTTCACCATTTATCTCCACAGTTTTAATCATAAAGTCAACCCCAATCGTGGCTCCTTGACCTGGTGGGAAGAGTCCCTGAAAGAAAACAGGAGTTTCATTAAGCAAAAAAGACTCTTTCTGGGTGCCAGTCTTTACTCTTCTCCGCCCTCAAAACTATTCCTCCCTTGTCATCTTCCCCAGATATGTCTTTACATCACATTTAGAGAGGAAAATGTAGCATTTCCCCAGCACAAAGGTTACCATAATTCAACCTCAGTGCTTTCCCTGCCTACACATTCCTAGTCACGTAGCAAGCAGTTGACTCCAGCAGTAGGGAGAGAAAAGGGAAGGAAGATGTGTATAGGAAAAAGAAAAGAAAACAAAAAACCACAAGAGAGAGAAAAAGCTCTTCTGCTCTGTGCAGTTGCAAGAGGCAGGGGAAGGGGAAGTGATTCTTCCCTCACACCTGCCCTTTCCCCTCCAGCACACACCCCAGCATGGAAAGGCATTTCTGGCAGCTCCCAGAACTGGGATCACATCCCTGCACAGCTTTCAGGAGCAAAGCACCGAGTCAGCCACTACCAGCACACCAGCAATGGCAAAGGCTGGTGCGGTGCTGGTGGTATCTGATTGCAGCACCATCAGAAAGGAGCAACAGCAAACCAAATCAATTCTTTTTTATTCCTAGTGTCTAAGTCTAGGGAAACACGAAGGTTTTGATTTCTCATGCGTAGGTCTATGAAGCTATGTTGATTTGGGGGCACATCCATCCCCTACAGCAGCTGTGCTGCCAAAGCAGCAGGAGCATCCGCAGACTTTTGCAATTAACCATTTGAAGCTGAGTAGCTAGATTGCCACTGTCTGTCAGAGGTGGTTGGAGTGTGTCTAACACCACCACAGCTTTAAAACTAAAATTAACAGTGAGGGGGAAAAAATGCTGACAATTCCTAGTGGAGGGAGCAACAAAACCCCAGAACTTAAGTTTTATTGTGCATCATGCAAAACCTTCTCTTGTTTGGACCACAGAAGCATAGTCTTTTCCCTGTTGTTGTATGACACAAAATGGTCTGGTGTTTAACAGAAGACACCGGACTGACAGCCAAGGACCAAGATGATTTAATTATCTACTAGTGACAAACAACAGGGAGAACTTTGTGCAGCAGTGGCTAGGGAGGAGAAAGCACACATGAACACAGCAGGAGATGTGCTGGTCCTTATGACTGGCCCAGTGCACCTCCTAATCAGGAGCTGTCCCAGTGGCTTTCAGAGGGGACTTTATATCTTCATGGAGGGATGAGCTTTCTCCAGCACAGGATCCCAAACAGAGCCAAGCAGAGCATTAGATGCAGATAGAATAGAATAGAATAGAATAGAATAGAATAGAATAGACCAGACCAGGTTGGAAGAGACCTTTGAGATCATCAAGTCCAACCTATCACCCAACACCATCTAATCAACCAAACCATGGCACCAAGCACCCCATCAAGTCTCTTCTTAAACACCTCCAGTGATGGTGACTCCACCACCTCCCTGGGCAGCACATTCCAATGGCCAATTACTCTCTCTATGAAGAATTTGTTCCTAACTTCCAGCCTAAACCTCCCCTGGCACAGCTTGAGACTGTGTCCTCTTGTTCTGGTGCTGGTTGCCTGGAGACCAACCCCCACCTGGCTACAACCTCCCTTCAGGCAGTTGTAGAGAGCAAGAAGGTCTCCCCTGAGCCTCCTGTTCTCCAGGCTGCTCCAGATGTGCTGGTCGTGCCAGTATGTCACTGTAGGTGGCACAGCAACAAAAGGCTCTGAATCTGCGATGCTGGCAGAAACCCGCGCGCCCGCCCCGGCTCCCGCCCCGGCGCGGCAGGCCCCGCAGCAGCCAGACCTACCTGAGTGAAGCGCCGCACCAAGCAGGTCTTGCCCACGCCCGCGTTGCCGATCAACACAATTTTGAAGAGGAAATCATAATCTTCCATACTCATTTACGCAGCTGCAAGAGAGAGAGTGCAGCACGGAGTGAGCCGAGGCGGGGGGAAAGGCCCTGTCATTCCCGCCGAACTTTACTCCTCCACAGGCTCAGAACAAAGGTCTCCAGGCATGTGCGTGGCTCCTCAGATAAGGCAGAGGAGCCTTGCCCGCGCTGAGCCAGGGCATCCACGTAGTCCAGTGTCAGCTGCTGTGAAACCTCAGCCGGGCCTCAGCTTTCACACAGCCTCACCTGGCTGCCCACAAATTAGAGATCCTGATGCTCAGCTTTCTAAGCAATGCACCACAAGCCCAAGACAGGGCTTAGGCTGGAAAGGACCTTAGAGATCATCTACTCTAACCTCCCTGTCATGGGCAGGGACACCTCTCAACTAGACTAAGCTGCTCAAAGCCTTGAACACCCCCGAGGAGGAGGCATCCGCAGCCTCTCTGGGAAGCCTATTCCAGAGTCCCACCACTCTTGTACTGAAGAACTTCTTCCAAAGATCCAGTCTAAACCTACTCTCCCTCAGCTTAAACCCAATCCCTCTTGTACTGTCACTAGATACCCTTATGAAAATTCCCTCTCCAGCCATCCTGTAGGATCCCTTCAGGTACTGGAAAGGAGCTGTAAGGTCCCTTTGGAGTCTTCTCTTCCCTAGGCCAAACAACCCCAGTTCCCTCAGCTTATCCTCAGAGCAGAGGCATTCCAGCCCTAGGATCACCTTTGTGGCCCCCAGATGTTTGGTTTGCTTCAAACTACATCAGTTCTGAAGGACAGAGTGGACTTTGCTACATTGTCCAAGCAAGTCACACTTCTTTTTTTTCTGTTTAAGGCAATAAGCAGAAAATTCCCTGTGAGCTCCTGCTCCAGGCCAGGGCTGGGTACCCACTGAGCAGGGCTGGAGCACATGAGGACAGAATAGATGGGGACATTCAGTTAAAAACAAAACCAGCAGCATTTGCCTAAAGACACAAAGAGCTCTCCTCCGTGGGGAGCCCAGTAACAGTGTGGCTGAAGTACACTAAGGGAGGTTCTTAAAAAGAGACAAAATAGATGCTCTTAGGAATATTGCTACTAGTATGAGAATTTACTTCAGTTCTGTGAGGACTGCTTGCATAGAGCTCAAATGGGAAGTGAACACAGAGGAGGTACTCAGCACAAGCCAGCCTCATCACGTCCAAGCTCCTTGGCAGTATACAGAGCCTGCCATCTCAGCACTTCCACAGGAGATGAGCAGGGCTGCTTACACAGGGGAAGACCTTCCATGGCTTCCTTAGGCCATTCCAAGTATGGGGAGGATACTTGATGTTTACATCAAGTTTCCTCCTGCAGCTGAGCAAGGCACAAAGGACAAGAATCCACACTTCCATCTGCAGTGCGCCCAAGGGTGCTGCTGATACCATGACCACAGAAGGAGCTTCAAGAAAAGCATCAGCCAGAAGGGACTGAGTTGAGGATTTTAGGTAGACTGCAAACTCCACAGACAAGGGAGCAGAAGGACAGTGTTCAAACCTGAGTCCAGGAGGGTCCAGCTATTATACATGGCATCAAAGATCTGTCTCAAAGAATAGTCTGGGTGAACGGCATAGAAGCTGTCAGGGAAGACACAGACTTACAAACTATCAGTTGATATAGCCAGTTAGGTGATAGCTAAGCATCAGTACTTAACCCACCAGCACCTACAGATTAAGCACTGGATGAAGGGGTACAGCCAAAGATGGAAAGCCTGGACATGAGTGGGAGGGAAGAAATGGGGGGGAAAGTATTACGAAGTTGCTGTCCTCACTAAAGCCCCAGATGCCTCAAGAGGGGTTTTACAAAGCAGACAAAGACAGCAAATACAGCATGGGCAAAACAAGCCTCTCATGCTCAGCCTAAAGGCAGAGTGCCCTCTCCTGCAGCCTCCAGAGGTCCTTCCTTTGGGCAGTGCACTGCCACACACCAGGAAGCCCCAGGTACAGACCCCAGTTACACTATATGGCTGTGATAGGCTTATAGGCAAACGTCCAGAAAGCACAAGATAAAACTGAGACAGGCTGAGTCTGCTTTCTAAGCACCACCAAGACCTGAAGGCAATGTGGTAGAAGACTGACTCAGCTGCTTCACACCTATGTGATCCTTGGCCTTTCCAGCAGGCTGAAAAAGCCCCAAACAAACTGGATAATCACACCAATTAGTGACTAATGAACTGCATCACATCAGCAGATGGTCAGCAAGGATACAGTTGAGTCACTATAAGGACATGTCACTTTGTCTGGGCCAGTGACACAGCACAGCACTGCTGCTGCTTTGCTGAGCTGAGGCTACAGTCCCCTGCAAAGTGCCACCCAAAAGCAGTAGCTGGAGCTGTCCTGAGGATGCTCTGCCCTCACCTTGCTCCAACACACAAGACCTCATGACTTCCTCTTGTCTCTTAGTACAGTGAAAGAACAGGACTGTAAAGAACAGCCTTGGGGGGAAAAAAGTCTTTTTTTATGTTCCAGGGTTGTTATTTTGGGCAATCAGTTATCTCCATTCCCAGCTTTCCCAGAGTGGGACTGGATAACAAGAGTACTAAGGACATGTAGACAGTGCTCTCACAATGAAGGCTAAATGGTAATATAGGGTTTCAAGCTTTCACACAAGCCAGTGTGAGGGGAAAAAATGTGATCATCCACTAAGAGCTATTTCAAGACTAACAAGACTTACTCAGCACTGGATAATTATCCCTGGGATGCTTCAAATCCCAGAGGGCACTGCTCCCTCCTGGAGGGATTTCAGTTCTATTACTTGTACCCTAAACAACCCAACATTCAAATTTATCTTCTCAGGAAGCTTAAAAATAAACTTCCTCTGCAGATCTTTGAGCTCAGAAACTCTAAATGGCTCAGACATACCCTACAGTTATGTCTGATCCCCTTCATTAGGCTCCAAAACTCATCATATGTGATAATGACCCCAAATGGGAACTGAAAAAATGAGCCAAGGCTATAAAACAAACAATGCAACGATGAGATTAAATGCCAGGAGTGAAGAGACAAAAAGCTGGGGCACAGGAGCGGAGAACGCAAAGGAAGTGGCATGGAAGGGAGCGAGGCAATGTGGGAGGTGGAGCGGGCAGATGAGGTTGAGCATGGCTGCCCCACCACCCCTGTTCACCCAGGCTGGTGTTTGTCCCTCAGCTGTGCACACACACTCACCTACCACAGCAGCATTGCATCAGTTACCCTTACGAAACACTCTCCTGGGAGCCAAACCTTTCAGCCACGTCGCCTCTGCTGCTGACTCAGGCTCAGCCAAGCCTCCCTCTCCCCAGGGAAGATGTGTCTCAACCTCTGCCCAGCTGGCCGTGGCTGAGGAATGTGCATGTCAGCAATACATCACACTTTGAATTATATGCTTAATAAATAAACAAAAAATAATGCAGAGTGAGACTTGTTTGTCTGCTTCTGTTTTCTTGGAGGAGTTTTGGTGTGTTATTTCTTTGTCACTTTGTTTCCTTGTGTTTGTGGGCGCAGGGCTCTGCCTTGCATCTCTGCAGTAGTTAAAAGTGTTTGGGCAACAGCTGCTCATCCCACCGTTGGCAGAGACAAAGCCCTGCAGCAAAAGCAGGGGATGGGATGCTCGTCCACACCTCAGCCACCCCTCACCACATCTGTTAAAATCAGAAGCAGGGCTGGCCACAACACAGAGACATGTCCTGTCATGAGATGAAACAGGAGCAGAGCCCGAGGCTGGCAGCAGGGCACCAAATCAGATCCTTCTTCCCCAAGGCAGTTTACGCAGCCCACACCCCTGTCTCTGCAGCTCCTGGTTCCCCTGGGCTATAGCCACCAGCCTCAAAGGGGATCAACTTTCTCAGGTTTTATTTCCTTCGTGTCCTTGCTACGCTGCACTCCATCAGTGGCCCCACGCATGGTCACTGTGGGCAGGAGAAAGGGGCCAAAAGGGGTAAACTGAAGTGGGGTGACCAGGCAGGGAGGTGGTCCATCAGCAGGAATGCAGCTGAAGAATGACAGGACATGGTTTAGGCTTAGCTGGTTTTCTTGGGCAAGACAGTGCAGTAAATGGTCTTGGTATTTTTGGATTATTAATTCAAATTCACTCAAAAGACTGGCGAGATCCACCCAGAAGCAGAGGGGCCAGCGACTTTCACCTCTCCATTCCCCCATGGAAGCTCCAGCTGCCATGGAGTCACAGGAGAAAAGGAGGTGCAGAAGCCATAGTCTACCTTCCCCATGCAGCAGGCACTGCTGCAAAGGCAGATGCACCCAGTCCTTGGAATAGAATTAACCAGGCTGGAAAAGACCTTCAAGATCATCGAGTCCAACCTATCACCCAACACCATCTAATCAACTAAACCATGGCACCTGCCTCCCTCAGTGTCTTGGTTGCTAGAAACTCTGCCACACAGCATGGTCAGCAGGTCTTGGTTGTCTTTCACTATGCCATGGACTCCTCACTGCCTGTAGATGTGGGACAGCAGCATGGCTGATGGAGAAGAAACATATCCCATTTGTTTCTCCCGATCACCACAGAGCACAAAGCAGAGTTAATCCACCATAAATACACACCCAGAGAATAAGATATCCATGTATGCTTTAGTTTATTACCCTACACAGTGTTCTCTCCCTACAGTTGCTCCATTTACCTCTCAGTTCTCCCTTACCCACGTGGGTTTACTTCACAGTGTTTATCAACAGAACCATTTATTTTACCTTTCTGCAGTGTTTTTTTCACACATTAGGATGGGCAGAGAGGGCTCATCTCCACCCTGACCTGCTCTGGCCACACCGTGCTCAGCCTCTTTGGGACCCAACGAAGTGGCAGACACAGAGTGCAAATCTTCACATACTGCCTGACAGAGCAGAATGGTTTTGGAGTGAACAGGTTGCCCTCCAAAAGGGTGAAACCACTATTCTGCCTGTCCCTCACCAGCTTGTACACAAACACCAGACTTTACACAAAACACCCAGCAAGTATGAGTGAGGCTTTTAGCTGATAGATAAATCTCTGGCACTTTTCTCACTCCTTTGCTCAGAGAAGATTTTCCACCTCTAGGCATGTTTAGAGGAGTCTCTACAATGATGGTTTTGCCCCAGTTGTTTTGGGTTATGAGTGGGATGCTCCAAAAGAGCAAGAATACTTCAAAAGAGCAAGCCCTTCTCAGTCAACCACAAGGTGTGCCAGCCTCTGCCTGGCTTTTACCCACCTTGAAGATCAGAAGAGAGCTCATGCTCAGGAGCAAGATGAACAAACTTCACCTGAATTAAACAAACCTTTGATGTCCAGAAGAATGTTTTGACACCTTCATATTAGAAGAACAAAAGAGAAACAACCTGCTGTTCCTAAATCTCTGCGGCATGTCAGTCCTTTTCTGAATTAGAGGTGCAGCAGCCGTGCCGCAGCAGCTTACATCTCCACAGGGTCAGGCGTCAGCCAAAGAATCACAGAAACATTCCGGTTGGAAAAGACCCTCAGGATCACCACGTCCAACCCAGAACCCTACTCTACAAGCTTCACCCCTAAACCAGAGCCCCAAGCCTTTAAACACACCCAGGGCTGGTGACTCCACCACATTCCAGTGCCTGACCACTCTTGCTGTGACATTTTTTTCCCTAACGTCCAGTCTAATCCTACCCAGTCACAGCTTGAGGCTGTTCCCTCTTGCTCTGTCACTAATCACCTGTGAGAAGAGACCAGCACCAGCCTCTCTACAACAACATTGCAGGTATTTGTAGAGAGCAATGAGGTCTCCCCTCAGCCTCCTCTTGTCCAAACCAACCATCCCCAGCTCCTTCAGCCACTCTTCACACAGGCCCTTCCCCAGCTTCCTTGCCCTCCTCTGCCCTGGCTCCAGCACCTCCACATCTCTCCTGTACTGAGATGCCCAAAACCGGACACAACACTTGATGTGTGGCCTCACCAGAGCAGAGTACAAGGGGACAACCACCTCCCTGCTCCTGCTGGTCACAGCATCTCTGATACAAGCCAGGATGCCATAGGCTTTCCTGGCCACCTGGGCACACTGCTGGCTCATATTCAGCTGCTTGTCCATTAGAACCCCCAGGTCTCTTTCTGCCAGGCAGCTTTCCAGCCACACATCCCCAAGCCTGCAGCACTGCTTGGGGTTGTTGTGACCCAAGTGCAGGACCTGGCACTTGGCCTTGTTGAAGCTCATCCTGTTAAGGCTGGCCATGGATCCAACCTATCCAAGTCCCTCTGTAGAGCCTCCCTACCCTGGTGCAGATTAACACTCCCACCTAACTTGGTGTCATCTGCAGACTTACTGATGACACTCTCTGTGTCTTCATCAAGGTCATCCATAAAGATGTTGAACAGCAGTGGTCCCAGCACTGAGCCCTGAGGAACACTCCTTGTGACTGGCTGCCGGCTGGATTCAACTCCATTGACCACCACCCTTGGGCCCCTTCGCCCAGCCAGTGCTTTACCCAGCAGAGTGCCAGGCCAGGATGTTGTTGGCCTTCTTGGACACCTCAGCACACTGCTGGCTCATGTTCAGACAGCCGTCAACTAGCAGCCCCAGGTCCTTTTCCCCTGGGCAACCTTCCAGCCACTCTGCCCCAAGTCTGTAGCATCACACACAGTTGTTGTGACCCAAGTGTGGAACCTGAGACTTAGCCTTGTTGAATCTCTCACTGCTGACACTGGCCCATTGATCCAGCCTGTCCAGATCCCTCTGCAGAGCCCTCCTACGCTCGAGTAGATCAACACTCCCTCCCAACTTGGTTTCATCTGCCCTCTTACTGAGGGTGCATGCAATCCCCTCATCCAGATCATTTATGAAGACATTTAAGAGAACTGGCCCCAGTGCTGAGCCCTGAGGAAAAGCTCCTGTGACCAGTCACCAACTGGATTTAACTCCATTGCCCACCACTCTCCAGGCCCAGCCATCCAGGCAGGTTTCTTAACGCAGTGAAGAGCTGGGTTAAAACACCAACCAACAACCTGACAAATGAAGACTCCAGAAGCCATAATTGCAAGGCCTTCTCCATGTTTAGGGATAAAGATAGAAACGATACTAATTTGCACCTCAGCTCTATCCCACCTCAAATCCTCCTCTACAGCTTACTGCTTCAGTTAGACACAGAAGGATCTGAAGCCTCCTCCACCTGCTGGATCTAATCAGTAGGTCAGGATGTGTTGTGGTGCATTGATACAGCTCTTAATGAACAAGTATTTCCTGGTCTTCATCATCCAACAGCCGTAAACAAATTTACCTAAACACCAAGTTCAAAGAGCAGCAGTTATGCACACAGATATGACACTGATCACATATGCCATATGAGCCAGGAAATTCAAAGCTAAGGCTAATATTTCAAGCAGAAAATTACTCCTTGCAGGCCAGGAAATTGCAGGGAACTCGGCTCTGGACATGCTGCTGCATTACGTAACGCAGGAGAAAATATTTTCCTTTCCAAAGCACCTGCCAAGCCAAGTGGGCTCCTGCACTTAGCAAGCACAAGCACAGCTCATGCCCCTCTGCAAACAAGCAGTCAGCATCTCCTTCTGCTCCCTTGTCCACCTTCCTCAGTCCTCCTCTCTACAAGGTTCTATTTCACTTCCATTCACTCTGGAGAAATTCAGAGAGGCTTCATCCCCATGAAAGCCCAGATCACCCATGCCTCTGTGCTGCTGGTGGCAAAGCCACAGGCACAGAGGATCCATGCTTTCAGCTTGGTGTGACACTGAAACTCCAGGCATGTCTTTCCCAAGTTCAAGGCAGAAAGAATTATTGCAGGCACCCAGAGTTTCAGAGGCTGACGCTCCCCAGCTCGCTAAGTGTGCCTCTTCAGGGAGGGATGGTGCCTAGCTCCGGAGCGCAGGAACACCACGCTTCCAAGTGTGATTTCTCAGGCAGAAACACGGCAGCTTGTATCCCAGACATGCACCACTTACAGACTACTGCTGCACACACCTCCCTGGTGCATTTGGCTTGCAGTGTCCTCTCACTATCACTGGCAAATTCAGGCTGAGTAAGTCCACACAACACTTCCAAGGAGGCACCAAGCAACTGAGTGCAGGGAGGTGTGGGGCTTCTCCGTACACAACAGCCCTGCCAGCACTGGCTGACACCTGCCAGTCATTCAAAAGCCTTGACATATTTGGATGCAGCTTGCTCTTTTTTTCAGCTTTCCAGATGGAAAAAATCAGTTTACTGAGAAAACCTCAGCCCTACCCCATTTGCAGAAATTCCAGCTCCTCAACCCTTTGGCTCAGGAACTCTCTCCTACAGAATCCAAGTGAGATGAGTAGGCACAGGTTCTCACGTACCACAAGTATGTTTTATCTTGCAGATACATTCCTATAAATAACAGAAAAGCTAGAACTGAAGGAGTTTGCATAAATGACAGCACAGAGCACACAGCCTATCCCCGTACCCCTTTGCCACCCAGGAAATTTGCAGCTTACCTGACTGCTTTGATCAAGCCATGTTAGCTGGTCTCCAGCTCATGCAAGTGCTACAAAAGAATTCACTGCCCACCACCTACAGATGCTTCACCACAAAAGCAGGTAAAACCAGCACCAATACCATCCCAAGGAAAATCCCAGAGCAGGATCTCTGCTCTACTGAGCAGAAGGAGCTCAGGGGAGCAAGAAGCTCAGCTAGTATGCCCACACACAACATGAGAGGGTCCAGCCTTGCCATAGCCCACAGCTGGACATCAGCTCTCTTCACATCCAGAGATAACTGGCTGAAGTCTGCCCTCTTTGTATGCTTTACTTAACAGTGCAAGCTGCAGATCTCCCAGTCAAGAGCAATCTGGATTTTCACCTGCTCCTGGCAGGCCCTGATGGTGGAAAGGCTATGTGTCCATGCTCTCCACCTCAGGGGCAAGTCCTCTGTGGGGCTCGGTGCTGCGAGCAGCGCTGCGGTGCATTGTTACTCAGGTCGTGTTGAACGGTGGGGGATGCTTGGGTTGCACTCATCCTGGAGCGTCTCTGTGCCACCAAAGACTCTTCAGGAAAGACCAAGCAAGTCACAGCTTGTGCAGTCATAGAATCACAGAATCATTAAGGTTGGAAAAGAGCTCAGAGATCATCAAGTCCAACCTGCCACCCAACACCTCAGGACTAACTAAACCATGGCTCCAAGTGCCGCGTCTAATCCCCTCTTGAACACCTCCAGGGACGGTGACTCCACCACCTCCCTGGGCAGCACATTCCAGTGCCCAATCTTTCTGTGAAGAATTTCTTCCTAACATTCAGCCTAAACCTCCCCTGGCACAGCTTGAGACTGTGTCCTCTTGTTCTGGTGCTGGGTGCCTGGGAGAAGAGACCAACCCCCACCTGGCTACAACCTCCCTTCGAGCAGTTGTAGAGAGCCTTAAGGTCTCCCCTGAGCCTCCTCTTCTCCAGGCTAAGCAACCCCAGCTCCCTCAGCCTCTCCTCCCAGGGCTGTGCTCCAGACCCCTCCCCAGCCTCGTTGTCCTTCTCTGGACACATTCAAGTCTCTCAATGTCCTTCTTAAACTGAGGAGCCCAGAACTGGACACAGGACTCAAGGTGTGGCCGAACCAGTGCTGAGTCCAGGGCAGAATGACCTCCCTGCTCCTGCTGGCCACATTATTCCTGATGCAGGCCAGGATGCCATTTGCCTTCTTGGCCACCTAGGCACACTGCTGGCTCATGTTCAGCTGCTGTCAACCAGTACCCCCAGGTCCCTTTCTGCCTGGCTGCTCTGTGTCCTCATTCAACTTTCCCACCTCCTGGAGGGAGAGGAGACTCAGGGACATTGGTAATGCACTTCAGTGTTAGGAACAGCCACGAAAGCACACAACACCATGTGAAATGGCAAGTTATTTTCCATCAAATACATTTGAGGATTGGCCTGTTAGCCAGTGATGATTCTCCTCACACAGATAAATGAACTGATTTGTTTTCCACATTACTAAAGAAAAATGGGGCTCATGCAGCACTTGCAAAGTAACTAGTAGAAAATAAATTTCTTTAGGAATGGAAAAACTCTACAAAAATGCTGACATGGATACCCCAATGCCACAACAGAGGCCAATCAAACCACACAGCACCAGCAGCACGCCCAGGACACACACCAGCTGTGGAAATCTCTTTCCCAGCATGACAACAGCCCCATACTCCGTTTACTGACTGGAAAAATCCGAGTCCTTGTGGGTCAAGATTGCAAAAATAAAGAGGTCAGTGCAACCTTACAAAGATGTTTATAAAAGTATGTGTTCAGATGTGCTTGGATGGAGAGACCAAAGACTCTGTGCTCAAAACAGCACCGCCGAACTGGCCACATTTCAGCAACTCGTGAGACCACCAAGCTGTACACTCTGCAGCAACACAGTTTTATATGGAAGTGCTTAAAGACTCAGCCAGCACAGAAGACAGGCTGACTTCCAAGTACAGAACACTGCATTGCCAGCAGTCCAGCCAAAAGTGCTGGTTTATTCACTCAAAACCAACAGCATTTTCCCACAGGGAAAACCCCCAAAACAAAGAAGATAACCCACAACCACACACACAAAAATCCAACCCAAACACCAAAAGCACACACAGGCAAACCACAGAAAAGCAACCCTAAGACCCCAAACAAAACCAACACAAAAATAATCCTCAAGCAAACAACAAAGTAGTCCACAAAAAACAACAAACACAAGAACCAACAACAAAAATCCCACACCACAACCACCCCCCTGACGAAAACAAACCAAAACCAACCAACCAAAACACACACACTCCCCAACCCCCCCCACCAAAACAGCACACAAACCCCCTGAAACAATAAGCCAAACCAAAATGATTTTTTTAAAGCTACAGCCAAGCATCAGCTGGGACATCTGCATGGAAAAGGCAGGAAATCTTCCTCAGCCCAGCCCTCTACAATGGGAAATAAACTCTGCACAGAGTCCTGAGCCACCAAAACAGGGCAATCATGCAAAAACTACCCAAATGGGGTTGCTCAGCCTGGAGAAGAGGAGGCTCAGGGGAGACCTTATTGCCCTCTACAACTACCTGAAGGGAGGTTGTAGCCAGGTGGGGGCTGGTTTCTTCTCTCAGGCAACCAGAACAAGAGGACACAGTCACAAGCTGTGCCAGGGGAGGTTTAGGCTGAATGTTAGGAAGAAATTCTTCACAGAAAGATTGGACACTGGAATGTGCTGCCCAGGGAGGTGGTGGAGTCACCATCACTGGAAATGTTCAAGAGGGGATTGGATGTGGCACTTGGTGCCATGGTTTAGTTGATTAGATGGTGATAGGTTGGGCTCGATGATCTCAAAGGTCTTTTCCAACCTGGTTAATTCTGTATTCCATTCTGTATTCTCTAATTCATCATCACCTTGAGTGAGAATTTCTCTGCCTTTAGAAACTAGATGCAGGATGAAGCTGAAATCCCAGGTATCTCCTATGAGCTGATCAAGGTTTTGGGAGACAGCAGCCCTACAAGGCAGGGAAGTAGAGGCTCCACAGCCTGCAGAGAGGCAAATCTAGTAGAGAAACGATTCACCCTTGGTCAAGAAAGAAAGGGTTGAGCACGTCAGCTGGGCAAAAGGCAAAGAAGTCTACTGGCACACTACTTTGCTGAGCTGGCATAGGTTCCAACGGTGTCACAGCTGTATGTAGTGGAGTTTTGACACTGGGTGGCAGGGCTCTGATAAAATATTTGCAAGATTAGGCAGTCTGACACCACTGTGTTTCAGAAGATATGAGAAGTGCTAGCACAGCTGAAGGACTCCAGCAAAATATTCACACGAACGCCGCGACTCCAATGAGGTTGTGAGCGCGGCAGCGGCATCAGCAGCATCAGCGCGGCAGCGGCATCAGCGCGGCAGCAGCATCAGCGCGCCATTAGCCACCAACACAAGTCCCAGAAAGGCACTGTGAAATAGAAATATGCACACTAGACAGTTTGGGTTATAAAAGCAGGCCCAAGAAGCCTTGGGTTTCAACTACAGTGGCGTCTCGTACTGCGCTTGGCCGCTTTGTTGTGACTGTGGCAGAGGCTGTGTGCAGAATAAAAACTAACTTGCTAATAAAGTTTTGGGTTATAAGGAGACTTCTTATTAATAATGAAAAAAAAAAGGGTAGCTATTTCCACCTCTAATTTCTGCTAAACTAAGCTTGTGATTTACTGATATTTGTATCACTTCATTAAACCTAGCAGAAGTAACAAGTCATTAAACCTTGTCTAATTTCCCTTTCGCAGGGCTAAGATGCTTAGCACCCTGTGGCTCGGGCTGCAGGGGTCCGTGGAGTACCACGCACAGTCCTCCTTTGCTCTATCACACTGTGTCACTGGTGAGCCCACACTGGGCCAGCCCAACACTGTCCTTCAGCAGCAGTCAAAAAGATGAAAACTAACTGCTGTATTAAGAGGAAAGTCTACTTCAGAATGGACAACATCATGACCCACACAAAGTAACTTTTGGCTCTTGGTTCTGCAGCTTGGGACAGATAGATCAGACCTAAAGGCAGTTTTCCTGAAATACATTAATAAGTTAGCAACACCAGAAGTAAAGGGGGAAAGTAATCAGGAAGATAAACATCATAGAATCCTGTATTCATTTGAGTTTGGAGGGACCTATGAAGACCCAGTGCAAATGCCTGCCCTGGGCAGGGACACCTCACACCAGATCAGGTTCTTCAGAGCCCCATCCAGCCTGGTCTTAGAAACTCCAGGAATGAGGCTTCCACCACCTCCCTGGGCACCCTGTGCCAGTGTCTCACCACCCTCATGGGGAAGAGCTTCTTTTGAATGTCTAATCTAAATCTACCCTCTTCTAGGCTGGATCCATCCCCCCCAGTCCTATCACTCCCTGACACACTAAAAAGTCCCTCCCCAGCTTTCTTGTAGCCCCCTTCAGATACTGGAAGGCCAAATTAGGTCTCCTGGGAGCCTTCTCTTCTCCAGACTGAACAGCCCCAACTCCTTCAGTCTGTCCTCACAGCAGAGCAGCTCCAGCCCTCTGCTCATCCCCACGGCCCTTCTCTGGACACCTTCCAGCACCTCCAGATCCTTCCTGTAATAGGGGCCCCAGAACTGGACACAGTGCTCCAGGCGGGGTCTCACCAGAGCTGAGTAGAGGGGGAGAATCACTTCTGGAGGCTAGATCTCCTGAGCAGCATTCCTCTACACCAAATTTAACCTGCATCCAGTGTCAGCAGATCTTTAGAAGAGAGAAGCATGCTCTCCTACTGCAGTGACATGCACTTATGCTGGTTCTCTTCAAACAGCAAAACAATCAAAGCCCAAACTGCAAGAAACAAGACACTACAGCTGTAAGAACTGTACATGCACTGCAGAAACTGCATAAAACCAGCAGCAAACCACAGTTTAAAAAAAAGGAAATGAAAACAACCCCCAAAATCACATTCCTCTGGATCATTTGAGCCAATCAGATGTCACCCAGAGGAGCTCAACCCCTAACACCTCTCACATATTGTGTCACAGCTTGAATGCAGCAAAGAAACCTCCCCAGCACAATTACTTGAAAGAGTTTTCACCAGGAAGGAACACAAAATTATTAGGGAAGTTAATCTACCTCCAATCAGTTCTTTGCATCTGGATTTTGAGGGGCACTTCCTGCCGACTCAAGAAGGCAGCTGGCGTCCCCAGGAAAAGAGTTCACAACATAACAACTTGGACATTTACCCCAAGGAGTAAGTTTACCACATTTACTCGGAATTGGGAAGTAAAATGAAATTACATTTACCAAAGTAGACTACCTATGTAAGGCAATAAACATACACAAAACATATTTACAGTTCACCACCACCACAACACCCCTTGTACAGACAATCCACCTCTCTCTCTTCCCCCTTGTACAGACCCACATTCCCCTAGACAGAGGCGGCCAGAGGGCTCTGTATAGCTAAATTATCTCTATCCCGTGCTCTACCTTACCAAACCCAAACAAATCAGCCAGCCAAGTAAGCAAGGTCAAAGGCAGAGAAGCAAGTAGCCAGGCAAGGGAGAGCCCAAGTGAAAACAAGCTTGTGCTGCAAAATGTAAGAAATTCTGCAGCCACTGGACAAGATAAACCTACCTTTCATTATTCTGTCCAGCCCCTAGACTCAGATCCTCTGGAAAACCTTATTTACAACTAAGCATAGCCCTAAAACTGTAACATGCATGCCCCCTAACTGAAGAGCACAGCCTCTTACTATAGAGCAGGGCTGCTAAGAGAAATAGGGGGTTTGTTGTTTGGACTGTTTTCAGCTTACATGAGGAAATAAAGAAGGGACCCTGTCTTGGAGCTGCAGGCTCCCTTATCACAGCCCTACGTAACACCAGCCAGCCACAAGGGAGCTGTGCACCACACCTGTGGGCCACCATGATAGGACAGGTGGAAATTGCAATTGCACATTGGTATTCAGGAAGGCCTTTCTGCCTGCAATGCATTTTGAAGGAAGGTTTCCTCCCCAGAAACAATGGCTTTTGTGAACGTGCAGGCGTGGAGGAGCAAACCAGAGCTGAGCGTTAAAGGCTCCTGTTACGATGGCAGAGGCAATGCAGCAGCATTGACTGGTCAAATCCTTATGGGAAGAGAGATAAAAAGGTGCTGGAGAAGACAAGGGCAGCTCAGGGAAGCTCATCTCAGGCCCCCTTTCCCTTGAAATCCCAAACAAGAGGCCTCTTTCTGCCACTAAGATCAAGTTTGGAGTGATGTGTCTAGGCTATTGCCAGGCTGATTGTTGCCCCAGCGTTCCCCAGCTCATCACTTCCTTGTATGCTGAGATGGGCAGCCCACTTAACTCGGAACACCATCCACGCTCATGCATCCAAGCTTCCCAAAAAGCCCTGCACCACCAGTGCAAGCACTTTCCCCAGTAAGAAGTTTTTCCTTCTAGAGTTTGATGGAAACCCCCCAGCTGGGATCAGCCAGCCTGTCTGGCAAGCAGCTGAGCTGACAGAACATTCTTTGCATTTCTGGAAGAAAAAAAGAAAACCCACACCAAACCCCCACCACGCTTCAGGACAGTTTTCACTGCAAGTATCTGCCAGGGAAGCAGGTGTTTCACAAACACAAATAGTTCAGAGTGGAGAGAAAGTGGAAATAGAATCTTGTGTGTAGCTTCAGGGCTGGTTTAAACTGATGCAAGCCCTGCTGCCTCCGAAGGTAAGGCTCCCAGCATTGCCCACACAGTCCTGCCTGCACGCTGCACCCTGCCAGCTGCAAGGACCCAGCCCAGATGGGGGAAAAATGAAAATGAGGGTGGAAGAACAAAATTAGGTTTTCCAGCCCTGGACCCAGAATTTCAATTTTATTAAAAAAAAAAGTCTCTTTACTATAATTAGTATCTCCATAAGAGTAATTTCATGCCATGGCTTGAGTAAGCTCTCTGTAAGGATATCACAGGTCTCCTCACAGAATAAGGAACAGCATTCATGAGCTGGGGCAGTTTTAGCTCACACACTAACACGTAGCCTGTTTTCAGTTCCCATTATAGTCTCATGTGGTTACATTACTTTTCATTTGCCCTAAACCACCTCAGGAACACAGACACTCATCTAGGGCAGCTATCTGCTGTTAAAACCTCCTTTCAGCTCTGGGTCAGCTGCAATTCAAGAGATTGTATGGGTTAAATTTGACACTGAAAGAAATCCTGAAGAGCAAAAAAGCAGCTCTTCAGTGGGAGCTTTCCACTCTGGGTTCCCTACCACCACAGGGACATGACAGAAAAAGCTTACCTAAAGCCTAAACTCTCAAAAATAATAATATTTTTTAAAAACTATGTTTCAGAGACAGGATCTTTGAGATTTATTGTTAAGAGCTGATGAAGCAATGTGGCACATTGAGGATTAAAGCAGGCTGCCCCCGCTCCGAAACTATGCATCGCGTGTGCGTGCACATACATTAAAACCTCATGTTGGGCACAGCAGCTCTCTAGCCCAGATAAATCATGTCTTCACTTCTGCACACCTCCACTCCCAGATCAGCTGCTCCCCATCTCCAGCCACATAGATTAATAAATTATTGCAGATACATCTGCAGCCAGAAATTTGCATCTGGAGAGAAAGTGACGGAACAACCGCAGCTTCTGCAGCGCCAGTATTCAGCACTTGGATGCTGTCAATGTTAACAACCCCATGCAACAGGCCAAGAGCTCCCAAAACATGGCATTTTTGCTCAAAAACATGCTCTTATGCCAAATAACCTGTGCCAGTGTCTCACCACCCTCATGGGGAAGAACTTCTTCCTAACATCCAATCTGAATCTACCCATTTCTATTTTTTTTCCATTCTCCCCAGTCCTATCACCCCCTGACACCCAAAAAACTCCCTCCCCAGCTTTCCTGGAGCCCCCTGCAGATCCTGGAAGGCCACAATGAGGTCTCCTCAGAGCCTTCTCTTCTCCAGACTGAACAACCCCAGCTCACTGAGTCTGCCCTCATAGCAGAAGTGCTCCAGCCAATATTACATAAAAACCCAGAGAACATCCTTTACTACTACTGATTTGGCAGCAGCCTACTGAAGTTTTGACCTCTTTGGGATGACATTAGGAAGCAGAACGTTATTTCCTTTTGTTTACTTAAGGCAAACAGTAGCCAGTCCTCCAGAGACACTGATGCCAATGTATATAGCCTGGGCAGTGCCGTCACTGTTCTGCTAAGGACCTTCCCCCTCACAGCTTCATGGTCATGAGGATGCGACTTGGCACGGCAGCACTGTGTTTCTGACCATTTATTTGCACTCCTTAGCAACAGAGAAGCTCCTGGTTTCTTTTTGTTTTGTTTTTCTTTTTTTCTTTTGTGTTAAATCTATATTTGGCACCCTGGGGAGATTCCTGAGCAGAAGACAGCCATCTTTTGAAAGGAAGAATAAATGTTGGCTCTTGAGCTTTGCTCACAGTAACACCATCCCCAGGTTTTTGGTTATCATAGTGCTCAGACCTGGAGCTGGCAGGAGTCCTCACATGGCCTGGGCATCACATTTTCTGCCTTTGCAAAACCTCGCTCCAGCAAAACAAGAGGAAAAGATTTACTGGCTCAAGGCCTCTAAGCCATTTGTATGATGCATAAACCAACATTTCTAAGGCTCTGAACCTCATCACTGTTCAGCAGCACCCAGTGGTCTCAATGGTTTTTGTCCTGTGGGAGCCAGGACCCCTCAGCAACAGCGTTATCTCAAAGAGGTTAAAAATCAACGCGAGCCTTCGGCACAACACAGCAGTGCTGAACTAAGACGCTGCTCTTACCACGGATCACGGAAATACCAACATCCTCCAGCTCTCTACAGCTCCCAAGCAAATATGCAAATTAAATCCTGCCTAATCTACATGAGAAAAACAAATAACACCTGATGTTTCCCAACTCTGTTAGCAACATGGCCTTAAAAAAAAAAGAAAAGATGTAATCATAGGAGGGAGAGAGAGATCACATGGCTCGACGGTTTCACTGGTTGTCATGGCAAATGAAAATCCTTGACTCCACGACTTGTGTGTTTTAGAGGAAAGGAGACAACAAAATTGCCTTTTTATGGCTTGTTTCTTAAGATTAGAAAGAAATGTTTGCCTAATAATCGCTCCTGAAACCGCTGCACGCTGCATCTCAACAGCTGCTCCTTCCGAGGGAAAATGTTTGCTGTTTCTTACCGAGCGGCTCGCAGGACCCAGCAGACATTCAGGCGTGGGTAATGAGAATCATCTGCTTTTAAATGTGGTGACTTCTTGCCTGCCAAAGGGAATCGGAACTTGGGGGGGGGAGGGGGGGAGAGGGGCGGGGAGGGGGTCCTCAGCTCCACGATGGCTCTGCCATCAAATTCCTGGGGAGGCTGCCAGCACAGCACAGGCAGGGAAGCCTGGCAGTGGCACAAGTCCCCTCCTCTGCTCCCACACACCGCATCACCGTGGCGTTTCTTGCCACGTGTCCAACAACAGGACTTTGTTCACATGCTCTCAAAGCAAGCCAAGTCACAGATATTTGTGCGAGTTACAGGCTGCCAGACAGGTAACAACAGCAAAAACACCCTAACATTTGCTCCAGCTTTGGCAATCCAAAGCACCTTGCACCCTGTCTGCAATACCAGCACCACACACCTTCGCTGGAATCGATTTTATGAACATAGGTGGGACATAACTTGGCTGCAGTAATCGGGGCCCCAGAGAGCAAGCTCCTCCCAGCCACCCTGCTTCTTGGGTTTGGCTGCATGCTAAAAATCTGGGAAGTTTAGAATATCCACACAGCAGATTTCTATCCCTCATTTCACCACGAGGTCTTCTTTGATTGGGTCTGCCTCCAGCTCTTTCCCTTCTGCAAATCCTCCTCTTCCCTCCTGGGCTCCAGCCACAGCCTTTTGCCTAGAAGGAACAACGGGACTGTATGGAATGATGTTTATTGCACAATGGTGTAAGCAACGCTCCTCTGGGGCTTAGGCCTTCTTTCTGCCACCCGCATCTGCCATGACTGCACAGAGGGGACCAGAAGTTGCACAACCACACACATGTGGCTGGCTGGCAAGCAGCCCCTTCTCTAACAAAAGCCACAGGCTCCTTCCCTTATATTCCCCCAAAGAGCAGCTGTGTACAACGCCACACAGTCACACTCCAAGGCTGCCTGCATGCGTGCAGCGGGGCAGCGTCTGACCAAAGGCACAGGCCTCAGCGCGTGCTCGCACTGCAGAGCCATCATCACAACCACAAACCAAACTTCTTCCACAAAGCTGAGCCATGGTCAGGGACATCCATGCAAATAAACTAAAGGCAACAGGAGATAACAAGGATGAGTAATTTGGACCCTTTATCTTTTGGATACAAGGCAGAAGGAAAGAGATTCAGCACTGTCCTCTCCAGCCACCTGAGCCTGCAAGACTGTGGGCGAGACACTCACCTCCTCACTTACAACCTGCGCGTAGCAAAAGGAGGTCACTTCATATTGAGTGTGAGATAAATCATTTCCACAGTAACTTTTCAGCTGGACTAGGTGACCTTTAGAGGTCCCTTCCAACCCAGACCATTCTATGCAACATTGTGGATTGTATAACAAGCCTCATACATTAACCCTTACCCACACTGCAGAGCTGAAAGATTGAGACTGCTGAAGTTGCTGGAGATGAAATCACAACCCAGGGGCAAGGGAACTCGGCTCTGCTGCCCAGATAAGCCAAAACCACACAAAACAAGATCTTTCCACACAAGACTCCATCCAGAGTAGCCCCAAGCATGCTAGTCCCAAAGCATCCCTTCCCTGCAAGGGTGGCTGGCTCGCACGCTCACATCTCCCTCCCAGTCTGGCGTCCGGAGCATTTCTGGATTGCTCTGCATGGGGGTGGATGTGGAGAGGGATGGCTGAAGGAGAAATCATGGGCTGAAGGGGAGTGAAAAGACAAGCTGAGAAACAACGAGGGAAACAGAAAAAAAGTCCCAAGAATAAATTCCTTTAAAGTATTAAACCATAGGGGGCTGACATCGCTGGATACCACACAGTTATATTCCTTTAAGTTGAAGTGATGTGACGGAGCAAATGTTTTTTATCCAAGCTAGGAGACATTGTCCTGAGGCTAGCAACAGCTGGCTACACTCAGGTGTTCAAGATCTTGACACACAATCCTGAGAGAAAAGCATTTTGGTCACACAAAAAAAGACTGCATTAGCAGCTTCTTAAATACATACACACTTAGAGAGTTTTCTTCAGGATACAGCTTTAAGGAGATGGCATGAGCCCAACAGCCCATGCTTCTGGGACGGTGGAACACTCACATGCGTTCAGTCCTTGCATTTCCCCAGTTCTAGACAAAACTGTTCGGAACACCACCGCTCGTGCTTTAACAAAACGGGCTGTCTACCCAAAACCACCACTCACAGTTCAAAACCCAACATAAGGGATTTTCATTTAGTAAAACACAGAATCCTCTCCTCATCCTTCAATTTACCATTCATTCCAAACACACACGGAGCCTTACTGCCCACCAGTACAGCATGCTCCCACCAAGAATGAAGCAATGCACAAACACCAGCTTCTACTGCACAGCAAACTGTCATTAGTTAGAAACAGACCCTGGCTAAAGCAAAGGCTTCTCGAGAAGGTCTACATTTACTTCTAGTCCACTGTATACATATTTCTATACTACATGTGACTGAAATTGGATATCCAGGACCATACCACAAATCAGAGAACACACATTAAATTTTTTTTGTGCAGGGAAAATAGCTAAGGACCACAACTGGAAATGCATAATACAAGATTATCTTTTTGGGCTCTGCTGATGACTGCTGGCAGGGCAGGTCCCACACAGCTCTTTCAGTTTTATTCTTCCCTATGAACAATTATGATAGGCATTGTCCTAAAGCAGCATTGCAAGACCAAACCCACCCATCCTGCAAAGCTATGTGCAAGGAAGTTTTGCAGATGCAGCACCTCAAGATTTAACTTTGAAAGTAGATCTACACAGTCCCTTATTTGCTCTCTGAACAGGGAGGGTTTGAAAAAACATGAAGAACTTTGTTGCAGCAAAGAACAAGCAAATGCTAGCTCTGAACCACTTCTCCAAACTACTTGTGGTGGGTTGTAAGTTCCCCCCCCAACATTAACTTTGCCAGACCAACTTAGAAGCAAATGGAGCTGTATTTACAAGCAAGAACTACACTCTGCAATGGAATGCAATGAATGTGTACAAAATATACAGCAGTTACAACGTGGTGCCCATCCACAAGCAGGGCCGGTTGGACGAGCCAGGGAATTACAGGCCTGTCAGCCTGACCTCAGTGCCAGGCAAGGTCATGGAACAGCTCATCCTGAGTGCGATCACACAGCACTTACAGGATGCCCAAGGGCTCAGGCCCAGCCAGCATGGCTTTAGGAAGGGCAGGTCCTGCCTGACCAACCTGATCTTCTATGATCAGGTGACTGCCTGGTGGATGTGGGGAGGCTGTGGATGTGGTCTGCCTGGACCTCAGCAAGGCCTTTGACACCGTCCCCCACAGCAAACTCCTGGCCAAGCTGGCAGCCCCTGGCTGGGATGGGAGCACACTGCGTTGGGTTAGGAACTGGCTGGAGGGCCGAGCCCAGAGAGTGGTGGTGAATGGTGCCACAGCCAGCTGGCAGCCAGGCACTAGTGGTGTGCCCCAGGGATCAGTGCTGGGCCCCATGCTCTTCAACATCTTTATTGATGATCTGGATGAGGGCATCGAGTCCATCATCAGTAAATTTGCGGACGACACCAAGCTGGGGGCAGGAGTTGATCTGCTGGAGGGCAGAGAGGCTTTGCAGAGGGACCTCGACAGGCTGGACAGATGGGCAGAGGCCAAGGGCAGGAGATTGAACACATCCAAGTGCCAGGTTCTGCACATTGGCCACAGCAACCCCATGCAGTGCTACAGGCTGGGGTCAGAGTGGCTGAGAGCAGCCAGGCAGAGAGGGACCTGGGGGTGCTGGTTGATGGGAGGCTGAACATGAGCCTGCAGTGTGCCCAGGCAGCCAAGAAGGCCAATGGCATCCTGGCCTGCATCAGGAAGAGTGTGGCCAGCAGGAGCAGGGAGCTCATTGTGCTCCTGTACACTGCACTGGTTAGGCCACACCTTGAGTCCTGTGTCCAGTTCTGGGCCCCTCAGTTTAGGAAGGAGGTTGACTTGCTGGAACATGTCCAGAGAAGGGCAACAAAGCTGGTGAGGGGTTTGGAGCACAGTCCTGTGAGGAGAGGCTGAGGGAGCTGGGGTTGCTTAGCCTGGAGAGGAGGAGACTCAGGGGTGACCTCATTGCTCTCAACAACTACCTGAAGGGAGGTTGTAGGCAGGCAGAGGTTGGTCTCTTCTCCCAGGCAACCAGCACCAGAACAAGAGGACACAGTCTCAAGCTGTGCCAGGGGAGGTTTAGGCTGGAGGTTAGGAGGAAGTTCCACACAGAGAGAGTGATTTTCCCTTGGAATGGGCTGCCCAGGGAGGTGGTGGAGTCACCATCACTGGAGGTGTTCAGGAGGAGACTTGATGGGGTGCTTGGTGCCATGGTTTAGTTGATTAGGTGGTGTTGGATGATAGGTTGGACACAATGATCTTGAAGGTCTCTTCCAACCTGGCCTATTCTATTCTATATTACACAGATATTTACAATTAATAAAGAGCACAAAGACCTCCCTGGCCAAGGACCAGGGGAAGCTACTAGCTTCTCCCTCCCTTACCCCTCTTAGTCCCCTGTATAAAAGGGACAAGAGGAAGGAGCAGAGAAGTTAGACTTAGCCAAGGCCAGCCAAAGCATGCAGATTATCTCTCCTGAGCAAAGCAAAACAGCCAGAGATCAGAAGAGAAGGGAAGAATTGTTATGGTACAGTTCCTCTTATTACAGAATGGAATAAACCAGGTTGGAAGAGACCTTCAAGATCATTGCATCCAACCTATCATCCAACACCTCCTAATCAACTAAACCATGCAACCAAGCACCCTATCAAGTCTCCTCCTGAACACCTCCAATGATGGTGACTCCACCCCCTCCCCGGGCAGCCCATTCCAATGGGCAACCATATCTACCCAATGAATTTATGTGGAACAATCTTTTGTTTTCCTTTTAACACCCAACAGTGATTTATTTATGTTTTTCTAACTTTTCTGCTCAAAATCTGTAACTGAATTTTAAAGGCATAGCCTAAACCCACCACACTACTCTGTTCTACAGTGTATTTAGCTTCTTGCCAAGGGAAGAAAATCCTTCGCTGCTGCTCCCATGTGACATAAGCACCTCTGTCTCTGCAATAGTCACGTGCAGGACAACTTGAGCCAATTTGAACTGGATAGATGCATAATAAAAAGCAAAGGAGAAGGTGCTCTGGTGGTAAAAAATAAGAAAACAAATCCATGCAGGGTAAGAAGGGTTGCAAAACTGGCCTCATCTGGGCTGGAGTATTTGCTCAGCTGGCAGTACTCCGAAGGGCTACAGATGATGTCGAAAGGAAACACATGTATAGCTCTGAAAATGTGTTGAAACAAAAAAACCCAGGGACTTAAAGAAAACATGAGGCAATTTCAGGTTAGGATTATAAAAGAAGAAAAAAAGTTATGGGGTAAAAATACAGGGAGAGAGTGAAGCACAGAAGGGTACTGGCTGAATCTGGGATAAAGCTTTGTGGGCAGATGCTGCTGGAGCACCAAGGCATGAGAGCCCGGCCAGCAGTGCTGCAGGGAGGAGCATCTATGCCCAGTACAGCAGAACAAGAGCAGGAGAAAAACAGCCCAGAGGGGACAAGGGGAAGAACACACTGGGGAAAAACAAGCAAACAAAAATCCCTATCCCTGGAAGGAGACCTGCCAGCTACCTACAGAGACAAAGTCAAATCTTTATGGTTACCTCTGCCAAAGTTTCAAAACTACTCTGAAACTGCAAGGGAGATGTGTGTTCTGGTGAGACTGCATTGAATCTGGGAATTGGAATTCAAATGCTGAGCACAAACTGGGTTCAAGTGCAAACCTCAGAGCCAGCCTGAAGGACAGTCACCACAGCCCCAGCTAACACAAGCGCCTGCACTGAAACACGCGTTCACTGTCAGCAGCACAAAACCACCCGAGACAATCAGGGAGAATTAGGTATTAAGTGTCAAGTATCCCATTTGTGCTACAATACAAGGGGACAGGTTTGAGTATTGTTTTGGCACAGAAATGTAGGCTGGCTTGTGGCAAGGACAAGTGCTCCACATTTTTTAAAAAAAGAGTCTTTGTAGCCTTTGGAGTGAAAAACTTCATCAGCGATGGGAAAATCCAAGTCTTCACTGTGGGCTCCCTAATCCCCTGCTCTGCTTCACAGCTCTATTCCTGCTGCTCTGCAGTAGCCTCACATACTGCCCAGGGTTACAGCTGGCAGCTCCAAGTTCTCGCTTAAATTGGTTTGAGTTTCTTTTCTTGGCAGTAACCTCTCTTCCTTCTCCCATAAAACTGGGTGAAGAGCCAGTGAAACTTCCCAGGTACCATATGAGAGTTGCAGATAATGAGGCTCAGAGAGAAAGCACTTTATTTGCATTTATTTGTGCATTTATTACACTTCAACAGTCAGTGAAGGCAGTATGTGCTCTTCAAGCTGGTGTGTGCCCTCTGATGTCTGCCCCAAGCCAGCAAAGTAAGATCCAGGCAAGGTCACAAACATCCCCTTCACACAAATGCACTGTTGGAAAGGATCCTGAGTCTGGTTGTGATGAACAAATAGGGATCAGGAAGCCACAATTAAATACATAACATTGCATCCAATTACATTACTTATTTTGCCATTACAACCACCAACAATTTGAACATGAAGCTATCTCAAACATCAGTCAGGTTTAGGCAACGAGGCTGGTGAGAAGTCTGGAGCTCAGCCCTGGGAGGAGGGGCTGAGGGAGCTGGGGTTGCTTAGCCTGGAGAAGAGGAGGCTCAGGGGAGACCTTCTGGCTCTCTACAACTCCCTGAAGGGAGGTTGTAGCCAGGTGGGGGTTGGTCTCTTCTCCCAGGCACCCAGCACCAGAACAAGAGGACACAGTCTCAAGCTGTGCCAGGGGAGGTTTAGGCTGGAGGTGAGGAGCAAGTTCTTCCCAGCAAGAGAGATTTGCCATTGGAATGTGCTGCCCAGGGAGGTGGTGGAGTCACCATCCCTGGAGGTGTTCAGGAGGGGATTGGATGTGGCACTTGAAGCCATGGTTTAGTTAGTCCTGAGGTGTTGGGTGACAGGTTGGACTTGATGATCTCCGAGGTCTTTTCCACCCCTATTGATTCTATGATTCTAAGATCACAAGAGAATTGTTAAAGACTCTTTATACGAGGCTTTTCTGCTTTGCCCCCTTCTCAGACTGTTCTCTGTTTTGTTATTGTCTACTTATTGGTACTCAGTGTGCATGGCAAGACTTTTTCTCTGTATCATATTGTAGAGGAGGCTATCTGGACTCCACCACCACAAGCAGGAGCCGTCTGGAGAGGATGTATTAGAGGGTTTTGCTCCATTGTGTCGACAGAGGCCGGTGGCATTTCTTAGAAGGTCGGAGTTACAAATCAAGAGCTTCACTCAACAGTTAACTGTTGCATGGAGGCAGTGCACAAGCACCCCCTGCACCACGTGTGCTGACATGTATATCCTTTTAAAATGTGAAGGGAGAGCAAGCTGTGCATAAACAGTGTGCACATTCCCCCCCTTCCCCATCACAAGCAGTAACTTCAAATGTGCATCATACAGACAGGCTGGTGGCCTCGCTGTACTGCTGCTCTACACCAAAATCCCTTCATAGGCATTAGTGTCCGTATCCGAGAACTCTGCACACGCAGGCAAGGTGGGGAAAATCTAACAGACTGAGAGGTTTGTCATCAGTTGGGGAGTATTCCCCCATGTAACTAGACCTAAGCCTCATGCTCTCTTTGTTGGACTATTTCACTTCTTCAATCTCCTTCCCCACGTCATCTGCAGCCCCACTTTGCTTTTATTTATTATCCATGGTCTCTCTTTTTCTTCTTCTCATTCTGCAGTTGATACTTGCCTTCCTCTGCCCCGGTTCCATGATCTCTACAAGTATTATCTGTGTCTGCCAAGAAAGGTGCAATAGGGATAGTATTTTTCTCTAAGAACTGTTTCTGGGCTGCATTCAGGAAATTTTCCCTTTTAAAACTATTAAGTTTTCTATAAAACCTACAGCTACCAAAACAGAGAACTCTTTCTTCTAGCTTCTCTTCCTATCCACTCCTAGGTGCTGGAGGCCATGTCACCTGTGATACCACAGTCTTGCCTTGGGGGTCTTCACTGTTTCTACATCTAGACAGGCTACATATCATTGCTCTGCAACCTCCCAAATTCTCCTCTAGCCACCAATGCCTTAGTGCCACATCCATCCCCAGACTCCAGCAGAAATGCTCCCCATCTTAACATTCTGCTGGCAGCAGCCGAGCTGGTGAAGCTGTGAATGGCAAGAATATACTCTTTCTCCTTGCGCTCTCAGTTGCCAGACTCCTGGACAGCGAAACTTCCAGTAGCTGATACTTATCTAGGAATCATTCCAGCTTAAAACAGCTATCATTCACCTCTTCTTAAACCCTCTCCTCTCTTTACTCCAGAGGACAGCCCTTCCCTCCCCAACCAAAGCCTCACCAACTAGCAGCCTCACTCATGTGAAGAACTGACCTAATCTCTACTGGCAAGGGAACCCTTTCCTGAAGTAGTACATCAGTGAAGTCTTCTAGAACCCAAGAAAGTCCCTTCAGGATTCATCAAACTCAGCATCCCCTCATCTCTCAGTTACTTCAACTGTCCCTTTCTGACACTGACAGATCCCCATTCAAAAAACAGCCTACACCAAGCACCAACTCTCACTAAAGTACAATCTTCCCAATTTTCCTGATTTGCACCTTCAGGGTTCCCTGTTGTTCTTGCTTCCCTGGCTCCCCAGCTCCCCTTACTACTTGTGATGTTTATTTTACAACCTAACCTATGTCCCCCCAGGTACTCTCAATACAGAAGAAGCCTTATCAGCCATGCATGGTCACATACCCAACGAGATTTCTTCTCAAAAATATTTCTGTCACCTGTTTTTTTCCCTGCCTGTCTGTGCCCAGGACCTGTTGTCATCAATCAGAAAGCGCTAAGCTCTGCCAGGTGGAAACTGCATTTTGCATTTGCAGAGCTATTCAGGAGGCAAGAATGGGCCACAGGATGCTGTAGCAACAGGCTGAAGAAGGGATCCTGCTTGGTGGTCCGCCCTTAAAGCAGCAAGTCTCCCCTCTTGAGACTTCTCAAACTATTCCTAAATGGAAAGGCCACGCTCTTACTCCCAGCGCCACTCATCCTCATCTGATCCACACAGAGAACCACCACCGCTCCTCGGCTCTGCCAGGCTGCTGATGGCGCGTCGAAAGCACAGGGCTCAGCTCTTTTTTGGCAAACAGCAGGAAAGCAGGGAATTATGAGAAAAATACAAACTGTCACATGGTGTGCCCTTGATATTTACAGGGATTTCTGGGACTGTTTTGTGACACCCACACAAAAGCAGAAGTGTGATGGAAAGTGTCTTTACTTTCCCAGGAACAGCGAAAACAGCCATTATGCGCCTGCCCTTCGCTGGAGAACAAATGACCCCAATCACGCAGAGGCACACAGGGACCCACTTTACGGTTAGGATAAGATGACAGATGTTCCTTTTTAAAACCAGAATTGGAGAGCAAAATGTCAGAGCCTTGGACAAAGCCCTCAGATGCCAAACAAGCTTCACAAAATGACCTGCACATCAGCCCTAGCTCGCAGTCCCCCCAGCGCACATCTCTCGTCTGTGAGAAATCCAGCCAGTTCCAGCGCACATCATGACACATATTAAGATTCAATTAACACATCCTCCCCTTAAAAAGGGCACACAAATTACAAGCCCTTCCTTCCTAGAAGACAGATGTTGATTACAGGAAGGCATTCTTTGTAACAGTTCTTTTCCTAAATGATAGCAATTGCCTTGTCCGTTTGAAAGGTGAATTTTCTGTATCTGAAGGGAAAAAGTCATTATTAGCAACGTCTGAGCCACTAGCCATCAAAGCCATTTACATACTGGACAGATTTTTTCTGCATAGCACTGCTTGAACCCCTTTCCAGACAAAGTGCCATTAACATGCAAATGAAAAGTTCACACTGCTCCTTCCCGAGGTCCTACTTGAGATGGTACACAATTAAAGTCATAAGCGAAGGTAATGAGAGGACCAAAACAGGACAGGCTGGTGACACGTGCCATGGTAATGCCTGCAAATCCATCTCTCCTCTAATCATCACAATATTCCAGGAGAAATCAATTCCCACAACATGGATGAATGGCATCCTAAACCTGAAAAATGCACTGGATGAAACATTAATGCTGTTACCAAAACATGCTTTCAATGAGAGGGTCAAGCCCACCAAAATGTAGAATCGATGCAAATGGAAACACCTAGGAAGTCCAGAATCCTGGACATAACATACCAACAACATAAATTCATCCATCAGGCTGTAATTATAGTTCATGTTTTGTTTTTATTGTAAAGATTGGTGTAAGCATACAGCCAGGCAGGAAGCCAAGCCTCAAACTGTGCTTATTGACTACAGAGGTCTCCATTAGCCCAAGGTGCTCTAAACAGAAATAACAGTTTGCTCAGAGCAAGCCTAAAGATGATACAATGCGACCTCTTGCCACACCAGGCAAACTTTGGAGGAGGTTGCCAAACAGGCATCTGAATTCAAGCAAGCTCCCCTGTCTTCAAAACAAGCTTTTGCAATCCTCTAGCCTGGCCAACGAGCTCAAAGGTACTGATGGAAAGGCTGTTTCAGCAAAATTACAAAGACAACACAATCGTGACCACCACAGACCGCATCCCAAATCAGCACCTGCACTGTACCTGCGGGGCTTGCCGGGTTTTGTTTGGGTGCATCTGGCCGGTTGCTCATGTCACTTCATGCCTGTCAACCAAGAGGACATGTAGCAGCTATGCATTTCTTCTCCAGATGTTCCTGTCACAGCTTCCAGTTGTAGCTACTCATTTGGACCTCTATGTCTTAGTTTTTAGTGGTTGTGAGCCCTTAAAGTTTCAGCACTCAGCCACCAATGTTGAAAGTGCTCAAAACCTCTCTAAAACACATGTTCCTCTTTGGGACATAAAAGCTGATGAACCTCTTCATAATAAAGGATTTGAAAACTTGAGCCTTGCAGGTGCCCCTGCTTACTGCAGAGGGGATTGGACTAGATTACCTTTGGAGGTCCCTCCCAACCCAAACTATTCTACAACTCTATGACTCTTGTGCCTAGTCTATTAAAGCACTAACTGCTCTGGCAGATAAGGGTTTAAAGGGACTTCAGTGTCAGAGCACTGAACCATAGAACCATAGAATTACAGAATGGCTTTGTTGGAAGGGACCTTCAAAGGTTATCTAATTAAATTCTCAAATTATCAGGATTATACTTTCAAGTCTCTTGGATGTACAAAGCAGACTCCAAGGGACTGTGCCTTTCACAGAACCACAGAATTTCAGAGGCTGGAAGGGACCTCAAAAGATAATCCAGTCCAACCTCCCTGCCAGAGCAGGAGCACCTACACCAGATCACACAGGAACACATCCAGGCAAGTCTTGAGTATCTCCAGAGAGGGAGACTCCACAGCCCCCCTGGGCAGCCTCTTCCAGTGCTCCACCACCCTCACTGTGAAAACATTTCTCCTCATATTTACATGAAACTTCCTCTGCCTCAGCTTCCACCACTGCCCCTTGTGCTGGCATTGGGCATCACCCAGCAGAGCCTGGCTCCAGCCTCCGGGCACTCACCCTTGACATTTATAAACACTAATGAGGTCACCTCTCAGTCTCCTCTTCTCCAGAGGAGCCCCAGCTCCCGCAGTCTCTCCTCATACAGAAGATGTTCCATTCCCTTAATCATTTTTGTGGCTCTGTGCTGGACTCTTTCAAGCAGCTCACTGTCTTTCTTGAACTGAGGGGTCCAGAACTGGACACAATATTCCAGACACAGCCTCACCAGTGCCTCCCTAAGAGGAGGACATTACACAAACCTTTGCACCAACCTGAGAAACCACTGAAATTACATTGTTGTACCACAGTATTTGAATGAAGACCTCCAGAGATGCACACATTCTGCAAGAACAAAACCCCTGGGAGCTAGCAAGGCTCTTTTCTGCTCGGCTGGAATTGAGCCAATATCACAGCACCATGGGACTGCACCAAAAATGCCATGTTTCACATGAGACTCACTTGATCTCTAGAAATTGCTGATCACATCAAAGCTAAAAAAAAAAATCACGATTCAAATGGTGTCATTTTGTCTCCCTATTTCTCTGCCTGTGTCACCTCCACTGCTCCCAGTGTTACTTCTGTTTTGCTATCCCCTCACATATGGCTGCCAGCTGCATCGCAACATCCATCACGCAGCACCTCACTGATAGCTGGTGGCTGCTAAGGCAATATTTACACTATGGTTTAGCATTACAGTGTATAAAATTCCTTGGAGCTCTTCCAAAGGAAAAGCCCCACGTAAATGGAAGTGATTATTGTCATCCACAGGCTAAGTCCTGTTAAGAATTTGCCGGCGCTCACTGCAGAGTCTGGGGATGTTGGAAATCCTGATCAACGTGCTGAGTAATAAACTTCATTAACATTGCTTGTAACACTTCAATCCAGCAGCACACAAGAAATCGCTGATGAATATTCAAGGCATCCCTCTGAGGTTATCTCCATTTTACAGATGGAGGCAACCAGGAGACAGAAAGTTTTGAAGTGACTTGCCTCTAAACACAAAACAGAGGCAGAATTCAATTGTCTTGCCTTCAAAGTAGAAAATGTCTTTTTAGACCAAACTGAATTGTAGAGATCATTTTGCAGTGAATTTAAGGAGTCTGCCATTCCCCCAGATCACTAATGGCTCTTCCCCCCAAGTTACAGCACTCAGGTTACAGTAACACCTACGGACTGCAGAGAAATGCAGATTCTCACTGTGTGAAGTAGAGATAACAGATAAAAGCCATATGCCAAAGAACTAATTGTGGACAGTAAAAATCCAATCTCTGCATCAAATACAGGAACAGTCAAAAAGATGGATGCTCAAAATCTGCACCACAGGAAGGACCAGGAATGCACCAACTCTCCAGAGTACCAGACCCAGACATAAATAAACTCATTAAGTAAGCATCACCCAACATTGCCCAGGAGATTTTTAAGCCTTCTCCTGTATCTCCAAGAACTGATGTCATCCAGCAAAATATGGAATATTGTGCAAGCTGTGCTAATGAGATGGAAAGAATTTTTATGTAGTTTCACACATTTCTCAGCAAGGAGCTTGACATTTCCAGTGGCTGGCCTGGTTACTAACGGCTACTCTAGGAACTGGTGCAGAATGCTTGCTGCAGCGATGACTGACAGCTGCAGTAAACAAACAATAATTCAGGCCAGGTTCATCCTTCCTGTGGCAGCTGCCTCTGTACAACTGCAGGACTTCATGAGACACTTCATCTCCCATTTATTTCACAATCAGCCTCCTTTATTCTATTAGCCTTAGCCCACAATGAATGTTTTCCTTGGTTATTTTGCTGTGCAAGTCAGTACTCAATTTAGTTTAAAGATGCTTTTATTATTAAACAGCAACTAACCACCTGCATGGCTGCAAGGTGAATGAGCCTGGATGTACTGTCCCCAAAAAGTTACCCCAGCAAAAAAGGTGAGTTTTAAGATTGACTTTAATCAAGTGGTTTCCCAGTCCTGAGGTACAACAGATTACAGGCCACACTGATACAAATCATACATCCACTGACAACAGACAGGTGGTTTCCTATGGGTAAGGTGAAGCTACTATTAATGGAAGCATCTAGCCATGCAGCAGCTTGAGGAGGAGCTTTAAAAAGAATCAGAATCACAGAATGGTAGGAGTTGGAAGGGAGCCCTGCAGATTTAGTTCAGCCCCCTGTCAAAGCAGGTTGGCCTAAATCAGATTGCACAACATCAGGTCCAGGCAGGTTTTGAAATCCTCCAGAGAAGGAGACTCCACAACCTCTTTGGGCAGTCTGTTCCAGTGCCCCACCACCCTCAACCAAGTTTTCCTTATATTTAGGTGGAACAACTTCTTACAATACAATACACCAGGTTGAAAGAGACCTTCAAGATCATCACGTCCAACCCATCAACCAATCCAGCCCACCCAAACAACTAACCCATGGCACCAAGCACCCCATCAAGTCTCCTCCTGAACACCTCCAATGAAGGTGACTCCACCACCTCCACTTCTTTTCTAGTTTGTGCCTGTTGCTCCTTGTCCTATCAATGGGCACCACTGAAGAGAGAGACCACAAAGCAGTTTCAGCCCAGCCACATGCTTATGCTTCTTCTCTCCTACAGAGGTTGAGCAGAAATCTGTTAGCCCAGAGCTAAGACTTGGACTTCAGATTTCCAGCTTGTCTAAAGGGTTAAAAGAAAACTGGGTTTATTGGGGGGGGGGTTCCATATGCACACACACACAGAGATCAATCTACCTATCCAAGCAAAACACTACTATCATATTCTAGAGATGTAAGTGCTGCTGCTTGAAAAAAAAAAAAAATGGGCACAGTTCCCATTTTAGAAGGAACAAATTGTTCAGAACAAGGACAAATGCAATAGGGAAAATCAGGCCCCGACTTTGCTTCTGCTGTTTCAAGCTGCTGCTGCATGCAGCTCGGATACAGTTTTGCAATAGTTTTATTTTTTTGCTAGACCAAACAGTGTTCAACAATCCCTCCATAACTACCTAATGCTCTCAAAGGCAAATATTTACAGTACAGATCTTTGTTACCAGATATACGAGAAATCAGAGGATTGCCACAAGCTTCTGCTGGCTACAGACAGGAGAGAGCTATCACCTGCGTGACCGGTGCGACTGAAGCAGCACAGATATTCACTCCACCTGAGGGTGCTCTAGAAAGAAAATGTGGGATTCATTTTAAACTGTTTGAACAACCCCCTTAAAGCAAAAAAAACCAAACATTTTTCTGCAGTTATGCCACAGAAACAGGGATCAGAGGAGCAGAGCCCAAACCCATCATCACACAAGTGGAACTTGCAGCTACTCCTCTAGTCAGCCAGGACATGGAGCCTCATATTGGAACCAGCCATCCTGGGGGCCTTGCCAGTGAGAAAAGACACCTCCAACTAGATCAGGCTGCCTAGGGCCACACCAATTCTGATCTTCAGTATCTCCAGAGACAGGGCCTCAACCACATCCCTAGGCAACCTGTTTCAGTACTTTACCACTCTCACTGTAAAGAACTTCCTCCCTATGTCCAACCTAAATCTGCTCCAATTTAAAATCACTTCCCCTTGTCCTATCACTACAAACCCTTCTAACACTGTCCTTCCCCAGCCTTCCTGCAGGTCCCCTGCAGATACTGAAATGTAGTTAAAAGGTCTCCCTTCTCTTCTCCAGGCTGAACAGCCGCAGTTGTTTCATCCTGTCTTCACAGGAGAGGTGCTCCAGCGCTCTGATCATCTTTGTGGCCCTCCTCTGGACCTGCTCCAGCAGGTTAAAGTCTCTCTTGTGTTGGGGATCCCATAGCTGGACAGAGTGTTCCCAGTGAGGTCTCACCAGAGCAGAGTGGCAGAATCACCTCTCTCATTCTGCTGGCCACATTTCTTTTGATGCAGTCCCAGATGCAATTTGCTTTCTGGGCTGCAAGTACAGATTGTTGGCTCATGTCCAGCTTGTCATCCACCAGTAACTCCAAGTCCTTTTCTGCAGGGCTGCTCTCAATTTCATCATCCCCCAGCCTGTACTTTGCCTTATTAAACTTCATGAGATTCTCCTCAGCCCACTTCTCCAGGCGGTCCAGGTGCCTCTGGATGGCATCCCAGCCTTCAGTCCTACCAACCGCGCTCCTCAGTTTAGTATCCTCTGCAAACTTGCTGAGGGGGCACTCCATCCTCCGGTCTATACCACTGATGAAGATACTGAACAGGTAGTGATAGGACTAGGGGCAATGGAATGAAGCTGGAGGTGGGGAGATTCAGGCTAGATGTGAGGAGGAAGTTCTTCACCGTGAGGGTGGTGAAGCCCTGGAATGGGTTATCCAGGGAGGTGGTTGAGGCCCCATCCCTGGAGGTGTTTAAGCCCAGGCTGGATGAGGCTCTGGCCAGCCTGATCTAGTGTGGGGTGTCCCTGCCCATGGCAGGGGGGTTGGAACTAGCTGATCCTTGTGGTCCCTTCCAACCCTGACTGAAACTATGAAACTATGAACAGCACTGGTCCCAGTACAGACCCTTGAGGGACACCCTGTGCCACCCACCTCCATCTGGACATTAAGCCACTGACCACTACCCTTTGCATGAGCTCTTCCAGCCAATTCCTGAACAGCCCACTAATCAGATCCATCTCTCTCCAGGCTAGAGAAAATGATGTTGTGGGGAATCATGTCAAAGGCCTTACAAAAGTCCAGGTGACATCCATTGTCTTCCCTTGTCCACTGGTGTTGTTACACCACTGTAGAAAGGCACTAAGTTGGTCAGGCAGGACTTGCCATTGGTGAAGCCGTGGCTGTCTCAGATCACCTCCCTGTCCTCCATGCGCTTTAGCACAGCTTCTAGGAGGATCTGTTCCATGATCCTCCCAGGCACAGAGGTGAGGCTGACAGGTTGGTAATTTCCAGGGACCTTTTTTTTCACCCTTTTTAAAATTGGGTGTAATGTCTTCCAGTCTTCAGGGAGTTCACCTGACTGCCAGAGCTTTTCAAACTTCATGGAGAGCAGCTTTGCAACAACATCAGCCAACTCCAACTGCACCACCAACTTTGGGGTAGGTGCAAGAATAGAAAGGCTAATGTTATTTCTCTTAATCTTTTTCCTGGTACAGTGAACTGACCACCCCCCAGCAATTTCAGACCACCTGATTCTCACTTCCAAAGATGACTGGTCTCAGGATGGAATAATCTGATGCCTCCAGAAGACTAACAGAGGAACCAAACGAGTCAGGAAAGTTTGGTTGTTTTCAACCCTCCATTTATTTTTCAGGTATTTGATTTAATAAAGAAAGAAGGGGGCAGGGAATGGATTATTTTTCCAAGTGCAGTCATGTCCTCTCTCAGTTAATCAAGTTCAGCATTGTAAAAAACAAAGCTTGACTGTCCAGTGCTGGAGAACATGAAATTTAAAACTCCCTTCTGCGATCAAAAAGCAACAGAAAAATAAGACCACACAGCCTGGAGCTCCCTGAGGGCATTTCTTGAGGTTGCTACCAAGAACTCACATTGCCCAAGAAATACATTTATATACCAGCATTTATTTTTTTTTTAAAGAAAGGATGTTATTTTAAGTAAACATTCCTGTGCTAGAGCCACAACTCTGATGAACACACCATGCATTAGAGCCTGGAACCACAGAGACGGCACCGCGGAGAACTTCTCACTAAGCAGACGTGAAGCTGGATTCCTCTAGAAACCTGCTTGCTAAAAAGCCTTGACTGACCTATTGGCCATTACTCTGCGTTCAGGCAATGAAATTTAAATCACAGAGAAGTGCTAATGATTATTTTTCAAGTCAGCTTTTCATTACTGAGCGCATTCTCTGCAACACAGCAAAGCCCAAATCTCTTTCCTAATCCTAGGAACCCCTTTCACTTCTTCTTTGATCCGCCACAAACCTGAGTGTTGGCACTCACCTCTCAACTCAAGGTGTCGATCTACATCGGGAATGTGGATCTGGGCTTTCTCTGGATCTCCCACCACTTTTGCAGCTATAGAGGAATGGGTCAATGGAACAAAAGACCCAGGTTTCACCTGCCACAGGGAAGAGCATAGGTGGCCTGATCTACTAATCAGGCACACATTCTTCTTTCTACTCAACACATTAAGTAACCTATTCCCTACCGAAATCATGTCTTCTTCAACTGAGAATATCCATTTACACCCATCACAGCATTCCCCAGATGAATTTGTAGTTGGGAACATCCAAGCTCCCAAAGCTTATTGCTGAATATCACTAGAGAGATGAAAACCAAAGGCAGAGGAGGAGGTGGGGCAGTTGTGCTGGAGCAAGAAAATGCTTAGACGCATGGAAGACAAGGACAAAGAAAGATGGGGACAAGCGTGTCAGCAGTTCCCCTCGAGCTGGTACTGTCTGAGTAGTGACATGCCAGGTGAAACATCCTGTACAACCCCATACAGGTTTGTCAGAGGACAACAAAGCTGGTGATAGGGCTGGAAGATATGCTCTGTGAGGTGCAGACAGACTTTGGGCTTGTCTAATTTGGAGAGGAGGAGGCTGACAGCAGCCTCATTGCTCTCAACAGAGGAAGTGCAGAGGAAGGTACTGAGCTCTTCTCTCTGGTGTCCATTAACAGGACACATGGGAATGGCTCAAAGTTACACCAAAGGAGGTCAGGGTTGGACATCAGGAAGTATTTACTTACTGATCAAACACTGGAACAGGAGTCAATGCCCCAAGCCTGTCAGTGTTTAAGAGGCATTTGGACAAAGCCCTTGGTAACATTCTCTGACTTTTGGTCAGCTCTGAAAAGGCAGGCAGTTGGACTAGATGACCTTTCTGGGTCCCTTCCAAGTGATACATTCTATTCCAACCACTTGATTACTCCAGAGAGGGATCTCTTTACTTCCACAGACAGCAGTGGTAGGCAAGTGGCTCAACCTGATGAGTTCTCTTCCAGCCTCAACAGTTCCATGGGAGCAATCCTCCTTCTGAAGCAATAAAAGATTATTTTTTTAATTTTTTGTTAAGATGTGAGGGGCTGGTCCAAAACACTCTGGAAAGCTCATGCAAGTGATTGCTACTGCAGGAGGCAAAAGTCTCACAAGGCAGGCAGATTAATTTTCTTCACTGCTACCAAAAACTGGCACCAAGGCCCCGCGGCAGCCTCTGGGACGGCAGTTGCGTGACGATTCCCCTTCACAAACAGCAGGCTGGACTGATAGAAACCCTCCCACCACACATGCAGCCCTTTGAGCAACTGACTTTTTGCTCAATCAAAAAAAAGCAGACTGTAGTTTTTGGTAACTTCATTTCAGACGAGAGGGCGCTCAGCACAGCAATGGGCTGGGCTGCTGGGGCCCTGCATGAAGTTCCTCTCGCTGCAGAAAGCATCTTTAGCAGGACAGTTTCCCAAACACTGCTTGACTTCTGTACACTTTGGCATCCCTAATGCCTTTTTTCCCCTTCCTTTTAAATCCACCCTGCAGGATACAGTCTTTTGAGAAGCATGTGCAAGCTCTTTTTTTTTCATGCCAGCACAGCCCTTCCTCCTCTTCTCTTCTTCCCTTTCCCATTACCCTTTCCAAAGTCTAAACGACAACACTATTCAGATACTTAAAGGTCACAGTTAACTTTTTTAGTTCAGCA
The DNA here is from genome assembly GCA_015227895.2 of Colaptes auratus. Classification (NCBI taxonomy): domain Eukaryota; kingdom Metazoa; phylum Chordata; class Aves; order Piciformes; family Picidae; genus Colaptes; species Colaptes auratus. The sequence continues at coordinate 29,063,861 of CM037631.1, forward strand.
CTACCTAAAAGAAAGCATTTCTGCTAAAAAGGAAAATAAAACCAAACAGTATCCAGCAGTAGATTTCCATGAGGTTCTCTATATCAAGCAAAACAAGACCTTCTCCTTCACAGTATTCCTTAATTATCTGAAGAAATTAATACCTGAGCTAGTTTAGATAGGTGGTTTTAATTTTGTCTTAAGTATATCAGGGAAGAGTGCACCTCTGCAGAGAGCAGCTCAGTGCAGTGAGAGCAGTCGCTCCAGGAGAGGCAAGATGACAAATAGCAATTCAGTCTCAAGCTGCTCACAACCTAAATACCTATCCCCCAGCTCAAAGCAACAAAGCTCTCTAATGATTTTTATCTACACAAGGTGAAATCAAATGACATTATAACACAAATCTCACTAATTCCTCATTGAGGGCCAAGGTTTAATAGCACAGATTAGTTATGAAACTGCTGTAACAGCAACAGACTTTAATGTGGTCTTGACTCTGACAATAATTTTAAGGGACAAGTTCATCCTTGCTCTGCCCTAATTAATTCAACGTATTAGCACCAGAGGAATATTTGACTCAACCTCCCCCCCAGTTTAAATTCATGATTTAAGCACAGGCTGACCAAGAGGCACCAGGACTATATGACAAACATGACAGATCAGTTGTTTCATGTTGTAAGAGAGTCATTAAAAATAAAGTGAGGATTTAGTTAGTTATTGACAGAATCACTGGGGGAGCAGGAAGCTAAATGACTTGCTGTAAAATGAAATTACAGAAACTGGAGAGTCAATCAAAACATTGCCTTAGGTCATCTCATCACTTCCAGCCAAAGCAGGGCTGTTGCTGAGCGTCTCTGCCCCGAGGGTTGATGTTTTTGGTGTCAGAAACCCATCTGTAATACATAAGATTGTTTTACTGTCTCCTAATTCTCCTGCTGTGAAGTCTGGATAGCATCCACGTGAGCTTCCTGGTTTGAACCACCTCATTGCAGGGAGGTATGCCCACCCTGTGCCACCCCCTGCTCTCCTGCCATGCCAGCCACACTGTTGCAAAGAACCTCCTGAACTTTTGCATTGCCTGGGTGGTGATTTGGCAATACACACAAATTAGCTCATAGCATACTCCCCACTCCCCCTTCTGTACTTGCCAAGAGCAAGGCTTGCACTCAAACTGCTGGCCTGTCCTAAAAAACCCAAGGGCAATAGTCCCCAACGCTGGGAAAGGAATTTACCCAGCTCTCAACTACAACTTCTTCTTTGGCTATATTTTATGTACACATAAGAAAATGCCAACAACCTCATACCCCAGCAAAACCAAACCTAGCTGCAGACACATCTATCTAGGACACACCCCACAAGTTAACAGAAGCACCTGAAACTGCGGCTGATGGATACCAGCCTGGCTGTCACAGGCAGGACCAAACAAGGGCAGCTCCAGAGCTAGAACTAGAAGCTTTGCAGCTTGTGATGGAGAGCCCCAACGCTCCAGCTCCAGCTGCAAGCAGCATCTACCACCTGCAGCTGGGCTTGGGAAGAAGGGCAACACATCACCCAGCTCAGCAAAGAGAGGAAAAGTCTTTCATGGGAAGGTGACAGTGGTTCAGTTTGCTTGCAAACACCTTCCCTCTCCATGCCTGTTTGGGAAGTAACTGTTCCGTTCCCCTCAAAGAGCCTTCTTAGAATCATAGCATTGTTTTGGTTCTCAGATCATCAAGCCCAACCCCCAACCTAACATCACCAGGTCACACATAAACCACGTCCCTCAGCACCACATGTAGTAGTCCAGAGATGGTGACACCACCACTGCCCTGAGCAGCCTGCTCCTGTGCTTTATAATCCTTTTGGTAAAGAGGTTTTTTCCCAACGCCCAACCTAAACCTCCCATGGTTCAACTTGAGGCCATTTCTGCTCATCACCTGTTACTTGGGAGAAGACACTGACACACACTTTGCTACAACCTCCCTTCAGGTAGTTGCAGAGAGTAATAGCCTCCCCTCAGCCTCCTTTCCTCCAGGCTGAATAATCTCAGTTCCCTCAGCTGCCCCTCATAAGACTTGTGCTCTATACTCCTCACCAGCTTCATTGCCCTTCTTTGGGCATGCTCCAGCCACTCAATGTCCTTGTGGTGAAGAGCCCAACCAGAGCACAGTACTCGAGGCACAGCCAGCTGCTCCCTTCAGAAACTCCAGCTGCCTCACCAGACCCCAAGTCCAGGTTACCAAAATCATTGTCCTCTCATAGCTCAGCTTTAGGGCACTGAAAAAAAATGAAGCTTAAAAGACAGTAAGCCTGTCCCAACCTTGGCTCTTCCCAGTTCACCTCATCTGATCAGCTTTTGGGTTCCCCCCATATGGAAGTTAGAAGACACCCCAGAATCCCAGGGCAACTTAAACCTCTTTCTGCAGCAGTTCTGGGACAGGCAGTTTAATGCAGGGCCCTGATGCTGGTAAAGCCATCTCACAAAGGTGTGACTTCTGGTTTCCCTAAGAAGTCAATCAATGGCATGCAACTCAATGCTTAAGAAAAGGACTAAAGTACAAAAAAAACCCAAAAAAAAAAAACCAAACCACAAAAACAAACTGCACAGGGTATGACTATCAGAGCATCTAGTCCTGAATCCCCTTGCAGGCACTGGACATGAGGAGCAAATTAAGCTGGGGGTGGGGAAAGACCAGAGAAATTACTGAGAGCTGCCTTCTCAGGACAGTCTCTCTGCTACCAGCAATTGGCATCTCGGGGACCGCTTGAATAGGTCTTTGCAAGATCAGAACTCAAAATACTGCAGAGGAAGGGCCCCTCTGCTCATCTGTGCTTTTTCACAGCAATCACTCATCTATTGAGTGATTTGCAGCCTTAGGTCAATTTTTATGTGCCTATACTTATGTGGCAGCAAGACAAAATTCCATCTTACAACAGTGTGGATTTCTGAGGCACATTTCTAATCCCCTTCTTGCTGCAGCACAATATAGCTTGAAAACACAAGTACAAATTGTCACAAATATTTCTTAATTCAACACAGGTAATAAGTGTGAGGAAACAGCAAAAGGAGCACAAATGCAATACTTATTTGTAAAGATCTATACCGATACAACAGGAAAGCAGGATCAAAAGAGGGACATCACAAAGATGGCATTACTTGCACACAAAATCCCTGGCCATGGATTCCTAGCTTGTTCTCCCCAACTTCTGTATCAATATTTCCCAGAATAGTTCCCAGGCCACTCTTTCAAATTATCACTCCATTTTCTACGCTTTCTCTCCATAGCTAACAAAATCACTGCTATAAAACTTCTCCTTTTATAGCCAAGATGGGAAACCCTCTATTAGATTATCCCTTCCCTTCCTCGTAAAATAAAGAGCAAAATACCATTCCAGGAAATAAAAATGTTTTTTAAAAGACCAACCAAACAAAGGCAACTGCTGGACACACTGTTGTTCTTCCCCTCTGAGTCAGGATCGAAGAGGAAGGAAGGAAAAACAGATAAAACAAACCCAAGGAGGAGGTGTGGATGCAGCATGTTTGCTCCACTGGAAGAGGGAAGGCTGCAAGGCGTTGTGCATTGCGTAGGGACAGCCCAACCACCGCCTTGGTGTTTACAAACACTTTGATCAAACCAAACAGGGAGTTTCATTGTCCCCACTGCACTCATGTCATTTGTCCCCCAGTGCTGTGATTCCAGGCAGAGTCTGCCAGAGGACACACAGTGCCAGTTACACAAGAGAAGCGCAGAAGCAAATTATGCAGCAGAGGGAAAGGAAAGGGAGAAAAGTAAAAACCCCGATCAGCTCAGCTGCACGCTCTCCTCCTGCTCTCAGAACAGCCTCCAAGTCAGGCTTCGGAGTGGATTAACTTTAAAGGGCACCAAAAGACGCTGACAGATTTGAGGCAAGCAGGACCCCTCTGTGTGCACACATTTCACTGCCACCAGCACAAAAGCAGATGTCTGGGGTCCACAACTGCAGATGCAGCAGTAGCATAGTTGCAGAAGGGGCCAAAACCTTCTAACGTTATGCACCAAGGGGAAAAAAAAACCACAGCCGTCTACTATCTTGCACTAATATCATAGCACCAGTCAAGATCTGAACTGCACCTCGCAAACAGCAAGGGAAGCAAATAAAAAAACTTGAAACGAAGCTCTGCTGGACCACAAAGTAGTATTACCAAGTTTAAAATACACACACTTCTTGTATTTACAGTAAAAGGGAAGAAGTCCGGAGTGAGAGCTGGGGAGCTGAAAGAAACCATCAGGCTATCCAACTGACAGTTTTTAAGATGTACACTCATGATACGATTCGGAAAAGAAACCTAGACCAAGCACACAACCGGAATGGAGCGTCAGCTTGATTCCCACCCCATTCCCCTGATGGGGAGGAGGAACGGAGGTGTCAAAGCATACGACGTAGCCACCAGCGCCCCAAAAACCATCCTAAACCACACCTCGCTTACTTGACTTGTTAAAAAATGCATTTTCCCCCCGCAGGAGCCCGGGCTCTCAGAGGCGTTCAGAAGCACTTAACGACAACAATTAAAACCCATCCTATTTCCCGCTGTTACGCAGCGCAGAAGACAAACGGGGCAGGGTTCCCCCGCGGTGTCCGCCGTTGGAGATCGCGCTATTTCAGGCCGCCCGGAGCATCCCGGAGTTGCGAGAGTTCGGGGCCGGCTGCGGGACGCGCTGCGCGGCCGCGGAGGTGCCGCTGCGGTGGAGACACACCTGCCCGCCAGGTCCGAGGAGCGGAGAGGGCAGCTCAGCTCCGCGGTTCTTCTCTGATTTATGGAGACTTGAGGGTTGCCCCCTCACCCCCGCCCCCGCCCCCCCCTTTTTTTCAGCAATGCGAAGGGAAAGCGGCGCAGCCCAGCTCGGCAATGCTTCTCCCTGCTGGGGAACGCATAGCGCGGGGAAGAGCACCGAGAGATGGGAAGCGGTTGGGGAGAGATGTAAAAGGAGATGGTAAAACACACACACAGGGGAGGGGAACTAAAAGAGAAAAAAAAGGTGCAGAACTCACCTGGTTTGGGATTTGTCCTCCCTCTCCACGACCACAAAACGAGGCGGGAGCCAGGAGCCGGTGAGCGGCAGTGAGAGAAGGCTGGCAACCCCGGGCCGCCCGACAATGTGGATAGTGGGGTGGGGTGCGGTGTAGCCCCTCACTCACACAGTGGAGAGGTGCTGGATTGCCCCCGGCGCGGTGCAGGCCCTCGGGGATGGGTGCTGGCAGCCTTCCCGGTGCAGGGCAGCTCTCCGAGATAGGTGCAGCGGGACTGGGTGCCAGACAGTCCCGCTCAGGGATGGGTGCTGAGCTCCTGTCCCTGTGCAACGCAGCCTCTCGGGACGGGTGCTGAGCCACTCTTGAGTCAGGACAGGCCCCCACCCCGGTATGAGTGCAGCGGAGCCGGGTGCAGGGCAACCCTCTTCGGAGATGAGTACAGAGCCACCCTTGGTGCAACACCGCCCCCCCACCCCCCACCCCGGGCTGATGAAGGATCAGGGCCGCCCTGGGCCGGTACTAGGGGGCCGGAGCGGAGAGGCAGCAAGAGCAAGGCCCCCCCCGCCGTGGCCGGCAGCGGGAGGCGGCACCGGCCGAGCACAATGAACGACGGCGCACCCCCGCGGCCGCCCGCTGGGCAATGACATCACCCCTCTCGCCCGCCGGGGCGGGGCGAGGGGGCTGCGCCGCCTCTTCCCCATTGGCTGGCGCCCGCCACCGCGAGCACTTCTAGGACTTGTAGTTTCCTGAGGAGGACAGTTCGTCGACAGCTCGTGAGGTGGAGACTCCGTTTCCCGGCAGCTCCCGCGCTGCGCGGCCGCAGAGTGGCGCGGGAGGGGCGGCAGGGCGCGGGGGAGGAGGGGGCGGCTGCCGCCATGTTGATGGCGTGCGATGCGTTTAGCTCGGGACGAGCGGCTGGGGAACCTGGTTAAGATGTCGGAAAAGGGGGAGAGTGGGAATCAGGTTCTGGCCCAGGATGTAGAAAACAGGCTTGTACGAGGGGGTGGGAGGGAAAAGAGGAGGCTGGGGGGTGCGGCGAGTTGCGGAGGGCCTTGAAGGACGTTATGTAGCGGCCGGTCGTCCCTTGGTGCTGGCGGGCTCTTGATACAGCAGTGCTTCTCCATGGCGGGAGCGAGGTGCGGGGTGAGAATCAGGTGTCGGGGCTCATCCTCTCTGCGGGCCGGGAGGGACCCCTTGCGAGCCTGGAGCGGGGCGCTGTGGCAGGCGCAGCCCGGCGGCATGGGAGCTGGAGCGGGCCTGTGCAGGAGGCTGGGGGGTGTGGAGGTGTGGAAGCGGCTGCGGGTTGGGGTTGTAAAGGCAGGCGGCTGCGGTGCGTGTCGGGGCAGGGATGACTCGTTTTGCGGGGGGAGGCAGTTGTGTGTGGCGTAGCTAGCCGGGGCGGCTACGATGGCTTTTGGCAGTTGGAGGTTTTGCACCGGCAGGACACAGGAGCCCTGCCTGGGCCTGTAGGTGCCGATGTGTTTGGCCCCGGATGAAGTACAGCCGGCTTTGAAGAGCGCTGCTGAGCTCCTCGGCTGGCCGTAGGGGCGAGGCCCTCAGCAGGGAGCAGGCTGGGACCGGTGGCACGCCGGGTGACAGACTGCTTGCCGAGTCGGGGCTGTTCCCAGCGTTGCGGCGTCTTGTCTGACGCGCCATGACTGCACTAGTAACCTTTGGCTGTCGTAGGTATATGGCTTAATGTGACCGTCAGGAGGAGCTTTTCTCCCTCCTAAAGGTAACCGTCTTTAGTACATCCATAGAGAGGAAAAGCTGAGAGAATGGGCGAGATGGTCTGGTACCTCTCAGTGTGGTATGGGAGCAGCTGAGCTAACTTGCTTCCCCTTTTCCTCACTTGTGCTTGCTGCCTGGTGTTGATAGGGCTTAGCCAGGTGACTGGATGCTGTGAGCAGTATACCCCTCTGACTGGAGTGTAGGAGGTAGATTTTTGAACAGAGGGTTGTGGGCTTTTCTGAACTGAACATCACCCCTGCTTTTGCTAGTCTCTGTGTAGATAAATGGGAAACGATCTGTTTGACAACCGAGAGATCAATTAAATGTCAGTTAGGACACTCCAGTCCCCTTAAACCTAAAATATCACACAGAAGATCTTTGCTCAAAGCTAGAAGGGAGGTACTCAAAACATTAGTGGCTTGTGAAATAACACTGTTTCTACATACAGCTGATTCCTGTGAAATAAAGTACTTTATGACTTCAAGAAGATACTCCATTGAAAAGAGCTGTGAAGAATTTCACAGGCTCATTGGAAGTCTTGATTAGAGTGGAGTAGTGGTATGGCTCAGGAAATACAGTGTTACAAGTTTGGTTTTTTTATACTTTGGCTCCTCCTGGAGGTAAGTACAATGCATTTCCTTAGCATATTGCCTCCCAATAGCTGCACACTCCGTTTGCCCCGGGATACACTGCAGTGTTTGGAAAAGGGTCTTGTAAGATGGTGATGCAGTTACTTAACCTGAGCATTGCAGCCTTTCAGACCTGTTGATGCCACAGCAATGCATGTCATTCTGTCTTTCCAAGCTAGCTCACTCCAGGTAAAGAATGTGAACCAGTTGCTTGCCTTCTTAAGAAATGTGCCGTGTCCTGGGATGGGAGTTGCTTCTCCCCACCATGAGCTTGTCTGGTTTTGCCATACTCATCACTGAAGAGAAGAACAAAGTGTAATGTTCCATTGCTACTACAACTTCCATTAATAGTTGCATACATCTGAGGGATTCTGAATTACAGGTTAAGCCCCTGTATTTATTTTCTTCATAGGCATCTGCACAGAGAAGAAATCTTCTAGATGAGGTGTGCTGTGGGTGGGGAATGGGGGCAGCGGTGTGATGGCCTGTCACAGCAGTTGCACTCTGTAGACTTGAAGCCTTTTAAAGCTTATACCATGTAATGATGCTAAGTATTGCAGTGGGCTAATTGAGGAACTTGGTTGTCTTTCTCTAGCTGGTAGAAAGCGTGAATGAACTTTTCATCCAAGGTAAGTGCTGAGTTAACAACTATCCTTTGTTACCTAGGTTTAGAAACAGTTATTTGTCACCACCATTGATCCCCACTGTTGCTCCACTTTCCTCTTGTGTCTGTGCTGCTGTTGGGGGGAGGAGACGACGATGCATCCTGCTCTACAGATTAACTTTATTTCACTGGTTTTACCGTGCTGCTTTGTCTGAAGGTGTAGGTGGTACTGATGTCTCAACCAAGAGTTACTACAGCATATTGAAATGCAGAAAAGGTAATTAATTCAGAGCTACCCAGAGGAATGCCTGATGCAAGAGACAAAACGGTTCTGTGTGGGTGTATGCCTCACTTTATCTGTTTGAGGTGTCTGGTATTTGTGGGGATTATGCTTAGTGGCCACAACTTCTCACATGTATTAAAGGTCATGTTCTATGTCTTGGATACTCTGTTCACCTGAAAGTACTAATGTCCAAGTCTCATCTGACCCCCCAGATCTTAATGGCAAGATCCACCAGAAGCTAGCAGTTGTATTGCAGGAGTAAGTGTTGTCTCATTTCATACGAAAAGGCAAAAGGTGACAATGGTATCAAAAGCCTGCCTGTGGCATTTCCAAAGCATACAGCTGTACTCTGGTTTGATCCTCTCGATGAAAACTCACTCCAGTGTCTGTATAGTCCTGAGCCTGTGAAACTGATATGTTTGGACACATATATATGTGTGTATATATATGTTGACACACACATATATATATATGCTGACATCCTATGCTGCAGAAGTGATGGTTTGTATGTTACCAAAGTGGTTTGGGTTGCTGTGGACTCAAGCAATTGCCCAGCATCCTGAAGACTGGGAGAAGCAACTGGAAGACCATGCAGAAGTGATGTGGAAGACAAGTAGGAGTGTGTTTGCTCAAAATAGAAATAGAAATGAAAGTAGAAATCTAGCTTCATAGCAGTTTCATTCTGATGTGGTCTCACTCAAAATGAAAACTTCAGGGTGTGGGTGCTCTAAATGGAGCCTTCACAAAACCAGCTGCAAAGTCTCTGAGAGAAACACCTGAGTTTGGTGAGGTGAAGCATATGACTACAGCACAGTTTTTAAGGTGTCTAATGTGCTGCTGTCATGGTGGCAGCAGCCCTGTCACTGCAGCATGGACAGGTGGCAGATGTCATCCTTGTCTCCACTCCTGGAAATTCATTGTTGGGCCTTAATTCCTAGTGTGCAAATTAGCTGGATGAAAAGATTTTCACGTGTACTCAGGTTGGAATGTGGCTTCTTCTAAGGGTGGTTGATACACTCTGTAGTAATCAGAGCACACAAGGGTTTTTAAACCCCATTTTCTTAATTACTCCAGCTGTAAAACTTAGTTCCCTGTGGAGGAAGGACAAAAGTTGGAAGTGTCACTGACCAGCTTCAAAGTCTACGGGGGAAGGGTGTAAACTCTTCCACATCAAAGTAACTGCTCAGATTCTGGAGCCTGGAGAAGCTGCTGTGGAGGTTTTCTTTGTCATGAAGCTATTTCTCAAAGAGGTACTGGAGTTGCAAGGTGAAAGGTGGGGGTGAGTTGAGCTGGGAGAGTAGGTAAGTACTTCTGGCTTATGTGCATGTGTCCAAATAACAATACAGAAAAGATGTTGTCTGTCCTTAAGCAGGGAGAGCTTGGGAAACAGTGAAAGTGGAAGGCTTCTCTGCCTTTTGAAGTGTCGCCATGTGGGGAGTCAGCTCAGAGACCTGTTCCTGGAAGAAGCCAGTGTTCCTGCATTATCCAAAGAAGCTGGTAAAGGTACTCTGAAAATAATGGCACCAACTAATTGTAAAGTGTTACCTTTTTTTATCTTTCAGCCCAAGAGGAGTGCTCTAAGAGTCCAGAGCCTCTTCAGACAGCCTGAACGTGTTCTGTGAAAAGCTGCAGCAGTGCAACAGTACACAACAGGAAAGGCTGTGCAGGCTACTGCACATCACTGGAGTTCAAAGAACTGGTCTCTGAAACAATTCATTTTAGCAGAGAAGAACCGCTTCTTACACAGCTTTAACTCCTGTGGGTTTAAATGAGTTCCTCTAACACCAAACCAGGAAATTACTTCCATTATAGACACTGCGGATGGGGATCTGAATAGGGGACTTAGAAGTGCTAGTGAGGAGTCTGAGCCTTGGAATGACTGCAGGTAGTTGGAGTACAAGAGACTTCAGTTGTGGGAGCTCTCAGGAAGCCACAGTAGCAGCCAGGGGAACTTGCTAACCAGGGAAAGCGAAAATGCAGTTAGTTCTGCAGCTGTCTTGGCACTGGTGTGTCTTGAGGTGGGATCCCACAGATGACCACTGAAGACCATGGTGTTGTAGGGAGACCACATTTGAGAGCATCTGTCCAACACCAGACTTGCCTAAATGGCTTCAGTTTTCACTGAGCATTTTTTAGTTTCAGAACAACTGGTCTGGGTAGTCCATGTAGCCATCAAAGCTTCTTGGCTGATTGCAGCACTGCTCTGAAGAGAAGCAGCTTTCCCCACCCGTGGCTTTCTGGAGCAAGGGACACAAACGTGAGTCAGATGGGCTGTAGGGCCGAGTGTGAATCCCCAGGTTGTCTGTGTTCTAGCTGTGATGCAGCAGGGAGAGGCTGTGTGGGGCCTTGAGTAATTGGCGTGTTCCCGGTTCGGGGGTGTGAGCACTGCCCTCTCCAGCACGGAGCTTGTCACAACTGTGTGGCGTGAAGCAGGCTGGGTGTCGTGCTGAAGCTGTGCTGGCTATGGAGCGCAGCCAGCTGCCACTAGGCCTGGGAAGGTCTGGTTTGGTTGTGTAGTGGCAAACAAGGTAGTAACTGATTCTGTACAGCTGATGTCTGGGTCAGTGCCAGCCAAGCAGTGCATGAGCTGACCTCATACAGCATAGCAGCTTTAACTCATTTGGAAACACAAAGGGGAGAGGCAGCAAGGAGTATTTCCAAGGTGTCCAGATAACAGTAGGGTCACAAACTATACTGCAATTTTGTGCCAAATTATAGACCACTATTTTCTAGGGCAGTCCTGTAGCTAAATTGATAGGCTGGAGTCCCTGGTTATGCATGGTAGTGTTCTCAGGCTCTGGCTATTTGGGTACAGTGGTACAAAATTCTATGTCACTGCATATGTGATTCAGCTTACAATAGATGGCTTGGCAGTGTGAGCGTCTAAACAGCACATTAGGGCATTCCTTACATGCACAAACCATTTCCTTCCTGGTAAGTAACCCTGCACTGTGGCAAAAACAGCTCTGAGGCGAGCGTCACTTCGGTGTCTCCTGTGGCAGAATCTCCTGGGTTTACTCCTCTTTGCCTTGGACTCTGCAGTGTACCCAAAGTTGTAGCCTTTCTGTACATTATCATTGGTTGGCTCTTTCCCACCACCTGATTGCTTTTTCCTTTGGGCTTTTTGCTATTTCTTTGCAAATGCCTCTTGTGGGGGAGCTGGGAGCAGCAGTGGGACAGGTTGCCAGCCAAGTTTCCATTCACGTGGTTTCACTTGCTCTGTTCCATCCAGCTATTTCCACGCAGTGTCCTAAGAATATCATTTAGTGGAGTACTAGTAAGCAGCTAACCTTTACATCTTGGCCCCAGCCCACAGAGGTCAGGTTTGCATAAGCCTGCCTCACTGAATTCAGTGGCTACTCTTGCAGCCCTTGCTTTCCCTTTGCAGGCTTTATGAAAAGGACCTGCTGCTGTTGCAGAGATTCAGAAGTGGACATGCTAGAATCAGTCACTTTACTGGGCTGCATGTCCCAGACTGTCTTCTGAGTCTCACACCTGCATAGGTGAGACCTAGGGCTTCCAAGGGGAGGAAGATACATTTTTCATGTCTATGGGTCTGAGATGCTGCAGGAGAGGAGAGATTCTTTCAAAAGCAGTACAGAGGTGTGAAGGTGGCTAAGCTAGCCGGCTCAAAGCAGAGCTTTATCCTCAGGTTCTGCATCCATGCATATCAGAGTGGGTTTGTATCCAACAGCATTCTGGGGCATGTGCTCCCAGGGGGCATATTGCCTGAGCTCTAAGAAAATGCAGTTGCACGATGCAGAGGCTGTGGTGACGTTACTGACTTAAGGAGTTGGTGGTACCCTTTGCTTCCTGTGCCATAGTACACCGTTCCCTTTCATGCCAGCACCACTATCAGGAGCTATCTGTGACTTAATCAGGGTGTTAATGCACACTCCCTGCACTGTGTATGCCTTTGTGTGGCTTGGTGGAGGTTTGTAGCTGTGCAGCTTTCTGTAATCTGGACGAGGTTAGTGACCTGGTTTAGAACATCTGCAAGAGGGCATTAAGAACAGGTGGCTAGGTGCCCAGCAGAAGTCAAATTCTGGGACTTGTTGCTGAAGCCTGTCTCAGAATTGTGCATCTAGGGATATGGTTTATTTTGTGGGGGAGGAGCAGCAGCAGGGCATCCCTTGTGCACATGGATGCCTTTGTTAACTGTGTTTTTCTGCTTTAGGTCCTGTGACCAGCCAAATGGTTTTCTGTGTGTAGCCTTCTGACCAGGCAGTGACAGCTGGAGAAACCCTGATGTCTCTAAGCAGCACTGGTGATTGCTAAATGTTTTCCAGACAAATTCCAGTGGGAAAAGAGAGAGTAAGATGTGAGGCAGTTTTTCCCCTAAGCTTGGGTTGGATTTTTTTACTGTAACAGTATCAGTGTGTTCTCTTACAATGGAACTAATGTCTTGCACTTAGGGAGGTTTGTGTTACCCCTGCACATGTAGCCACATGTTTCTTCAGCAGCAGAATAGATCTGCCAGAAAGAACTGGGTACTAAAATGCTTCATGTGTGATAGATGAAAAGCCTAATCTTGGTGCTCCACATCAACATTTTTGCACTGCTCCTGATATGACTGAGGTCAGCTTCAGTACCACGAAACTTAGAAGACAATTTACTGCTTCCATTGTGCCAGTGGTGCCAGTTGCCCTCTGATGGGAGCGATATGCTGGCAGCTGTCTCGGAGTGATGTGCAGTGGGTTTGTTGCACTTGCTCTGCTTCAGCAAACGTTGGCTAAAATAGTAATTGCATCCCCTAAGAGTTAGGTTATTGCTGTAGTTAACCTTTCTGGAAAAACAAGTGAGGCAGATGCAGTTCTCACTTGAATTGGCAGGAGGGTGTTGTATGGCCCAGGGGGAGCTGTATCGCACTGGGGCTGAAGACTGGCTTGGGTTTGTGACATCCATTTACCGTCCTGCAGATTCCGGCCCACTAAAACTTCTCTTTTCACCAGGGTAGGTTTTATCTGGAGCAGCCACTGTGCCAGTGCTACTTCCTGGAAACAAGTGGGTGAGGAAGGAGAGTTTGTTTCAGTAGGTCCAATGAAAAGAAATTTATTTGCTTACTCTTATTTAGACACTAAACATTGATTTATAATTAATTTCTGCCCACTGTAGTGGCATACCTGGCAACAGTGCATGTATGTGCAGTCATATTGTCTTGTTGGTAAATACATATTAATAATGCCTACATTCACAACTTACAACATAGAGATTAATAAGCCAGGGGAAACACAGAAAAATAGAGAAGCTGTGTGTTGCCAGCAGACTCCTGGGATGTAGTAGCTGTTCCCTCCTGAGAACAGACCAAACTCGACAGTCTGGTCCTCTTGTTAACATTTTTAAACCCTCATCCTTGAGGTTATGTGGCTGTGGATTAACCTTGTCATGAGTACAGAGGCTTGTGACATGCTTGGCTATGGAGGCAGGTGTGTGGGGGGTCTCCTCACTATTTTCTGTCAACACTTAAGTGCTGCAGCTCTCCAGAATGGGTAAAATTGCTGCCATTCATTGAGTGGTGCTGCAGCTTTTTTCACCTGTGTTTGATAATATCCCAGATACCCCAACCTTTTGCTCCAGGCAGGTAAACTTAGATTCAAATCATAACAGCCAAGATCCAGGGTTTGGAAGATGCTGGCTTCTTTCTGTCTTGTTTTTGGGGATGTCCTGAGCACACTGGTGCAAGCATCTTGCCAGAAGCTGTGCTTCATCCTGGGTGGTAGGACAGCAGCATCCCTATGGGAGGAGATGAGGGGACACCAGTCTTAAGAGGTGCCATCTTCTGCCTGTGTTGCCTTTTGTTCCCAAGGCTTCATTGTGTCCCCCTTCCTTAAGCTTATTCCCAGTATTGGCTGAACCAGCTGTTCTAAGATGGCCCTTTAGCACAAGCAGCCTTTAGATGGAGGAGGCCTGAATGTGTCTTGGCATGCCATCAGATGCACTTTTCTCAGGTCCTTAATGGAGTTTGCAACAAAAAGGACATTAATGTAGACAAGGTCCTAGAATCTGCATCTAGAGCAAATTACCTCACATGGCTCAGAGACAGAAGTGCTGTTCTACAGACTGTAATGGTTTCAACTCAATCCATGACACAGATACCCAGTGGAGGTGCAGCACAATCACACTGCTGAGACCCAGCCAGTCACCACTGAAATACAGCAACGCACAAAGTTGTCCTCAGACTGAGCACTCCCAGCCCTTCTTACAATGTTATGCCTAGTGTTTTGTCTAAAAACTATTTTAAAGAATCAAATACTCAACAGTACCTCTCCAGAGTTCCTCATTTTAATGCACTACTAAATGTAGCCAGCTACCACTCCCACTGCAACAAAGCTCATATGGGAAGTCTTCCCTAGCTGAAATGTAGCTTCTTGACGCTTGGAAGAGCTTTACTTACTCATGGGTTGTTGTAGCCAGTTTGTGGCCCTGTGTTCCCATTTCAAAGCCCAAGGCAAACACACATTGGTGTGTTTGTGTTGCTTTCTGTAGAAAACAGGAACAATCCCAAACGGAGCCCTGGTTTTCAAAGCAAGAACATTAGATGTGTGTTTTATTTTACATGAAATGAATGCGTACACATACAGCCAATGTTCAGGCAGGGCTTGTGGCTCGCTGAGCCCATCTGTTTTGCCTACAAACCAGCAAAGAGCACATGGATCACGTTAGCAGTCATAAATCCTTCTCTTGTACCTTTTCCCCCATCACAGCCTCTACTAGGGATACTCCTGTAAGTTTAAACCCAGGCTGGATGCAGCTGCAGGGGAGTGAGGTAATGCAGAGTTCCCCTATTGCAGAGCCCCTGGCACCCTGTAACACTAAGAGGCAAAGACAGGGTCTCGGTCCCTTTTATCTCCCCAGATGCCCACCACTCTCACCTCTGGCCGAAGTCTTCAAAGTACCCTAAGTACTACATGGTGCTGCAAAATGCAGCCAGAGGTGCTGATCTCTGCTAGCTTTGAAAGCGGAGAGGCTGCTCTGGCTGCTAGTCCACTGTACTTGTGGGCCTTTACCAGCAGAGGGTGGCTCTGAAACTGCTTATACTTTGCTTTAACACTTGAATACAGGCTGAAAGTTGAGCATGACGGCCTTGGTGCTTTTGTTATGTTCTTTTGGTGTTTTTTTTTTTTTTTAACAGTTCCTTATGATTAAGATCTTCTTTGAGCCTTTTCTCACTGTTTATTTTGCTTTGATATTATTCTTCCAGATGAGATTAACCAGCTGGTATAATTTAGGCAGAGGGGTTTGAGATACTGTTGCTATTGATGGGAAGCTACTTCCATCTAGGACATTTGAAAGAAATAATGTTGAGTAAGCTGTCACTACTGCAGCATTTGTTAGGAATTGTTTCCTCACAGAAGGAGAGACTGGCCACTGGAATGTGCTGCCCAGGGAGGTGGTGGAGTCACCGTCCCTGGAGGTGTTCAAGAGGGGACTGGATGTGGCACTTGAGGCCATGGTTTAGTTAGTCCTGAGGTGTTGGGTGATAGCTTGGATTTGATGGTCTTGGAGATCTTTTTCAACCTTCTTGATTCTACGATTCTGTGACTCGAAACTCAAGACACTAATAGTGAATGGGATTGATTTTGCCAAACCTCAGACACCCAGCCAGTGCCCAGTCTGTGCTGAGGCTCTCCTTACATTCTGTGGAGAGGCCTGCACACATCCCAAGGCTGGTTTCAGTAGGTCTTATCCTAATTCAGGAATCAAAGTTTACAGAACACAAGCTATCAGGGGCCTGATCCCAAACAGTGTTTATGCATGTGTAATTATTCTCATGTGGAATCCCACTCTGTGTGGCAGTTAATGACTAGACAGTTAATTATGGGAGTAACTCTCATGCAGACGTGGGCTCAATCCTTGTGCCTGTGTCACAGAGAGACTAATTTGTCTCTTGAGGTGTTTGTTTCTTTCTTAGCTACAGAGGGAGCAGAGGTTAGACTAGTGTGAACTTGAACTTCTAACCCACACATCTAGCTTAGATACATCTCACCCACTGCTGACAGTAATGTTCTGCCTCATCTTTAAAGGTCTGTAGACACAATAGATTTTAAGGATCTGATTTCACATCCAGTGGCACGAAGTGTGGCATTTATGTAAGTCATTATCTTTTCTGAGATAGTGCAATTCCACATGGGACCAATTGCACATGTATAAATAGTTCAGGCTGTTGTTGCCTGAAGATTTGTGAGGAAGTTGAGCATTATAAAAGGTAGTGCTGGTGCTGGAGAACTTGCCATGTTCTAATGCACAGTCGTTTGTATTCTCTACCAGATGTTCTGTTAGGATTTCTACGTGTATTTAAGTAGTTTTAGAAGGCTTGAACAAAAATGTTAATTTTCCTGTCCTTGATTTCAGTTTATTTACCACTCAGAACCCATGTTTTCAGAATGGAATTCCTATCTAGAATTCTTTAAATTAAAAAAAGAAAAGCAAAAAAAAAAAGCAAAAAACCCACAAGACCAAACCCCAAGACCTAGAACAAAACTCTTAAGTACCAACAGTCTTCATTTTGAACCATTCAGAAGAGCAGCATAGGTGAAGCTTTACAGCAGGTAACATTCCCCTCTGCAGAAACAGAGCAACCCAGTGACCAACTCAAGCCAAAGATGAAAGAGGCACATTCCATAATGGCTACAAACAGCAGATAACCTCTGGCTTTCCCTTCCAGGAAACAGGCAACAGCAAACACACACCAGGAGAAACTGCATCCTTCTGCAGGCATCAAGCCTTTGGAGCCAGTTTCCAAACTCGCGTCCAGAGTGCACGAAGGATGTGTGATGTATTTGAACTCAAGGGAAATGCTCAAGAATGATTAAGGGATTAGAAGAGGGTCAGAAGGGTAAGACAAAGTTATTGCAGACATGGGGGTGTAGGCACAGCATATGCTGTAGCTTTTCTGGAAGAGTTTCCAGTCTACACCAGACTACAGAACTTTGTGCAGAGCTTAAGTATGTCCAGCACTTGTGTTCTGCTTGGGGTTAATAACTTGGAAAAGCTGGTGTGTGATTCTCTGCTGCAATGACCTGTTAGTATCCATATGGGCTTTCAAGTTATGGAAATAACCTGTGATTTATAAAATAGCCTCTTCCTGTTTGCAATAATGCAGTGAAATACTGAGTCATGGCTAACCCTTTAGCCTTCCCAGTGGGAGGCTCTTTGTTGTTTGCTCTCTGTTCCCTAGGATCTGGATTGATGATACCAGAAAGCAGTTTCTGCTTGAGCTGGTCTGTTTTGTGAGTTTGAGATGAATTGCTGCCTTTTCCTAGGAAAAAAGGTGGAGGTGCATCACTCTTAGTCTGAATTCTAGTAAATTGTTTTAAAATGAGCTCTGTGTAGTTTGGGTTAAATTAAGGAATTCTTGATTTTGGGGATTGATTTGCATTCACTGCAAGCTCTAGCTTTTGATTCCCTGAAGTGTGGTCGGTGATTTAGCCCTTTACCTTTTCACAGAGAAGGCAAACTCTAGTTTGGCTTTTCCATGTGATGACCCTCTATACGGATTGATGAGGTGTGGGAAGGTCATCCTCTAGTGTCTTAATGAGAATGCTGTTGGGCTTAGTTAAACTGAGTCAAGCTATAGAGAGTGTGTCCTAAAACTGTATTGCAGGTCTATAGTTAGCAAGATCTAATTAATCTACATCTGTGATACTATATCTATTGATGGTCTTACTCTTAAATCTAGTTCAACTCCTAACGTGGTTTTGGTTCCATCTAATGAAATGAAGACTTTTTGTGCATGTATTAACAAAGGCAGAAGTCTATTTGACTATGAAGACCTGTCTCTCAGTCCCCTATAAAGGTCTCTTCTGCCACCTGCAGAAGTCCTTCTTGCTTTGTAGGACATGCAGTGGTTTGTTTGTATGCTCTAACTCTATGCCTTGAATATGTCATGGCAGTGAATACTCTTGTGCTCGGCTTCTCCAGGGTCTTGTAGGCAGCTTCCCACTTGGGATATCATCTTGAAGTGGTTTTTCTCCAACAAGGAGACTGTTTGAATTGCATGACAAGGCACCTTACTCTTCTCCCACAGCATATGGAGTCCAGGGCCCCACAGAGAAGTTCTGGGTTCAGCTGGAAGGTAAATACAGCACTGCTCAACTGGACTGTGTTTCAGTGCCTTTTGAAGAAGCCACTAATGCTGCTGAAATCTCAATCTAACCCTTCGAGGGCTGAAATGGAGTAAGTGTCTGAAAACAGAACATAAATTCTTTCAGTGGGTTCTTACTGGTGTATATTTTATCCTTTCTCTACAGAGCATAGCAGGGGCTTAGGTAAAGCAGGCTGGGTGCTCATTCAGGGTGGCTTAGTTAAGTTTCAAAAGAGCATCTGGCTAAAGAGCTGCATATTTGGCTACACAATCTGGGTGTGCTGACAAACAGCTGGAGACTGCAGAGTTGTGCTGTGGTTGATTCCTCCCTGCCAGTGAGACATTCCTGTCCATCTCTTGGGCAGTTGTATAGGTCTTGTCTATCACTGGACCCAGATGATAGAGTGTGAAATCATTATCCCAGAGAAGGAAGACAGAATGAGCTAATTGAGATCCTTGGAGTAAAGAGTTTTGCACAGCAGCAATGTAGTGCCTTTGGGTATTGACAATTCACAGTGCTTCAGCAAGTGCAAAATCTTTGACAGGGAAAATACAGATGCAACATCATGGGGTTGTGGTGTTGGTTTTTTGTTGTTGTTGGTTTGGTTTGGGGTTTTCTGGGGAGTGGTAGTGTTTTGTTGTTGGTTTTGCGCCCCCCCCCCCCCCCCCCCCCTTTAATTTTCCTCATGGACCATTCTGATGGCTGTGCACAGCTGTCCCAGTGGGATCTTACTTTCTTGGAGATTAGTCACCACTTAACTTGACTTTGCTGAGCTGTCTGCCAAAATCGTCAGGGAAGGAATTGACAGGATGGACTTCAGCAGTAGGGGACTTGTGCCACGTTTGAAGGGAATGCATGCACCAGGGAGGGGCTGCTTCTGTGTCAAACCCCAGCTGCTCACCAGCCAAACAAGCTCTCTCTCCTGCAGATGTCTTGAGTCTGCCTTGCAGCAGTGCTGAGAAAATGTTTTCTCTTGTGAGAAGCCCAGGGAAAGAGATTCCCTGTAGTAAGAACATCTATGCATGTTATTTAAACTCCAGTCTATTGAGCTGAACTAAGACAAGCATTAAAACCAGCTGGGACTGTAATGACAGAAGTCTTTGCAATTATTCCAGGAAGTGGTTCTCTACTGAATCAACACATGCTGGAGCTTCTGTGACAAAGGAAGGAAGTGCATGTTGGTACAACCGCAGACAGAAATATCTGCTGCTGCCCTTCGGCCAGCTGGGCACGGGGCCTTGGGGCAGGCACTTCAGTCTATGAAAAATGCTTTGGGGTTGGTTTTTCCGTTTGTGTGGGGTGTGTGTTTGTTTGGTTTTGTGTTTGTTGTTGTTTTTCTTTGGTTGGGGGTTTGTTTGTTTGGTTTTAATACACAAAGATTCATCTTAAAGCAGTGGAGATGGTCAAGTTTCAGAAATCATAAGTAGCCGGGAGCCCAAGAACTGACATAAAGCAGTGATGATGCCACTTACCTCCTCCTTGTCCTCACTCTCCCCTGAAATGCTGCAACCAAAGCTGGTGGCACACCATGGCTTCCCAAGCCTGAATATTCACTCACAGAGGAGAACATAGGAGGCTTTGTAAAAGTCACTTGATAACTGGAACAAGAAAACTTTGTTCAGCTATGAGTGGAATGTCCTCTTATAAAATGCCAAACAGTCTTGTGGGTTTCAAAAGCTAACAGGATGAGCTGTGAGCTCTTACTAATTCTTCAGTTTCTTCACAGTAAAAAGCTGGAGTGCTTTAAAAATGCTGAGAATGGGGCAGTGATTGACAGAAGTGATGTAAGGAGATACTGTGCTGAGAAATTGTCGTTGATTTTATAAACCAAAATTGGCCCTGCTGAGGTCTTGCATTTGCAATCCCAGCCGGGAGCCAGGGTTAAGTGCGCTCAGGCAGGGCCCTTGGGCGCTCAGGCGGGGCCCTTACACCAGAACACAAAACTTGGTGGAATCCCAGAGTGTCTTTAAGAAGAGAGAACCTAAGAAATTAAGCAGTGTCCTGATTTGGTGTTTTAACTTTTTCTCCATGAAAGCACATCTCAGTGCATCTGCACTGCATGTGTGATGCTGCTCCCATCATTTTCATTACTGGCTCTGTGCACTAGTGGATCCCCCACATACAGGTTTAGCTCCACAGAGGTGTGGGCACATGACCACGTTTGCACTGAATTAAGTTATGGGATGGAGCTCCTGTGAGTTCTAGAACAGCTGGTAGCTGATACCTCACCTGACATAATGTCACAGTGGCACAGGAGACAGTCGCTGTAATCACACTGAGTTGGTACAAGCTCATCAGAACTTGTAAAGACGTTTTAGCATCATGAGCTAAAGCTGGACCTGCATCATGGACAGTGGGTTAGGGCCTGCCTGCTCTGATACCAAGGACCCTAATGCTACACTTACTGTGTCGTCAAGCCACAGTCATTGAGGAGGAGTGAACTGTGTACTTCATAGTCACTAAACGGGCAGAACTCTCGCTGGTATATTCTTCTCTGAAACAGCCAGTGAGTGCTCCTTGAAAACTACTGCAGGATGTGATTCAACCATCCTCTCTCTGCAGGTTCAATCTGTGTTAACCCATAGTGTACTGGCAGGGAGACATGACGTAGGCATTTGTGTAACTGTACTTTGATGAGCTGAGCATGGGTACAGTTCTTGCCTGTTTGGAGGATTTTGCTGGCCTAAGACCAAAATACACACTTAATATTCAACAGCCACCTATGCCCAGCAATGGCAGCCTCCTCCAGCGACATGTTAGCTATGTCAATAAACTGTTAGCTAAACAGTAGCTGGGATTCTCTGGTTAAAAGGGAACTAGACCTTCAATGAATTCTAAGAAGAGGGTTAAAAAAACAATTTGTTTTTTTTTTCCCCCCCTATTATGTAATCTGCTTCTCTGCCATGATTCTATGGTAACTTGATGACTGGATCATGTGGATATGCTCATTACTAACTGAAGTCAGAGCCTAAACTGTGTGAAGTACAGATCAGTGCTTTGCTTGTAGTCAGCTTGGTGGAAAGGTGAGTAAACCAGGTAAGTAATGGGCTTTGTGAGACTCATGTTTGTGCATTCACCCCTTTTGTGCAACCCAGCCATGGGACACAAGGTGTGTTTACTTCATCAGACCACAACCTGGGTCACACACTCTGGAGGCACACAGAAGCGCTGATGTGGAATCACCAGCCCCTTGCATCTGTCTCCAACATGAGTACTTAACATCCCTTACATTCCATGGGCTGTAACATCCCTGCCACAGCAGAACATGATAGTGATGTCCTGCAATACTGAGAGTGTTGCTGCTTATCAGTATGCTTATATGCTAGGGATGTGCCAGCAGCCTTCATTTACCTGCACAAGTCAGCACAAGGCACACACCTGTCAAATGTATTCAGCTATAATGATCGCCTACCAGGACACACAGATGGTTGGAAACAAGGGCGAGGAGAAGGTAATGAGTTCTGCTGCAGGGCAGGCAAGCCCCAGCCATGGGGCCTCCTTTTTCAGCCTGCAAGGGTAGTACCTGTTCTGCTCATTTTCACTATGTATCCTGCCCCTGGAACACCATATAGAATAGAACACACGGGATAGTGTTGGGCAGCAGGGAGGAAGGCTGCCTCTGTCTTGTTTTGGGTGCTGCACCCCTGTGGAAGGGGAGGAGATGCCTTGAGCACAATGAGTTGGGTGAACCATTTTATGAGCCAACGGGACAGAGGGAAGTACTTAGAAGATCTTTCTGATAAGGAATTAATTCAGAAACTTTCTGTTCTGTTTCACTTTTAAGTGTTCTCTTATTTTTCTAAAATCATTGCCTTATGTTTTAACAAAATCTTAGTTCTGGAGGTAAGAGCTTTGTGTTTGGGGGCATTTGTTTCAAGGGAAAAGTGGAGGTGGGTCCACCTCAAAGACTTGCTGACTCTACCAGAGTGCTCGTGTCATTATGCATATTGCCTTCAAAAGGTGGTGTCTGCCTTTAGGTGCCTTGCAGGATTGTAACATGAACTCCTTAACAGGTTAGGGAAATTAACTGTTAACTGCTGAAAACAACGTTCCCCTGCCCTATGCTTAGTGTATGGATTGCCACATTTACAAGGCTAGAATAAATTGCAGAACATAGTGGCCTGGAAGCATCAAATTGCTCTCATTCACATTTGCACAAGCTGAGTACAGAGGTGAAGAGCAATAAAAGGGCAAGACAAAGGAGAAAGCGGTGCTGAAGTGCTTTATGAGTCTAACTTGTTGGTCTCTCTTAATCTGATTTTTGCCCTCCCTAAATGTGTCTTTGCCAAGTTCACAGCATGGGGACCTTGATAGCAGATGCAGAGCTTTGAACGAAGCATAGTTCCTGCCCCTCTATTTATGTGTTAATGTGTCATTTTGTGCAGTCTTCCACAGTGTGAGTGAAACAAGTAGGTACCTGTGTACCTCCTTACTCCTGTGATGGAAGCAGCAAAAGGAAGGGGAAAAGGAGAAGACAGGGTTTCTGCTAGCAGGAAGAAAAAGCAGATAGAATCTATAAAGATTTTGGGCAGCCTACTGCTGTGCCTACTTACTGCTTGAGTTCTGCTGCACCTCACCAGCTCCTCAGTACGCGTTCTGCTTCTCTGCTGAGCAATTTGACTCAGTTTTGTTAGGGGCTAGAATCTGTCTCCTTTCACAGCACTGAAGTGGTTGGTTAGACAGCAATACACAATTTTCACCTTCTGTCTAAATATGTTTAAAATCGTGCCAAGCTACCCAAACACGATACTGTTTCATATAAACCCCACTCAAAGCAAGAAGTGATCGTGACCAGGCCTGTCCCCATTGCTATCTCACCTGGCACATATCCAAGGGGTAATTCTCACAGTCTATCAATGTACCAGCTGCTCTCCATGTGAAAAGAACAGTTTGTTAATCCATTACAGACTGTTTATGATCCACAGTGTTTACTGTAAGTACTTTTGGGACACCGTGCTGCAAACAGGGATATTAGGCAGCTGCATGTTCCTGCAGCATGCTGTAGTTACAGACTTTTCCCTGCTAGCAACTCAGGCTAATGAACTATAAAAGCACTTGGGAATTAGCCCAGGAATTTTATGATAGTCTTGAAGAACATTGCAAGTACTTCTTTAAACACCCACGCTCAGGTCAGCCAGTGAATTGTTTTACTGTAGTGTCTATGGAGTCCTGGAAATGTTACACTTCAGCAGTACTGGGGTTCAGCTGGAAAGGCACCACCAGTATGTGAAGAATTCATTGTACTTTTGTCACGTCATCTTGCAGCCTTGGAGAGTGGGTGAGAGGTACAGGTCTCCTGCAGGGCCCCTCTTCTGAGACCATGCTCTCCATCCTCTCCATGCCCCTCACAGCAATGTGCCATCGTTGCACACATGTGATGAGCATGGCCCACTCAGACCATTGGCAAAGGAAGTGCTGGTTTCACCTGGCCCTTGTGCAGGAGCCCTCAGGCAGGGTCTGCAGAGCTGCCCTGGCCTCCTATGCCCCATCCCCCTCGCCCCTGCCCTGCCACCTTCCACCACCTCAAAAGCTTTGCAGCACAGCAATAATTACTCTGCTACAACCAAGAGAGGATGCCCTTTGTAACAACTGTGGATAGTGGCATATGTATGCAACCAGGAGCTCTGGACATCAGGCAAGGCATTCCAGATTGGAAGTCCCCAGGAGCAGCATAAAAGTTGTGTGTGTGTGTGTGCATATATATATAAAAGTTATATAATCCTGTCCAGCTTATTCTGGCCCTGTATAAGATGAAGCTATGTATCATATGCTTAATATTAAATGGACTAAACAGGTAATTTGGTTTCTCTCTAATTCTTTTAATCTACTTACAAAATAGGCTTAAGGCAAAAACTGCTCCTTAATGTAAAGGGTTGGGGTGGGGGTGGTTGCTTGCTTGGCTGTTGTGTGATGAGGACAGCTCTCCCCTGGAAAGGTTGGGCTTGCAGAGCACTGACACTACTTTGCTGAGCAGGTTATGCCTTCTTACTCAATATCAGAAAAGATCTCTGGGAGACAATTGCAGTCATAGCAGTTGGAAGAGTCAGACTGTATTTAAAGCTTCCAGCCCACACACAGTAACAGGAAAATCCTGTTTGAATAACCAGGGAAGAGCCATTCCAGATAACAAGAGACAATGTGCTGATAATGCTGCAGTCCCCTCATCCTCTGTATGGTTCCTCTGGTGTGAGCAGCTGCAAAGTCCAGCCCACTGTGGTCTGAATTCTTACTATTTTTTAAATCTTATTTTGTACAGGAGGGCTGTGCAGAGTGGAATAAGGAGAGAGAGGTTTCTTGAAAGTGTTTCTACAGTTAAGCTAGCAACAATTTGATGATGATGATGACACAAGCTCAGGTCACAGCAAAAACAATTGGTTTCTGGCCTCATGAATCAGTCTTCTTGTCCAGCCTGAAAACTGAGGGGGAAAAGATCTGCTGGATGGGACATGCAGAGCAAACCATCCAGCATGGGAGTAGGAAAAGAGAGGGTGTCTGTTTCAGCCACTACTTAAGGTCCTGCAAGTGTTAATATTGCTGGCACATGGCTGCATTAAGAGTTAAAATGCCATCCTGAGTGCAGATTTGCCCTTCTCAAGGGAAGTGCTGGAAATGTTTGGCAATACAGTACACACACAAAGATTTTTCGCCACAATACAAAGCTATCATCAGGCCTGCAGTATAAGCTGAACCCCCAAAACTGACACTTGCAGGCAAGTGAGAAGTCATTTTTAGCCAAGAGTCACATTTCTTCCCAGCAAAATGTCCCGAGGCACAGTATCCAATTCAGTTCGTGGAGCTTCCTTCTAATCTAAGGGAAGTGCTAGGAAGAGTGAGCACCGTCCAGCTCATCTACCCACCTCGGGGAAAACTCTTTTGCATCTCACTGCCAAACCATGCATTGTTCCATGGCCACTCTTCTTTTGTTTAAAGAAAATCTGAAGCTTCCATTCAACAAAAAGAGCCACAGCAACACACAAAAAATCTTTCCAAACCAGTAGAAATCCTCCCGGGGGGTAAGAAGGTATTGGAGAGGAAAACTGAAAAATTTGAAGATGTCCACTTCAGGAAGGCTTTTGTCTCACCTAACAGGCCCATGAGTGAAGCTGATGAAAGTTCTCTAGGGTTGGTCCAAAACTCGTTGTGTAACTGTGCTCAGAAAATATTTACCAGTGATTCACTGGCAGAACCAGAGCGATGCACCTGCCAGGGTCTGTCTCAGGCCTGCTTCTATAGAGACGTAAAGGAGCAGCTCTTCCTTTCCAGAGCTTGCTGTTCACATTGCCTGCTTTTGAAACTGATTTTCACAGTGTTAGTGCAAAGATCAGATACTTCTCTGCTAGTCAGATCCTTGCTCACTGCCAGCATGCAGTTGTGTGGGCTGCAAATTCATTATGTAAATCACTCCCAGCATTTCTAGTGGGTTAACGTAAGGACTAATTAGGCAGGCGAGCTGCAGTCATGTTAAACACAAATGCAACCTGAATGCTATTGAACTACATGGAATTCTCTCCCAAAGTTCTTGGGTGATTGACTTCCTAGAACATGGCTTGCCCAAACTCTGGACTCCTGTCTGTTACACACATGATGTTCACCCCATGTCCACTGGCATCTATTCCGTATGCATTGAAAACAGTCGCACAAGGGAATGTTGCGGAAGGAAGAGTTGAACTCCCAGATCCAAACAGCAGGAATGTGGCTGAGAGAGGGGTGGACAAAATACTGGACCGATACTTTGCATAGATAGGAAAAATCAGAGGCTTACAATCCTTGCAGAGGGAATCCTCTTGCATGCGTGTGTAGAAGCCTTTGAGCAGTTACACAGATTAACCTCGAGTTTTAACCAGCAGTTCCAGCCCCGTGCATAAAGGGCCTGAATGCTGTGAGTCCTTCACTGTTATGGCTACCCAGCGATATCTGTGTCAAGGGCTGCTGCTACCCGTGGGCAGCGACGGCCAAGCAAATCTGAAACCCCAGGGATGCTTCCCAGGTTAATGCCTTGGCGTTACGTGACCGCATGCTTATCAGCCAGAAAGCCAGCTGCCTCCTGGGCGGCGGTACGGAGCGAGGGACGACTGGCGGAGTGTGATGTGATGTGATGTGATGTGATGTGATGTGATGTGATGTGATGGTGGCTAGTTAAACAAAGAGTCCCTCCCATTATCTTTCTGAAGCATGGTTGACAGAGAGGCTTGTTCCTGTTGCCTCTCTGCAAAAAAATGGAGCAAAATGTTCTGAAAATCTCTCAGACTTTAGTGTGCCTTTAGCTCTCCAGGTAGGACTTCCAGCTCATCACAGCTGCTTTCCTTTGAGCCACCAGCCTGCTTCTAGGGAAGGCTTGGAGAGCAGGCCAACCAAAATGTGAATTATTTATGTTCCTGCTGAAAGCATGAGTCTTGTCACTAGAGCCTTGCTTGATTGAATGGATCTGCAAAGACAGTTCCTGTAGCAACCCAGAACCTTGCCCAGCAAGGTTGATGACACAGAAGTGCCAGAATAACATATTGCTGGGGTTTGAGGCCTTCCATCCTGGAAGATCAACAAGATGTCACTTCATGAAGCAAGCTGCTGGCATGTCAACTCAGATACAAGCAACAACCTAGCTGGGGCTGGTTCAAAAGATAACACAAGCCTTTGTGGGCACTCGGCAAGTCTTCAGCGCCGAGAACACAAGCTGCGGCGGCCAGGCTCTGACAGCGGTTCAGCTAGTTAGAGGCGGTGTAAATAAAGATGTGGCTCCCAAAAGCCTACAATCACACCTCTGGATGTTACATCCACACACCAAATACTGGGCTGGGTGATCTTGTCCAAAATATTTCCGAGATCCGGGGTCTATGCCGTGGTGCTTAGTGTAGATTGACACAGGCAGCAATATGTGGATTCAACACTTTCTTCCCTATCTATCCTTAGCCTTTGATCCTGCTGTTTGCAGTCTGCCTCCTGGTAACGATGAACCCATCACAGTGAAAATGTTAAGGAAATCACAATCTGTCAGGTCTATCTTGCAAAGCTTTGGAGGGCAATATAGGTTAGTACATTTGTCTAGACACACTAAACATAACTTCCAGCATGTCAGTATTTGAACTTTTCCTGGCTACCGACGCATCAAATCATTTTTTACTAAATATATTCTCCCATCTTAAGAATTTCTGAGGCTGTGAGACCCAGATCAAACGCAGAGCATTCTAAGTACAGAAACATCAGTAGATGGTTCCTTTACCATGCATGTCCACCTTAGCCCTACTCACCAGCTGGCAGTGGGAGGGTGCCCTGCAGTTTTGCTCTGCCTTCCCAAGTGTGTCATTCCAGTGTCTCCTACATTTTGACCTTAAGAACAAAACCAGGCGCTCTGCATTCGGAGTAACCCGAGTGCTTAGCTCTAAACAGGAAGGAGATAATCCAGTTATAAAAGGCTGATGCTTATCTGGTCAGAGGTCACCAAGGTACAAGTCTAAATGTGAATAAAAGAGAGGGAAGCTGTATGAGACCTGTGTGACCTAGACAAGGAGTAATCTGCCTGGTTTATATGTAAAAGTTTTGCTGATTTAGCAATACCAGGGCTGTAAGAACATTCACCAATCAATACAGCTTTGCTGGCAAAAACCTGCTGATGTAGTTTCAACAGCAACAGTTCCTTTGCAGTTCTGATAGAAGCAACACACATTTATTAAAGCCATTTAAATGGGATCCTGTCTGTAGGAGCTTTTACCAGCTCTCCTACTGCAGCTACACAGGCCAACTTTCTAGTCAAGACTGTTCCACAGATCAGCTACTAAAGAGTGCGAGGCTGATGACAGCAGAGCTGCTTTGGAGGCTTGACGAGAGTGTAAAGCTCTTCGCCCTTTGGGAAAGCCACAGAGAAACACTGTCTGCTTCCTTAAGTGAATCTCTCAGCTGGAGAACAAAGGACTTCAGCTGGTGTACAGAGGGGTAATTTACATCTCATTAAACCGATACTTAAAAACCTACACTGTGTTTGTTTCTTTAGTGTCTGCGTTTTTCTTTTCCAAACATGTCAAAAAGGATGCATCTTCAGTTATTTGTTGTCCAGAATGAAAAGCAGCAAGGATACTTCTGGGTGCCTAGAGAGCTTTTTTCCCTTTATCCCTTCCAAGACATAAAACATTTTAAGAGAATTCTATTCAACTCCCTGAGAAAGTTCAACTCAAGCACAAACACAAGTATGAGTGTTTTCCAGCACAATCACAGATGTTTTGAAATGTAACAATACCTGAAATGCTTCTTGCCTTGACATATTTTTCTTGAGTAGTACTATAATTTCACAACTATGCACCAAAACGTCTCTAATTGTCGGTTGCTGGTGTCTTCAAGCCAAGTGTGCTGTGTGTACGTCTGGTCTAAAGGCTTTTCAGTGGGTTTTAGGCCGGCAAAACCCTTAGCTGCATCTGTAAAAAAACAAACAACAAACCCAAACCTTTAACTGGCAGTTGTATCAGCTGGGCTAAGAAGCTATGGGACATAGAATCATAGAATGGTCTGGGTTGGAAGGCACCTCCAAAGGTCATCCAGTCCAACCTCCTCTGCAGTAAGCAGGGGCATCCTCAACTGGATCAGGTTGCCCAGAGCCCTGTCCAGCCCAACTTTGAATATCTCCAGGGATGGGGCCCCAGCCACCTCCCTGGGCAACAGTTGTACCAAAAGAACTTCTAACTAATGATTTTGGCAAAGCTCTGCTTTTTGATAGGAGGTGGTTTTAAGAACACATGTATGAAGCACAGGCACATCCACATTCTGCACATATTGCTGGGACAGCAACATTTCTGTCATGATAAACTTTTCACTCGAAAGCTCAAGGATAGGCTCAATGGGGATTTCTGTGCCACTGCTCGTGAGCTGTTTGAAAAATTGCTTGGAGCATGGAGTGTTCCCACAACTCATCAGCATGGGGGGGCCTCACGGGCAGCTTCTCAGAAACAGCCTGCAGACCTTGCTGAGGTACTACTGGGTTTGTACAAAGACCAGCAAAGACAAACTGGTAGTATACTAAAATATTAGATGTGTTCAGGCATGTAGGGTGTGCTCAGTCTCAGGGAGCCAGGGTGCTCCAGAAGGTAGCGAACAGTTTTGTCTCGCAGCAGGCTCAATTCTTTGATGATTAGTAAACAGCAGCTCTGGTTTTGATGGTGACCTTGGACCACAGAACATCCTCATCAAGGCAGTTTTGCTTGTATTATTGGTTTTACTCCTGTAATTAGTATGGACAAGCATTCTAACATACAAACATAGTTGTTTGAGGAGGAGCTAGATTTCCCCACCCCCACGCTTCTCCCCTCGGAGCAGAACAATATGTGCTGTTTTTGCCAAATAAACTGGGTTTCCATTATGGCTTGAGTCCTGGTACATCATTAATATTCCTCATGGACAGCGTGTCTTCAAAAAGCTAGCCAATATCTGCGCCGAGAGAAAGCGTTGCAGCCCCAGCCTCGGTCAGAGAGAGACAGAAACTTCAGTTTCGTTTTCTTATCTGGTGGTGACACGCTGCAAAGACAAAGTGATGTGTGCAAAGTATGGCATCCTGAGGCTTAGGAGAACAAACACGAGCACAGAACTCAACGGGCAATAAAAGATGCTGTTGTGCTTCCCATCCCCTCCTCCCTGCTCTGAAGGTTACATTTTTCAGAAAGGGGATACAAATATGAACACAGAAACCAAAAAGCAGTGGCGTCCAGATAAAAGGGAAATTGGTAGCTTTTACTGGGACCCTTCTAGGGCTCTGTTTTTTGCTCTTTCCACTATTTTTGCAGAAATGTAGTTTTAAAATATATGTGTATTTGTCTCCCTCTCTCACTACATATATATAAATTAAATTTTAACCATTCTCTCACAAAATGGGCTTTTCCAAGCCTTACTTTAAGGAAGTGTTCACCCATGGCTCACTTTCAAGTGCTGCCAGCTCTCCACAACCAGTAGCACGCAGGGGTGGGAAGGAAAGGCTGTAACTTGAGATGCTTTGCAAGCAAGGTAACTTTTTTCAGGAGGTACCTCCGGGCAAATTTCATGACAAAACCCAAGCTTTGTTACTTCTGCCTTTATTACCTGTCTCCTACTAGCGTAGCGAGAGAAGAAACGCTGCTTCTGGCTCTGATTACACCCAGAACATTGGCGTGGCCAGATCAAAGGTGCACGACAGACATTAGGCCAGCGTCACTGGCTAAAGCAAATTCCCAGCAGGCAGGGAGCACCCACTGTCCTGGAGCAACTGGCACCGAGCATTGCGCTGACACCACCGGGCCGCACCGACCCTCCCAGCTTCCGTGGCACAACCGCTCCGGAAAAGGACATGGCCATGCTGACGGTTCTACGGCTGCGGCCTGCACCGGCACGATTCGCTTCGCTAGAGCAAGCGGTTTCTCTGGCACAAGGCTGCCGGCAGACACTGCTCCCCGCTCTCGCGGGGCCGAGGGGCCGCTCCCCGAGGAGAGGGGGAGAAGCCGCAGCTCCCACAGGCCCGCCCGGGGGCGGCGGGCAGTGCTGTTGCCACGCCAACGGCCGACCCAATGGCGGTCTGGGGCG
Source organism: Colaptes auratus (assembly GCA_015227895.2). Lineage (NCBI taxonomy): Eukaryota > Metazoa > Chordata > Aves > Piciformes > Picidae > Colaptes > Colaptes auratus. The sequence goes on from CM037631.1 coordinate 29,094,692, forward strand.
GGGCGCGCAGCCACATCTGAGGGGTTGGCGGAAAGGCGGGATTGCGTAGGGGGACCAATGAACGCTCAGAGAAGTCCGGGAAGGCGGTAGGAAGAAGCGCGGTGGATTGGGAGCAGGCGAATAGGGAACCAACCAATCGCAAGTCGGGACGTCGGGCCGAGAGGGCGGTCTTAACGCAAAAGCCAGTCAGAGAAGAAGAGAGGCGATCCCAGCCAGTCAGAGGCAGGTGCTGTGATGAGCGAGCCAATCGTGGCCCGAGCAGGCGGGATGGCAGCCAATCAGGGCGCAGTCAAGGAACAAAAGGGGCTTTCCAAAGCGCCGGCCCCTTTCCTGAGAACAATTTCACATGACGCAACGGTTGGAGGAAGCGATTTGAGAACCGTAGCCGCCGCCGCCATTTTGTGAGCGCTGAGACTGAGTCGGCGGCGGCTGGAAGGCGCAGCAAGGCGGGCGGCAGCACCACAGCCAGCGGGAGCCGCAGCTCGGAGGATGCGGTAGAGGAGCCCAACGGCAGCGGCGGGGGGGGCGGCATCTCTCGGCGGCTGCGGCGGCAGGGGATCGCGGGGAGGGGGCTCTCGGTCGGTGGGTCGGGTCCTGGTGCGGGCCCCGGTCGGAGAAGCATGTCGACCCCGGAGAGCAGCGCTGGTAGCAGCGAGGCCCGGGAGGACGCGTGCCGCGATTACCAGTCATCGCTGGAAGACCTGACGTTCAATAGCAAGCCGCACATCAACATGCTGACCATCCTGGCAGAGGAGAACGTGCCCTTCGCCAAGGACATCGTCTCCCTGATCGAGGCGCAAATCGCCAAGGTTTTTATATTCCACCGACTACTACTCCTACCTATACTGCTGGGGGGACCGGCCGGGGCAGCGGGCTAGGGCGGCCTCCGGGGCTAGAAGGAAGGGCGTAGGGGAGATGGCCTGCGGAGGGGCGCGGGCGGAGCCGGGCAGCGGCGGGCTGAGTGGTGGCAGGAGGGAAGGAGGGTAGAGGGGACAGGGAGAGGCAGCGAGGCAGGGCGGGTGAATGGGCCTCAGAATCGGGAAATGGCGAGAGAGAGGAAGAGGCTCGGGAGGGAGGCGGTGGGCCGGATGGGGTGAGTAGGCCAGTGCGGGGTGGGTGTAGCTGGGCTTGGGTGGGGAGTGGGCGGCGGGCAGGGGGTTCAGGGTTACGTGGAGGTAGTGGAGGGCGCTTGGTGACTAATGGGGCAGCGAGTAGAGAGAGTAGGATTTCGACGGAGCAGAGGGCGCCGGGGACTAGGGTCAGGGAGGGCCCCGGCCGGGGCAGTGGGGGGACACGAGGGACAGGCTGGGGTCCCTGTGGGGGAAGCGAGCTGAGGGAAGCGTATTCTAGATGGGATCAGGGAGCACGGGCCGAGACGTCGGGGGCTCCTCGTTTTTTCGCTAAGCTTGAGGCTACTGCTTTTATCTTCTATTCCATAGGGAGCAGGGGACTCGAGGGAGGGGAGCAGCCCCCACACCGCCCTGTGGGTAGTAGGGGAAGGCTTGGGAGTCGCCCCAGCAGGCGCTGCGGGAGGGCAGCGTGGCTCGCGGTTTAAGCCCCGTGTACACAGCAGACACAACATGGCGGCCTGGCAGTGACTGGGCAGCACCTCGCCCTTGTAGCCGAGCTTCCCCCTGCACGGAGCCAGTGTTCAGTGTCTCACATCTGCTGTCTAGACCCTTGCATTTAGCGATTTCGGCAATAGGTGAATGTTGCGATCATTAGAGAGGGCCTGACCGGGAGATTTTGTGGAGAGTTTGAGGTTTTTTAATATTGTTTAGGGGTAGTTTAAAGGAATGAAAATAAGGTGAAGTTACAGCATGCAGATTGCCCACTTCTTGAGGGCTAAGTATAATAAATTAAGTATGAGTTACGGTAAGGCTGTTCCCCAGCGTGGTCCCTGCGAGATGCCAGTTTTGAGGGAGCGAACACCCGTATCTTGAGGAAAAGTTTATGGGTGAGAGGCGATCATCTGTTCCGGATAGCAGTGCGTGTAGTGACGATGGGCTTGTCTCGCTCTGCCTGATTAGAGAGAAATTCTGTGGGCTTGGGATGATCTGTTTGGATTTCAGGTGGTCTGTGCCCTGAGTAATGCTAGCGTTGTGTGTGTATTTGTTGTGGCTAGAGAAGTTTTACCGGTTGAGGATGGGGAAGAAGAAATTCTCCCTGGCTGTAGAAACTGCAGCAGCCTGTAGGATCCTAACATGGCGTCTGAAAGGCACATGATATAAAAAGAAGGGAAAGAGGAGGCTCCCTCTGAGCCCAACCCAGGCAGTTGCTGACATCAGTCAGCCATAGCACATGGATGGGGGTTTACAGCACCTTTTTAACAAGAGCGTTTTGTAAGAAAAGGGCTCTTCTTTCAATTTCTGCCCCCCGTTCGTGCTAGTCACCCCTCCCCCGTTGTTTCCCTTGCTCCCTCTGATCTCAGGTGTTCAAAGGCTTTTTTTCCTTTGGCTTTAAGTAGTGTTTTATAATGGTGAGAATTGTACTATCTAATGATGGGGTTGGAAAAGGATCTCTTATTTAATCCTTTTTTTCTATCGATGCAGGATTGCTTTTTAGTGTTCCACAGACCTCTTCCAGTCTAATTTTTAATGCCAGTGGCTGAGTTTTGCCATTCCGTGGGGAGGTGGCCTCATTAATAGATCTCACCATTATATCTCCTAAAGGGCAGTGGATATGTATAAAATTATTTGTGGTAAATGCCAATGCTGTCAATTATTATTTTTTAAACATTTCTGGGTGATTTAGAGCCTGCCCTGAAGTGTGGTCTTTTTTTTTTTTTTAAAAAAAAAGATGTCTTGAAACCTGTATCAATGGTTAGTTTTACCTAGTTACTCTTTGTGACTGTAGTTTATTCAAGGCAAGTTTTTAGTTGTTTCTGGGAAAGCGATCTCCTTTACTAAGCCACTTTTTAAAAGTGTTGCCTGGAGACAGTTTGTTTAGTGTAAAACTTGAGTGGTCTGCTTTACAATTTAATAAATGGTTCTGAAATGTGTGACTGGTATTATAAAAACTGTAAATAAAAAGTGTGAAATATGTATTTGTCTTTTTATTTACCATTGTATAGTGCAGAATTTGTTTCCAAGACCCATTTTGTATACAAGATTGTTCGTTTTACACAATTTTTTGCACAAGTTTGTGACTTGGGGTTTAATTGCCAGCTATGACTTTAAACTTGAAAACTTCTAGGAAACTAATAAAAAAGAGCCACACATTTCCAACAATAGCTTTCCGACATTATTTGGAGGAACAGTGGGATTTCCCTGATGAGGTCTTTGATACTATGCTGAAGAGCTCAGAGTTAGCGTTTTTCTGTGTTCTGGTGATGATGCGTCGCCTCCCTGCCTTTTGGATAATGCTATGGGGGCATCCTTCTGGCTAGGGAATACTGGTATAGGTCTCCTGAAAACAAAACATTCAAGTCTCGGGTTCCCTTTTGTGGTTATTGAACAGTGTGGTAGATGCCATGACATAATAAACATTTTCAGTAGAGAAGACTTAAAAATTCCAACCCTATTTAAGTTGTGGTTCTTAAAACGTGACACCTGGGTAGCTTCTATTTGAAGCAGGGTATTCTGCTAAACTCCTAGTTCTGCGCCATAGTTTGAAGTAGGCTTCCTCACTAAATTACTATGCCTGCCCCCGCGTGTGATTACTTTTAACTGCCTGAATGCGTAATGAAAGGGACAGTTAAACTTGTTGCAGTGTCTTTGCTAAGGATTTCCCCAGCCTCTCAAACTGCAAGCTTGGCTGAGCATAGTGGGCTGCTTCCATGCATCGGTGAAATGGAAGAGCGCAACACTCTGTCACTAGCTCTTGGTCGCAGGTACTTTGAGACTGCTCTTTGTTGCCCTCACAGCTGACTTTTGAAAGTAGGAAAGGGTGCACTCTTTCCCCCCTTCCCCCCCGCCCCCCCGAAGGAAGGCTCTCAGAACTTAGTGTTTTTAATGTACTGTTGTGCAGACTGATGTAAAGAAGAAACCGGTATTCCACAGACATTGTAATGGTCAGTAGGTGTAGACCCACAGTCTTTGATTTCTGAGACCAGAGAGATGCTTTATTCTAACACTTGCATGTTATTTACAGCCCAGTATCAAGTCAGTGTAAGATAAGCTTGTAATGTGCTGCAGTTAGTTTAACTTTTCCCCCCCTCTCTTTTTGTTTACAAAATACACCCTCTGCCTGTTTTTCAATATTTTCAGAGGTTCAGATGCTGCCCCCCTCCCCAACTAACTAGAAATTCTGCCCTCTTCAGTATTAAATTTCAAATAATAGTGAATTAATACTAGTTTAAGGGGGAGAAAATCTTGTGGTTTACCCATATAAAAATTATTGTTGACCTGGTGCCCTTCTGTGAACCATCTTAAAGGGGAAGGAATTAAATCTTAAGATTGTGAAGCAAGAGCATTTGCACACACTTGTCTAGACAGTGGGGCTGTGAAGCAAGGTGGTGTTAATTAACCTAGTAGCCTGTCCTGTTTAAAAAAATGAGCAGTGAGTGGAGTGACTCTGGTTTATGCCTGAGATTACCCAGTGGTAAACGGGACTTAAAGTACTACAAGTGGATGCTTTTCGAAGGGGATCATGATCAACACACAGCGTGTGGTGTTGTCTTTCATGTCCTCTTCAACAAGTCTGCGTACTTGATGTTTTCTGGGGCTTTGCTGTGCCTTCTTCGTGAAAGCCAGGGGTGGGCATTAAAATCACCTCTCTTTGGGCCAGTAGTGCTTTTTGTATGATGGAAGGCACTGTAGCAGTCCAGCATCACTACACCTCTATGGTAAAAACTTGCTACAGGTTTTGAAAGTGGTTTTTTTCAACCTCAAACAACCAAGATAAAAAACAATCACCCAAACCCAAGTCTCTTATAGCAAAGCTGTGTCCAGAGTTTGAAGACTCCTGTGAAAATCATGGTTGCAGTTCCTGACCTTGTCTGCATTTACCCAGTCCACTAGATGATCGATTTTTGTCTGGATTGTGAACTCTGTCCTGACTGCATTTTTGCATGCACTCAGAAGTGTGAACTGTCACTGCCCACAAATGCCAAGACAGAATGGGACTCCATGCTCCGTCCATTTGGATTACAGTGAAATAGTTGTGAGCTTTTCTGCCTGGAGTTAACAGCTACAGAAGTTCACTAATTTGGGCCATGTGCCAGAAGTCTGATTTGTGTTGTGTGAAATCCAGAAAGACAAACATTCTGGAAGTTTGAGTTGCAAACCGTTTTTTAGAAGTCCCCTGAAGTGCTAACAGTGGTTTCCTGCTAACTTAAAGCTACTTTCTCAAGTGGGTTTTGGAAGGTTACGCTCCCTACGTGGTAGTGGCAATACTGTCTTGTGGGCTGCTTTTTTCTTCCTTTTTCCCCCCTCTTTTTTCCAAAGCTTTGATATGCAAGCAAAATAACCTAAGCTGTTCCTTTTTTTTTGGTGTGTGATAGACCCACTGCCTTATACTTTGAACTGAGTATCAATTTTCCAGACTTAAGTTTTTGTGTAAACAAAAAATCCCAAAACAAACCCCATGGTGTTTATAGTGGCAACCAAAAAGAGAGGTCTGTATTTCTGGGATTGGTAATCCCTTTATTAAAAAAGGTTAAAATGTGTTTTTGTTGTACTAAACTTCTCAGTTTCTTCTTATTACTCCAGGCTCCTGCATCAGAGAAGCTCCCTGTTATGTATCTTATGGATTCCATTGTCAAGAATGTGGGAAGAGAGTATCTTACTGCATTTACTAAAAACCTAGTTGCAACATTTATTTGTGTATTTGAAAAGGTATATACATTTTCAGAAAAGTTTTGTAGTCTAAGCAAAATTTGTTGCTGGTAAAATAAATACTTCCAGTTTGGGGTTTTTCGGGTGGTGATCTATACCAGTACGTCTCAGTACTGTATCTGTGCTCTGGAAGATTATTCCTGCCCCTGTCAAGCATGTAAGTTGCATGTTGGCTGAAAGGTGCAAAGTCTTACTTTAGTTCATGAAAGTCTGTATTTTTCCCATCCAGGCAAGATTTTACTAATTATTTTGGTTACTGATGGCTTACCTGGATGAACTTTTTGTAATGTACAGACCCAGTAGTTATGAATTGTTTGATTATTTTTAAGATAGCAGATAGTCTTTTTGCCAAGAATAGACTGAGAATCAGTTTCTTTGTGTAATTTCCAGAGCTGCTCTCATGCAGTTAGATTTGTCTGGTTTACTTAATCTGTGATGCTTCATTCCTGGCCATCTGTGATTTGAGAATAATGCTAGGATGGGAAAGGCTCTCAGAACACATACCTGCATTATATCACAAATATAACTTTAATTTCATTCAACACTGAAAACTGCTGCCATATCTTTAAATCTCTTGAAACCCAGGGAAGCAATTGTGCATATCCCTCAGTGAGAAATGCAAATCAGAGTCCAGTTTCTGAAAAGCTGAACTTGAATGGGTGTAAGTTGGATCAGAAATGAAGGATTAACATCTGTTGCTTTCTGTATGCTCTGAGAAAGTGACAGCTCATATGAATGGGAAAGAGCTTTTGTCTATTTTGTCTATTCTGTATCAGTGAGCATCTGAGACCCCACTATTCCTGATAACATGGTTTTCATTTGTGAAATGCATGATGAAATGAGGAATAGCTTTCAATAACAGCCACAGAAGCCTTAAACTCCTATGTCTAGAGTAGATAGGTAGACACTTGTGTTCTCTGTTGTGTTAAATTGTGAGTTGTCTTTTACTGAGTTGCATTTAATGTTGCAGCTAAAGCTCTGGATAAAAAAATTACTTTTAAAGTTTTTTTTTATAGGCTGCTGAGCTAACAAACTATTTAATATGCATATTAAATGTGTACAGTAGCAGTCACTTCTAGTAACTTAATTGGTTGTGTGAGAAGATGGAAGTAGAATTCCAGAACTGACATGGTTATGACTTTGTTTCAGTAGTAAATGGTCACTAAGGTATACCTAGGCACTTGATGAAATACTAAGTGTTTGCTCAGTCATTTCTGCACATTTTGCAGCCATTGAAAGGGTGTGGGTAGAGAACACCCCACAGTAGCTAAGTGTGAATGATTTTTGTTGAAGTTCTGCTCCCTCCTCAAAAGAACTTCTGAATTTTAGAGTATTCTATATCTTGCTGTAATAACTTAAAAATAGAATTGCAGCAAAAGCCATCTAGGTGGTCAATAATGAGTGAATTGGGATATTGACATTAGCTCAGCTGCAAGTATTTTGTCCTTGGTTGTTTCTCATTTATTGCTTAGTTGAACTACTCAAGTTAGGAGATGCACTGAATTTGGATTTCCTGGAAGTTTCTAACTTACTTATCATGAAAATCCAAACTAATTTTGAAGAGACAAAATGGGCACTGGTCCTACAATGTGCTTGACCTGTAGCTAACAGAAGGATCTGATCTTGCAGCTGAACTGAAATAAAATTGACTTCATCTTAGCTAATACCCCTTTTGTTGCATTTGCTGGGAAAAAATCCTTCAGTGACTAATTAGCTGAGCGAAACACCTTCTCTGTCCACAAAGTTTGTTGTTTCCTGCTCTGTCATTAGTGCACTCCTGCACAAACGTTTGAGTAATGTATTGTCGCAGAGGCCCTTGCCTTTCAGTAGGTTGGTTACTGTATTTTTTCCACAGAAATTGGGCAAGTAAAATGAGAATTTTGGTAACAGGAAAGTTGAAAGAAAATTCTCAGAGAATGGTAATACGCAATAAAACCTTCAAATGGCCTTGAAGCGAGTTCCACATTTGAGCTTCTGTAACTGGTTTTGTTGGTACAGATGTATGTCTGCACTGCTTATAAATTCTGTGTAGCAAGTTCAGTGTGTTGAAATGGCAGACTTGGTAGAAGTAGGAAGTAAATGAAATCTTGAGTTCTGCAGAAGAATTTGTAAGAAATTGTTTTATATTAACTTAACAAGCCATAGAATTGTTTTATTGTTTTAGGTGGATGAGAATACTAGGAAAAGTTTATTTAAATTACGCTCCACATGGGATGATATTTTTCCTTTGAAGAAACTGTATGCACTTGATGTCAGAGTCAACTCATTAGATCCTGCTTGGCCAATTAAACCTCTGCCCCCAAATGTGAATACTTCTAGCATCCATGTGAATCCTAAGTTTTTAAATAAATCGGTAAGTTTTCACGCCTACTGTATGAACAGATGGTAATACTTGCACTGTTCCTTGTTTATATGCTGCTTTTTGACAATTAGTTGATTAAAAGTGAAGTATCTGACCTTTGTAGACAGGTAAGAGGAGTTTCTGAATTCAGAAAATACTCAGTGTGTTTGCTTTTTTATATTCTAGATTTTGGAACATGGGTGGATTTATAGTAAATGATGTACACCTGTCACATCAGGCAAATTCTAATGGGACAGATTTTTAATGAGTATTTTGATTAAAAGTGCAATTTATAACTGCTGTACACACTTAAGTCTCAGCCCTGGATCATGGTAACAGTTAAAGGAGATGGAGTTAGTTGACTCCATCAGGATTTTAAATGTAACTTTTTTTGTTCTGCTTTTAGCCAGAGGAATCTGCTGCACCTACCTCTGCTGTCAATTCTGGTGCCTCTACTCCTCCAGCTGTTCCTGAAATACAAAAGAATTTGACGCAGGAGCAACTCATAAGGCAGCAGTTGCTTGCAAAGCAAAAGCAGTTGTTAGAACTTCAACAAAAAAAATTAGAGCTGGAGCTGGAACAGACTAAAGCACAGTTGGTGAGTAGGATAGTTGCAACTTCTATAGTTGGGTCTCTCTTCTGGGCAGTACTTAGCTACCCTGATAAATGCAGTACATTTTCCCTTATGTTAGGCAAGTGTGCTTGTTTTAGGACTAGAGCAATGCAAGTTGGCATGAGGTATTTGCTACCTAAAACCTGTAAGAGTTACCCTCAAAATAGAGGTTAATAAAGAGAAGTTTGTGACTTCTTTGTTTTTAACTTCTCTCCAAAGTGATGCCTGCCTCTGATCCTTCACATCCACCTAACAGCAAGCCAGGCTTTTTCAAATTTACTTGCTCTTAAAGAGGAAGGAAGCCGGATTGGTGGAAATAAAGTCAGTTTCTTCATTAGGGCAGGTCGGATTGATGCCATGATCTGAAGATGGCAGCTAAGCTGTGCTGTTTTCATAGAATCACCTGGATTGGAAAAAATTGTTAAGATCATCCAGTCCAATTGTTAACCTTACACTGACAGGTCCCTGACTAAACTAGATCTCTAAGCAGTATGTCTACATGACTCTTAAATCCCTGAGCAAGCCATTCCAGTGCCTTTCTGTGAAGAAATTCTTCCTAATATCCAAACTAAACTTCCCTCGGTGCAGCTTGAGGCCATATCCTCTTGTCCTGTCACTTGGTTGACTAGACTGACCCTCACTTCTCTTACAGCCTCTCAGGTAGTTGTAGAGAGTGATAAGGTCTCCACTACTTTTGCAATTGAAAGTCTTGCAGGGTTGGCAGTCGATGACGCCAGAACAAAGCGTCTTTGAACTGTAGAATTATGAAACCTACTTGGTGGCTTAGTAGCTTGGAGCATGTGGAATGTATAGAAAAACTTTCAGTGACATGGCTGTCTCATTTGGCTTTCAGCACATTTCTATCTGTAGCTTTTGTTCAGAGACAGAATATGAGTATCTTGGGGTAGGAGTTCTCATGCAGATTAATGCTGGATTTTTTTTCTGTTGCAGGCTGTATCTCTTAGTGTTCAGCAAGGATCATCTACTGTAGCTTCAGTTCCAGCACCTTGCAAGCAACACATGTCTCCCACTCCTCATATGACAGTTAAACCACCTCATCAAACTACTGTGCAACCTGAAAAAAATAAGCCATCCCCAAGTCCTCCACTTCATGATACAAAAATAGTAAATAGGGATCCTCGACTTAACAGGATGGCTCAACATTCTTCCCATGCTAAAGATCAGTCTCACAGGAAAGAATTTCCACCAAGCATGTCCAGTCAGTCTGATACCAAGACTAACAAAACAACACAGGCTGAAAAACCAAACTCAACGAAGCAAGAAAAACCGAAAGCAAGTGAAAAAACACAGAAGAAAGAACTCGACCAGTCAGAAGCAAAATCTAAATCACCATCCCCTTTGAAAAATAAGATACCCAGTACTAAAGATACTAAAACCCAAGAATGTGAAAGCACTAAAGTATCTGAAATTAGCAAGCGGGATCCAAGACTGAAGAGACATCTTCAAGATAAGTCAGAGGGCAAAGAGGATGAGGTGAAAGAAAAGAGGAGAAGTACAGAGAAAAAAGAAAAAGAAGAACATAAGACAGGTGAACATAGACCAGCAGGCAGCAGAAATAAAGTAGTTAATGGTGCTGTTCAGAAACAAGACACGACTACAGAGGAGTCAGAAAAGCAGGGTGGAAAACAAGGGAGATCGAGTAGTAGGAAACGGTCACGCTCACGCTCCCCTAAAGCACGGTCACCATCCACACATTCTCCAAAGAGACGAGAGAGGAGATCACCCAAAAGAAGACTTAGGAGTTTATCTCCCACTTCATCAACTCCTAAAATTGGAAAGATAAGACAGATAGGCACTAAGCAGTCTCATGTTGAAGAAAGCACGCAGGCAGCAAGAGATGAAAGAAATTCTAATAAGAGAAATGCTAAACAAGAAGTGCGAGATCCGAGGAGAGTGAAAAAAACCCAAGAAGACAGGCCTCAAGAAACAGCAAGCCAGCATTCCACCAAAGCTTCTCCTGATCCAAAGGAGAATGCAGAAAACTGGCAAGGATCCAAATCAGGCAAGAGGTGGAAATCTGGTTGGGAAGAAAATAAAAAGTAAGTTACTATCTTTTAAAAAACTTCTGTTTGAAGGCACTGGAAATTCTGCTGCTGACTTGAGTGTAGTCAGCTTTGGGAGACAATGTTCAGATTGTTAAAACTGATAACTTTAAGTTACTTCCACTTTCTAACAGGAGTGTGACAGTTATGCCCTGAATAAAGAAGTAATCTCTACTTTGTATGTATTCTTGCTTGCAGCTCACAGCAGAACGAGGAACACCAGGCACTTGGTAAGACGCCTCACCAAAGACACCGGGAAAACTGGCCTGCCGGTAAAGGAATTCTATCACCCCGAGCACCAAAGCAGCAGCACCGGTTAAGTGTGGATGCCAATCTGCAGATTCCCAAAGAGCTGACATCTGCAAGCAAGAGAGAATTGCTTAAGAAGGTAATATTGATAAATCTTCCTTCATAGACGTGTCCTGGGTATAGTTTGCTTCGCTTGTCTTTTTGGAACTCTAAGCTTTAACTTTATATTGCAGGCCAATGAACGCTTAACATCTGGTGAAATAACGCAGGATGAGTTCCTCGTGGTGGCTCATCAGATCCGACAGCTGTTCCAGTATCAGGAAGGAAAGCATCGATGCAGTGTCTGGGATAGCCCTACAGACGAAAAATGTGGTTTGAAGAAGAAACCTCTTCTATCAGATGCTGAGTTAACGTACTATGAACATAAAGCTAAACTAAAAAGAACACAGGTTCAGCATTCGTTGTCAAGGCTTGATTTGCTGGATCCGGATGATATTTTAGATTATCATCTACCTGATGCATTGCTTTCTGGAATAGAGTGTGAGCAAGCGAAAGCCAAGCGTGGAGTGCAGTTTGACAGGAAAGAACCATTCGGAGAAAGGTCGAGGAGACACTCTCCTGTAAGTGGCACTAACAGATCGTTTCCTGATAACCTCTCACCACTTGAGAGTCGGCGAAGACTGGAGGAACAAAGTGCTACTAAAGGAGCAAGAGGTTCTAAGAGCTTTGATCCTTACGACAGCTGGGGAGAATCGGATGAGTTCAGAGATGCTCTCAGACAGCAGGGGAAAAGCACAGCAGAGTTCCAAAAAATTGATGGTGATGCAATCTGCAGATTCGATAATCGTGAGGAAAGGCAGCTTCTTGGGCAGGCTGGTACGTGCTTTTACCTTGGTTTACATCTGTTAAACAGTTGGCAGCAATTGTAGTGAGGGGTTATCTGAATTGCTCTCCTCGCTGCAGGTGTTCGAGAGGAGCCAAGATCGCCTTTCAGCGAACGTTTCAAGAGGGCGAGGTTTGAAGATCCGGAGAAAGCACCGTTTCCAGAAAGTCCAGGATCCAGATTTGGAGGCATTGAAGCAAAGCAAAGGATAACAGCACTGATGGAAGACAGACCTCTATTTGATGGCTCGCCTAGACCAGCTGCTGCAAGAGTTGGGGTAGATGGACAAGGAAGTCCTTTTGTTGATGGTCCTGCTGCTGGTTCAAGTTCCAGAATCGATGGGCCACCTGGACAGGCTGCCATGAGATTTGAGGGGCCTCTGGTGGGGGCAGGTGCATCTCAGTTTGATGGACCACATGCAGGAGCAGGGGGAGCTGGAGCTCTAAGATTTGATGGGCCCCCAGGGCAGCTGGCAGGGGCCTTGAGGTTTGAAGGACCCCCAGGACAGGTTGGTGGAGGAGGTCCACTAAGGTTTGAGGGACCTCTTGGGCAGATAGGTGGGCCTTTGCGCTTCGAGGGCCTGCAGGGCAGCCTGTAGGTCCGAGATTTGAAGGACCTGGAGTTGGGCTCAGGTTTGAGGGTCCCCGTGGTCAGCCTTCCGGTGGTCTCAGGTTTGAGGGACCTCATGGTCAACCTATGGGGCCTCGAGGTCAACCAGGGGGTGGTCTCAGGTTTGAGGGACCCCATGGTCAGCCCTTGGGGCCTCATGGTCAACCAGGAGGTGGCCTCAGGTTTGAGGGACCACATTTACAGCCATTGGGACCCCATGGTCAACCTGGAGGTGGCCTCAGGTTTGAGGGTCCACATGCTCAGCCTATGGGGCCACATGGACCATCAGGGCTTAGGTTTGAGGGGCCACATGGACCATCAGGGCTCAGATTGGAAGGACCACATGGTCAGCCAGGTGTAGGTCCTAGATTGATCGATGGACCAGTACACCAGGGAGCTGGTGGACTTAGATTTGATGGTCCTCTGGGTCGGGCTGGTCCCAGATTTGATGGTTGTCATGCAGCTGGATTTGATGGTCAACCTGGACAGCTGTCACTCTTGCAAAGATTTGATGGAATTCATGGGCAGCCTGGCCCGAGATTTGAAAGGGCACCTGGCCAGCAGGCACAACCGCGATTTGATACACCCATACCTCAGAGATTTGATGGACCTCACCAGTCAGCCTCTAGATTTGACTTGCCCCTTGGCCTTCAAGGTGCACGTTTTGAAAATGTAGCTAACCACCCTGCCTCAAGACTAGAAATGTCACCGTACGGACAAGGGGGTCCTTTTGTTGACCATCCTGGCCAGGGCTACAATGGACCAGCTCATGGGATGCAATTCCAGAGACCTGAGCTGTTTGATGGGTCACCTGGACCAAATTTCAATGGGCCAGCTGGCCCTGGAGCACAGAATTTCCCATTGAGAGCGGCTGGACATTACTTTGATGAAAAAGGTCTTCAGGGTCCTCAGTATGGAAACTTCAACAATATGCCAATGGGAAGTAACCAGGTAAGAGCTGATGGTGTGAAATGCTTTGCTTCCAAAAGTGGTTTTGTCTAGAGAATTGGCAGTTCCTTTCCTGTAGAAAGGACAGGTTTTTCTGAAGAGCCAGCAGACTGGGAGCCAGTGCCAAGCTAGAAGTTAGCCTCCTTCAGCAGTTTATAGATGATTGAGGAAGGCCATGGCATTGCTATTCTTGAAGAATATTCTTTTTCTGAAGAACTCAACAAAACACAGTGAATCTTCATAGTCATCTTTTAAGTGATTGTAAAGGGGAGCCTGACCGTGCAACTGGTATTCTTACCGGGGAAGCCTGTGGTGTTTGCACAGAGCTGAACTCTGTGAAGCATCAGAGATAATGCAAGTGGGTAACCATGATTCATTTTTCTGAGAGATGTGGAATTAGAATGGACCAAAGTCTATTTGCTGCTGTTGGTCTGAGTGAGGAGGCAGTTTTAAAGAGATCCCCATAACCTGGGGGAGTTGAGAAAGAAAAGAACATTGTTGAACTACAGTCTTGTAAAGCTTCCGCTGCAGCAGCATGCTTCATGAACTCAGTTGTTTGTGCTGTTGCCTGTGGGAAACACTCTCCTCAAGAGAGGAAAACAGTGCTTGGGCAAAAACGATGTTTCAGTGCATTGGAGATTTTGGAGAGTATTTTTCATTTGGGGGATAATAATTGAACATGAAGAGTTACCTGATTGTACAAAAGCAGACAGTGTGCTCTGCTACCTGTAGTGGGGTAATGTTTTAAACTTGGACATTCAGAAAACAGACAATTATGGAAACAATTTCTATTACAAGTGTGTTACTAAAATTCTCTCTGAAGACTGTAGCTGGTCTGCTGAAGAATCCTGCTTTCCAGATGTGTTTCATGTAGTGGATGCTATTTCATATGATAAGAACTAATTATGGCATTTGTTTATAGTTATTTACTGGGGTTTTTGAAATTTCTTTCTGGTGAGCTTTTGGGGAACAGGAGCAATTTGCAAGGAGGTTTCATGTTTGGAAAATGTGATCAAAGACTTGATAAGTAGAAGAAAACTTACTTGGGTTTCATTTTTAATTTAAATGCTAGGCCAAGTGAGCGTATGCTGAAGTTTTCTAGGGGGAAATGAAAGTGAGGGAAAGGTTATGTAGTCATTTGTGGACTGTTCCATATCAAACTGACATTCTGCAGTCCCCAAAAGCGTGTAAGTGCTGAGAAACATCTAGAAGTTAATGCTAAAATCAAAAACCATTATAATCACTTTATTGCACAAAAAACACTGAAATTTTTCCTTTCACAGGTTTCTCTCATGTCTGCTCAGCCAGGGTCTTATGGCCAAGGTCAACAGTATTTGCCAAATCCCGGAAGTTTTGTTCAGAACCCCACAGGTGCGTAACAAAATAAGTAACTTCCTTTTTCTTTTCACCTTACTCTGTCTGTTAGTGGCCACAAAGATTATCATTTGGTAGGGTCCTGCTGTGCTAGGTCTGTGTGGACCCACAGAACCACAGAACATCAGAGGTTGGAAGGGACCTTCAGAGATCATTGAGTTCAATTCCCCTGCCAAAGCAGGATCACCTAGGGTAGTCTGCACAGGAATGTATCCAGGCAAGTTTTGAAAGCCTCCACAGAGGGAGACTCCACAACCTCACTGGGCAGCCTCTTCCCAGTGCTCTGTCACCCTCACTGTAAAGAAGTTTCTCCTCATGTCGAAGTGAAACCTTGTATGTTCAAGCTTGTACCCGTTGTGCCTTGACTTATTATTGTGCACCACTGAAAAGAGCTTGGCCTCTCCACTTGACACCCACCCCTCAGGTATTTATAGACATTGATGAGATCCCCTCTCAGTCTTCTCAGGACTAAACAGCCCCAGGTTTTTCAGGGAAGTATCCTCAGCTGAGGTGCCATAGATGTGATTTCTGTCTTACCTTCATCTCTTTAGGGCTTTCCCTCAACCACTGAAGGCTTTCATTAGTTTTCATTAATGATGTGGTTTTGGTATGTGGTTAACAAACAAACAAACAGAAGCTACTTGGAAGACACCAGTATGTAGGTCTGTCTTGCATTTGCCAGGGTGTGTAAACATTCCCAGTATATGAGTGGTTAGTAATATAACGCTTCTAGGAAGTCAGAAGTGGTTAAAGTAGGCGATGAAGTGGGTTAGTCCTGGTGAAATATTTAAGCATAAAATAAGACAAATACTGGATTTCAATGAACAGTGTGCAGCAGAAATCTGTGTATGGGTTTACCAGCCTACATAGCACACACTGGGTTGGAAGGGACTTCTAGAGGATATCTAGCTCAATCTGCCTGCAGTGAGTAGGGACATCCCCAACTAGATCAGGTTGCTCAGAGACCCCTGTCAAGCCTGACCTTGAATGTCTCCAGTAATGAGCATCCATCACCACCCTGAGCAAATGGTTCTAATGCTCTACCACCCTCATAGTAAAGAACTTCTTCCTAATGTCTAGTCTAAATCTACTGTTCTTTACTTGAAAACCATTGCCCATTGTCCTAGTGCCTCATGCTCTTGTAAACAGTCCCCCCAGCATTCTCGTAGGCCCCCTTCAGGTACTGGAAGGCTGCTATAAGATCCCTCCCTAGTTGGTATTTCCCAGGGTTGTGAAGGAAGCTGTTGCAAAGGAAGAAATTGGCCAAGGATGAGACATAAAGCAGAGAGAGTTGATAATTTAAAACAAAGAATGGAAGAAACGGGAGGCAGAAGGAAAAGCATGTTTTGAAATACACTGATGAAGGTGACGTGAATTTCTGATGTAAAACTTCAGTCTGATTGAGTGTTGGTGTTTTTTCCCAGGAGCTCTTCCACATTCCTACCCTGATAACCACCTTGGGCAGCTTGATGTCAATGAGTTATTTGCTAAACTGCTGTCAACAGGGATCCTCAAACTGTCAAAAACTGATTCTACTTCAGCACGTATGTAGCAGACTCGCTATGTTCTAAATACTCAGCTTACTCACAGTTGAAGTATAGATAAGAGTTTTTGTGAACTCTAGCATGTTTCTTGTAAATGGAACTTTGTTCTGGGGAAGGAGTTCAATGCATGCAGTGGAGTAAATTTGCAGTGTCTGGTTTAATTTGTATACTTAGCTGTCCATAGCAATCGGTTTTATCTTTGGTGCTGTGCCTTAGTAACTTGTTCCTGATGATAATCAGATTCCTGTCAGTTTCTGAAGTAACTCTCTCTCTGAAGACTGACTTTAATGCCAAAGGCTAAGGTGAAATACTGTTTCCCTAAATTGAAATTCTGAGTATCTTCTAGTATCTTACATGCTTTTTAAAAAGTTACAGGTCTCTTAGCTCCTGCACACTTGCATTCTAGCACAGTCAGAACGTTTTTATTAATACTTGAATGAAAATATGAGCACTTAGTGCTTTCTGATGAGGTACTGATATTTGGATAAAATACTGTCTTCATAGAAGTGAATGAAACCTCAGCCCAGCCAGCCGCTGAAGAGGAAGAAGATGACCAGAATGAAGATCAGAATGTTCCAGACCTCACTAACTTCATAGTTGAAGAACTTAGACAGTGCGTATAATAGAATGAGTTTGCAGTGCAGTAAGACTAATGACATGGTAGTATCTGGGTGCAGTAAGGAGCTTTTAGAAGGTGCAGCATTTGATGTTAACCTTGGAAAATTTGAGGGAGTAAATAGGGACAACTAACCTGGGAGAACGTGTCTTTGCACAAGTTGCATGTTGCTCAACCAATAAGGTTGTGATATGTATTGAAGTCAGTGTTTCTTCCATTGTTACTACTGATTTTACCACGTTTTGTATTGTTTGCAAAGCTGAGCCAAGTGCAGATGTTAACCTTTCATGCACACAATAGGTGATGAAGGTAGTAGGCATGAAACTTGACACACACCCGTCATGAGTGGTTAACACGAGCCCTTGTTATGTGAATCCTTCAGTTGATTGTGTTACAGAAATCAAGAATAATTTAGCTATGTTGTGTGCTGTAACCTTGCAGTAGATTGATGCTTTTCCTCTGCTCTTGTGGGCATGCAAAGTAACTTGGTGAGAAACTTGCCTGTTCTCAGAAAACCGCTGAGCCTTGCGCTGTGTCCTTTCTGTAGGCGTTACGATAGCGTCATAAACCGCCTGTACACGGGAATTCAGTGTTACTCCTGTGGAATGAGATTCACCACCTCGCAGACGGACGTGTATGCAGATCATTTGGATTGGCACTACCGTCAAAACCGGACGGAGAAAGACGTTAGCAGGAAGATTACTCACAGAAGATGGTACTACAGTTTAACGGTGAGCGGTGCAGGATGTGTCTTAGTAAATCACTTGGCTCTTTCATGTGTGTGCTGCAGGGTGGCACTTGGAAGTTTACCTCGTCGTAGGAGCTGGCCTTTGGTAAACAGCCATGTCTTAGGTACTCGAAGCAGTTGTCGAATGACCGCCAAAATGCGAAAGGCGATTGCGTGATGGAACAACAGACAGTTTGAAGCTGTTGGTACTGTTCTCATCACAGAGAATGGGATGGAATTCCTGTAAGAAACTCTTATGTGCAGCATTATGAGAAAGCATGCACTGTGCCAAGGCTGCTTGCATTTCAGTTGTGATGAAATAAGACTTAGTAAATCTGGTCCTTTTTTGTATTTCCCCCCGAGATGTAATTTCTGTAAATATTTCTGGCCATTTGTCGGTGTCTGAATGTGAGCTGAAAACTTTTTCCTCAGGACTGGATTGAATTTGAAGAAATAGCTGATTTAGAGGAGCGTGCAAAAAGCCAGTTCTTTGAAAAAGCCCATGAAGAGGTTGTCTTGAAGACACAAGAAGCTGCAAAAGAGAAGGAGTTTCAGAGTGTCCCTGCTGGACCGGCTGGAGCAGTTGAGGCAAGTTTCATCTTGCTTTTATTATCCCAGATACTGGGAATCACCTTGTACCTCAAAGAAGTTCAGAGCATTCCATCATACAGTGGGATGTATGTAAACTGAAGTGGTGGTGTTGGACCTCCATGCAGTTACCTCATAGATTTGTGCATGTACTGGTTGTTACCCAGGGGCAGGTAGTAGTATAAGTCACTTGTAACTCAGAAAAAATCTATACCCATTGCCATTCTGTTGCTTTAGCAAACTGAAATGGGCAAAGTGTGTTAATGTACTGAATGCTTCCATAGAAAGAGTAAGTAGATCAAGTGATGAATTAGTCTCTTCTCATTCAAATAATGATTTGGTTTACTGGGTTTTGATGCTTGGACACAAATTTTGTTTTTTTCTGTGGAAGATCGGTGTTAAGACAAAGACATACCTCAAAGTAACCAGCAGTGCTGTATTTTAGTGGATGAATTGATGTAGTAACCAGGCAAAAATGTTGCTAGAACCTACAATTTAGTTTTGCATGCTAAACCTCTAAGAAATCAGCTATGAGCAATGAGGGCCTTTGTTTTTATTTTTTAAAGTATTTTTGGTGCTTTGTTCTGTGAGCTGATTATTTTGCACAGAAGTACTAAAAATGTTAATACTTCATCTAAAGTTTGCCTTGTTTTATAGCTTGAGACCCCAGGCTAAAGGGAAGAGTGAAGATAATGTCATAGATAAAATGAATTAAATACGTGTACTAGACTCTCCTACCTAACAAAACAGTATTAGGTTATTATGTGTTTCACAGAGACTTCCTAGCTTACCTTTCTAAAGTGGCAGCAGTCTTCAAAGCTAGGTGATGATCATTACTCAGTCTGCAAACTGTTGTACTCAAATTGAGTAGTCTCCTAAAGTACTTTTAAAGTGTGGAGGAAAGGTGATGTTGTGGCCTTAATGTATTGATGTTAATTTAAAAGACCCCTTTTTTTACTGTTAGTAGATTGTTGGAAGTTGATGCCTTCAGTAAATCGTTGCAATAACCTCGTTTATTTTGTTACTCTGATAACTTCACAGAGCTGTGAAATTTGCCAAGAGCAATTTGAACAGTACTGGGATGAGGAAGAGGAAGAGTGGCACCTGAAGAATGCAATCAGAGTAGATGAAAAGGTAATTTGATCTTATTTGTGTGTGATGCTTGTTTATAGTACAACCTCCAAAGAATTATAGCAAAAAAAAAAAAGCTCTTTCTCTCCTGAAGGATTCCCCTGGTATTTTTCCTGGCTTCCAATTACATAAATATATCAGCTCTTGGAAGTTTGTGAAGCTAGTATCACTAGTGTAGGTCACCAGCCTTCCCTTACACTGCAGTGCTAAAAGAAGAATGAATGTCTTCATACACTAGATATTAATGTAGATACTGGTTCAATTATTTTCCCATACACCGGTACTTAAATAATTCCCAATACTTACCAGGTTTCCATATGCTAACTTCTCCTAAATAAATAGGACAATGATAGGAAAAGGGGCATATATGGTTCCATGTGAACATAAGGAAGAATTTTTTTAGTGTAAGGGTGGCAAAACCAGTGGGCTGCCCAGAGAGGTTGTGGAGTCTCCTCTGGAGACATTCAGAACCCACCTGGACATGTTCCTGTGTGGCCAGTAGGTGCTGCTGCCCTGGTGGGAGCACTGGACTAGATAATCTTTCAGGTCCCTTCCAACCCCTAATGTTCTGTGATTCTCTGTGAGTATACACAGAATCTTTTCTGGTTTATTTGATGCCATGCATGGCCTGCTGATACCATTGTTTTCTTAGATTGTGATGTGTAACTGAAACCGTTACGTTCTTAACAGAAATCCTCCTATCATTTATTTTTACGTATTTACATCTATAACAATTCTTTTTCAGATTTACCATCCATCTTGCTATGAAGATTACCAAAATGTAAGTGAATCCTGCTTTGTAGTTTTGGAAGCATTTTGCTTTCAGTTTGTCAGCTTGATCTGGACTTAGCAGGAGGCAGATAAGTGCTTGAAACAAGCATGCTGCTTGTGCTTTTTTGCTCATGACTAGACAGAGAATTGAAGGCCTTGAGCGAGGTCAGCTTACAATAGAGAATTAGCTGAGATGTCTGTCTTGTGAAGTACTGAGAGACTAAAAGAGAAGTCATACTTTGAAAACACATTCTTCATTTCTTGTTGAGTAATGTGTGTAAAAATGGCAAAAATGTTGGGGTGTGTTACTTTTTAAGGCTTTGGGAGTTAAAATTCCCCTGGGAACAGCAGAGAGTGTACTGTTCACAGTAACATATTAAGCATTTAATCACTGCCTGTATGATAGCTTTTCACAAAGTAATTGTGAAAGAGTGATGCTAGTAAGAATAAATTTGTTAGGATTTAGGTGAAGTAGAAGTTTGGATCTTGAGTGCCTGACTGCAAGTGTGTTTGCATTTTGAAAAAGTGAAGGGGCTAAGAAGCTGCTAATGGTTATTTCCGTGTGTGTTCATGCTGCATTGATTTTTGCTTTGCAGACATCATCATTTGATTGCACACCATCTCCCAGCAAGACTCCTGTAGAAAACCCTCTAAACATAATGTTGAACATTGTTAAACAGGAAACACAAGAGTCCTGTGACTCGCCTAAAGTGAAAGAAGAACCCGATGAAACCCCTTCTGCCTGTGCAGAAGAAAGCACGCCTGCATCTACAGACATTAAAACAGAACCTGACGAGTCTGTGCAAATGAACTGAGGTATGGTTTTTTGTTTGTTTTTTTACAGAAGAGCTGCTGTGTTAACTCCAGAAGGCAAATACTTTTTATATGAAATAAAAACGTTCAACTGAGGCAGGGCCTCAACTATTGTTTGGTTAATAAATACATTTTTGTATTTGAATTTCTTATTGCCTGCACAGTTTCAGGTGTCATTGTGTGAAAGGTCTGTAGATGCGTGAAAATTTAATGGAATTAAATGATCTATGTAAAAATGTACAATTTTCACTTGTGGAAATGTAAATTATAAATAAAAGATATTTTTGCTATATATGGAGTGTAATGTTTATGCACACCATAAAATGAAGACAGTGTTTCTGTACTTTTTTTTTTCAGTTTAAATGGAATTAAAAAGAACTTCTGCTCTATAAGGTTCAGAAAAATTCAAGCCAATAACTTCCTTCAGTTACCCCATAGGTGGGTTATCAAGGGCAGCAGTGCAGGAACTTCTCAGACAACCCCAGACTGATTTTCTTTTAAAACTCATTTGAACAAGCTTACATATACAGGTATCTAAAAACCCCACAGCTCCACAAAACAAAAGCCTCCAACAAGAGAGGTCAGGGTAGAAGGGGAACATTTAACAAACCAGCTGGGAGCGCTTGACTGAATGCAAGTGCCAACAAACAGCTAACAAACCGGGATGCCTGGTACTTAAGACATCTTTGATGATTTTACTTTTTCTTTTGTTCCTTTTTTTTAATTAAACATAAGAATTTAATACAACTGAAGAAACTTTTCTTTACATTACAAGGGGGGGTGTGAATGTAAGAATGCTCATTTGAAACAGGGTTTCCTTTTTTCGTTGATTACTGGACTTAGATGGTAAACCAGCTATCCTGAGATGTTAATATTTCTTAAATCTAATAAATAAAATTAAGCATATATTTGAGTGTGAGTCTCTTCCTTTCAGCAGTGGGTTTGTGTGGCTGGCATGTTTGTGGGATTGGAAGAACTGGAGAGTGTGTATTTAATGATCTGGTCACTCTGATGTGTGCGTAGTGCCTATTTTTAAAGCTGCTGGGAACAAGGCATCAGCACTAAATGTTACAGTCCTAGTAGATTTATTACTCTCACAGTGAGGATACTTGGAAGGTGAGAATTTGACCTTACTGTGCAAGTAGAAATAATGGCCTGTGAAGGTGCTTTTGCTGTTGCCTGCAACACTTCTTTCCATCTTCACAAAAAGGCTTCAAGCAGTTTTTAAGATGTGACTGATTCCTTGGTTCTCATATTAAGGCTGTAGCTGTGAGTGTGTCCTGTTACAGCTGGCAGTTTCAGCTGGAGAAAGTCTAGAGCAAAAGGACTTGGGATAAAAGTACTTGGATAAGTCAGTCCGTGTGGTGTGTGTGGCTGCTGCTTGTGCTGTGGGGAATCATTCCTGTGTTACTTGCTGCAACTTCCCAGAGCAGAGGTGTAGGCTCGGCCCCATTGACACTTTATGTCCTAAATTACTGTAAACTTTATGTTGTACAAACTGAAACTCGGAGGAGCCTGAGCAGAGACGTGAGGTCTTTAAATCAGACTGTTAGAAAGGGGGACCGATTACTTGTATTAGGGATAAAAAAAAAGAAAAGACCTGCAAGTTGCAGGAGGAGGATTTATAGCACTTTTCTAATGACAAGGACAGTTGAGCTCTAAACAGACCTTACGTGGTCTGTGTCATTATTAATGTGCACCTGTAAATCTGATTGGGAAGGGTTCATTCTGCCTGGAAGCAGGGATCCCATCTAAGGAACACAGCTTCCCACACGTGCACCCACTGGTTCTGGCTAATGGGGCTGAGAAGCAGGGCTATGTAACTGCTGGACAAGATCCACTCCACTTGTGTCTTAAGAACATCTTCAGTGCAGAGAAGGTTAAATATATGCCAGTTGTGACTGGAGCCTAATTATCCTGGAGGCTGATTAACCTCTTGGTCGGTACATCAGTGATTGTTTCAGAGACAAGAGATCCTTGTTACACTTTGCACTGGGGAATGAAGACACTAGCTTAGGGCTACTATAAAGGCGCTCAGCAGCACCACCCGGCGATGGAAGTTCCTCCACGCCATCTTTTCCCAGGCATGCACAGGTAACTGTGCTGGAGCTCACACGCCCGAGCCCTGCCTTCACACACGTGGGGACGGCGGGCTCCGCCGCCCCAGCCCCGCGCTTTCTCTCGCCCGCCGAGCCGCTCTGGCCGCCCCCGGCGGGCACAGGCCTCCTCGCCCGTCCTGCACTGCCCTGCCCTGCCCGCCATTTTCCTCCCACCGCTGCTTCCCAGCATGAAGGCGAGCCCTGGGCAAGCGCACCCTGTACCCATAGCAACTCCTCTCGGCGTCGGGCGCGGTGAGGAGGAGGCTGCGGCAAGGGAGGCAGGCTGAGGCCAGACCCGCCGCCTTTGCCGTGAGGCCGCTGCGCTCCAGCCGGTGAGACTTGTTTCGCCCGCGCTCCTTCTTCCCCCTCTCCTTCCCTTAGGCCTGGGGCAGCCGCGACCGCACTCCGAGCAGCGTCGTGGCGACAGCGGCTGGTGTCCGCGGCCCCACCACGAGGGGAAAAACCCTGCCCGGCGGCAGCGCGGAGCTTTATTCCGCCTGAAATCCCCAGTTCGTGGCATGGGGCCCCGTCAGCGCCCACACAAAACACGGGGGTGGCTCAGTATTCCCCACAGCTGCGGGGAAGGGCGGCGTGACGGCGGCGGGCATTCCCCGCCAGCCGGCCAGGCACCAGCGCCCTGACTGAGCTGTGGCATTGCCCTTGCGTGGGGCCCAGTAGTGGCCTTTGCCTGCTGCATGGCTTGCTCGGGGCTGGCAGCCTCCCCTCCTCTCCCGGAGCTACTGCCACGACGTGCTGCCTAGGATTGGGGTTTTGTGTGTGTGTGTGCCACAGAAATACTGGAAACCCTAAATTTGTCTGGGTAATATGGTGTTTAGCACTGTGCTTTAGGGGTAGGCTCTATCCTAAAGGCCTTTTCCAACCTAAATGATTCTATCATTCTATATTCTTCACTTAATCTCTTTAATTAATTTTGACCAGGTATTAATCTAAAAAAAAAATGCTTACTTAATTCTTTCTGTAATGGATTTTTCTCCTAGAATGTCCAACAAGCATTTGATAATAGGTTTGATAAAAAAATTGTGCTGAAATTACAGAACATGTCCTTCACTTTCTGTTTTGTACAGAATTTATATTAACAGCTGTTTACTGAGCTTCGGGCCAAGGGCAGCTGCCTTTGCCTTGTTTTTGCTGGCCTGCGCCAAGAAGCCATGCAGCAGCTCTTGGCATTGATCTCTGTACAGTTGTAGGTCTCCAGAGGCAGGAGGGAGACAAAATTCACTCTTCTGGCAGGCCTTGTCCTTTGCTTTTCTTCTGGATACAAAAAACTAAAATTATGGATTACCTTGAACTTGCAGTACTGGAACATTGTGTTAAACACATTAATACTTCAGCAAGTCATGTATTTGGCCAGATCTTCTTCTGATGCAAGTCTGTATAATTGTGCTGAAGAATGTAACCCTCACTTGGCATGATGAGAAATTACTCTCTTGTGGGAAAATTATGTGCTGAAAATATTTTCTCTTTAAACAACCAACTCAAAGTACATATTATTGAGAAACATGAAGTAGATGACCTCCTGAGATCCCTTCCTACCTGAATGATTCTGTGGTTTTGTGCTGCTGCTGTTTGTTTGTATAGCATTTTGCAGGATGGAATCCTTGTTCCTTACGGAAGCCACTTGTCACAGGGCACTGAATCAGCCCATGGAGCTGGGGGAGGTGGAAGCGGAGTGACACAGAGCCACAAGATCAAGCAGTGTGTTACAACACAGGGTGTGTTACTCTCAGCCTGCGTTATTGAAGCATCTTCAGCCCTCTGTGCCCTCTGTGGCAACCCCAGATCTGCCTTGATCACTACTGTCATGCTACAGATGACATGAAAGCAGGCACTGGTCAACTGCAAAGGCTGGTTTTCATCATACTTACTGCTTTTTACATACATCACAAGCATGTTCATACCATACCTCATTTATGGTCTTTAATGGTTGTTATATTACATAACAGTTTTTACTACTACTGTCATTTCTTCTCCACAGGTGGGGAAGCAGAGGCACGAGTACTTGACACCTACATTTTCCTGCTTGCTTGACTTGCAAAACAGTAGCCCATCTCCTCAAGTGCCTTTGGGTACTGGGATGATGACTACTCCAGAAGGTGACTACTAGCTGTTTCAGGTTCCTCTTATGTTTGCCCATCTGAAATTAGCCCCATCAGCCATTACATGTTCTTGCATCACATATTTCTGTTCAGAAGTTTTGGCAAGATATCAGGGTGTTACAAGGGGGCTGGATATGGAAAAAACTGTAAAGGACTCCCATTGTTTCCAGTCACATGGCTAATCAGTGAAAAGGCATGAAAGGTAATACTTGACCCCACTGCTTCTACATTTAGAGTTTGATTCTGTGCCACTGAGGTCAGTGAAAATGTTACTGACTTTGGTGGGAACAGAATACTGGGCTGCTAAGAGTGAGCTGTGACAGAGCAATGCCATCATTCTAGCAAGAGAGTGACAGAGGATAACTAACACATTGCATAAAAATCCTGCTTTTCTGCAGCAGCTTTTTTTGATATCAGCTTGTCCTTGAAACCTATCTGTGTAGCTCATTCAAGAGCAATTGCATGGTATGCTCACCTGCTGAGGGCACTGGTGCCCTTCAGCATGCTCTGCTGCCAAGTTCTTAGGTAGGAGCAGCAGGAGCACGGCCATGTGGGGCACAGGAGAAGTGATGGTTGAGAGCTTGTTTGCCCAAGTGAGAAGCCTTGCTGGTGCTGTACTTGGATATGTGACTAATGAAAGAGTTTATGATGCCCACAGCTTTGGAAGACATCCAGTGCTGGTGTGGACTTGCTCCAGCATTTGCAGACATAGATAGTGTAGTTCTGCTTCCTGCTCTTGCGATGCTTCTTGTCATCTTTCCCCAAGTCTTACTCTTTTGGGTCCTTTTCTGTGGCCAGAGGGGATGTGGCTGTCTTGGTTTTTTGCACATTGCTCTTTTTCTGACAATCAGAAGATTTAGGACTCCTGCTGAAAGGAGTCTCAATCTTGTGTTACTCTGAACATTTTGATTGGTTCCTGTGAATCTGACACCCTGATGTTTCTTTGATTCATCACTCATTTCCTGTCTCTTAAATGTTGCTGAACTGACTAATGCCCTTTGTTTATTCCTCTCTAGCTGTCAAGAAGCAGCAGAATTATGCTAGTGTGCATGAGGCAGTGAGAGCTGGTGATGTAGAACAACTTGCAGCCATGATAGAAAGCGGAGCTGGTATTAACGAGGTGGATGTAGTCCACAATTTCACACCTTTGCACTGTGCTGCACACTCTGGAAGTCTGGAGGTAAAGCATGTTTGTGTTCAGACACAGCAAGGTGTTTCTGAGTTAATGTTTTCCTCCTTTGGGCGAGGCTGAACACAGAATTGCTATTTTTGATCAAGCTAAATTAATTAACTCTGCCAGTTTGTCTCATTAAAAAAGAGCAGAAATACAGGATTTTAGGTGTTCCTTTGGCCTTTCTGAAGCCCCAGATGGTTCATATAGGAAGTGTTGCCAGAGACTCATCCTGTAGTACTGTGTCCAGCTCTGGAGGCCCAAAGGAAGGAAGACATGGAACTGTTAGAGTAGGTCTGTAGTAGGGCCACAAAGACAATCAGAGGGCTAGAGCACCTCTCCTATGAAGAGAGAGGGTTGAGGTTGTTCAGCCTTGAGAATATAAGCCTTGCTGAGTATGTAAATGTTCTGAAGATGACTGAAACTGGTGAGGAGCAATATGAAGACATGCTCATTCTGTTTACCAGTGTCCAGTCCCATGCCTCATTTTCTAAAGAACTAGATTCAATACAATTTGTTTTAACAAGTAAAGACATTGAATAAGCATGGAGGAATCAGCAGGTGCTTGGGTGGATGCTTTGAGCTTCCAGCAGGACTGGTTTGCTGTATTCAGCACAACATTCACCTTCTTCTTGTGGCCTCCTTGTGTAATCTTTGTAGCAATCTTGTCTTGAAGCAACAGGGCCATGAATAGCCATACAAAAAATAATGTCCCAGGGAAAGACTGTAAAGTTCTCACTAACCTCAAGCAAGAGTAAGTGCAGTGCTGTTTTGGAACGTACAGGAGCTGTCAAGAAAATGCTGACCATGGTGTTGTCAACCTTGAGAACAGGTTGCTTACCCACTGTTCTCTTCTTCTATAAATGCTGCTTCAATCTCCCGCCTTGCCATCGATATAGTAGACTTTATTGAATTATCTGTCATCTGTTTGCCACTGAACTCCTTGGTGGAGACAGTGGAGGAACCAGGGCTGTAGGCTGTCATAACAGATAATAAATCATAATAATATATAGTAAAGTTTTAACTGGTCCTGTAGCTATTTTTGGGTAGTCGATAAAGCTTTCCATTGCAAGGAGTAGTATCCCCTAGAAAAAGGCAGCTGTAACTAGGTGGTGGAAAGATGAGAGGTGACATAAGAAGATGGTGCTAGTCTCTTTTCAGTGGTGTCCTGGGGTAAGGCAAGGGGCAACAGATACAAACTGGAATGCAGGAGGTGCCATCTCAGCATGAGGGAAAGCTTCTTTACTGTAAGGGTGATGGAGCCCTGGAACAGGCAGTCCGGAGAGGTTGTGGAGTCTCCTTATCTGGAGACTTTCAAGACCTGCCTGGTCGCAGCCCTAGGTTGCTGGTGACCAGCCCTGGGTGATCCTGCTTTGGCAGGGGAGTTGGACTAGATGATCTCTGGAGGTCCCTTCAAACCCTTATCATTCTATGATTCTATGATTATGTACCTCAAGGGGCCTAATAAATTAAATGAAGCTTTAAAGTTGGTTCCTGCCATTAAATTGAGCTGGAATTTGAGTAAGCATGTTTGCATTGTTTTTTCTAGTGCCTTCACCACATCCCATGTGCATACTCTCACAGATTATGTTTTACATCTGGAAGAGTAAAATTAAGATGCCCTATTATAAAAATCACTGCTAAAGTTATTTGCACTTCCTGTCCCCATGGGTGAAACCTGGGAAGTATAACTCACCTGTGACTTGCCAGTGCACAAGTACCTGGCTGAGGGATACTCTGGTGTCTCATTTCCATGATGAAGTATTCTGGTACTGTCTTGAAATGTAACATTGATAAATCCTGTTCAAAGTGTGCCCTGGATGTCACATGATAAGAATAGTTAAATAACCCCCCTGTGTTTTGGTTGGGCAGTGCCTTCACTGGTTGCTCTGGCACGGAGCTGATGTGACACACGTAACTGTCAGAGGCTGGACAGCAGCTCACCTGGCGGCCATCCGAGGCCAGGATGCTTGCATGCAGGTATGTGCAAACAGCCACTCTCAAGTGAAAGTGAGTAGGGCAGAATATCAGTTTGGACGAATTCATTATGAAGGTCAGCTGAGAGAGCTCCTAATGGGGCTATGAGTCAAGACATCTTGATGTCTTTACATCTGGAAGCAAGTAATACTTGTTAAAACCGATGCACTCATTTGCTCTGCTGATTGGTGTTCTGTCAGGGCCTTGAGGTCATCCCAGAGTTCCCCTGCTCACTGTCTGAAGTCATCCTGCTTGGCGACGTTTGCAAACTGAACTTCTGCCTTGCCTGTCTTTAGGCTCTGTTGATGAACGGCAGCGAGGTGGCAGCCCCGGATGCTCGCGGCTGCACGCCGGCACACCTGGCCGCGGCCCACGGCCACTCCTACACCCTGCAGACCATTCTGCGAAGAGGAGCGGTGAGAGACTTCTGCCCACAGTTCCTTGGGGCAGAGCCAAAGTCTGGTATCTTTTTCCAGACACATCTCTCCCTAGCTTCCAGGGAAGGGCAACCAAGCTGGGGAGGGGTCTGGAGCACAGCCCTGTTAGGAGAGGCTGAGGGAGCTGGGGTTGCTTAGCCTGCAGAAGAGGAGGCTCAGGGGAGACCTCATTGCTGTCTACAACTGCCTGAAGGGAGGTTGTAGCCAGGTGGGGGTGGTCTCTTCTCCCAGGCAACCAGCACCAGAACAAGAGGACACAGTCTCAAGCTGTGCCAGGGGAGGTTTAGATTGGATGTTAGGAAGACATTCTCCACAGAAAGATTGGCCATTGGAATGTGCTGCCCAGGGAGGTGGTGGAGTCACCATCAGTGGAGGTGTTTAAGAGGAGCCTGGATGAGGCACTTGGTGCTATGGTTTAGTTGATTAGATGGTGTTGGGTGATAGGTTGGACTGATGATCTCAAAGGTCTTTTCCAACCTGGTTAATTCTGTTCTGTTCTATTCTAGTTTAAGATGAGATTGAGGACTGTAGATTAATTACTGTTGGTGATTTTCCTTTTGGGGTAAATGTTCCTTTTTTGATGGTAAGATATGCTAGGGAAATGATGCAAAATTCTGAAAAGCATCAGTCCTATGAGTAAATCACCTTCCACTCAGGATGTCATTAATTAGGGTTGGGTGCTGTGATGGTTGTGACTTTTTGCAGTTGTACAAACATCCTCTATAGCAAAGGAGACAAACTAAAAAGAATCAATCCAGATCCATATCAAAGGAATAATGACCAGGACAGCCACAGAAGCAGGTCTGAAATTGCACCTTTTAGATGTGCATTATTTAAATACAACCAGGAATGTGCAGAATAGCTGTCGTGGAGTGGGAGCTGCAGACATGGGATGAACTTTGGCAGTGTTATTTGATGTGATTTACATAGTCTAAGACAATGAGTAGTTGATTCTATTTATACATATTTGTCCTGTGTCTAAGATTACTAAATTAACCTGCTGCTTCCATTTTAGAACGTGAATGTGTCAGACAGGAGTGGCTGGAGGCCTATTCATTACGCTGCTTTTCATGGTCGCTTGGGGTGTTTGCAGCTGCTTGTTAGATGGGGAGCATGCACAGGTGCTGTGGACAACAATGGAAACCTGCCAGGTACATCAGGGTAGATCATACAGTTTTTAACCTTTGATTTACAGTTGTGCTATGTGATAATTGTAGCAAACAATAATCAATGCACACCAGCAGCATTTGCAATTTGATTCCAGGTAGTCAATATAGTTATTCCATTTTTACAATGGTGAGGGGATTTATAAAATCCAAAGTATTTATCTGCTGGTGATGGTGTCCTGTTCACCTCCTGCTGCTGCTGAGGATCAGAGCTGGAATGGTATCTCCATTTAGCCCATATCTGGGGCCAAACATCCTAACATCCAGTCTCAAGCTGCGCCAGGGGAGGTTTAGACTGGATGTTAGGAAGAAGTTCTATACAGAGAGAGTGATTGCCCATTGGAATGGGCTGCCCAGGGAGGTGGTGGAGTCACCTTCATTGGAGGTGTTCAGGAGGAGACTTGTTGGGGTGCTTGGTGCCATGGTCTAGTTGTTTGGGTGGGTTGGATTGGTTGATAGGTTGGACACAATGATCTTGAAGGTCACTTCCAACCTGGTTTATTGTATTGTATTATTGTATTGTAAACTATAGCAGTTACTCTGCCACCTACAGACCCCTCCCCAGCAGGGAAGGGGAATCTGGAAAAGGAGAGAAGACCCACAGGTTGAAATGAAAATGGATTTAATGAAATAGTCAAATTAATAGTAATGTCCATACAAGACATATAAAGTTACACTGAGCCTAACAAAATGCAGTAGTCACAGTATCCAGGAAGGCAGTTCTCAAGAGCAGGAGAAAGAAGAGGAGCAAGATAAGGAGGATCTCAAACAGGA
Organism: Colaptes auratus; assembly: GCA_015227895.2. Taxonomy (NCBI): domain Eukaryota; kingdom Metazoa; phylum Chordata; class Aves; order Piciformes; family Picidae; genus Colaptes; species Colaptes auratus. Next base: position 29,125,480 of record CM037631.1, read on the forward strand.
AGCTCTAAAGTGAGACTCCCCTCCTTTCAGCAAACTTCCCCCTTTACACTGAGTGTGATGCTCATGGTCTGGGATGCACCTGCATGCAACTCCAGTCATCTGCCCTGGCTGGCTCAGAACTGCTAATGGCCTGCAGCCCATGTCTGGTCTGGGATTCTGTCCCAGCAAACCCAGCACAAATGGGTACTGGAGTAGGGAGGAGGCTGTGTAGGTGGGAAGCATCTCCAGTGCACGTGGTGGAGCATGTGTGCCAATGGATGTCACAGGAGGAGAAGGGTAGGTGGGGCAGGAGGCTCCTTTTTGATTTTGTGCCAGGATTATTGTGCCACTGTGATCAGATTCTAGCATGTTCATATGTGGGTTGTTGTATCCCACTCTTTCTTAACTGATTTGGTGAAACCTTTGTTCACATTTACCTGTTATTTCTTCATCTTGATTTCTGGAGTATTGGTATTCTGTGTGATCTCTAAAGTGTACTCTTTTCTTACTCATGGGTGTAGTTGTTTCTGCACTAAAAGGGGCAGTGTTCCTTGCTCTTCGTAGTTTCTCCAGTGTCCCTCTGCCTGCCACACCACTGCCTCAACAGCTTCTGTAAGCTCAATGATACTGTTTATATCCTGGATTCTCACTGCATCCTTTCAGCATTTGCCTTCTTGTGGGTTGTCACATTGTTCCAAAGAGCACGTCGGGTTTTTCCTCTGTATCTTGTGCCTTTTTAAATTCCTTAGATGCCTTACCCTCAGTTAAGCACCACTTACCTGGTAAAGTGCTATCTGTGCTCTGTTTTGCAGAGCTTGGTCTTGGTAAAGCTCTCGTATCCCCGCAGGACATCTGGTGTGCTGTCAGTAAGGAGTTATGCTCTTGGGCACCCTGATGGCAGTGTAGAAGGTGGATTTTATTTGCATTTGGGAACATGTTCCTGATAGCACACTTTTATGGAGCCATAGCAAATGCCAGCACAGTTGTACTTAAATGCTCTGTATATCCTGCTTAGTAGAACATTGGTTTTGTTGCTGTTTTGGTGTCTGGAGAAGCTTGATCCTCCAGCCTTTATTCAGTTTGATTTGATCACATCATCATCCAAAGGAAAGAAAACGCTTTGGAATGTCGCTAGTAAAAGATTTATAGAGGTGGTGTACTGTAGGCAGCAGCTTTTCCACAGCTTGTAAAACAGCCCAGGGAACTTAAATCATCTTTACATACCTCAGCTTCAAGATCAGCTGGAGTGCTTTAATTTTTTCCTGAGAGAATACTGAACTAAGTTTACTGAGTTTGCAGTTCTATACACTGAAAGTGGGAAATGGGCTGCACCTTTTGCACCTGTGAGTTACAGCAGGGGCTTTAATTACCTGTAGCATGCTGATTTTTGTGAGGAACTGTGGCCCATTCATTGTACAGAACAGGCTGTGCTTGATAAATCCAATGTTTTGTTTTCTCCCTGTGTTAGATTCTGGGCCATATCCATGCTGCTTTTATTGCCACTAGTTAAACCTGTTCTAAATAGAGTATTAGTTTAATCATAGCACAACATCTGAATTTTTTCCCAGACACTGTTTCTTCACTTGACACTTCAAGGAGAGCAAATAGTGTTAGTCTGATTTTATACAAGCTGACCAGCACTTTTATGAAAGGGATACCACCACTAACTACCCACTGCCTCTTCATACAATACAATACAATACATCAGGTTGGAAGAGACCTTCAAGATCATCGCGTCCAACCTATCAACCAATCCAACCCACCTAAATACAATACAATACAATACAATACAACCCACCTAAACAACTAAACAACTAAACCCTGGCACCAAGCACCCCATCAAGCCTCTTCTTGAACACCTCCAATGAAGGTGACTCCACCACCTCCCCAGGCAGCCGATTCCAGTGGGCAATCACTCTCGGTATAGAACTTCTTCCTAAGATCCAGTCTAAACCTGCCCTGGCGCAACCTGAGACTGTGTCCTCTTGTTCTGGTACTGGCTGCCTGGGAGAAGAGACCAACCTCTGCCTGGCTACAACCTCCCTTCAGGTAGTTGTAGAGAGCAATAAGGTCACCCCTGAGTCTCCTCCTCTCCAGGCTAAGCAACCCCAGCTCCCTCAGCCTCTCCTCATAGGGCTTGTCTTCCAAACCCCTCACCAACTTTGTTGCCCTTCTCTGGACACCTTCCAGCAAGTCAACCTCCTTCCTAAACTGAGGGGCCCAGAACTGGACACAGGACTCAAGGTGTGGCCTAACCAGTGCAGTGTACAGGGGCAGAATGACCTCCCTGCTCCTGCTGGCCACACTGTTTCTGATGCAGGCCAGGATGCCATTGGCCTTCTTGGCTGCCTGGGCACACTGCAGGCTCATGTTCAGCCTACAATCAACCAGCACCCCCAGGTCCCTCTGCCTGGCCGCTCTCCAGCCACTCTGACCCTAGCCTGTAGCACTGCATGGGGTTGCTGTGGCCAATGTGCAGAACCTGGCACTTGGATGTGTTCAATCTCCTGCCCTTGGCCTCTGCCCATCTGTCCAGCCTGTCGAGGTCCCTGAGAAAAGGTTTTCCAAAGTTCTTGGCACTAAGCTGCATATTTTATGTTACCATCATAGTACCCTTTGGCTTTGGTCTCAGTTTCAAGTGCTCCAGATGCCTGAGGATGAGTTACAAGTTGGGTATGGGCTACTAAGGAGCACAGAGGTTAGAAGCTAGCTGTGAAACACTCCACTTTGTGTGTTCTACAGCATCCCACCGAAGCTGTAGAAGGACACGGACAGAATACAATTCTTTAATCTATTTTCCCATTGCCATCTTTGCAGAAAGCAGAAACCTTTTCTGACTGCTTCCTGCACAGGGCAGACATCCAATTAAAACAAAAAACGAAGAAAAGCCTAGTAAAATTGTATCCCTGAAATTTCAGGTGCCTGAAAGTGGGTTCATAAGGGCTGAATCAGTGTGGCACCAGCTAACCAGTAATTTGTACTTGACCTTTAAAGGGTGCTTCTTCCTTTCACTTCTCCCTGAGTAACTAACTCACTGAATGAAGTTAAGAAAATGGGGAAAACTGCCCTGATTAAGCTCAGATTTAACTTTTAGCAATCATCTGTACCTAAATATTGTAATCTTGCTGTAAAACCAATACCCATAACCTTTTAGAGCAATTAGACTCTGGAAAGCTGTGAATGGTTTGCAATAGAGAACTTGGATGTGCCAAAAATTGACTTGGTTTTGTTTTACCCTTTTAGTCCTGGGTACATTATATATGCATCATGGAGATAATGAGATTCTTACTAGGAGACAAGCTAATCTTTTTGCCTGCAGAGCATCAGCCAGCTTTTCCAGGACATTTTCATGGAGTGATAACAGATAATAAGCAGTTATTTGTCAGCTTTTTCCCATTAATGGGACTAGAGACTACTATTCATTTCAAAATAATGAGCATGTTTTGTACCTCTTACTTTGTTGTAGGTCCAGCACTCTAGTTTTGTTAGGTAACTAAACCTCAGCATAGCCTAAAGGACAGAGGAGGAAATAACTTTCACATGGAAGCCGTCCTTGCCACGGTGGGCTGGAGCAGCTCCTGCAGGCAGGAACTGCCTACTACAGTTGAAAGGGGAAAATGTAGTAGTAGACATGCTGTGAATCGAAGCCTCTGCAATGGGATGTACCTTCAAATACTCTGCCTAGTAAAGTGAATGTCACTGTCCTCATTTTATAGGCAGAGTAACTGAAGGTGTGATGCAACTTGTTTGTGGTGGCACAGTAGAGGCAGAACTACAGTAGAAATGGCTCTAATTTGTAGTCAAAGATACTGTTTCTGGCCCTCAGTTTTGAGTGTGCCTAGGATAGTGAAGTCATACAGCTGCTGAGGAATGAGGTATGTGTTCATGGGGAAGATAAAACCCCTGCAGTGCATCTCCTAGCTAGTGCTCAGTGGTCTCTTCGCAGCATTGTCTCCTGCAGTCAGCATGGCCAGGGAATCTTTGCAGATGACAACTTTCTTCTGCCTTCTGAACTCTGTCCTAGATAGGAGCTGGACATCCCTATTGAAACTGAGGCTGCCCATAGGTGTTTTGCAGGGTTGGATGGCCCAGGTGCTGGTCGGTGAGGTAGACCGAGCCGTCGGTGAGAACAGTGCTTTCTTGGTGGGCAGCCGTGCTCTGCTCTAACACACTTTGTTTCTTTCTCGTGCTATAGCTCATCTGGCAGCAGTAGAAGGACATCTTCATTGCTTTAAGTTCTTGGTCAGTAAAATGGCCAGCGTCAGGCACGCACTGGAAGCCAGGAATAACCAAGGAGACACTCCAAGGGACTTGGCTGAACGGTTCTACAAAGAGAATATTCTGCAATATATTGATGCAGTGGAAAGAGAGGGGAAGCATTCAGAGACACAGGGAGGTGAGTATGGATCAAGAGGGTGTTAAAACAGGCCTTGTAATTCTATCAAAATTCTGAAAACTTGTATGAGCAGCAGCAGAACATTTAAATTACTAATACAAGGAAGAGCTGTTGCTTTCCATGCTTACTGCACATACTGATAGCAAATGAGAGGGGTACTCAGTGTGATCTATAAATGTTTTAGCTTTCACCATTATCAAAATAAACCTTACCACTCTGTGTATCACTATGAATACCAAGTTATCTATGTTGTTCTTCACTCCCAGCAGAGCTCCAGGAGAAGTGTGTAATTTTAATGGGTTTGCAGATTCACCTGCTCACAATCCCTTGCTTGCATCGAATAGCATCGTAGCCTGGAAGTGTCCCTCTGAAATTAAGGTACTCACTGGCCAGCAATACTGCTGCAGTGAGAGCTGCCAAAGGATGCAAGCATGGCAAGGTCTGTAAGGAGAACCTTCAACAGATCAAGGATATGAGAACTGCACCTTCACCTCTCAATCTATCTGCTAGTTTTTTCCCATTAGAGATATGTGTCAGCACTCTCTCTATACAGAGTAACTAGAAAAATCTAATTGTCTGGTTTTAAGCAAGGAGAAATAGTCTATGTACTTGCTTAGACTGTGGATTTCAAAGCAGGCAAATGACTCCAGTTACCACCAGTACTACAACATCAGCCATAAACCACAGGAATAATTGTTATTTGAGGTTTATGAAATTAATCTCTTAGCCGTGTAAGATGCCTGTAGCCATATCAAAGCCATGTTTAGGCAAGTCTGTGATGAACAGTGCTGGTTATGCAGCTGAATTTTAGCTGATTAAGTGTGCATTAACCTTGCTAACTATAGCTATGAAGTCTCCATGCATAAGTTGCTGCAAGAGAGGCAAACATGAGGGTGTTTAGTGGAATTACTGGCAATGGTTTGGAAACATGCATTTCATTCTCAGTTTTAGCTTTCCCAGCCCATGGCGCTGCTTTCAAAGGGGACTTGTTAGCGCTTAGAAGATTAGTGAGAAGTGGAGTAATCAATATTAATGAGCCGGATGATGAGGGATCCACTCTCATGCACAAAGGTCAGTAATTATGATCTCTCTTTCAGCCTGTTATTGGTGGTTGCTGACTTGTTTACTTAGTTTTTCAAGTGGCTGCTAATCAGATAAACTTCATGAAAAACAGTAGCTCATTTCCTGCGGGCTCAAAAGGGCAACCCTGAAAAACTTCTTTTGTGATGCATGTGTGCGTGGGTGTCACTTTGAAACGGAGTTACCAAGCCGAAGTCAAGAAATAAGAGTTCATGTTCAAGGGAAAGCAATATCTAGCCTGAAAACTAAATTGTTACTTTTACCAGGTGAGATGTGACTTGTAGAAACACTGACTGAGGTATAAGAATGATCCATATTGTGGCCTGGGTCTTTATTTACTGAACATATCCGTGCTGTGGAGATGTGTGACAAAAACACAAGGAAGACGTTTGGTAGGATGCTGTGAAGGAAAGGAAACTTCTGGTATTTAACACCTTGATGTGTAGTGGAGGGCAGCATTACAGAAGAACATGGTCCTCTGGTGTCTGAGGGTTTCGTGGTAGTGTCTGAAAGAAGAGCTCGGAGAGGAAGGGAAGAGGGAGGTATTGTTGTAATATGTTGCTTACACTGTTTCCAATATTTCTTTTTGGCTTAGGTGTGAATGGCAGAATTTTAAAAATCATTATGAAAGTTCTCATTAAAAAGAAGTTGTTATGTAGTGACTTAAGGCCCATTTTTGTTCATTGTTTTCCACCCTCTTTTTCTGGGGGTGGTGCTGACTTAACAATTGTTTCATGCCCAGTCTTTACAGGTACTGGTATTGTTATGGCTGGTATTGTCACTTAATTTCCTTAGAAAGAAAATACATGTGGTGAACATACAGAGGGGTGCTGTCAAGAAATGGATTTATTCTTCCTTGAGAAAAACAGCTTACAGGCTTGAGCCAGGCATGCCAAATACGATCCTCCATATGTGAGACCTTCCTGGCACCACGTGTTACGAGCAGTAGCCATGCCAGACCATATGACTAGGCAAAGCTGTTGTCTTAGACTGCAGCTGAGATATGTTGCCTGAAGTGAAATGATGTACCTATAGCTCCAGCACAAAGTCCTGGCTTCTCTCCTGTGTGAGACAATACCACACACCACAGACTGGGGCAGCAAGCTGTGTCTGACACACGAGAGCCCAAAGCCAGAGGGCAGTGACAGTGCTTTGCTGCTTCTCAGTGACATATAGGCCTGACTGCAGGAGTGTGAGGCAGCAGTTATTTGTGTTTCTCATGTTTCCTGCATGAGACTGGGCATGTTTAGTTTAACTTGTGTCCAGGAAGAGTTGCCAGTGAATTTCTGGAATTGGAAAGAGTAACAAAACCTCCTTGTATGCTCTTCTCCACAATTGCCTATACCCACATGGCTTGGGCATCTTGACATACAGTCTTTCCTCAAAACACTATCTCCCCTGCAGTGAACCCAATCTCTGGCATGTCAGACAGTGGCAAGAAAAGGATGGTTTAGATTTGGAACACTTAATTTGTACACAACTGACTCGTGCACCTTCCTTCCTTTAGCTGCTGCACAGGGGCATATCCATTGCTTGCAGTGGTTGATTGAAATGGGAGCCGACTGTGACATTAAAAATGATGCTGGAGAGACTCCAAAGGATGTGGCCAAGAGGTAGCAGTACATATCCTGTAGCTCTGTCATTTATTTACTTACTCTTTATAGATCAGTAGTGTGTCAGCTTTGTTGGAATTCATCCTGATTTTCAGTGATGGAACAAGAACAGATCAGGCCCATTACTTCCAGTGCTGAGCGATAAGCAGAGCTGCACTGTAGCTATAGAAGGTGGAAAGGGATAGTTGAGCCATTACACTCACAGCTTGCTGTGCAAAGTAAATAACCCACAGCAAAGGCCAGCTGGTTTGTGCATTAATAATGCAGCTTCTGAGGAGATCCAACTAAGAAATATCCTGCAAAGGAAAAGATATGCCTGATGTAGGAGTCAGTGTCATAAGGTTTCACTGAGGCAGAGCTCATGCCATCAGAATACTACCAAAAGCAGATTAGCTGCTCATAGTTTGTGTGCTTGTGCTTCCTTTATCCTCAGACCCCCTCCCATAGGACGGAACACGGAGAGCTTCAAAGAGCTTCTGTCATCACGTGCATTTCTCCAGGTGATGGGTATCTTTCAGTGCAGGTTCACTGTTTTCTGTGCAGATTTGCCCAAGTGGCAGCTGTGGATCTTCTGACACAAATAACTGGAGACAGTGACTCTAGTGATGAAGAGCTAGATGCAAACAATGTGAAGTTTTTTGAAAGCCATGGTGTGGAAGGGAGTACAGATAGCAAAGAAGATTTAACCCTGGGCAAAGAACAGAGGAGGAATGCACGCAGTAAGCACTGTTTCCCCAGCACTCTTTACTGGTAGGACTTTTTTTTTTGCTTTAAGATAAGCTAATTGTCATGATGTCTGTACCACTGAGCATTCAAAGGAACTGGAAAATTAGAAGGCCCAGCAGAGGGAAGTGAGAGTATAGTTGTTACAATTGTTTTAGTCTGTGCTGGTGAAACCGCTTGGATTGCTGCTTGATTTTGAGATGTTTGCTGGGGGGGGTCAGGCGTAGCTCAGTGCTTGCCCAGCAGTGCAATTTCTACTCTTGTGTTGGTGAGACTCTTTCCCAGACTATTGGATTGCAGCAGGACTGCCTTCTCTGTGATTTCACCTACCTGGAGAACTCTCTCTTACAGTCAGGGCCTATCGCAAGATTCAAGAACTTCAGCAGCTTCTAGAAACTGCCTACAGCAACTACAGGCAGCTGGGAGGGATAACTGAGGAGGAGAAGCGGATGAAGAAAGAAGAAAGGGAAGCTGAGAAGTAAGGTTAATTTGCCCTGCTAATGTGTAACTCTGTAAGGCCTGTTTTAAGCCTTCTTCAAGGCTGTCTTACACTCAAATTGTTTTGGCCATTCTGTCTTTTTTTGCTTACCAGCTTTAGGCAGGCCAGAAAGAAAGGGACTTGAGCAACTTCTCTGACCATCTCACACCTTCTGCCACTGGCATCAGCCCCACAGCACAACCCAAGTGTTTGATGGATCCATGCTTTTTGTGCAAGGTCACCTGTTTTCATGCAGTGTATGTGTAGTAGGTCTGCACAGCCCTGGCTGTTTTGTTTCCACTGGAGATGCCAAATGCATGTATGCACTTGAATTAAAAACAACACATTACTTCTGGCATGTCTTGGATGGCAGTGCAGATACAGCAGAAATTACTCAAGGACTGCTACATTTCTGCATCAAGGGCAAGATATTTCCGTGCTCAAGAAAGCATTAGCTCACATGCAGATCACAGGAAAAAGAAATCTCAGCAAACCGGCTCTTGCACAGGGAGATTCCATGATGTCTGATTCTCAGGGTGAAAAGTTTCTGTTTGGACTGGTGATTTGCTGGGCAAGCTGAGTTTCAAAGAAAAGAAAATGCAGAACTTAGGTGATACTGCAGCATCCAAAAGACAGCCCTGCCTCCACCTCTACCTGTCCAAGACTTGGCTACCCACTGTGCTCAGTCTATTTAGATAATCATGTCTGTTGTGTGTTTGAGCCACCAAAACCCACTGTCTGTATTTGGTCACTTAGAGGAGACTGTATACAAAAGTCTTTATGCCATCAAGAAGACAGCAGACTTAGCAGTCTGTATAGATCTGGAGCAGGTAATAAGTGTCACAGTTTGGAATTAAGTAATATATTTAACAGCCATATGTGAGCCAAGAACCTGAGGTCTGGATTTCTTTGGATTCCACACAACCCTTTAACTCAGCCCAGGCTGAAAGTCCATCTTCCTTAACTTGCCTGCAATGCAGATATCTGTATCTGACTTAGTTACCTTGAGCTCCTTTTCAGAATCCATGGACAGATGGAGGCACTTTCAGACAAGTACTTCAGGATATTCAGAACTTCTAGGAGCAACTCTCCTGGCTTTAAAGGAGGAGAGTGACCAGCTCAGATGCTGATGCTTGCATTGGAAGGTCAGAGCAACCTATGTGCAATGATGGAAAAGTCAGTGTTGACTAATAGCAGACATTAGAGTTCATTTTGTCTAGAGCAGCTACTCAAAAGCTAGCAGTGCCTATTGGGGGTGTGGGGGCCTCTGATTAGGCTCTTCAAGAGATTTTGCTTTCTGTGACCTGTGCAACTAAACTAGATAAATTGTGAGGATCTCTGAAGGGTCTTCCTCTCACCTGTGGAGGCCAGAAAGAATCCCTAGCTTGACACTGGCCTTTCAAAATGGAAATACTGCTTCTAATTGTACCCACCTACCCTTCTCAGCGTTACCTACCCAGGGATAAATCCCAGAGTATCAGGTCATGGTTTAATGGCCATGGTGGCGTTAGTTTGATGGTTAGACTTGAGGCCCTTGGAGCCCTTCTCCAACACAATTCTGTGATTCTGTCATATGCCCCAAACTCTCATATTTACAAGTATTTAATGACAACACTATTTTGCTAGATGAAAAGCAGGAGCTGCCACTTGGGAAGGCCACTGCAGCAGATTTTGGAGATTCCTGCTTACAGTTTTCTGGCTGTGAGACATCTGGTCTGAATCACGGTGCAGTGCTTTGACTGGGCTGTGAGCTATCCCATTGCTGATCTGAACCAAGAAGTTGCCTGTCTCCCCAAGCGTAAGCAGAGGCTTATGGCTCTGGGCTGCATGAGGCAGGAACACTTCAGTCTCGGCAAGCAGCTCTTGCTGAGAGCTCTCCTGCTGGGCCATTTGGACCCACAGGGCAGACATTTCCCTTTTCCTTCTACCAATCTTCCATCTTTGTAGCTGTGCTAATTTACCCTGATAGAGAGGAGACCTAGCTCCACTTCAGGTGACTCATTTGCTGAGGTCAGTTGCTGTTATAAGAGTATATGTGAATTATGTCTCAGCTACCCAGTTCGAAGAATCTCAATTAATTCAGAAGCTGTTGTGGGTGTGACTGACGAGATCTTGTGCAACTGATTATCAGCCAGTGCTTCGGTTTCCCTTCAGTGGCATGCAGGCTGTCATTTGAGTATTCCTCATCTGTAGCTAAAAGCCAATCAACAGGAAGGGTGTAGGAGCGCCAGACGTAAACGATAAGGCTGTCTCTGACCCCTCTCTGTTTCGTATTAACCATGGGCACTCCTCCCGCTTAGGCAGCTGGAGGGGGCCCGGGGTTACAGCTCGCCCAGCGCCTGGCTCGGTGTGTGGGAAGATGTCTCCATCTCGTGGCCGCATTGCGCTGAGCGCAGCTGAGGGGGAAGCAGGAAACCCAGCTGTTCAGAGCTGTTCAAAGTGTTCTTGAGCCAGGAGCACAGCTGCCGTGAGGATTACTGCGTGGCTTTCTGCTTAGCAAAAGGCATAGAAGCACGCGGAGCAGCCAGGACAGGTCTGGATGTGCTTCGTGCTCGGCTTGTCTCCTTTTCTCAGGGCTGTGAGGGAGCTGGAGGCCCAGCTGGAGCATGAGCGTGTCAGGCGGGAGAAGCTGGAGAGCCAGCTGGATGGCTGCCGTGCTGAGATAAGCCACCTTAGAAAGAGCCTGGAGAAAACCTGCACACCTCCTTCTCTCCCTGTGGTGAGTGCTACACAAACTGCCCCAGAGTGTGGGACAGAGGCTGCTGCCTATGGCTTGTGCATGTTTGTTCTCACCAGGGTTCCCAGGCACAATGCTAGAAAATCCTGGAGGAGATGTACTGGCAGCGTTTAGCTTGGGGCACTGCAGTGAGCAGTAGCCTTTGTCACATCCTAACAGCCTCTGCTGTGAAAGGACATCAGTTTCTGATCACAGGCTGGAGTCAGCCAGGTGTGAGTCCAAGATCTTGGAGAAAGATTGTGTGGGCAATTCATCCTGTGCAGCAGAGGGTTTAAAGCAGCATGTACAGCACGGGAAGCTCTCAGGGAGAGGCTCCCTTTTGGATTAAAAATGAAGCCCATTTTAGAGCACAAAGATGTGAGAGGGCAGAGAACACCACTACTGTAAGCAGCCAAGAGATGCTGAAGTTTCTATTATTTTAGACTTTTTTTTACTTTTCCAGACTATTTTCCACTTTTTCAGACAATAAATTGCCTCTACAGTCCCTTGGTGTTACACTTAGCAGTAGTATCTCAGGGCACCTCTGATTTCTAGGTACCACAGCTGTACTTCCCAAGGATGGTTCTGGTTCCCAGCCTCAGAGTTCCCAGGCTGGCAGATACATTCTTTGCCAGTCTTTTTCAGCAGGTAGTTTCTTCTGTTCAGGAACTTTCCCTTCTAGCTGGGCTGCAGCCTTTCTGGCTGCTCGCATCAGGTCAGCGCCTGAGGTGGCAGCCCCCAGCTGGCAGGGTTTGTGGTAGTCACCCTTACGCAGGACATTCCTTTTGCTTTGAAACTCTCCTTCAGAGATGGTTTTCCTCCCTTTCACACCAGCCTGGGGAGCGAGTTGGTGGGAAGCTGTGTTGCTGTGCAGCGGCTGATGTCAGTGAGTGTTGTGTGTGTCATCTGCTGTCAGTTATCAAGCCTGCTGACAGCAAGAAAGGTGCAGATATGAACTACTGATTGGCTTAGCAGGCAAAGACAGAAAAACTAACTTCTTAAAGACTCAGATCTTGAGGACAGATGAGAAGTTCACAAGCTAACATGCTAAGTCTGGGGACAGAACTGGAGTTTCAGTCCTTTCACTGCTGACTCCCATAGACTGATTCCATTTTTCTTTACCAGCCGTGGGTGAGACACCTAAGTTAGTCCTGCTGTAGGAACCTGCTGCACACTGCTGCTTCTTCCAAGGATTCAGCTAGTGGAAAAAAGCTTCTAACACTAAGTTTACTTTCTGGGGTTGGAGACAATTTCTCTAGAGGCAGGTTTGTTTTCAAAAACTTTTGCTCTGAACAACTGCTACAACCAAGGGGGCATCAAATCTTATCCTGCTGTGACCTTCATCCCATGCCCTGGGACTGCACTCTGCCCTCAGCTTCAGTTTGCAATGTTCTGTAGTTACTGAAAGCCATATAGTTTTAAAGCCTGTCTCATGAGGTGGCAGGTTTAAGCCACTGCTGTTTAATGGCTCCAGTATCCTTTGTTTCAGGAAGCTGAGACCATCTCCAAGTCTTGCAAAGAGAAAAAGAAAGTAAAGAAGAAACCAGCCTGCAGCCCTGGAGGAGTGTTTGTGAGACTGCGCTGAAGGAGGAACCTCTGAGGAGGAGGCTGCTGGGGTAGAATGGCAACACTCCACACAGTGCAAAGTGTTTGCACAGCCCTGCCCCACAGAGCTCTCTGCATTTCACTGAACTGTTTTTCAGTTCTCTGGGATACAAAATATATTATTAAATCACAGCTGCAGCATTGATTTGAAACCAAACCCCAAACAAAACAAGCTGCCACCACCACCATAAACCCAACAAAAACAACATTATGGCTTCACATATGAAGATTTCCCTCTCTTCTTTGTGCTCTTGTGAAATTATTTTCCCTTTGGAGCCCTCATTGTGCCTCATTTGAGGTTTGCTTTCTGTAAGAAATCCTTGCACTGCAAGGTTATCCTGAGGGGTCCTCTCCTTAGTCACCAACAGCACAGGCCTCGTGTAAGAGCTAAGAGGATGACAGCGGTGAGAAGCTGCACCAGATGAGCTATTTCCTACATCACCAGAGGTGCTAAACTCTTCCGCAGTAACAATGCAAAAGGTCAGCTGAAGTCATTTTAGGTCCAGGTGTCAGTGAAGCTGGTAAAGGGTCTAGAGCACAAGTCTTCTGAGGAGCAGCAGAGGGAACTGGGGGGGTTTGGCCTAGAGAAAAGGAGGGTCAAGGAGACCTTATCACTCTACTATTCCCTGGAAGGAGGTTATGGTGAGGTGGAGGTCCATCTCTTCTCTCAACTATCTAGTGACAGGACAAGAGGAAATGGCCTCAAGTGGTGCCAGGGGGAGGTTTAGATTGACTATTTGGAAAAGTTCCTTAGCTCATTAAGGGGCTGCTCTTGCTTGAAAGTTTAATCCAGGAATGTATTTTATTAAAAGGATCAAGCCAAGGATCTGCATTTGTGCTCAACAAGGTGTGACTGCTCCAGTTTGGGAGGCACCCACCTGCTGCGTCCCATCTCTGCAACAACAACTGTGAAGTCCTTGCAGAAGGCAGAGTGTCAGTGTGGGCCACAGGGTTACAGAGCAGGCTGGAGAAGCAGGGAGATGGCAGAAGGATGACCACCACCCCACAGGCACCACTGAGACTGTTTCCCTGTTACAAGCCAGATCCCACACCCAGAAAATCCACGATGGCTTCCTGGGAATGCTCTGCACTGCCTGAAGGGAGGAGTTAAAAGCACATCGCTGCCTCGGGGCTGTGTGCAGCTGCTGAAGGTGGAAGCATTTCCCCTGGGAAAAGCAAAGACAGAGAAGTGCTCCCAGCCTGCTGACCTCTGTGATTACAGAAATTGCAAGTGATGCTAAAAAAGTAAATCCATTAAGACATTTTAGCTCTACATGAGCTTTTTAATTCAGGAACAGCAGGAATTCTTCACGAAAGGCCCACCCAAACCCAATGGGTGAGGCTTCAAGCTGTCAGAAAAGAGAGGAACAGACTGAAGGCAAAGATCCAGCTCCTGTACTTAAGATGAATGTACTTGTGTCAGATTAGATCTGTTGGCATTAGCATTCCCACGTGGGACGTACTAACGTGGGAACGAGCATTTCCATTTCATGGGCACCCCAAACGTTGAATATTTCCATTTTGAGAGGAGCTGAGAGTGAGAATGTTCCAACAAGGAAACAAAATTAATTCTAAACCCCAGTAAGAAACAAAGTCCTTTGAAATAAATACAGTTAGTCAGTAGGGGACAAGAGGATACTACTATGTGCCTAGCTCCCCTCCCAGTTATTTTGCTCTGTAGTGTTAAGCACTCAGGCAGCACTCCCAGCACACAGGGCAATGAAACAAAAAGATCCCAAGGTTGTCTCCAGCGTAAACATGATCCTTGAGCTGACGCTGCCTGGGTGGCTGCCTCTCCATCTCTCTCTCATGCAGTCACTCCACTGAGATCTATTTCCAGAACCTGTAAAATCCCAGCGCTATTGCTAAGCAGGTGAACACCGAAGCTGTTAAAACAAAACAGGAAGGAAATAATTAGCTGCATGCTAGATTGTCTCACTTCCTACACACAGGAAATACACTGCAAACACAATGAACAATGGCAGCCACTGTAAAGCAGAACCTCCTCAACTTTCTGAATTGCTGCAAGTGTGGTAGAACAAATGGAAGACAATGACTCTGTCTTGCAGGTGATACCTTGCCAGGTCCCGAGGTGGGAGGTCAAATACAGCAGCCTGAGGAATGATGTGTTCAGGGACACAGATGGGCAGAATCCAAAGGCATGAGATTTAACACATCCAAGTGCCGGGTTCTGCACATTGGCCACAACAACCCCAGGCAGTGCTACAGGCTGGGGTCAGAGTGGTTGGAGAGCGGCCAGGCAGAGAGGGACCTGGGGGTGCTGGTTGATTGTAGGTTGAACATGAGCCTGCAGTGTGCCCAGGCAGCCAAGAAGGCCAATGGCATCCTAGTCTGCATCAGAAACAGTGTGGCCAGCAGGAGCAGGGAGGTCATTCTGCCCCTGTACACTGCACTGGTTAGGCCGCCCTTGAGTCCTGTGTCCAGTTCTGGGCCCCTCAGTTTAGGAAGGAGGTTGACTTGCTGGAACGTGTCCAGAGAAGGTGATGGGGTTTGGAAGACAAGCCCTATGAGGAGAGGCTGAGGGAGCTGGGGTTGCTTAGCCTGGAGAAGAGGAGACTGAGGGGTGACCTTATTGCTCTCTACAACTACCTGAAGGGAGGTTGTAGCCAGGCAGAGGTTGGTCTCTTCTCCCAGGCAGCCAGCACCAGAACAAGAGGACACAGTCTCAGGCTGCGCCAGGGCAGTTTAGACTGGATGTTAGGAAGAAGTTCTATACAGAGAGAGTGATTGCCCACTGGAATCAGCTGCCTGTGGAAGTGGTGGAGTCACCTTCATTGGAGGTGTTCAAGAAGAGGCTTGATGGGGTGCTTGGTGCCAGGGTTTAGTTGTTTAGTTGTTTAGGTGGGTTGTATTGTACTGTATTGTACTGTATTGTATTTAGGTGGGTTGGATTGGTTGGACGTGATGATCTTGAAGGTCTCTTCCAACCTGTTGTATTGTATTGTAACTACACTGGGTAATGCAGAGCACAACAGGCTCCTGGAACTTTTACTATTACCACCCATCTATTGGAGACTATACTCCAGGAGAGGAGGCTCTACCAGCTGTTGCATTAAACATAATCAAAAGGATTCCCTACTAAACAAAATGACACACATCTGGTGCAGCACTAGGATATCCAGGCAGCACCTCTGAAGCCTGAGGAGTTGTCTTTCAGATTTGTTAAGCTGCTGTTTCCATTAGTGTTAGAATAAGCTAATTATGTTTCCCTCTGAACTTGTTCTCACTTCCAAAGGTGGTGTGCTACTCTATTCAGCTCCAAACTGGTAATACACACAGATTGAGAAGACAACCTCAAATCAGACTGAATGTGTTCTGCTTGGCAGGGGAAGGTACCAGTATTAAACTACATGTCTGTGGAGAACTGAATGGGAGGCAGAAGTGGTCACTCTTGGACTAGTCCTGAAGATCAGCAAACTTTCAGGGTAAATTATACAAGCTCAGGAGAATATTGAAGCAACTCTGCTGCATAAATGGCTGCCATGCAGCAAGCAGAGGAAGTCAGACTAGTGAGGTATTTAGGCTTCTTTCCTACACTGAGAAAAAAAATTAAATCATGTCCATCTTCCCTCCTAATCCAGGTTGGGAGACAATCCTAGTCCAGATGCAGCAGTGTCTGCATGTCCTCCACCTCTTTTGTGTTCTCTGTCACGTTTCCTTCCACTGGGGGTGGTGGGGCTGGTGGTCCTGTGCTCCCCTAATCCAGCTGGTACACAACTGATTTCTTGAATTCAGTTGCATATATTCTTGAATAAAATGTTATACACCCAAACAACAACAGTGGTACTCAGCCTCTTTCCTCCCCATCACCTACCTGCCAGGTAGCGTATCGTGTCGAGTTTGTTCGACTCCATCAGCGTTTTTAAGGAAGCTATCTCCGTGTCAATTTTATTGCTGATCTCGGAGATAACACTGTTGGTGCTTGAGTCCTGAAACATTAGAAACAGTACCCATTTGACAGTGATCTCCATCCATTTCAGCTTTGCACAGCCAAACCAGGAGAGAACACCATGCTACCAGGAGCAAGAAACAGATTTCCAGCCCGTCACTGAAGTAAAATATGCACCAGAACAAGAGGACACAGTCTCAAGCTGTGCCAGGGGAAGTTTAGACTGGAGGTGAGGAGAAAGTTCTTCTCAGAAAGAGTAATTTGCCATTGGATTGTGCTGCCCAGGGAGGTGGTGGAGTCACCATCACTGGAGGTGTTCAAAAAGGATTGGATGTGGCACTTGAAGCCATGGTTTAGTGAGTCCTGAGGTGCTGGGTGACAGGTTGGACTTGATCTCTCAGGTCTTTTCCAACCTTATCGATTCTATGAACTGGTAAGAGACCTTAGAAGACACAGAACCACATTTAATACAACCAAGGAAGAATACTGAAGAGAGACAATAAACAAAAACCAACCCAAGCCTCAGATCATACAGACTTTTGTCTCCAGTATGTCAGTGCTACCTGAAGGAGAGTACACCTACATTTCTGCAAAACAAAGGCTTAAGAATTCACAAGCCACATCCAGAAAAGGTAGAAGACACTGAGGATGGGACATTTCCACCTTCAGCCTGAGTCTTCAGTGCCTGCTAGCAGCTTGAGGCTTGCAGCCCCTGAAAGACTCGCTTGGCTGTAGGCACCTGAACCATCGCTCTGGCACGGCTGACCAGCTCATCTGTTAGCACTGGGAAGGGCAGCACCACGAAGCACAACCCACTGATACCAGCCTTCACATGAGATACTTGGGAAGTGAGGGCCAAGGCCTGCATGGCTCCTCCTGCCTGAACAGCACTCAGTGCAGATCTCACAGACTGAGGCAACTGACACACAAAACAGACACAAGTGACATGGCCAAACCTTTTGCTTGAAAGCATTAAAACCCTGTTAACTTCCATGAAGTCTGGGGCTTGCACCACAGCTGAGCTGCAACTGTGTCCTGCTCACTGTGACATGAGTCTGGGCCAAGACTTACTTTCTTATGGAACTCTGTAGTTGCTTCCATCAGTTTCCTCTCCTGATCTGTAAACTGTGGACAAAAGATAAGTTACAATGGCAGTGATGGAAAACCAGACAGAACCGAAGAGGCCAGCCTCACAGGCCAGCTTACCATGTCTGTCACTCTGCTCCTTTCCAGGTTGATGTCAAGCTTGCTGTCAGCTCGGATTTTACCGGTTTCATTCTTGAAAGCAAATGCAGATTATGACAAGAGCTGCTTCCTTTCCCCAGCAGCAGTGCATAGGTACTTGCTGCTACTTACCATCAGCTGCTGTTTAACTTGATCTAACTCGATTTTCATTTTCTAAGCGCAAAGGAGAAAAACAAAAGATTTTACAAGCTGAGAAACCTGCTGACCAAGCTCATCAGTCACATAAGTGTTACCTTGCCATGCCTGCAATTCTTCCTCCCAATGAGGCCATTTACTCTTGGTTAAATATATGAAGTGGCGTGCTCAGTCTGTGCAGCCATGTACAGTCTGCTGGGAATGCTGCTCAGACTAAAGAGATCGCTTTGCAGTAACGACGATTGTGTTACTGAGGCTGAAGACAGCACAGAAATACCAAAATGCTATAAAGAAATGAACCCAGGCCCAAACAGCAGTTGAATGGTTGCAAGAAAACAGCTGACTCCTCGCTCTGCATTGCATGGTTGATGGTGACAAGACTGTACCAAGAATTACCCTGAAGTAAAGTTACAGAAGACCTTCTTCTTTCTTTATGGAAGAATGGATCAAATCCTACCACATGAAATACACTTCTGTGTAAGCACAGAAGCTGAAGTCTGCAAGCACTTCAACTCTGATAAAAGCATCCAGAATTACTCTGACATTCCTATCTTGCTCCCTGAAAAGGTACCAGTGGGCTAACCCATCGTGTGTGACATTGTAACTGCTGGAAAACACTCCTGAGTACCTCATTCTCCGCCCTGAGGTTGGCAAATTCACTCTTCTCCAGGATGACCATGTCCTTCCGAATGGAGTCCAAGTGTGCCATTATCTGCTGTAAGGTGATCTCCTTAAAACCAGGAAAACATGGCATTAAGTTGGGAGAAGAGACCAACCCCCACCTGGCTACAACCTCCCTTCAGGTAGCTGTGGACAGCAAAGAAGTTCCTGCATCCACCAGTCTAGCAAAAGTAATCTTTGTCCATACTTCCCTGTTTCTTGAAATATAAACTCTCCCAAAAAATCTTGAAAATGAAAGTGGTGTGCTGAGCCTACAGGAGCACCATGGCTGGCATAGATATTTAAGGGAGGTTGGGGGTTGGTCTCTTCTCCCAGGCAACCAGCACCAGAATGAGAGGACACAGTCTCAAGCCACGCCAGGGGAGGTTTGGGCTTGAGGTGGGGAGAAAGTTCTTCACTTGAGAGAGTCATTTGTCATTGGAATGTGCTGCCCAGGGAGGTGGTGGAGTTGCCGTCCCTGGAGGTGTTCGGGAAGGGACTGGACGTGGTGCTTGGTGCCATGGTCTAGTAGTCATGAGGTCTGTGGTAACAGGTTGGACTTGATCTTTGAGGTCTTTTCCAACCTTATTGATTCTATGATTCTATGCACACTCTCTGGCAAGTAAAGATTCTGAGGTCTGAAATGATGAAATTAGCTGCTATAAAGGACAAAAATGGAGACTGCAACAAGAAAGTGACTGAAACACTGAATTTTATAACTGCACTTGGTTTGAAACGTTCAGGTTTGGGGTTTGTGCTTTTTGTGATGCTTTAATGCACTAAAGCTGAATTTAAGCAAAAAAAGTATTAGTCCAAGTAAGCTATGACATAAAACAGACCAGAAACTACAGGCTAGTCCTTCATCCTCCTCCATTTTCAATGACCAGTCAGTAGCCTGTGATGTATCAACTGTTGTTTTGAATCCAGCTCCTCAGCAAGCATTTCCATTTCTTGTCCACAAAGTCATCCAAAGCCAAAGGCTTAATGACACCGGTGCCATGCTGTCCTCTCAGCCTGGACGTCTGACAGACACTAGGACAGCGTTGCTGAAAAGCACTGAAGAAAGCCCTCTCAGTGTTTGCACTAACAGGCTCAGAATTCAGCTGCTATGTACAATACTCCTTTAGTTAGCATAAGGAAGTGACCTTGCTGTTTAGCATGGAGAATGACACATTGCTGTCTGATTCTGGTTTTAAACGCTGAGTCAGCAAGACAAAGAGCTTTCATTCAGCCCACAAGCAAATGGTATTTCTCAGATCCTACATCAAACTGCATTTGTTAAAACATGTCCTACCTCAGCTTCCACTCAAGCCTGCCCACTTCACTGAACACAAGTTTTTACAATTCCTGGGGATGCAGCTGTAGTTGCATTTGCACTGGGAGCTGATGTGCCTCAACCCATCCTAAAGCTCTCAGCCTCCAGCACTGACTACATGACAAACCCCCAGCATTTCTGCTCCACACCATTCCATGCAAATTATGTTTGGGATGCTTTCTTTACAGGTAATGGGACTTTCAAAAAGAAAAGGTTTCCATTTGGATGAAAGGCACAGAGACACTCCAGTTCTTGCCCTCTCCCAAGGTTTAGAGAAAAAAAGGATTTAGGTGACTTTTGTTAAGAATAAATGCCAGCAAGATAAAAATCTCTTGGCAGAAAGGCTCAGCAGTTTAAATACAATAGCAATGAAGGCTTAATTGCATCAATTCAGCGAAGAATAATGGCAAGAGTTTCAGCTTGCACAGCCTTCCTGAGTCATTATTAACCCCATTACTGTGCAGCACAGCTTTACTGTCCTGGCCCAGATGCCTGGCCTACAAGAAAAACTGAAGTTCTTTTTATCTGGGTAATCTGTTAAAATGCAACTTGTCACCACCTCTGCTATCACCAGAAAACCCAGCTGTGATTCTTAACTGGATCACTGCCTCCAGGCATGTCCACAAACGTGAACTTGAGGATCTAAGTGAAGGAGACACCTCAACGGTTTGTTAGAGCTAGGCTGAGGAGCTGACCCAACTAGCACCAATGGCCAGGTTTATACCAACAACTAAATCATTCAGAACCTACCTGCTGTCCTTGAGACACAACAGAGACTATGTCCAGAGGGATAAAATCTCTTCCTCCTAAATCATGGTGACTGTGCACTGTGCCTGGGGGGAACAGTTCCTGGCCCTATACATTCACATATGTTATGCCCAGACCAGGAAGAGCGAGTGCTGGCACAGGGCAAAACCACACCAAGGCGTGAGAGTGGCTGTGGGACACTGTGGACAGCCACGCCTTGGTGTTTGAGCCCACACCACAGCCACGCCTGGCTTTAACTAGAGAGGCAGCTTCAGAGGATCACAGGCAGAGCAAAATCATCTAATAGCTTTAACAGTAGTTTTCAATTTAGGGAAAACAGGACAGGAAGAGTAGATGTGTTTATCTACAGGACAGATACAGAGCTGACATCTTTACTGAGGTCAGTGAAAGCAGTGACAATTTTAGGTGGGTTTGCTATCTCTCAGGAAGCCTGCCTTCAATCTGTTGTCTCCCCTCGACTGTCAGGATGCACAGCTACAAGTCTGGTTTCACCACAGGGCTTTTCAGTAGCAAATGAAGCAATCTCTGCATTACACTTTGATATTGTGGCTGCATTGGCAAATCACTCCTGTGAGATGGAAGATACTATTAACCTTAATAACACCTTGAAACTTAGGAAAGCCTACCTCAGTGAAATGCCTGCAGTACTACAGAGACTAGCTCACTTGGCTTTTCAGCATGCAATTCTGAGCCACTACAGCTACAGAGAGCGGTATGGATCCACACCATAGGTTACTTTTTACCTGCTGAGCCTGTGTAACCATATCCTTATAGACTGTGTCTAGGCTGACATTTGACAGAGTTATCAACGCCGACACGATGGTCTCCGCTTGCTCCTTCCCAAAGCCTGGAAGACAGTTGAAGGATGACAAATTCAGGTAACAGAAAGCTGGAGGGAGAACAAGAGGTACAAAATAAACCAGGACACTCTAGTGCTGGACCTCACTACAGTGGCAAATGGGCAGTCACACAGTTAAGGAAATTGAGAGGGAAGAGCCACTCACTGTGACTTCGAACTTGCATAAAACCGTATTCAATGCTGCAAAACTCTGAAGCACATTGACCTCTGCTGTGCTGAAAGAGTCTATGCATGCACCTGACAGAGGGACCAAATCCTGTACAGTGTCTGTCCATGCATTACAAAAGTCATTCAGCAAAATCTTACAATACAATAAATCCAGGTTGGAAGAGACCTTCAAGATCATCGTGTCCAACCTATCAACCAATCCAACCCACCCAAACAACTAGATCATGGCACCAAGCACCCCATCAAGTCTCCTCCTGAACACCTCCAATGATGGTGACTCCACCACCTCCCTGGGCAGACCATTCCAATGGGCAATCACTCTCTCTGTATAGAACTTCCTCCTAACATCCAGTCTAAACCTCCCCTGGCGCAGCCTGAGACTGTGTCCTCTTGTTCTGGTGTTGCCTGCCTGGGAAAAGAGACCAACCTCTGCCTGGCCACAATCACCCTTCAGGTAGTTGTAGAGAGCAATAAGGTCACCCCTCAGTCTCCTCTTCTCCAGGCTAAGCAACCCCAGCTCCCTCAGCCTCTCCTCATAGGGCTTGTCTTCCAAACCCCTCACCAACTTTGTTGCCCTTCTCTGGACACGTTCCAGCAAGTCAACCTCCTTCCTAAACTGAGGGGCCCAGAACTGGACACAGTACTCTAGGTGTGGCCTAACCAGTGCTGTGTACAGGGGCAGAATGACAACGAACTCTCACAAATCCTGTTAAAGCCAAGCACACCCTGAGCTACCATGCCTGCACCCTATGCAATGATGAAATTAAAAGGCTCAATCTGTATATACTGAAATTGTTCTGCAGATGTGAACACCAGCACAACCAGTTTTAAAACTGCTGCACCCATTCACTGTCTGTGGAATGAACTGGGGCTTATGGCTTTCTGATGATAAAAATGCCACTGAGTCTATAGCTTGGTTCAATTTGGATGTGTTAAGGATGATGTGCAATTAATAGTGAAAAACACCCCAGCAGCCCTGTCTGCCATATCTGATCTAGTGCTAAGAGCTTTGGGCCTAAGGATTTGTTTCCAGCAGTCTCACTGATGTGCTGTATTTCAACTGGCCCATTTTATAAAGTGGGATCAGTCAAGTTTTTGTTAAAAAATGCTTCCAGGGCAAATTCTGTAGAGAAACATGCTGCTGGCCCCCTCTAAAATACTGTCACTGTCAAACTGCTCCATCAGTTCACACTGCTGGAAAAGCTAGGCAAGCTTTATGACAGTTTCCTTCCACTAAGTGGTGTGAGAGCACTGCTTCAGTTCCTCTGCATTTTCAGGGTTCCTCAGGTTTTTGCCAATTCATTATTTTGTTCTTCCTCTCTAACAGGATCTGTTCTTGTTGCATGGAAGTTTAGATGTGGAGAAATTCATGTAAGCAAGAAAATGGAGCCTGAAAATAGCCTGCAGCCACTCTGAGAGAAATGAAATGCCTCTCTCACTTGGGAGGCAGGTGTAGGTTTTACCTGTGGAGCCCTGTCCCCGCAGTACTGAGGCATTTCCGGGTACGGGACAAGTTCAGCTGAGTGACCACGCAGCGTCCCAGCACCACACACCCTGCACCCTACGAGTCCTCACCGCACTCAAAGATGAAATTAGCTAGTTTAAAGCATCTAGTTAAAGATGGCCCTGCTCACTGAAAGAGAGTGGAACTAGATGACCCAAACTGTTCTGTGCTTCTATGCAGAAGTGGCTGAAGTAGTACTGGAGTAATGTCTCACACACTACCTCAGCTGCCTGAGGACTGGAAGATGGCAAACGCAGTGCTGGCTTTTAAGAACAGTTCCAGAAGAAATAACTAAAGGCTGACAAGTCTGACATGCATGAAAAAAACCAAACATTGCCAGTGGACTACTAGGAGTCTTCTAACTACTAACACATAGTATGTTTAGACCCAAATAGTGGAAGAAATCCTAGCTTCAAACTAGATCAAGTTCTGTCATGTGGGAGAAAGATCATGGGATTTTAAAATGTAGGTGCTAATCTGATGACAGTATCAGCTCAGTGCTTTGCAGGGATCAACAGAGCACACCAAACCCTCAGAAACTGCTCAGAACAGCTGCAGAGAACAAAACAGATGCAACACTATGTGATTGTTCAAATCCACAGGACATTCGGTTGTCAAGTAAGTAATGCCAGGAGCTGTCCCCTCTCCTTGAAACAACATGACAGAAACGGCAGAGTCACAGGAGGAACGATCAAAAGCATGGGAAAGCTCAAGGAAAACTACAACATGCTAGGATTCTTGCCTGGAAAAAAACGATGGGGACATCAAAAGAAGGCTGCAGGGGGCCTGCAGGAAGGGTGGACAGCAACTTTTTACAAAGGCCTGTGGTGGTGGGACAAGGGACAAGGGTTTTAGATTCCAGTAGATTTAGGTTGAATGCTATAAGGAAGTTTGCCACGAGGGTAGGGGAACACTGGAACAGGTTCCCTAGGGAGACAGTTGAGGGCCCATCCCTGAAGATATTCGAGGTCAGGCTTGACAAGGTTCTGGGCAACCTGCTCGAGTGAAGATGTCCCTGCTGACTGCAGGGGGGTTGGATTAGATGATCTTTGGAGGTCCCTTCCAACCCAAACCATTCTACGATTCCATGAATATGCCAAGACTTTACATAACCATGAATGACACGAGATCAAACATTCCTCCAACCCCCAACATTCTAGGATTCATTCTCTCTTCTCACTAAAGAGCTGAGTGGGCATCAAATGAACCCTGTAGAAGCCAGGCTCTGCATAAACAAAAGGAGTCTGAAATTCTGTGAGAAAGGAGCTTCTGGGTACTAATCAGTTTGCAGTGGTTCAGAGACTGAGAAAGCTGTGAAAAGAATTCCACTGAAGGCTACTAAAACTCACACCTGACCCTGGTGTTTACCTCCAGGGTGAAAACAAGTGGAGGCTCAAAAAGTACAAGAGGATGGGTCACATACATCTGCCTCATTTTAACACTCTTCTGCAGGCAATGACAGCTGCTGCCAGGGGATAGAACCCAGGGCTAGATGGACCTCTCATCTGACTTCAGACACCTGTACTCACAAAAGTAACTACTCCAGATACATCACAACATTATACTGCTGCAAATATTTCTAGTCAGAAGAAAACCTAAGATACTATTAGCAGGCTAAGTGGAAGGAGCTCCTATTAAAGCTTCATTTTTGCTAGGAAACAGTTCTTCAGCTGTTACATTTCTTAACTGTGTTATGTTCCTCAGCTGGAAGCCACTACATAAACTTGCCTATAAATGAGGTAAATCTAATGTAATAGTAATTTGTATGGTTACAGAGGCATCAAACATCTTCAACAGCCTCCCCTTCAGCAACCTCTTTGAGGCTGCCAAAATGTTTCTTAAGACCAAGTGTTGGTACTTCAGGCACTTCAGGACAGCACTCAAAGTTACAGTAGTAAACCTACAAGTTTTCCCCTGAATTATTTATCAGACACCACTTACCATGGGCTTCCAGATCCTGCACTAAAGCATGGGTATCAAAAGTTACCTTCCTCTGCTCCAGGGGTGTGATTTCAACTTTTCTGACGTCGTACGTCTTCCGAACAGCCGTGGCAGCCAAACCTGGAAGTGGCAACATATGCCTTAAGGTCAAGCTGGTTGTTTCTCAGGCAGCATGGTATTTTCAATCTCTTTCACAGTAAAGCTGCATGAATGCTGCAATGAAAGGCTGGCCTGTTTTGATTGCTTGCTTACAGCACACCAGAAACTATCAATCCCCTTTCCTTGGGAAGCGTACACCTGCTAGGACTCCTGCATCGAGCCAGGGGGGTGTGTGACTAGGAAGCCGTGCAACACACAAGCATCCTGGTAACACAAAAATAAACCCACCACAACCAACTGCTCTGTAATACTTGAGAAACAGAATTCAAAGAATGTTCTAACTTTTAAAACACCAGCAGCTGTAATACTCTGCTGATTCCTGCTGGTTACAGCCAACATAATCCATTTCTTCCCAGAAGCTCTTAATCACTTCTTTTCTTCACTTTCTTCTATCCCTGTCCTTTCCAGCAAGGAGAATGTCAGGTGTGAAGATACAGCTACAGATATGTATCTGTTTTAGGAAAGCTAGACAGATCTAACAATCAGAATTCATTTGTTGGTTCACCAGAAAGTAACAGGGAACTGAAGAGATATGCTGTTTGCAGGTAAAGCCTCAGAGATGGGTATTAGTTAAAGATCCACTCCATTACATGACTGCCTTCCCAAAAGATGTTTCACTGCTTGGCTTGCTTTAAGTGTTTTTTCCCTCCCTCTGATCTTTGTGGGGTCTTGTATGTTACAGATTCCAATCTGATAGATTCTCTGGGTTGATTCTTTGTTACCTATAAAGCACCATTACTTCTAAATCCTCCTTATTCAAAACCTTTTGCACCGACTCTCTGCCTTAAAATTTGCTCTGTATTTTATCCAGATCTTTACTCAAAGGCTTTCTATCATTTAAACAAGGAAATGATGTTATGCCACTGCCTGATAAGTTGTTACGTGGTGCTGCTTTGTGGCTACTACAAAGGAGTGGCTATAAGCTAGCTGCAGTATCCACACGAAAGCCTGTGTAAATTTAAGATGAAAAAGGAAAGATTTGTGTTTATGTGCATGAACAGTGAATACTATGTACTTTAAAATATCTCTAAAATTTACTGTGGCATAAAACATCCCTCCCCACCCCCCCAAGCTGTAACAGCTTTGAACACGCAGCTTTGTTCTCTAAACGTTAGTCAATTCCCCGCATCGGACTGAGCACATATATTGCAGACACGACTTCAGAAAAGCCAGCATTACATAACAAAGCATTTGGCTCCCTGGACGTGCTGCTCCTTCCCCTACTGCTTCGCTCCTCTGCCGACTGGATGCGCAGCTCCCGGCCCCAGGCTGTGTCAAAACTCACGGGTGTTTTCACACACCCTTATCTGACACGCCTACTACTCTTCTGATTTCAAACATCCTCTCTCAAGCCTCTTACGCTGCTAAACCGACTGCTCTTGCTCATGTAACTCACTCCCTTGCCTCAAGCTTGTCGCAGCCCCCAAGGCAGCGTTTCGTGCTCCCTCACGCAGCGCCTCCGGGACAGGCCCTCACGATCGGTCTCAGGCAACCAGCCAGGCCCAGCATCAGCCTGTGCAGCCTCAACGCAACCCAAGGGTCTCCAGGGCAGAGGCTACCCCCACCACAACAGGCAGCTTTATGTCCCCTCGTTCCCAGGAGAGGCTGGAAGCCGTTTCCGTGCCCTGCGCGCAGCGCCGAGCACAGCCTGACGGAGGGGCTGGCGGCCGTCTTGGCGGCTCCCAGCGGGCCAAACACAACCCTGCGGCGCCTCTCACCTCTCCGAGGAACGGGAGGCAGCGGGGCCCGGAGCGGGCCCGAGAAGGCAGCTCCGCCCCAGGCGAGCAGGGCGGCAGCGCGCCACGAACCCCCCATGGCGGCACGAGCCCGCCGCTTCCGGCGCGCGCCGCCAGCCGCGTCGGTGCCGCACGTCCTTCCGGTGGCACCCCGGAAGGCTTGCTGGGTACTGTAGTCATGGGGCGCAGGGATGGGCCCAGGCTTGACGCGGCGGAGCAGTGCCACCATGCGGAGCGGAGGAGCGATGGCACCCGCGGCCAACCGGCGGGCGGCTGCCTTCGCTGGAGCCGCGCTGCCGTCGCCCCTGTTCTCCCTCAGAGCGGGGCCAGGGCTCCTTCCTGGTCGCTTATTGCTGCCAGCAATTTGTCTGGCACGAGAGGCTGACGTGCCAGAGGCTGGCTCGTAGCAGATCTCGGGTGAAGAGGAGGTGGCAGAAGTGAGGACAGGCTGAGCGAGCTGGGGTCGTTCTGCCTGGAGAAGAGAAGGCTCCAGGGAGACCTCGGAGCAGCCTTTTGGGACTTAAAGGGAGTCTGTGTGAAAGGGGGGCTGTTTTCATAGGACAGGGAATAATGGTTTTAAACTAAAGGAGGGGAGATTTATGCTAGAGAAACAATGGATTTTTGTTTTTACTGTGGTGGGGAGGACCGTGCAGAGTTTGAGTCCCTGTTTTCTCCTAGCTGTGTTGGGGTGATGTGAGCTGCTCCTGACTTAGACTGATTGCCACTTGACTTCTGCCTGGAACGTACTAGCCTCAGGTAACTGCCAGGGGTGAACTTCTCTAAGCCTGGCTCTGCCTCTGTCCAAACATCCCCAGCTTTAAATGCAAAACTAGCCCTGGCTCCGGTTCTGAAAGTTCTACCCCGTTGTTATTGTAGTCCCTACCAGAGCAAAATGCAGATTCACAGCCTCAGTAGTTTGTAAGTGGAATTCTTGACTTTCATCTTGAGGTGCTTAGGCATTTGTTTTGCTGCTGAAGGCTGGGGATGTTGCGGTGACATCTTAAAATTGCAGAGCAAAGAGAGGGTTGCTAATGGTACTTTTTATAAACTCCTAGCTAACACAGTGAGTTTGAGAGCCTTGGTGCAAGGCTTCTGTAAGTAAAAAGGATGCATTTTCAGCACTCACCAGTCTGAACTCAACCCTGTATGTTCTTCCCAGAGTATGATGCAATGCTTTAAGCTGAGCACATAAAATTTGGCCTTTGAGAGCAGAAAAGTCTCCTTTGATTTCCAGTTACTTGAAAGTCCTTTTCTGCTGTCAGATTGGATTCAGCCTCCATTCAGCATTGTCTCAAGTCAGTGGAAGGGGGTTATTACTTCAGTGGACTCACGTGGAGCTTCGGTCCTGCCTTGTGTCCTTCCATTCCTAAGAGCCATTTGGGGGAATCTTAATTCGTTCAGAGCCATTGCCTCTGTCAGGACTTGACTTTCATTCAGAGAGCTTCTAGGATGGGAATGAAGCACTGATAGCAGTGGTAGCTGTCTGAAGCAGGGTGCTGAAGGCAAGAAGCCAAGGAGCTCACTGGAAGGGTGTTTGCCGGAAAGCAGTGCATGGTACCTGTGCTGAGGTTTAGCTTCACAGTCCTGCCATGGTAACAGATGTGGGATTCAGCAGAAACACTGGAACCAGCCTAGCCTTATTTAAAGCACTTAGTTTCCAAGTCAACAACTCCTGTGTTGCCAAGATACAGATATTAGGGGAAAACCACAATAGCAACAAAAAGCTGTCACTGAGGGAGAAGAGCCCTCTCTGCAGGGACATCATTGTTCAGCACTAACAATGTCACACTCAGGCTCCCGACGGCAAATTGCTCCTTGAGCAGCATGCAGTCCCTTTCCAACCACAAAGGCCGCTCTCCCTCAGGATGGAAGAGCTTAGTGCCCCAGGGTGCTTATTTTCTACTTCAGACAGACAATGAACTGACAGACAGCGTGTTTGGAAGCTGTCATTCCTGGCAGCCGGTACCAGCAATTGAACTCAGTACATCCTGGTGGTACAGAGCTGCTCTGAAGATAAGGGTGGCTGTCCCAGCTTGCCACAGGAGGGCAGCAGCCCGCAGCCAGACGGGGTCAGACGATGAGACTGTATTGTGATCAGTTCATCCTTCTGCTGTGTTTTATTTATTGTCGTTTATACAAATGCAGCGGCGGGCAGCTATTCCTGTGCTCCCATCCAGCCATCCGACTGCTTTTGCACGCACACAAGTAAACATCTCTCTATTGTCTATTTGTCTGTCTAGATGAGGGCCTGCAGCAGGAACTGCTTCATGCTGCCATACTCTGCAAAGATGCTGCAGGGCAGAAGACACTTCTCTCAATAGAAGAGAGTAAGGAGGGCAAGCAGGTGTAGACCTCCGATAGACAAATGTTGGAACCAGTGAGGCGGCTGGGAAGAGGGTAGCTAATGAGGGAAGCTATTTTTGTCACCTGCATACAGTATATATTTTTCACCCTCTGACATCCTTGGTGGGACCTCCCTGTTGTCTCACATGCCTTGGGGATACAGATCAAAGTTTCCTTCTTGTTGTAGTGCTACCTAGCCCTTGGTATGGGGGGCTGGAAAGGACCATCTGTCTTGAGTCCCCCCCAGCAGACGACAAGTGCACTTACCTCCTTCTTTTCTCCTTGTTTTCTTGAGAGCTTTCCCAGCCTGGGGTTGATTTCCCCACTGAAATCACTAGCAAGTATCTTGCTTGAGTTTAGGTGAACCAAAGATTTTCAGAGCTGGGTATCCCCTGAACTGCATTTAGAAGCCTAAACTTCTGCTGGGTTTTCAGAGATGTTGAATACCAAGTGCCCCTTTCCCCCTCTTAGTTCTGAATATCTGAGTCTCTGTCATGAAGGCTTACAAAATCAAATCAGGCAGGTGACAAAGGAAATTCATTCTAACCAAAACTGTTTGACAGGTGATAAACTGGAAACGAAATCTGTTCTTAATCAGAATTGCTTAACACTCTGGCAACATTAATAACCCACAGGTTTGCCATGCCAAGTGAAATCGATTGTTACACAGCTGGCTTAGGAATGTGTGGGATGATGACTCAAAATATGAAGTCACTCTGCTGTAGGATAAGTACCAGAAAGTTTCCTTGGGTAGTGTTCTGATCCAAGGGGAGAGTTCCCAGCTGCAGATGCCCTGCTTCACGGAGGGCTGACTCAAAATGCCCCTCAGGTGAGGCTCCATTTATGCTCTAGTTGAATCTACCTATGATCATGATCATATTTGGCTAATGGTCTAGAAACTTCTCTTGACAGAGGCATTTCACTAGTTGAGGGCCTAGACTTACTTATTCCTCAACCAAGGTGTGATACCTGAGACTACTGAGACAAAGCCAAAGTGCAAGACACAGCATGGAAGGAAAAGGTGAGTGAGTCTGAAGAGCCTGGAGTGGGACAGAAGACAGCTGATGTCTAGAAAACACATCACAGTTTTGTCCTGTAATAGTTTCAGCAGTGGTTGAGGTTGTATGTACTTAGGAACATGAGACTCCACAATGTGAGTCTCTTCTCCCATCACTGCTCAGGTCAAAGTGCCATGCTCTGGTCTCTTCTGTGTTCTAAAGGCAGGCTGTACCACTCCTGGCTACTCAAGGGGCTCTTGTGTTGCAGCATTTTGGTAACAAACATCTGTCAGCATTTCACTCTCTTGCCAAAGGTACCTTGCAAGCAGGATCTTGTGACTGAGTGGCTCTCCAGAGCTGCTTAAGCTCTTTACAGGAAACCCAGAGGAAAGGGCTGGTGTGTCCCACTTAATTGTTGAGACCCTCTCACTCTCTGCAGCTACCCAGAAGGAGGTTCTATGGAGGTGAGCGTTGGATCTGTTTCCTCAAGTAACAAACAATGGGACAAGAGAAAATGCTCTCAAGTTGCACCAAGGGAGGTTTAGGTTGGATATTAAGACAAATTTTTTGCTGAAAGGTCTGAGAAGCACTGGAACACTGCCCAGGGAAGTGATGGAGTCACTACCCTGGAGGGATTTAAAAAGACCTGTAGACGTGGTGCTGAGGGACGTGGTGCTGAGGGACGTGGTTTAGTGGGGGCTTGGCAGTGCTGGGTTAATGGTTGGACTTGATGATCCTAAAGGTCCAACCCAAGCCAAAAGAATTCCATGATCCTCTGAATCTATAATTTGGAACTGGTTGAAGCTTGGGAACTCAACTGTGCTTCAGAAAGATGTGGAGATAAAGAGCAGGGAACAGGTAAAAATTCCCGTGTGGATCAGCAACAACACACCAGATTCTGTATTCCTCCTGTAAAGGAACTGTCTGAGCCAGGCTTTCTAGAACGCTTTCCCCCCCTTTTGGAGTACCTAGCACAGCTTGCTTTCCAGCCACATAAGCACATTTGCAGCAAATTCGATTACCTTTGAAATAAACATGCAAGGTGGGGCACAGGAGCCTCTGACAGGACAGGTCAGTGCTCTGCATGATTAATTTAGTTACAGCAGGCTCAGATCAATCTTGCCAAATTCAATTTAGATGGAATACAGGCAGTGTACAGACGGACTTGGAAGCTGTGGTTGGTATTAATGACACAGCTGACTTCTGTCCTTGTCAGTGTCTTGGATGACACTGAGACCCCAGTGGGGAAGGCAGAAGTAGGATAGTGAAATAGCGTGCCTGATTACAGATGTATTTGATTAAGTCTTGTCTAAGTCAGTGGGGTTGCTGCAGTCAGTGGAGCCATGCTGGCTTGTGTCATCAGAAGCTGTTGCTTGTTCTTTGTCATCCTGTAGTACCGAGAAGCCCAAGCCTTGTGTCAGCATCTCACAGCTGTGGGATCGCAACATGTGGGTTCTGTGTGTGGCTGAAGGCAATAAAGTTCTAGTATGGAAATTAGGGTAAGAAGGATTGACTACCTTAAGGCACATTTCTATGTCACCTCACCAAGAAGTTGTTCACTCTGTGCCAGGACCAAAGCAGGCTCCACACACCACCACCAAGCCAGCAATGATCAAACAGCATGCGTAAGGATGCACAGAAACTTGGGAACCTGTGCAGCAGAGCTGGACTTGCTCACCCCAGAGGAGCAGAGGGAGGTGTAATCCCTAGTGGTCTCCACAAGGTAGCTCACCCAGCACAATAATGCAGGCAGAGCCACATCCCTGGCCTGGCACATGGCCATAGCCTTTATCAGAATGTATCCAGACACAGTGGAGTAAAGCTACAAGCACCACGGCAAGCAGCAAAAGCAGCCACTGGCAAGGCCTGGACCCTGATGTAGAATAGAACAAGCAAGCTCCACGACCAGCACAGGACCTTGCCAGTTTACAACTGTAACAGTTTATGGCATGCTCAGATCAAACTGTTGTTATCTCCAGCCCCATGCTGCACTTGAAGAAGCCTGCTGTGGGCTGACCCTGGCTAACAGCCAGGCACCTACCCCATTGCTCACTCGCTCCTCTGTCTCGTGGGATGGGGTACAACAGAATGAAGCTGAGAAGTCTTCTGTTTGAGACAATGACAGTGTAATGTGGCAAGCAAAAACTGCATGCACAGGCAAAGCAAAGCAAAACCCCAGTGGAACTGATTTACCACTTCCCACTGGTGGGCAGGTGTTTAGCCACTTCTGCTATTTTAGCCACTGAGGACCTCGGCATTTGGAACGCTTGCTTGGAAGGACAAATGCCACAACCACAAGCCCCTTTTCTTCTCCTTTCCTTGAGCTTTTGTTGCTGATCCAGGTGCCACATGGTATGGTATATCCCTTTGGTCAGCTGAGGTCAGCTGTCCCAACTGGGTCTCCTCCCAGCCCTTTGACCACCCCCTGCCAACTTGCTGGGAGGGGTGGGCATAAAAGGAGAGAGGGAAAGCCTGGATACTGTGCTGTGTTCAGCACTAGCTAGAAACCTGCTCTGCTGTCAACACTCTTCCAGCCACAGACCTGAAGCACAGCATCATATGGCAGCCTGGAAAGCCAATCAGATCCTGGGCTGCAGCAGGAGAAGTGTGGCCAGCAGGGCGAGGGAGGGGATTCTCCCCCTCTGCTCAGCTCTGCTGAGACCCCACCTGCAGTACTGCCTCCAGTTCTGGAGCCCCTATTACAAGAGGGATCTGGAGGTGCTGGAGCGTGTCCAGAGAAGGGCCACGAGGATGATCAGAGGGCTGGAGCACCTCTCCTGTGAGGACAGGCTGAAGGAGTTGGGGCTGTTCAGTCTGGAGAAGAGAAGGCTCCGAGGTGACCTCATTGTGGCCTTCCAGTATCTGAAGGGAGCCTACAAGAAGGCTGGGGAGGGACTTCTCAGGCTATCAGGTAGTGATAGGACTCGGGGGAATGGAATGAAGCTGGAGGTGGGGAGATTCAGGCTAGATGTGAGGAGGAAGTTCTTCCCCATGAGAGTGGTGAAGCCCT
The DNA here is from genome assembly GCA_015227895.2 of Colaptes auratus. Taxonomy (NCBI): domain Eukaryota; kingdom Metazoa; phylum Chordata; class Aves; order Piciformes; family Picidae; genus Colaptes; species Colaptes auratus. Next base: position 29,158,821 of record CM037631.1, read on the forward strand.
GGAATGGGTTGTCCAGGGAGGTGGTTGAGGCCCTGTCCCTGGAAGTGTTTAAGCCCAGGCTGGATGAGGCTCTGGCCAGCCTGATGTAGTGTGGGGTGTCCCTGCCCATGGCAGGGGGGTTGGAACTGGCTGATCCTTGTGGTCCCTTCCAACCCTGACTGATACTATGATACTATGATGATATGGTCTGTTAGGAGGAAAGTTAACTCCACCCCAGTCAGCTTCAGTACACCTGTCTAGCAAAGATCCTGGAGGAGCTGGGAGAAGGTCATAAACAAGTTTGCAAAAGCCACTGTGATCTTGTTTACAAGATATTGTGGAAACAGCTGACAGTTCCCCAGGAGACCATTTTTAATGGCTCCTAAAGTTGCTCAGAAATTCTGATGGCCTCCAACATACTTCCCCTTGGATTAAACAGTGCACTTTTAAGGTTTTGAGCCCATCTAGATCTTGATTCATTTCCACATAGGCATGAAGAGCAGCCACTTAACCTCAGTGCTCTGAAGCATGGGAACAGCTTGCAGACCACTGTTTGCATAGCTCTTCTTGCTTGAATGGATTATACCAGGACTAAGAGCTTTTCACCAAGCAGTCAAGTATTTATGAGCCTGGAAAGAGAGCAAATATATTTCTTTGCAAGTTAATGAAAATCCAGCTGGGATCTTAAAACATTTAGCAGATGAGCTTCAGAAAGGTATACTGCTTGGCTCAAGACAAGTGGAGGTGTGGAGATATCTCCATTTAGAGCTCCCTCATCACGCAGAGCATACAGTCATGCCGAACTGGTGAGGCTGTGTCAAGGGAGACATGTCACTGCAGCAGCTGCTCATTTCTAGATGCTCATTTCATCCATCTGCCCTGCCCCATCATGCTGTTAGCTACATTTGCCCGTGAGGACGTTTGTCTTCTCCACAGTGCTGTACCGCTTAGATAGGCGAAATGCCACAGACCTGCAGAAATGACTGCAGCCTCTTCTGGGTGCTGTTGCATAACGGAGTTAAATGAGGTCATTTTTCTCCTCTGTCCCAGGTACAGCAGTTTACACTGAAGAGCTCTGTCACCTTACACTAATGTTGATTGAACATGAAGTGTCTAAACCACCACAGGAGAGCCGACGCCCGGCCTGTGGTCCCCAGGGCCAGCCTTGCTCAGTAGGTAACTGAATTATGGAGCTGCTGAATTCATGATGAGAACACAGACACATTCTGGCAAATTTGGTTCCCATTAGCATGGCTATAAATTAGGAGTGGGTTTACTTCAAGAACTGCTAGACTCACTTGGTGACAATAGTTGAAATTCAACTGAAACAAATCCCTGCTGATGCCGTTCACGTTTTGGTCTATTTTTTCCCAACAGGAAATTCGGCCCCGACAGGGTTGCACTGCAGGAACAAAAAGTCTTTTTTCCCCCTGGCCTAGAGGACACAAACCATGTGAGCAAAGACTTTCTGCATCAGTGGCCTCCAGGCTGGTTTTCTGCAGTCATTTTAAATGGGGATGAATAAGCAAATACTACAGGCTGCCCAGGGAAGTGGTGGAGTCACCATCCCTGGAGGTGTTTAAAAGATGTTTGGATAAAGCAACTGACAGTTGTGTACAGGGAAATGTTAGGTTATGGCTGGACTTGATCTTAGTTGGACTTTTCCAACTAGGCAATTCTATGATTTGGTTTATTCTGCTAAAGTTTATTGGTCTAATGTTATGCCTACTCCCTGGCAGTTGATGCAATTTAAGGTTATAATGCTGATTTTCAACAGTTTTACTGGCTTTAGGTAACAGATAGGTAGAAAATGGAAGCCATCTCCCTGGTGAAGCTCTTCCACTGTTTGTCACATTAAAAGCAATAGATTTGTCCCAATAAGGGATAAGGTTTACAGAAGCTAATTGTAAGTCTTTTTAATAACCAGGTTTGGGCTATTTCAGCTTTCCTTTCCAGACTTGGTTGTTAGAAACTTAAACCCACAGCCATCTACCCTTTCTGGTTTGCAATTTCAGCTCTTTCTAAATTGAAAAAGTACACTTTCTGGAGTTGTGAAGCAGAGCTTGAAGCTATGAAGCACAGTGTGACTGCTGGCCACAGATTCACAGGTTGCATTGGGTTGGAAGGGACCCTCAAAGGTCATCATGTCCAACCCCCCTGCCCTGAACAGGTATCCCTCCAAAGATCAGGCTGCCCTGGGCCACTTAGTTTACAGGGTGGTTACTTTGAGAAAGGTGCACAACAGATTGCACATTAACACCACCCCTGTATGTCCAAGGACACGAGGAACACATCCAACCCTGAACAAACAGGCTTCCCAGCCACCCAGGGTTAGAGCCGAACCAGTTCTAGACTCCCTTACGATATCTCTATGCCCTCTCTCAGAAATTTAGAGCTTCTCTGGATCTGCCAATGACATGCACAACTGACCTCACTCCTTTCACAACAGACAATTCTAATTAGAATTTACATAAGGTGTTCAGGGTGTTCACCATCGGGGGTGCTCATCATCGTAGGTGTTCAGGGTGGGGCTGAAAGGGGTTTTGAGCAACTGCATCTAGTGAAAAATGTCCCTGCCCATGGCAGAGCAGTTGGACTAGGTGATCTTTAAGGTCCCTTTCAACCCAAAGCATTCTGTGATTCACTGATAAACCTCCCATGCTTGATGTGGCAGGAGAACTACTTCTGAGTTAGTGTTTGGTAGATATCAGTTATTGCCTGCATCTGTGAGAGGGGAAATTATGCTGAAGATCAAAAGAGCAAATCAGATAAGGGGATGCCAAGGGAAAGCTGACACAAAGGCTTGAGGTGGAATTCAGACTCCTCTGCAATAAACTCAGAAGAGTGGGAAGGAGAGAGCATGACTCAGTGCAACAGATGAGGTCTTTTTCTCAGGAGCAGAGTGGAAATGCTGCCTACTTGTACAGATACAGAGAGAAAGGCTATGACGATGCCAAAGAGGTCTGTAGTTGCTCAGTGGCAAAGACGAGTAGCACAGAGGCCTTCTGGCTCCAGTGCCAGGGCCTAGTCACTTTCTGGTATAAAATCTTTTTCCTTGCTACAGTGTGATAATTTGGGGTGAAATTTTCCAAATTGGAGATTCTGTTTGTGTCTGAATTTGGAAGCCTAAGGCGGAATGGTTCAGGTCTTCCTGAGCAGGCAGCTTGAAACAGCACGGGGATTTTGGCAGGACATTACCTTTGCTTTCTCCCTTATCTCTGTGTTGCACAATGAAGTGACTAGAAGATGCTGTAAGTTTGTCACATTTTTTCCAGGTGAGGGAGTTAATCCACACTTCTGTGAACCACAGCAGTAGATACTTAAGCACTGGATGGACAGAGATCTTAAGGAAAGTAGAATGCAATTGCAGTTTTCAGCTGAGTCGTACCACACGTACAACACGAGCATGAGTAACCCCACATCTGGCATTATGGTACTTGCATGTGCTTAGTTCTGCACTTTTAAATAGTAGATGTATAAAATGTATTTCTGCAGGTGTGTGTCTGTATACACACTGTACACATATTTAAGCTTTGCTCTTGCAAAGCAGCCAACCTCTGTTTCAATAGCAGTTGGAAACAGATTATACAGAACACTGAAGTAAAGCTGAAGAAAGGATTGTTTTGATCTGAGATAGTAGTTCTGTTCTGCTTCCCCTTTTCCTTTCCTCCTTTGCTCTAATCAAAGTGAGTAACCTGAGACCATACTTCAGAGGTAAGGCAAGCCATGGGGAATTTCTGAAACATCCGGAAGGAGTGCAATGGAGCAATTTGGCTTTATTTTCCTAGCTGTGGTTGTAGATGTTCTATGCCAGGTCTGGTCTGGTTTCTCATGTAAGCTCAGGAAAATTACTCATGGAATTCTAATTGATGAACACCAAATAACTGGCCTAGAGGAACTAGTATTAGTGTGCCATCCCATCCATGCATGAGATGAACCACCCCTGGAACAGACCTCCTGGAAATTGTGCTGCTCTGTGAGCTGTAATAAAATGGTTTGACTTTCCACGTTTTGAAGTAACTCTTCACCTCAGTGCCGATGTACGGACATGGCCAGCAGCAGCAGTCCTGGTTCTAAGAGGATTAAATTAAGGAGCAATGGGATTAAGTTAAGGAATGGAAAATGAAACTTCTATAGCAAATTTCCTGATGATGAGACTGGAAGAACTTGACAAGTAAAGATCATCACCTGACACCGAGTCACTTTGGCACGACGGAGTACAGAAGTTTGACATGGGGAGGGATTAAATCTAATGCCTCTTTTCCATCATGGGGCTTGAATGGTTCCTGTTTCATTGCAGACATGTGCAGTTTAGCATGAAGAAAGCAACTGAAAAGAGCAAACACTGTTGCAAGTTTACAGTTGCAAATCACCCCTCTGGAGAGAAGGTGGCCTTCTCCTGCCATTGGCTCTGAGCAGGAGTATTGCAGTGTGCAAGAGAGGGTGGAGCAAGGCACGGTTTGAACGCGTGTGTGAGGTGCTCACATGTACAAAAGTGAGAGACAAAGGTCCCAAACTCCCAGAAGCTGCTTTTGGCTGCTATTTATAAACCTGCTTCCAACCAAGACACATTAATCTTATTTATTTCAAATGCCTTTGAAATACTTTCAGTTATTCACATATTGCTGCCTTGAAGAGCAGCAAAGACACACACGTGTGGATGATTTAGCTGAACAAATAAATCTTCCGGCTGCTCCTTCTCACGCTCCTGATACAGAGAGAGCATTTTGTTACTATTTGTTTGCTTTGCAGAGGTTCCAGCTGAATTTGTCTCCCCCTGTAGCCAGGCAGGATTCTTGCTCAGGAATAGGTTAATCTGTCTCTAGGAATGAAAGTCCTAAATCAGAATTGTACCCAGCTGGCAGTGCATCAGACATTTCCCTCCTGCCTGCCAGCTTTCTCCCCAGGGGACCTAAAGACCAGTTTTACAGACAACAGATGCAGATGGAGAAGCTGAGCAATTCCTTTTGTCCTTAGAAGCACCTGGAGAGCAAGATAAAATGCAGAGTGCATACTCGCTTAAGCACCGTGCTGCCTGCTTTGCCTGCGATAGGTCAGCGGCTGTGTCTCACATTATTCCTGGGGCACTCACAGGTACCTAAACAGTGAGGAGGGAGGTGTGTGGGCTTTCACTATCAAGTAGACCAGACTAAACCCTTTATTATTTCAGAATGCACTAAAATATACTACCTGAGTGTCAATTTCATATTGAAATCATTTGAATTCCAGAAGAGCAAGGGCTCAAGCTGTTAAGTAGACACAGCCAGGATGATTATGTGGCTTGAACTGAAGGCTCTAAAAACTTGGACCAGTATCTTAACCACGTATTCTGTTTCCCTTTTCAGTCAGTGAGATGTTATCCACCAGGGCCAAGAATCACATTATTCAAGAGCAGAAGTATAACCTGAACCTACACAGTTTTTACTAGCTTAAAGCCATGACTTTTTCCTTCCTTGAAACTGGTTGGTGAAATTGGGAAGAAACATAACCCAGTTGTACCTTCCTTCTCCTTTGCTTTCCCTTTTGGGGAGGAAAGGAACTACCACTCCTCTTCTAGACTGATTTTATCACCTGTCTTCTTCAGGAAGCTTTTGACACACTGGGTCACTGGGAGAGGCATGTGGACATAGCTGGTTGTGAGGCTGGATGTAACCCCTGCTGTTGGCTCTTGGGGCAGCTCAGCTACACAGGTCAAGGGCAGCAGCAGCAAGGAGGCAGCTTTAGGAGACAGTGAGCAATTCAAAAGGATGTCATGAGTTGCTTAGTGCTGTTTTAGAGCCCAGCATTTCTTCAGCTGCTCCTGTCCTGGTTAAAAGCTTACATTTCTCCATGAATGTGTTAGAAGACACTTTGCAAAGTGTTTGCAGCCCTAGGAGGTCTTGGTACCTACTGGTCTCTGAAACCAGTACATCAGCAGAGCCCTGTGTGCTTGACAGACACACCCAATCTTATTTCAGTTTATATCAACTGAAGACCAAATACTGTGCTTTGCAGGTAGGAAGGCCAGGTAGGTTACTAGCTCCAGTTAGAAGAACTGTGCTGGCAGAACTGTAAGTGTTGCATCATAAACCAATTTCCTAAGTCACTGATAGCAGCAAAACTTGAACAGCTTCTGCACATAGCCAAGCAAATCTAGAGGAGTAACATGGCAAGGCACTGGAGCAGGAGAAAAATCAATTTCCATTTAACTGTGGTAGGAGTTAACTGGAGTGTGAAAATTTGGTGGTCAATTCATGCTGTAGAAGGAAACTCTTCTGATTGTCCCGAGGGGCAGAACTGTGGGAACAGCTGATTTTTTCTTTCTTTTTCTTTCTGGATTCACAGAGTGAATTAAGAACACTACCATTAATTAATTTTGGCTTGACCCAGAGCAAAAAACCCACCCGTGAAACCAAACAGATTTCATGCCAGTTGCAACAGTGTGTTTCCTTGTAATTTGAAAGGTTTTGTTTAGGTAAGACATAGGTCTCAAAACTTCCCTTCTTCAAGAGAAAATTCAAAATGCTCCATTTATAAAATCCAACCCCCCCCCAACCAGCCAACCCCCCCAGGTGGAAACCAGACCCAGCACCTGTGACAGCTGAGAGTATCTGAAGTTGTAGTTTGTGACTATTACACTATCTGACCAAAACATTTCATGCCCCTCTGCTGGAGGAAGTCTGGTAGCAGAGCTGCAAGCTGTACAGGGACATATTCCTGTATGCCACAGCAGCCACCCCACAAGGGTGAAAGGGAAATGTTCCTGCAAGCAGAAGCTCCAGCAGAAAGGAGACAGAGGCCTATAAAATATGGATGACCACTGGCAGTGTGGCGCTTTCCTCCTGATGTGGGTAGTCCATGCAGTGGTATCAAAGAGCAAGCCTGTCCCAGGGCTGTCAGGTTTGCAGTCATGTTGAAAGGAAGCTGCTGTGACTGGAGGGGCTCTCCTGGGCACAGAGGGCTGTGACTTGCGCTGTGCTGCATGTACAGTGCGTGCTGTGCTGCGTGAACCCCTGACACGGCGGCTCTCTAACAGGGCAGCCTGCGGGCAGCGCTGGGTTGGCATTGGGGATGCCACCACCTGTGTGGCCATGCCTTTATTAAGAAGTGCAGCAAGAACTTCTGAAGCAAATGTTCCTCCTGTTTGACGGTAGAAATGATGAATAGAGTTGTTTCCTTGCTGGAAAACCCTGCCATAGCTCAAATGACCAAAATGGAAGCACCTCTTCCAGATGAGATCCGCACAGTATGCTGTGCTTGGGTCAGAGGACTCTCTGATGCTGTACCACTCATGGTTCCCAGCATCTCAAAGTTATCTCTACTATTCTCTCTTTCTTTTTAGTCTTAGCTCTAATTAAGAACATCTTAAATGACTCTTTACAGAGTCTAAATGCCCCACCATTTAAAAAGGATGTTCAGGTTCTTGAATGCATCCAGAGGAGGGCAGCAAAGATGGTGGCAGAGCTGGAAGGCACGCTCTACAATAATACAATAATACAATACACCAGGTTGGAAGAGACCTTCAAGATCATTGGATACAATGCAATACAATACAATACAATACAATTACAATACAATACACCCACCTAAACAACTGAACCCGTGGCACCAAGATCAAGCCTCTTCTTGAACACCTCCAATGAAGGTGACTCTCCACGGGCAATGGAACAGTTAAGGACTTTGAGCTTGTCTCGTTTGGAGAAAAGGATGCTGAGGGGCAACCTTGTTGCTCTCTGCAGCCCTCTGAGAAGGGGAAGTGCAGAGGGAGGTGCTGAGCTCTTCTCCTGGTTATCCAGTGATAGAACTTGTGGGAATGGTTCAAAGCTGCATGAGGGAGGGGTTAGACTGGACGTTAGGAAGCATTTCTTTACCAAGAGAATAGTAAAACACTGGAACAGGTTTCCTAGACAAGTGGTCAATGCCCCAAGCCTGTCAGTGTTCAAGAAGCATTTGGACAATGTCCTTAACAACATGCTTTAGCTTTTGGACAGCCCTGAACTGTCAAGCAGTTGGGCTAGATGATCCTTGTAGGGCCTTTCCAAATGAACTATTCTATTCTATTCTATTCTATTCTATTCTATTCTATTCTATTCTATTCTATTCTATTCTATTCTATTCTATTCTATTCTATTCTCAAGCAGATAAGGAGCTCAGGACACCCAGGGAATGAATGACTCATGTGCACTAGTTGTGTACATGGAGACAGCCTTGATACCCAGTTACACCACAGCCACAGCTACAGCTACAGCTGTAGGACAGACTTGAGTTTCAAACTACTGTTTAAATGCTCTGTCTCTTGCCTCAAAGCCTGCACTCCACTGGTTCCAGCTCACATGCTGACAACAGTGGCCTAATGAGAAGTCTGCTTGGTGATTTTGCTGCCAGATCTCATGAAGAAGCAACTAATTGGGCTGTCCATTTGTCCTGTATTTAACATTTGCAAGAGAATTCTCCTGGGTGTCCTCTCTTCCCTTACATTAGCCAGCAGGACTTCTTCTGTCTTCCTCAGAAACCTGTGAATGTTAGGAGAAAGATCGTGGTCAAGATAAATCATCCATCTGGTCAAATGTGCAGTTTGACTATTCCTTGTCTATACAGCAGGTGATTTATCACAGGATCACAGGCTGTGATTCTGCTCACAATATGGTCTGCTATGAGATTAGACCAGGTTGCCCAGGGCTTTATCCAGTTGGATCTGGATGAGATAAATTGTGGCATAAGAGTGTTGAGCTCCTAAAATGGGAAAGACTGGCATTTTGCAGCAGGGAACATGACATCTTTTTTCCAGTGCCATCACTTTAGGACAAATGCAATTTGAATTCTGACTTGCTTGTAGTAGTCAGGCTGAGGGAGCTGGGGTTGTTCAGCCTGGAGAAGAGGAGACTCAGAGGGAACCTTACCACTCTCTACAACTACCTAAAAGGAAGCTGTACTCAGGTAGGGTTTGGGCTCTTCTCCCAGGAAACCAGTGACAGGACAAGAGGGCATGGCCTGAAGCTGTACCAGAGGAGGTTTAGGTTGGATATTAGGAAGCACTTCCCCACAGCAAGGCTGATGAGGCACTGGGATGGACTGCCCGGGGCGGCGGTGGAGTTGCCATCGCTGGAGGTCTTTAAGAAAAGCTTGGCTGTGGCACTTGGTGCTGTGGTTTAGCTGATGTGGTGGTGTGAGGCATAGGCTGGACTGGATGATCTCAGAGGTCTTTTGCAGCCTCCATAATCCTATGATTCTGTAATATCCATTCATAAGCAGTTCCCATGCAGGTGTTACTACCTATGAAAGGAAAGTGCCGTGCTCCTTGAGCAGGGGATCGGTTTCTTGCTATTTATTGGAAAGCATTGCCAAATGAGAGCTCTGCCCTATTCAGGCTGGACATGAGGAGGAAGTTCTTCACCGTGAGGGTGGTGAAGGCCTGGAATGGGTTGTCCAGGGAGGTGGTTGAGGCCCTGTCCCTGGAGGTGTTTAAGACCAGGCTGGATGAGGCTCTGGCCAGCCTGATCTAGGGTAGAGTGTCCCTGCCCATGGCAGGGGGGTTGGAACTAGATGATCCTTGTGGTCCCTTCCAACCCTGACTGAAACTATGAAACTATAAACTATTCCCATGGGACTGGTTTTCTCAGAGCTGCTTTATGTCAGGATCAATAACCACACACAAAATCCTAAGCACTGCAAAAGGGACAGGCAGGCTCAGGCTCCCTTGGACTATTTGGCAGTGTAGAATACTTGGCTTTCCTCTTGGAGCAGGTCTGGATGCAGTAAAGCTCGCCCTCCTGGGTGGAACCGTCGCCTCAGAAGGCCTGAGCACGGGGCTAGTGCTTCTGATTCCCAGGTGCCAGTATTGGGTATGCATCAGAAAGAACAGCAAGGCTACCTTCACATCCCAGCACAACAGCCTGGCTTCTGCTGCAGGGTTGTCTTCCTCACGTCCCATGGCTCCCCCCTGCTTTGAGTTCTCTGGATGCTGTAATTCATGGGAGTTTTCAGCCTTCAGTAAGCTACCTGGGAGCACACCTGGTCTATGATTTTAGGACTACAAAAGTGTCATTGACACAATTTTCAATGTGTGCTCTCAGAATAAAGCTGAAGTTTGGGTCTGCAGAGCCTCTGCCTTCTTTCAGCCTGTGGAGGCAACACACACCACACTTTCTGCTTGTTTAACATAGGTGCAGCTTGTAGCTATCACCACTGCTAGGTGATGTGAAGGGTTGCTTAATCCTGTGCAGCGATTGCATCAAAGGCTTTCGAGGGGCAGCTCTGAGGTGAGCTGATATCCTCATTAGTGCAGGCAGCAGCTTTCAGCAGGAGCAGCTCAGCAATCTTTGGAAGCACTGACTTCCTGCTTGGAGGGGAGCATGTAAAACATTGTGTTATTTTTCAGTGCAAAAGCTAGATACCCTTCACATTGTGAAGCTGTAAGTGTGCCATGATGTAAGCCAGCCTCAGAAATGCTGATTAAATGCAAATAAAGGAGAGAAGATACATTCTGTGCAACCTCTGCTTTCATCTAGAGCTAATAACAGTTCCTGTGGGGAATTTCAATGCAAGAATAGCTATGGTTTATCTGCCAGCTGTAACTTTGAACTGTGATTGTAACTCTCCTCTTACAAATGTGTATATTGCTCATAAGCTGGAAGCATCTATGCTAAAGACCATTAAATTCCTGTGCTGACATGCACACACAAATGCTCACATTCCAACTGCTGCATAATTGAAGTACTCATTATGCATACACAGCCAGAGTCAGGCATGATGGCAAATAAAATGTATTGATGAATAGCCATTGCCTTGCTGTTCAATTTATTCCTTGACTTTGGAAAAAGCCTATGGAGGTAGAACAAATTTGCTTGGCTAAATGGTTGATGTTGTAAAGATCAATTTGAAATTGCTGTGGAGGAGGAGGGAGTGGTGAAAAAAAGCATAGAGCCCATCCTCAGCATCACTCTCCTCTTCAGTGTTGCTGCGTGTGGTTCTCTCTCACCTTCCTGTGGGTGCTTAGGGGATGAGCAGAGGGCTGGAGCACCGCTCCTGTGAGGACAGACTGAGGGAGCTGGGGCTGTTCAGGCTGGAGAAGAGAAGGCTCCCAGGTGACCTAGTGGTGGCCTTCCAGCATCTGAAGGGGGCTGCAAGAAAGCTGGGGAGGGACTTTTGAGGGTGTCAGGGAGTGATAGGACTGGGGGGGATGGGAAAGAGAAAAAACTAGAAATGGGCAGATTCAGACTGGATGTTAGGAAGAAGCTGTTCCCCACGAGGGTGGTGAGAGACTGGCACAGGTTGCCCAGGGAGGTGGTGGAAGCCTCATCCCTGGAGGTTTCTAAGACCAGGCTGGAGGTGGCTGTGAGCAACCTGCTGTAGTGTGAGGTGTCCCTGCCCTTGGCAGGGGGGATGGAATCAGATGATCCTTGTGGCCCCTTCCAGCCCTGGCAATTCTATGGTTCTGTGATTCTTTTGTCTGGGGATGGCTCATGGCTGCAGGAGCATCTCAGTTCCCCAGCAGAGAAGCAGTCTGGGAAAAAGGCTGAAAAAGCCAAGACAAATCATCACAATATGCAGGAATTGATAACCAGCAGCTTGATTAGTCTGTATGATGTGTATCATTTGAGGTCCTTTGTATCTCACTCAGATCACAAAGCTATTCAGGTTGGAAGAGACCTTGGGAAGTCTGTAGTTCAACCTCTTGCTCAAAGCATGATCACCCAGGTGTCAAACCACATTTCTCAGTTGGTTTTTTTTCATTTGGGAGGTCGTGTTTGGTTTGTATGGCACAGGTCTGGTAGTGGGGAGGCTCCAGGGGCTTCTGTGGGAAGCCAGTGCCAGCCAGCTTCACAGGGCCAGGGTGGGATTTTTGAAATGGCAGAGTTTTGTGACAGCACATGGAGCTTTAGATGCTTTGTCTACCAAAGCCATTATGAAGCTTTGTGCAGAGAGGTATCTTTACGATTTAATAACAACAACAACAACAACAACAAAAAATATATATCTGCTTTTTGTCCAGTTGACTGGTTTGGCTCTATTCAGGCTGGAGCAATCCTCACTATCAGTACAGACTAGGGGATGAGGTGACAGAAAGCAGCCCTGTGGAAAAGGATTTGGGGATGCTGATGGATGAGAAGCTGGACAGGAGCAGGCAGTGTGAGCTTGCAGCACAGAAGGCAAATCACATCCTGGGCTGCATCGAAAAATGTGTTGCCAGCAGATCCAGAGAGGGTGCAGAGGAGGACCATGAAAATGCTCAGGGGGTTGGAGCACCTCTGCTATGAGGGCAGGCTGAGGGAGCTGGGGGTGTTCAGCCTGGAGAAGAGAAGACTCTGGGGAAACCTAACAGCAGCCTGCCAGTACCTGAAGGGAGCCTGCAAGAAGGATGGGGAGAGACTGTTTACAAGGGCCTGTGGTGACAGGGTAAGCGGCAGTGGCTTCAAACTAGAGAAGGGCAGATTTAGACTGGATGTTAGGAACAGGTTCTTTACCATGAAGGGTAGTGGAACTCTGGAGCAGGTTGCCTGGGGAGGTGTTTAGGGCCCCATCCTGGAGATATTCAAAGTGAGGCTCAGCAGGGCTCTGGGCAGCCTGACCTAGTTGAGGAGCCTCACTGCTGCAGAGGGGGTTGGACTAGATGGCCTTCGGAGGTCCCTTCCAGACCCTTCCCTTTTTCTATGTTTCTCTCTCCATGCTAGTTTGGGATCCCACTTGACCTGAGACTCTGGGACATGCTGGGAATTGAAGGGTTTAATAGCAGAGAAGGAACAAAAATGTGAAATAAACAACCAAAAAATCCCACCCTAGTCCTGTGAATATAAAAGGATGAAAGGAGGTTTTTACTGATTCCCTCAGGCAACAAACTTTATAACATGTGTGAAAACAAGTTCTTTCTAAATAGTCATTGCTGCCATTTTTCTTTGTTGACAGCCAAAACAAGCAAGGGAAGCTTATATATTTATATGCTGGCCATAGCCCAGGAGTTATTGGGAAAGCACACTGAGAAATCTGTGCATAGAAATGACTTTCAGAGGAAGAGTTTCTGCAAGGATGAGCCTTCAGTAGTGATAAACAGATTATCTTATTTCCTATATTATAGAAGCAAGGCACTGAATAACAACAATCAGATCCAGCAGGGCAGGAGACTGAAATATTCGTCCTATTTCTTCTCCTGTAATGCACAAAGTCTAGGCAGCAAGGGAGAGGCTCCTCTTCTTCTTGACCCCTTTGATAGAAATCAGTAGCTAATGGACAAGTTGTAGGGTAGTTGTTTGGGTTTTGTTGAAAGTCAGGTTTGTCCTCAGCAGTTGTATAGCAGTATGGAAAAAGCAGGCAACTGATAGAGCCATCACAGGATCACAGTGTCAGGGGCTGGAAGGGACCTCAAAAGCTCATCCAGCCCAACCCCCTGCCAGAGCAGGAGCACCTAGAGCAGATCACACAGGAGCACATCCAGGCAGGTCTTGAATATCTCCAGAGAAGGAGAATCCACAACCCCCCTGGGCAGCCTCCTCCAGTGCTCCATTGCTCTGACAGTGAAGAAATTCTTCCTCCTGTTTCCATGGCACTTCCTCTGCCTCAGCTTCCACCACTGCCCCTTGTGCTGGCATTGGGCACCACCCAGCAGAGCCTGGCTCCAGCCTCTGGGCACTCCCCCTGCACAGCTTTATAACATTTATGCAATGTTTATGCATATGTAAAGGGTGAGTGCCAAGAGGGACCTCCAGAGATCATCCAGCCCAATCCCTGTGCCAAAGCAGGTTCAGCTAGGGCAGGCCACACAGCAATGCCTCCAGGCAGGTTTGGAAACTCTCTAAGGAAGGAGACTCCATAACATTTATGGGTGGCCTGTTCCAGTGCTCTGTCACCCTCACTGTAAAGATGTTTCTCCTCATGATGAGAGGTGGAACTTCATGTGTTCCAGCTTATCCCCAGTGTTCCTTGGCCTGTTACTGGGAACCTCTGAAAAGAGCCTGGCACCTTCATCTTGACACCCACCCCTCAAATATTTAGAGACATTAATATCCCCCTCAGCCTTCTCTTCTCAAGACTAAACAGCCCCAGTTTTATCTCTTCATGGGAGAGATATGCAAGCCCTTAATCAGTAGATCCCTGCCTCTCTTGAACTGGGCAGCCAGTTCCAGGTTTGGTCTCACCAGGGCCGAGTGGAGTGGAAGGAGAACCTCCCTGTATGCATAGCAGAAACTAAGTGCACCTTTAGTGCTGGCATCAAGTCAGCACAGTTGCAGTGATTCTATGCACACTCCCAAGTGACAGGTATCAGAGACCTCCTCTTAGGCAAGCAGCTTTCTCTAAGTTTGAAGGATGTTGGTTTCAATCCCCAAGCCATACATTTTTCCATGTAAGACACAGGCAATAGTCATAGGCTCCACTGCATGGTTTAGTGTCTTCTCTGAATATTTCATTGCAGCAGCCTTAGTATGCTTAGATTCATCCTTTGCTGGAGCCATTAGGAGCACTCACGGGTGCAAGGAGTGGTAAGATTTACAGTCTGGTGAGCACATCTTCATCTGAAATACTCTTGTGGTGTAGTACAAAGACATTTTAAACCTCTACCTATTCATGTCTGCAGTGGTGCTGTTATTAACACTAATGGTCCTATTACTCAGTTAAGAAAAGTCAAGACACACTTACGTTCAAGGGCTTCCTTTTAGTCCTGTCCTGCTGAGGCTCTGTGCATGGATGTGGATCCCTCCATAATCAGTATTAGCAAAAGAATGAGTTTTGTAAAGAAGAGATATTGATGACCTGAGCATAGCTGAAGGGTTAATGAGGTTGCCCAAATGTCTGTGTTCAGGTCAGCCAAAGGGACTCAAGAAACTGCGTTTCTTGAGGTAGGGTTTTCCCAGCATAACAACAAGGGCAGGTGGTATGGATTGTCTCTATAGCCATGTCCTGCTGGTGGTGGTCCCCATTCCCATGTCCTCACGTTGCTGGTGGTCCCCATATGCATGCCCCCATGTTCTCATGCTCGTGGCAGTCCCCAGTATGAATGGTGCCTCCTCTCCTGTGCTGGACGGGTTGAGCGAGTTTAGGGTGTTTGGGGATGTGGGGGGCATGAGCCTCACCTAGGGGGGTCCTGAGCACATCTCAGAGGGCTTTGGGGTTATCTGTGGGCTTAGGACAAATTTGGGAGGAGTTTGGGCACATCTGTCCCCCTCTCCAACCACACACTCTCCGTTCCAGGCTCTACCTGGATCCCACCCGGTGCTACCATCTCCCAGTAAAAAACCATTTGCACCTTCTCTGCTTCTACTGGTGTCACTGGGAGGGAATGGGAAGGACTGGGAGCAGCTGTCCTGCCCCCTCTGCCTCCCCTCTGAAAATATGCGGGAAGGGAATAAAAGGGAGGGTAAAGGCATAAAAAGGAGGACAGAAGGGGGGTGAGGGTAAAAAGGAGGACAGAAGGGGGGTGAGGGTAAAAAGGAGGACAGAAGGGGGGTGAGGGTAAAAAGGAGGACAGAAGGGGGGTGAGGGTAAAAAGGAGGCGTGGGTGGCATCGTTTCTGAAGAGGCAGCCCTCGTTGCTGCGCAGGTGGTGTACAAGTCCTGTGATGCACCTGTCAGCCGATGGAGTGTGTGCATCACAGATGTGGAGCTCTTTGCTTTGTGCACACGAGGGATCACATCTCTCTGTGCTTTCCCTGTGCTCAGCTTGATCCTCAGGAGACCCACAGCAGAATTTCCCTACTTCAGCTCGGGGTGAGTCGAATACAACAACAGTCTTCCCTTGTGCACTCACCTTCAACCTCTGCTGTGCAGCTGTGTGGTTTCGGTGGTGAGGCTTGCTAAGGGGGCAAGGGGTTTGTTGGCAATCATACTAGCACCACCCTTGGGGCCAGGTGACAGGCTGTGGGGAGCAGTGCCTGGCAGCAGGAGGAGCTCTGAGGACAGCTGCCATCAATATGCTCCGCACCGGTACACCAGACACTTCTTTTCCTGGATCTTGGGTTCGTGGGCTCTGCTCCTTTTCTTCCACCCAAGACAGGGGCACCTTCTTGGCAAGAACTGGGCCTTCAGTACACGGCTCAGGATTTTGCCTGCATTAACGTTTCTACTACAGATTAGCACTCTTGCAAAGACTTGGGCCTCCAACTGTGTCGGTTGTTACCTGGGACTTACGGACTTGAGCTTGATTGCTTGCAATCAGTGCGCCCTAGTCTGTTACTTTAACAAACTAAACCAAGAGGGAGGCAGCAGTGATTGTAAGGAACGCTCAGCACAGGTTCTGTGTCACCCCCTGGGCAGCATGCAGCCCAGCTGGCTATTGTCTGTGACTGAAATATTGCTGTGCTGAACGTGCCCTGGCTGCTTCTTACCTAGAAATCCAGCTCCCAGGCTGCTGCTGGCAGCACGCTTCTGTTGAGTGCTGTGAGCTGGGGGGGTTAGAAGGCTGAGCCTAGTGAGAAACAACAGAACTGCTCCCTGCCGAGGGCTCCAGGGGACTCTTAACATTAAGGGGTTTATTGCTGGCAGCACAAAAGGAGTGCTTTAACGAGCTTTAGGATCACATTAGACTGCAGTTCTCACAAAGCATTCTTAGGAAGATCTGCTCCCTGGACAGACCCATGGTTAGGAAACTCCAAAATGGGCCTCAGGTAGAAAAATCTTTTAACCTAAAGTTCCTCACTAATTGTTTTTGGTTTCCAACAACTCGACGCTGATAGTGCTGAGCTAGAAACTACTCAGGAATGATTTCTTCAGTGGAGTTTTTAGGAGCTGGCTGTTAACAATTTTCTCAAGAGTTCCTTCCTTCCTTCCTCTTTAAACAGGTAGCAATTCCAGAGTGATACTTGCTCTGTAATTAGTTGGTAAAGGGCTCAACGGGCCTGCCGGGTGTGCCTGATGGATGAGGGTTTGAACAGATGTGTATGGCAGGTGGTTGGTTCATTCTTTCCTTGGATGCATTTAATAGGATGATTGTGTTCAGCTATATATAAAAAAAGAATTTTATTTAGACTATAGCAGAATCCTCTGAATCTCAGCTGCAAGGAAAACATCCCTGCCAGTAGGGCTGTGTCCTGTGTGGTGCAGTTTGACTCTGCTAGAAATCAACAGCCCCATGGTTCAATATTTTCTGTTACCTTCACTGCAGATGGGTTGAGACTTCACCACAGCCTTAAGATTAGTGTTTTGAAACATGCAGCTCTAGTCTGGTTAGAGGGAAGAGGCCAATGAAAGATGAACCCCCCCATGAGAGGGTGTCAGGGCTCTACCCTTCCTGCCTTTTGCTCAGGAGGAAGAAGTCAAGAGTGGAGTTTGCTGGCAGAGGGATCTGACCTTGCACACAGGCCTTGTGGGCAGTGAGATGTGGGGGGGGAACTGCAGGAGAAGCTTCACTTCAGGAAGCTTTTGAAAACTTCACTGTCAGACTCCTGAGCTGACCTGTGCTGCTGCAGTGAGCGGTGCCCAGGCAGAATGCTTCCCCTGGGGATGTGCTGCTTGCAGATGCTGTTTTTGGAACAGTCAAAAACCAGGGAGGAAGCAGCTCCTCCCAGCTGCTCCCTGAGCTGTTCTTTTGCATCCTCTAGTGCACCAGGGAACTCAAGGTGAAAGGAATGCACATGTTTTTAGCTTTGTAGAAACTGAAGTAGGAAAGATAATGCAACATTTCAATTCTTTTTAGGAGGCTAGGACATGCCTCCAATCTTAAAGCCATTGCTGGTTTAGCCTAGGCCTTCACAGTCCCACAGAATGGGAGGAGTTGGTAGGGACCTCTGGGGATCATCTAGTAGAACACTCTTGCTAAAGCAGGTTCACATAGAGCAAGCTGCACAGAAACATGTCCAGGTGGGTTTTGAAGGTCTCTGAGAAGAAGATTCCACAACCTCTCTGTGCAGCCTACTCCAGTGCTCTGCCATCCTCACAAGAAGGAAAATTTTCCTTATGTGTAGGTGGAACTTCTGGTGCTCTAGTTTGTATCTGCTGCCCCTTGTCCCGTCACTGTGCACCACTGAATAGAGCCTGGCTCCATCCTCTTGACATCTACCCTTTCCAGTCTCCTCTAGACTAAACAGCCCCAGGTCTTTCATCCTTTCCTTGCAAGAGAGATGTTTTAGTCACTAATCATTTTTGTAGCCCTCTGTTGGACTTTCTCCAGTAGCTCCTTGTGTTTCTTGAGCTGGGGAGTCCAGAACTATATTCAGTAGTCCAGATGTGGCCTCATTAGGGTGGAGCAGAACCTCCTAGAGAACCTGCTGGTCACACTCTTCTTAATGTGCTACAAGAGTGCCCTGCTGGCTCATGGTTGACTTGTCTACCAGGACTCCCAGGTACTTCTCTGCAGAGCTCATTCTCTGTAGAGCTCTGCAGATGCCAGGCTGATGACCTGGAGTAGAGGCACTTGGTTCCCCTTTGACTCTACATAGCCATCCTGCCTCCACGTCTCCCTCAGCCTTCCCCAGTGCCTCGCACACACTGCTTACCCACCCACAGGCAAATCAGGCAGTAATACCTGATCTGTAGGCTTGGTAGTTTATTCACAGTAAGAGACATCCCCTCACCAAAGCCCAGGACAACATACAAACTCTTAATTGTATTTCAAGAGTCTTGGATCATGCGTGGTTTTCCTGAACTTCCTCCCATGGAACAAACCCATACCACAAACCCCATGAACTGCCCAGGGTCTGTGATAATCCACTCTTTCAGGTAGCTGCTGGGAGACAAGTGAGAAAGAAGGTCCAAGTGAAAAGGTTGGAGCTGCAGAGCTGTGGCTGCTTCCCCATCAGTCTTGAGATGGCATCATGTAGCTGTCATTTCTCCTGCTCCTAATTGCTACTAATGCATCATGCCAGCCACGGTGCACCTAACGTCATGAATGCCAGTAGCTGGCCCCTGCTTCATTGCACCTTACAGTCTGCTGGTTTTGGCACAGCTCAGTGAGTGCTGGACCTTGCACTTGGCCTTGCTGAACCTCATGAGATTCACATGGGCCCACTTCTTGAGCTTGTGCAGGTCCCTCCGGAGAGCATCCTCTCCCTCAGTCAACCACGCAGCTCAGCTTGGTGCTGTCTGCAGAGTTGCTGGGGTGCACTTGATCCCACTGTCTATATCATTGATGGAGATACTAAATGGCACTGGTCCCACTTTGCATCACTGCCTTCTGTGTGAAACCATCCAACCAATTCCTTATCCACTCAACAGTCCACCCATCAAATTTGTGTCTCTCCTGTTCAGAGAGTAGGATATTGTGGGGTACCATATCAAAGGCCTTACAAATTCCAGTTCAACCACATCCACAGCTCTTCCCTTGTCCACTGATGCAGTCATTCCATCAGTCTAAATATATATAGTGATGGCAAATAGGATTCTCAAGATTCCCAGCTCAGTGCTACTGAGCATACTAGAAATGGGAACTTTCCATCTGTCATTATCTAAATACCTTAAAAACTCATTAACTAATTGAGTTACCACTATATGCCTCAGAGATTAACTCAATTCTTTGCCCTGAGATAAGTTTTCCTCCTCTTGTTTATGTGACTGAAACGTTCAGCTCAACATGACATCAGCTCTCCTTCCCCAGTGACTGCACGAAGATGGATGGCAGTATTTCCAGCAGCATGTTTCTCCTGCTGTGAAAGAAGAGACAGAGAAGATGAGCACATCGAAGGCATGCCCCTGTCTAGCACAAGGCAATGAACTCTACATAAAGCAGCACATCGTTTTTGCCTCCCATTGGCCACTGCTGTGGTAGTAATGTGGCAGCAGCTGTGACAGAAGCAGTGAAGGTTCCTGACCCGTGACCTTCAGTCAGTGCTGGTGAATGCAGCAGAGAAGCTGTGGGGCGATGGACATGCTGTGTCTTCAGGCAAAAAGTGATGCTCCACAAAAGCTTACTTACAGGGTTTCATTTGGCTGTGTAGACAAGAGACTCCCATGCTCATGGAAGCATACTGCCAGCTCTCCTTCCTCTCACTGGGGTAAAGGACCTTCACTTCTTTTGACAATTGCAGTGTGTCTTCCTCATGCTTTTCCTTGTGCTGCCCCACAACTTTTACTGATGCTCTTTTCCAGCTTGCCCTCTGCACTGGACAGCTGCCAGTGACCTCATGCAGAGATCTTCCCAGCTGTACATGAAGCTGAAAACCTGTATTGCAGACAGGACATGAGATCAGGACAGCAGCGAACTGATTTGACCCAATGCATGACTCTAGGTGAGAAGGAAGTGTTCACATTTAATGTTACAGGAATCAGAAAATAAGATGGAGAGAGTTCAGTGCAAAGTCAGCTCTAGTGGTGGTGGAGCTCCTAATTAAGGGAAGTCAAAGAACACAATGTGGCAGCCAGGAAAAGGCTCCAACCTTATGGCTTGAAGGTCATCAGGTGAAGGATATGGCAAATGAGGGGAGGGAAAGATGTAACTGAAGAGAGAGATCAGAGGGGAAATTCAGAGACAGACTTCACAATCTGATGAAGTATGGTTGGTATAATTGCTCAAGCTGTTGGGAGCTGATTATCAGTGGGGCTAAAAAGTGATCACAGTTTGTTTCTCCTTGGGTTGAAGCAAGCACAAGACCTCCTCAGCACAAAGTGGAGGCATTTGTAGATGTGAGGGAAGTATGTAATCCTTCTAATCTGAACTACTGCCTCCATCAGGTCTTTGGTCTAGCTCCTGGACTTGATTTGCTAAGCTTCTAAGCTCTAAACAGGATCACACTCCACATGATACAACTTCATAATCAAGGAATAGCTTAGAGCTACTCTCTCAATCAGCACCCCACTCAGGGCAGAACTGTGGAATTCCCCACTGATTACTGGGATCAAAGGGATCCAAACCTATTTATTTTGTACTTCTTTTAATTGTTTTACTTATTTGCAGTGTTCTTTAGAGCAGTCATCAGTTATTTCCACACATACCTCCTTTTTCATCTGCCCATATTTAAATGCTTTGTCACTGAGCATCTTTCAATTTACTCTGTTTTGGAAATGATGAAAAGGAACACATCACATTTCAACATTAGGCATGTTATGACAATTACTCTTTCTTCCATGTTCCCTATGACAGCTCTTCAGGCAAGCATCAGTCAATAGATGTTTTTCAACTTCAAAGGGTAGTGTTTGGCCTGTGACATCCCAGAGTTGCTCATCAGCCAAGATATGTTTGAGAGGCAAGGTAGCATTTAGATCCTGTGACTGCTCTGTTGAGCATATTTGTTCAGTGAAGAGTACAAGTGAACAGTGGTGTGCTTGTAGCTTCCAAAAAGGCAGTGCTATAAATTACTAGTAACCTCTGGCAGAGCTTAGTTTATGCCTTCCCATTCATGCAACAATCATGTCTGACTGGGTCTGTTTACAAGTGAGCTCAGACTAATTTCTTCTTTCACTCCAGTGATGCATGCACTGATACTCTCTGTTTTCACTGGTGAATGCAGAAGGTGAATCAGACTCATATTATTCTCCCACCCTTCTTCCCTCCCACCCTTGTGTTAAATATGTCGTAGAGGGACATACAGGTAGGGACGGGGACCGAAGTGAAGGATCTCATTCCCAGCTTCAGGGAAGTATAAACTCATCTATTTCTTGAAAAGCTGATTGCTATCACCTTTTCCTCATGAAGAGGTGGCAAAAGATCAAAATGATAATGAAGGATACTTGATTCTGAGGGAAAGAACTTTCTCCCATATTGTCTTTTCTGTGGAAAATTGGTGGTTAGAACTTTTCTTGCAAAGGAAAGATGAATGGAAGTTTGAGAGCCCTGTCAAGACAAGCTGCTGGAGATGTTGGTCTCTAGCTCCACAGCACTGCCAGGACAGGGGACATGCAGGCAGTGTAAAAGCAAGACGTTTATCTGAGAACCTGTCAGGGTGAGTCACACACGACTTTTCCTCTATAACTTTCCCCATTTCCATAATTTGAATCAATTTTAATCATCTGCTTAATAGAATAAGATGCATTCTTTTATCCTAAATCTTCTCTGAATAAAATGTAGAGGTCTGGTTAGTAGGTTAAGGGAGTACCATTCCTAGCAAGAGGTGAGAGTTGTCAGCAGGAGCAGGACTGCTCTGGGTGTGTTGAGCTTACCATTCTTTGGGTTTGCTGGATGCCTTTCAACAGCACTGCAAGGACCAGCCTGTAGGTTGCTTTTTCCTCCTGTAGATTTCATTTGTCATTTCTAGAGAAGGGTATATTTAGACTGGACATTAGGAAGAAGTGCAGGGTGGTGGAACACTGGAATAGGTTGCCCAGGGAGTTGGTGGAGGCCCCATTCCTGGAGACATTCAAGTTCAGGTTTGATGTGGCTCTGAGCAACCTGATCTTTTTTGGCTGTTGTGGTCTTAGGTTGACTGTTGGACTTGATGATCTTGCAAGTATTTTCCTGCTGGAACAACTCTCTGATTCTGTGATCTAGCTGGGGATGTCCCTGCTTACTGCAGGGGATTTAAGCTGGATGACCTTTAAAGGTCCTTCCAATTCAAAGCATTCTGTGATTCTATGCTTCTCACCTGTAAGACTTAGCTGGAGAGTAGGGAGAAGAGATGACGCTCTGGGGTCACTCTGAACATGTGCCATTGTGTCACAGACTTGAAGGAGGAAAGCCTACAGAAAATTTCTTAGTGTGGCAGGATTTTGTCCTCTGCTGGTAGCATGATTGCCTAAACCATGCTGGGTACAGCTGTGCAGGTCACTGAGAGAGTGATAATTTATGGCTAACACATTCTATGCACCCGAGAAAAAAGGCTTAAAATGGAAATTCCATCTACAGTGTCACATTTTCAGTGTCCAGGTGTTACAAGGAGTTGACCAGGTCCCTGCAGGAGGCCTGGAAGATAATTTTCCTAGTCCCAAGCAATTAAACCTGTTGTTGCCACTGATGCAGGACTTCTTCCTGCACCCATTGTCTCCAGGACGGTGTAAGGGCTGGCTGGGCTGGCTGGTTGAGGCTAGCAGGTGTTTCATGTGGAGGCCACCAAAATCCCGAAGGAGTGCTTTCGTGTCTGTGCAAGAACCTGACGCTCCGTGCTGGGCGCTGCCTCTTACCCAGTGAGCTGCATTCCTGAGCTGCTTTAGGATTTCTCATTCTGTAGTCTTGGCTGCTCTTGACCCTGCAATGGAACTGGGAAGAACGCAGCAACCTACCTCGCTCCTTGTGTTAGCATCTTGCCAGCAGGTAGGTGTGCCTCAGGCAGTTGGATGGTGGGTGTGACACTGTCCAAAACTCCTGGGATTTGTTACAGAGAATTATTTTAACTGATGCTTCCTGGTGAAGGACATCTTAGACTGCTCCCCATGCTATCACAGAATCATAGAATCAATAAGGTTGGAAGAGACCTCAGAGATCAAGTCCAGCCTGTCACCCAACACCTCAGGACTAACTAAACCATGGCACCGAGTGCCACATCCAATCCCCTCTTGAACACCTCCAGGGATGGTGACTCCACCACCTCCCTGGGCAGCACATTCCGATGGCTAACCACTCTCTCTGGGAAGAACTTTGTCTGCACCTGCAGCCTAAACTTAGTCAGTGTTATAGATTCAAATGAGCTTGCTGCTCTTACTTCTCCACGTTCCCCTTTCAAAAATAATACTGGCTGTAGGCCACACCTAACCCAACAGAGACACGTACCTGTGTGATCCCATCATCTGGTCTCCTTTGACAACCCATGGTGGGCTCATGGGCACTTCAGCTCGTTCTAAAATAGACACTGAAAATGTGTCAGATGTGCCACAAGTGACTGATTCTCCCTGCTGAGTAGAAGGAGAGCCTATGGGGAGCATTTCAAATACAGGTATTGATACTGTGGCTGTTTACAGCTGGATTAAGATCCTAGGAGCCGTGGTGGCAATGTTTGGCAACACCTTTGGGGCTGAGATTTGCTGGTTAAGTTTCTTTCAATGTTTTTCTCATGTGCTCTGAAACTGCTGTAATTAACTTTTTATAAAGGGATGCATTTTTTTTTTCTTCCAAAGGCAAAAGAGTCTAAAAGGCTTTTGGCACAAAAGTTGTATAATGCTAATACAGTAATGGCTATAATGGCTTGTAATTAATGCACTATCTGCTGCATTCATTGCAGCATGTGCAACAGAGGCACCACTTGCTAAACAGTCTCTATAGATGCATTTCCCTCACCACCTCTTCTGTGCAGTCTCTGCAAAACAGCATGAGTCATGGCAGATAACATCCCCTCAGAATTTCCTCGGTGCTGGTGTACATTAAGAAAAGGGGCAACACGTATGGAATGGATAGAATAATGCCAATATAAAACTGCACGTTAGAATGAGGCTCTTTCTGTTTCTTCTAAACTGATACACCCCTAATTAAAGAAGTTCTTCTGCAGTAATACTACTGGGAGTAGAATTCTTGGATCTCCTGAAAACAATGCTGATCAATATACTTCCCTGCATTTGCTGGAATAATCCATTTATACCAAAAAAATTCTTCTTACTGAGAAATGTCAGCAGCTAATAATGCCCATTAGTGAGCTGTGTCTTTGCAAGCCAAAAGAAGAGAGAGAGCTTAACACCACAACAGAGCAGGCATGGGACTGTGAATAAAATCCAACTTTTGCTTCCAAGCTAATATTCTGTTTATTATCTGGAGTACTGAGTGCTTGGGAGTCTCTTGCAGGTATCCAAACTGAAAAGCAAAAGAGTGATTCAGACACCAGAGAATGCACAAAGCAGCAGCAAATGCAGATACACTAATTGCTGTGCTGCTTCTGGGTTAATTGAAAAAACCCCACCAACCCTGTCACTATTTATTCTCTCATGACTGGACATCTAGTTTACAGGCAAGCTCTATTAGTGGCTGATATAAAATTAATTGACCATGTCACAGTATTGGGAAACAGCTGCACTCAAAAGAGCTGCATGAAATCTTTCATCGTATTTCTCTGCAAAACCAGCAAGGATGAATCCCTGAAGGACCTCTAGGCCTTTTCACAAGCTGACTGCATTCAGAGCAGACGTGTAGAGGAACACACCACCACGTGGTGACACGTTGTTTGTGCAGATTCTTGCCATACAAACAGCTCCAGCTTTTCATGACTGAAAAGATCCTAGTCAGACAAAGAACTAAAATGCTGGATGATCTGAAGATCTATACAAACATAGTCCCTCCCTTTGGCAACCTTCAGCTGCCAGACCTGGTGATGTGTGAAACCTTCCTTTGTAGAGGACGTGCTTCTGCCTGGCTCAGGAAGACCTTGTGTCTTCCATCACCTCCTTTTTAAGGCATTTGCTTCGTGGTTTGACAGAGCTCCTGAGTCCTGTGATCCAAAGGCCAAGTTAGTGAAATCCAACCCTTCTGTGCCTGCCAAGCCTTTTGCAATCCAGAGCAGCATCAGGCTGCAAAGCCTTTAGAGGAAGCAGGAGGAAAGCCAGTAAATTCTGTTTACTGGCAGTGATATGAACATAAGAACTAACCCAGCATTGCTCTTGGTCTCTAGGTCTAAGCATTGTGCTTTTTTATGGGGGAATATGGATTGTCCAGGAACTCAGAGAGCAAAGGGGAACACGTGCAGAATCATAAACAAACAAAGCTCAAAGGACACGAGGAGTAAGCAGTTAAAGCCATCCATGAAGGTTATTGTTCTGCTTCTTCCTGCTGCTCACTCAAATATGCAGCAAGTAGAGGATGCCTGGTTAATTTGGTGCTTATGGCAAAAACTATGGCAATTTCAAAGACACTTATGACAGGAGTCCCTCCACCAGTAGAAGTCAAATGTTTGTAGATTCAATGTCTGTAAAAGTTTGGTGTGTTGACTTTTCATGTACAGACTTCCATCTGGCAAACGCCCCAAAGATGTGCTCCAGCTCCCTCTGAGGTGCAAACAGGGTTAGGAACATGCAAGTTACAACTGGACTCTTGATAGTTCAAGGAGAATAAATGGTTTTGTCAGAAAGAAATTAGCCATTTGGATGGTTTCATCTCTGGTAATGTTTCTCTAAGCTAAGCCATAAGAGCAATCTCTTAAGTAACTCAATGCCCCGGAAAGCAGAGCCAAATGCTCTCAGACCTATTTGACATATTACACTAATCCAATTTCAAAGCAATTATTCTCATTAACATAAATAAAATTATTAATCTGAATGCTTTCTGTGTCCTTGTGAAGTAACCCTTCTAATACATCCCAGTCTTTATCTACAGGAGAGGAAGAAAATATTGTTTTCCTAATTAAAGAGGCCTGGTCAGATCGGAGTCAATAGCCAAAGTCCAACTAATGGCAAGAGAAGCAATACTGGATTAGGTCCCTTTGAGAGACCAAGAGATTCAGCAGAAATTCAGGTCATGTCACCCTCTCATCCCTCCCAGTCTGGTTTAGAATTTGTATCAGTCACTGTCATTCTTTTACTGATTAGATAGCACATTTAGAATAAAAATAGAAGTCTGTTTGATAGCCAGTTAAAGGAGGGAAATTGTCTACATTATTAAAGCAAGAGGGTAAGGACTCATTCTGTTTTGGAGTCTCCAGATGCCCTTTTGCTGTTCTTGCTCTGCTGAGCTCTTCTGCCTTTAATATGGTCATGACATTAGCCATGTTTCAGGAGAGTTGTATCTTCTGACCAGCGAGCCCCAGCATGTGCTGGTGCCTGTTCTATCCCCCCCCAGGGGCAGGAATTTCTGTTGCCCTGTGTTAAAGTTAATGTGGTTTCTATTGTTCCATTTCCCAGCCTGTCAAGGTCCCTCTATGAATGCCAGTGCAACTGTTGGTGTTATCAACAGCTCCTTCCCACTTTATCAGCGGCAAACTTACTCAGAATGCAAGGGTGCTTAGGGTTCTCAGGGTGTCCCATTAATTAGCTTGTCAAGGAAGATGTTCTGCCCAGTGCCAGTCCCTAGGGTACACCACTAGTGACTGGTCTTCAGCTGGATTTTGTGCTGCTGGTTAGAACACTCTGAGCCTGCTTGTTCAACCAGTTTTCAGTCCACCTCACTACCCATTTATCTAGCCTATGAGAATTCCAGTCTAGCCTATGAGAATTCCAGTCTAGCCTATGAGAATTCCATGAAAGGTGGAGTTGAAAGTCTAACTAAAGATTAAACAATGCCAACTCCTCCTCCTCATCCACCAGGCCAGTCATTTCATCATCATTAGAAGAGCCAAAGCCCAGCTAGAACTTAATCTGTCTTAAAGACAATAAGAAATGTTTCTTTCAGACAGGAACCTGGAGGTGCTCGTTCACAGCTGTCTGAATATGAGCCAGCACTGTGCTGTAGTGGCCAAAGAGGACAACAGCAGCCTAGCTTGTGTCAGAAATAGTGTGGCCAGCAGGACTAGAGAGGTGATTGAATACTGTGTTCAGTTTTGGGCCCCTCACTCAAGAAAGACATTGAAGAGCTAAAGTGTGTCCAGTTAAGGGTAATGAAGCTGGTGAAGGTTCTAGAGAATGAGTCCCATGAAGAACGGCTGAGGCAATGGGGATTGCTTAGTCTGGAGAAGAGGGGGTTGAGGGGAGACCTTTTAACTCTCTACAACTTCCTGAAAAGATGCTGTAGTGTTGGGGGGGTTGGTCTTTTCTCCCAGGTAGAAAATGACAGGACAAGAAAAAGCCTCAGATTTCACAGGGGGAGGATTAGGCTGGACATTAGCAAAACATTCTTCACTGAAATGGTTGTCAAGCATTGGAAGAGGCTGCCGGGGAAGTGGCAGGAGGTATTTAAAAGATGTGTTGATGTTGTGCTTAGTGACGTCATTTAGCAGAGGACTTGCTAGTGTTAGGTTAATGGTTGGACTCAGTGGTCTTATAGGTCTTTTCCAGCCTAAACAATTCTGTCTCAGAAGGCTGTCAGATTTGTCGAGCATGATTTCCTCTTCCTAAATCCATGCTGACTACTCCAGATCAGTTTCTTCTTCTTCATGTGTATTTGTTTGGAAGTGGTTCCCAGGAATATGATGCAATTGTTTCTACTCCATCACAGTAACAGGCATGATGAATGAGCAGTATAATTCCAGGTGTATGTATATGAGCACCATATACACATAAGGGTGAATCAGCACATACCACTCTGCAAAGTGGCAAATATATACAAAATAACTGCAGAGAGAGTTTGGCAGTTGGGAGTTACAAGCACAAATTGCTGCCAGGTGCTGTGTACGGTTCGATTCCTGCTGAAACTGACACGGCTTGCTTTGTTCTGCACTCTGTCGTCTTAGACAAAAGGAGGAGTTTGAAAGTCGCCTCCTAATGAGAGGTCCATGGCTGAAAACCACCCTACTTGCCTAGTGTGGGTCTGAAGTGTTTGCACTTACAGGAGAGTAATAGCTGCAAGGTCTGGCTTTCTTCCTGTCCTTAGCACAAGAAAGGATTCCTTCATCAGAGTGGTTTTTTCCCCCTTGTTTCCCCCCCCTACCTATTATCTGTGTCCTTTACCCATTCATTTCCTATCGAGTAAATCAGTTTGATTTGGACATTCTCTGTCTTATGAGCAAATCCTCCAGGGTGGAATCAGAGCTTTGTTTTCCAATTCTGGAAATTAGTCAGAAAGGTTTGATCTAAATTGTGTGCCAGTGGGGACTGCCTGCACAGACATTCATTATTCTTCTGGACACAGCAGGATTTCCCCCCTGTCTCTGGCATACTGCATACCCCCATTTGGTGCACAGGGCTGCCTGTTGCCCTCATCTCCTGTCTGCCCTGGTGAGGCCACAGCTTGAGTACTGTGTTCAGTTCTGGGCACCACAGTGTAAGAAAGACAGTGAAGGCCTGGAGGGTGTCTAGAGAAGAGCAATGAGGCTGGTGAGGGTTTGGAGACTGTCATAAGAGGAGTGGCTGAGGAAACTGAGGTTGTTCAGTCTGGGGAAGATGAGTCTAAGGGGACATCTTACTGCTCTCTACAACTACCTGAAAGGAGGTTGCAGTGAGGGCAGTGTTGGTCTCCTAATTAAATAGTGATAGAATGAGAGGAAATAGGCTTAAGTTGTGCCAGGGGAGGTTTAGGTTGGATATTAGGAAAAATTTCTCTACTGAAAGAGTGGTCAGGCATTGGAACAGGCTGCCCAGGGAGGTGGTGGAGTCACCATCCCTGGAGGTGTTCAAGAAGCTGCAGATGTGGTGTTTCAGGATCTAGTTTAGTGGTCATAGCAGTTGGGTTACTGTTAGACTTGATGATCTTAAAGGTCTTTTCCAACCTTAATGATTCTGTGATCCTATTCTGTGATTCTCTGTTGGGTTGAAACACCAAGGAGTTGTAAACATGATAATCTTCTCTCTGACAAAGACAGACATTTGACACTTTGGACTTAAAAAGTTGCCAGCTCAGCAGTGAATCTCCTGGGGGTTGTTAAAATTAATGACCAGTAAGGTCCAAACGTGTGAGGGGAAGGTAGTGGCACACTTGGGTGTGGCACGTGGCACAGCATGATGGTATTCCTGACAAACATTACAACAGCTGTGGAGCTCTCAGGATCTGTTGGAGGACAGATTTCTGAGCTGCCAGGCAAGCTGGAGGAGCACACACAGGTGTCCTACCTGTGTATTGTGCTGGCAATTCTTTGTGGGGCCATGAAGCTTCAGTGGAGGGAGTTCAGCTCACTGGCTAGATTTCTCAGGCAGACCTTACGTGGTGTACTGACACAAATGAAGGGATAGCTTGGAGACAAGAATGAGTATTCAGGCTCAGACTATGCTTAGACTAGCAATGACACTGAGATAAAATATGACCTGGGATTGTCTCCACTAAGGCATTGAGAGGAGAACCAAGTATCTCATTCTGAATAGTGTGCAGTGTTTTTAAAGGTCACTGGGATGAGGCTTGAATGGAGACAACACCCAAACAGGAAATGAAATCAAACCCACCTGCTTAGTGCAAGGCTGCACTTTGGAGAACTCCATTGGCTTCAGAAAGTCACTGAGTGAGAAGGAAGGGTGACCCTGTGGGCAAGGCAAGAGAGCCAGACACGCCAAACTGTGATCTCCTTATGCGACAGCAGAAAAGTGGTAGCCACAGCTTCCATCTGTGAGGGCTGACCATCCTACATCCTAGCGACTTAGAGCTGGGTTGTGGCCATGACACCTCTGCAGATCACCCAATTGACACTCAGAGGAACTCAACAGGCAGGTGGTGTATGGTTACACAAATCCTCAGAGAGGTGAAGTCACTCTTCACAGAAGTTAGTGTTTAGGTAAGCGGCTTTCCGAAGTTGAGAGTGGCATGAGCTGGCCTCCTCCTGCTCTGGGGCTTCCCAGGCATGGCAGCCAGGAAGCAGCAGCACTCTCTCCCTGTCAGAGGGAAGCAGCAATGGCCCTGCTGATTCCTTACAGAAACCTTCCAGCAGGGGAGTCTGCCTGCTTCCTCCATGGAACATTTTTGATAGCAGTGGTGAGCGGGGTTGCCTGCCTTGTTGTGACGCCAGCCTGGCCCCCTGTTGTAGTGCTGTAATGAGCTGGAACAAGTGAAGCTGAGCGCACCAGCCTTTGCTTTTGTTGGTCTCCTGTGATGCCTGCATCGAGTGCTCTGTCCTTGCCCAAAGTGAGTTGGCTTGGGCTGGGTTTTCTTGGAACAGTTCTCCCTGGGGCAGTTCTCTCCTGACTCTTCATCCATGTTTTTTCTCAGCTGTGTGTGCATGTGTGCCACTGGAGAACCAATGGTGTCTCCAGGAATTAGTTCTCCTTTATTTTCATTCTTCTAGAACAATCTATTCATAGTCACCTGAGCTGCTTCTGCCACTGTGGGCTAGCGTGAAGTCAGTCACTCACTGCCACCTTTCATCATGCTGTTTCATCAGAGGATTGCTTCAAATGCACTTATCTTGCAAATTGCCCAGCAAGAATTCACTCTTCCTTAAGGGTCATTTTAAAAACAGTTTCTAAGAAGAGATTTTCTAGCCCAGATTTCCTCTATTCCTTTTCAACTAAAAGAATACTGCCTACAGCAGGTTAGCACACATCAAAATCTCGAATCCAGATGTGCTCAGATTTCAGACTGTTTCAAGTCTGGATCCAAACCAGCTGCCTAGAGCTTTTCTTCATTTTCCTTCACTCCCTTTAAGATTCACACATTTTCCTGATGTTTGTTCAGTGGCAGTAAGCAGAAGAGCGATACACTGTCATGCCAAGGAGGGAACCTTCTGGTGAGTAATTCACAGTAATAATAATCCAATTGTATGAATTATTCGACCCCCCCCCCCAATGGATTATGAGCTACCTCTTTGCACAGGCAGTGACTCATTTTGAGCAAATAGAGAAAGCTATCCACATCATAAATTTGTTGCATTCTGTGGCTGGTGCTCAGCAGATGTTATTTGTTTAAGGACATAACAGCCTGGCCCTTTTGTTACTGAAAAATAAACCTACATGCATAAGCAACAAGTCTTAGGCTGAGAGAATTGGGGCTGTTCAGCCTGGAGAAGAGAAGGCTCTGGGCAGACCTTATAGCTGCAGTTTGGTATTTGAAGGGGACTTACAGGAGGGCTGCAGAAGGACAGTTTAGAAGTGATAGAATGAGAGGCAATGGTTTTTAAACTGGAGCAGGGTAGATTTAGGTTGGACATAAGGAGGAAGTTCTTTGCAATGAGAGTGGTGACATACTGGGCTGGGTTGCCCAGGGATTGGGGCCCCATCCGTGGAGACAGCCAAGGTCAAACTTGATGGGGCTCTGAGCAACCTGATCTAGTTGGAGATGTCCCTGCTCACTGCAGGGTGGGGAAGGGGGGTGGGTGGGTGTTGGATGAGATGACATGCAAGGGTCCCTTCCACCCAATGCATTCTGTGATTCTGTCAACATTATAAAGCCAGTTCCAAGAGATAACAGTCCCGTAGGAAGAAAGCATTCGGAGCATTCACCCTTACCTAGTAAGTCACCACAGTGAGAGTGGTGAAATACTGGAGCAGGCTGCCCAGGGAGGTGGTTGGGGGCCCATCCCTGGAGATATTCAAGGTGAGGTTTGATGGGGCTTACTGCAGAGGGGGTTGGACTAGATGACCTTTGGAGGTCCCTTCTAACCCAGACCATTCTATGGTTGTATGATTCTGGCAATGATTAGGGCATGGTAGCTGATTATAGTTGCCAAGGTTTTGGATTTCTGTGTTCATGACTGAATCCTTCATTAAGGTGAGCCAGCAGGAAACCTCTCTTGTCTCTAGGACTCACTGTGCCAGGGTAGCTCTGCTGGTGCAGACCTTTCAATTCTCACACAATTGCAGAATCCATAAAGCTGTTGTTCTGCCTCCCTTTCCCTCACCCGGACCACTAGGCAAAATCCTACCTGAGATTAGTTATAGCTAATTCTAAGCAGTTCAGTTTGCCTTTCCAGCTCAGTCTGGCAGCTGAATTTACTGCCAGAGCTGAAGAACTCCCATAAGTGATTTCAAAAGTAGCTCCTGGCTCACCAGCAGTCTTCCATCTTCATATCTTGTGCTATTTCCAAACCATTTCATATATTTTTCTGTGGGACACAAACAACCCTGAACTGCCCATCTTATTTAGCAGACACCTTTGTTGGTTGTGATTCATGCTCTTTTGCAGGTGCCATCTAGACAGCAATTACAGCCTAAGTTTCTACTAGTCCATGTAACAACCTTCTTCTTCCACCTAACTGGACAAACTGTATTCACTTGGGGCTGTTCATGCTCACTACGTGCCATTGTATAGCACAAAGCAGAATACACCAAATGAGAGAGGGAAGAGGTGACAAAGGGAAAGACTCCTGCTACCAGCCCAGTACGACATGCATGCATTAGGCAGCAAAGTGCAGAGTGTGATTTTGCATTGTTTCTTCCTTTATGCCTTGCTGGAGAGGAGGTGCTAATGTTCACACTCTCCTGCAAGCTCCCAGCCTTGTATGTTTAGCTCTGAAGCATCTACAAAATGTTCATTTGGTGGTGTTAGTCACCACTGGAGACCTCAGAAGTCAGGAAGACCTTTGAACATGAGCCCAGAGCTCTAGAGTTATTGGATCTGAAATGCAACCACGTACTACAGGCACCAGCTGACTCCACCTAGGCTGCCTGCACCCAATTTCAAAAGCCAGGGAGCTCTGTGTGAGACCAGCTTGGATCCAGCAGGTGTATCACTGCCAGCTGTACAGTACAAGGAAACACTGGTTTGGTATCCATGACATGGGTAACATGCAGACCAGGTGGTGCAGCCACGGGCAAGTCAGAAATGGCTCTGTAAGTGCAGAAGGCTCTAGGACTGGTCAGTGCTGCTCAGAGAAAGAAACTGGTGGGAGTGGTGTGGGAGACACTTCAGTGGCAACGTGTTGCACATGTTGCCAAAGCAGGCAGGAACCTCCCGGGGGAGGATGTACTAAATTCCCCCCCCCCCCCCCAGCCGAATCTGCTATGCAGAAACATGCAGAGCACAAATATGATGTGGCCTCTGTTCCTTTCCTGTCCTCAAGAAACAGGCAGCATTTTTCTCCTGGGCTCCCACAAGTGTGGCTTGCTTCACATGGTTTCCTTCATGTCAAGTTCTTTCTGAAACCTCTTTGAATGGACCAAAGCTGATTAATCTACCTTGCAAAGCTGATTAATCTACCTTGGCACTTTGGTGTGGGTTTTTTTTAACACTGCTCATGAGCTGAACAATCTGCTCTGCTATTTGTGCTTTTATTACTCTGATGCACAGAGAACTTT
Source organism: Colaptes auratus (assembly GCA_015227895.2). Classification (NCBI taxonomy): domain Eukaryota; kingdom Metazoa; phylum Chordata; class Aves; order Piciformes; family Picidae; genus Colaptes; species Colaptes auratus. Next base: position 29,192,288 of record CM037631.1, read on the forward strand.
CACCCTCTCTTTCTCATCCAAATTGCAGGTTATTTTCTACAGACTGTTAAAATAGACAGAACTATGCTACCACCAATCCAGGGTGCCTGAGTTCTTCAGACGACACAGGAGACTTGCCAGAGCCTCCAGAGTGTTGCGGTGGCAGTTGGTGTTTACGCATTTGTCTGAAGGCCTCTCTCTGGTACTGCGTGGATATTGTGAGGAGAAGCTTATGAATTTGTTAATCTTTTGGTAGCCTCTGCCATGAGCTGAAGAGAGGCACTGTAATCAGATGTGGCCTGATTTATTCTATTATCACCCTCAGACATCAGCCACCGTGTTGGAAGGCAGGAGCTTTGCAGCAGTGTCACCACCGTCTGGTAACACCGGCAGCACATCACAGGAAGAATTATGCTGAATAAGGAGCTCTGTTAGAGTAAGAAATGTCTTCTCACCATGACAGCCACTTTGCCAGTGTCTGCCTCTCTGTAGAAGTTTTGCCTGGAGCCTTCTCCAACCATTTCCATACTTATTTAAATGAATATGATCTGTTTGTTTAAGCCTAGACCTGTAGCTTACCCATCCCCACTGCAAATTTTAGCCCTTTGAGAGCTGATGGCTCCATGGCTCCTGGGAGGATACCAGGGATGAGTAAAGGCATCTTGAGGGAGGAACAGGTTACAAAACAACCTCAGAATTTTAGTGGCTGTCTGCAAGAGATATATTGAGACAAGCAGGCGTGATCCAAAGCAGAGACAGGGCAGTAGTTGAGTAGCAGGGAGGTTTCAGGGGCTGGTGTTTGAGCTGTCTCCCTGACCCTTTTTTCTTTAGCATTTGTGAAAAACCAAATGGTTTTCTTGGGCTGATGCATTGTTTAATCACAACTGTGTCTCAAGAGCCTTCCTAAGGTCAAGAATTCCTTGCTAGGTAGCACACAGCAATGGTGAATCTCAACCCTTCCAGAACTGCATTCCAGAAGACAAGGCAGTGGAGGATATTGGAGAAGGAGAGGAGGGAGCACTGTCAGGGAGAAGGTTAGGACACCCAAAAGGGAAAAAATAAGGTCAAACTAGACTTCATTTATACTTCTGTTGTATGCAATGTGGTGTGCAGCATTCCTGCAAAAGCAGCTAGGCTTTAAAAGTGCTCTTGTGCCTCTCTTCATGGCTGGACTAGAAAAGGTGACACTGGTTTCAGCCCCTGGGACTCTGCACTATCTATCCAAGGTGATGAATTCAGGAGGTGCCACAGAGGTTAACACAGCAAAGCCTCTGATATACCTCAACAACCTGGAGATGTAGAACAGTGAAAGAGGAGGTCATGAAGAAGCCACGATTAGATGGAAGAGGAGATAGAAGGATGGAAGTACTTGGAAATCAGATTAAACCCTCTGAGTTGTGGTATGGGAATCCTGAATGCAACCAAAGAGAATGGTTCACTCAGCTCACCACACATGTGCAAACTGTCAAACCTTGGTGCCCTCTTACTTGAAGAAGAGGTTTATATGGGGTGGTTGCATGGTTATGCAGTGGGGCAACTGCAGGTAAACCACAGCACCAGTTAAGGACAGGATCCAGGCTACCTGCTGTGCTGGCCACAGAACAGGGCTTTTTCCATGCTGCTGGCAGAGTGGAAGAGTAGATTAGAGAAGGGCAGAGAAAAGAAATGAAGACTGAGGAGGAGTTGGGCCAGGATGAAGAGAAGAGTACTGGAGTTCAGGAAGCCTGTTCAACCTGCAGAGTGCTGCACAAGTAGCTGCACAGCCAAGCTGGTGGCTCCCAGAGAAGCAAGGAAAACCCTGGTGGAAAGACTCCTTGGTCTGGAGGTGATCCTCACAACAGCCCTGGGGATATCATCTCTCACTGTGTTGTTTGCTCTGCCTCAGAAAGATCAAGTCTGGGCTTTCCAGCCAAGGTGGTTGACTTCCAAATGTCCATACAGCATCTACTGCTTAAAGTCCTGTGGCACAGGATGGGCTGGGGTAGGATGGGGATGGGTGGGATGGGACTTTTCTCCCTACTGCAGCCTCTGTCTGCAGAAAGCTGCACAATCAGTTTAAGCAGTGGACTTCAGGGAGAGACTGTTCTTTGGGTGCTTTTCAGGCCTGTACCACAAAATTCAGTGACTGAAAGAAAAAAAGGAGTTTCTCTGTTCTGCCATTTGATCACAGCTACACTTGTTTCTTGTCAAAGCTTAGTGGCAGCAGAAGGATCCTGCCAGTCTTGCTGCCAGTTCCTCTAGGAGCAGCTCTTGGTAAATCCTCCCTTGTGTTTTCTCCAAAATGGACCTCAACCACAGCCCTGGATCTGAATGCCTCCAAAGGAGGCGAGAGTAGAGTGTTAGTCCATACCAGAATGCAGTTCTGCTTGGTCTCAAAATGTAGGGTGAGCCATCTGGGGGCTTTGGGCTGTCCAAAACCTGGAACCTGTCTGCATCTGCACAGTGTGCCTAGACCGTCACAAGGCACGAGGTGATGGATTTGCTCAGATATTGCTCATCTGATTAGCTGCAGAAAATGTGAACTCCCAGGTCTCTGGGAATGGGAAATGAATTCCATTAGCACAAACCTTCTGGTTTGATGTAAGAAAAACACTTTTACAGGGGTTGAAAGAAGCACTTTTCATATTTTCTAATGCACTGAGAGCCTCCCATCAGCCTATGGCTGAGTCAAGAGCAGCAGCTCATTATGCATCAGTATCTTGATTGCTTGTTGCTTGGATGAGCATTGCTGCTTGTGCTTTGATATACTGATAGGCCACATGTGAAATAGCAATTGCTTTTAGCCTTCTTACTGTTGTTATCCCTACTATTAATTGCAATCTGATGTTTGCCCAAAGTGACCCCCATCCAGAAAGTTATGAAGGCTTTACCTGGGAGGTGAAACCCAGGGAGCAGTGCCTCTCATCTACCACATCTGTGCATGGAAGTATGGTGTCACAGGTCATGGATCAAAAGCACAGCCACCACAAGTCTGGCGGGGGTTGTTCTGTCCATAGGCTGTCTATAGGATGGGCACAGCTGGCACTATGTGAAAAGCAACTGTGATCTGCAGTGGCAGAACTATAAGGGCTTTACAAGCCCTGATACCATGGGGGTGGAGGAACAGGAGCATGTTTGCTCTTGCTGAACTTCCAATATCAGAGCAGAGCTATGCAACAGCTGTTTTGAGCACATCCCATTGCAGTTGAAGAAACCCCCTTGGATAGGAGGTTCTTGTCTATGCCTGCGTGGGTCTCCTGCTTAGAGCTACTTTTGTGTAGAAAAGGATTATACACAGAGATGCTCAGGCAGTACAGAAAAATGATTATTGAAAGGCACATCTCAAATGGCAGCACAGCTGGCAGCCCAGCACTGTCTTCTACAGCAAAGATTGGTAGGGTCTTTTAATGGCACTGACTCTGTACATTGCAACTACTTTCTTCTGGAAGAAAGAAATGTAAGTTTAGCAATTAAATTCATTATTGGAAAACTTGGAGATAATAACCCTGGTTCCACCTGGTCTTTTCATCCTGAGGGAGACTTGTAGCCTAGTTGGGTAAGATTTATTTCCCCCTATTTTTAGTTTACTATTTATTTCAACTTTTAGTTCATTTAAATGCATTTTTATTCTTCCATCCTATAGTTAATTTTGTGAGTTAGTAATTTAATGTAAGTGTGGCTCTTGTGGGGACAGCCCATGAAAATCCTGAGGAGCTGTTTCTCCTGGGATTTTCCCTTTAACTAGTTTTGCTTTGTACCACTTGCAGCCTGCTCCTCAGATGCGTTCCATAAATGTCATCAGACATTCCCTTGCTCCACTTTATGGTACTCTGGAGATAAATTTACCTGCCTGAGTCTGAGTCATCATTTCATCTCCATCATGTCGCACAGACACCGCGTTCTCCCCAGCCCAGCCGTCCCAACCTTCTCAGCTCTTCCTACGTGCCGTTGAGCATTTGCATCGCTGTCCCCACTTGCTCTGCTTTCCACTGCATTCCTTGCAACAGCAGAGCTGGAAAGCAGCAGTGTTTCAGGTGAGGATATGCATCAGGCTGCATGCAAGGACTTGGAGATATTTCTGCTATTTTTTCACCCAGCTGAATATTTATTACTTTTAAAAGTTTTGCTACTGGCAAGGCACCAGGCAAAGTATCTGCAGCAATGTTCTTTAAAGTGAAACTGGGAATGTGGCTGACCAGCAGTGTCATTCAAAGCAGTGATTTGCCTGTGGAGTGCTCAGCCTTTGTCAGCACTGCACGCTGCCTGCTCACAGCACTCTGCCCATCCAGTCAGCGGGATGTATAATTACCTTGCTCCTCAGCTGACTGGTTCCTGTCCTCAAGCCTGTCCCCCACACCTGGTGGGAGTCTTTGTGCTCTCCACTTTCTGCTGTATGAACAGTTTGCTGACAGCCACCGTCCTCTAATGGGTGAAGAGCTTCTTTTCATACCAACACAGTGGCACATCTCCAGACTATGAGGTTTTTTTCTTACTGAAGCCTGAAGGCAATCTGTAAGCCCTCAACAGCACCTCCCATCTTCCCACCCCATGGCCATTGCCATGACATCCATCTCCGGTCTCATGCCATTATTCTAGCAGATCCTCCTTTTTCTTATGATGAGACTATAACATCAAGTCTCATTATCCTTTTACCCTGATGAAGAAGTCCAGACTGTTTCAAAAGCAAACAATTTCCAGCAGTGAGCAGGTGCTCAGAGCAGCTCATTTACAATTTGTTGACACCAGTGGAGTCTTACTGGGAGGTTATTTCACCTTCTACAGCTACTGCCTCTGTGACAATAATTATTAACCCCCCCTTTTGGTCAGATGGTATAATTTCCTTGCCAGCACGGGGAGGCTTTCAATATGAGGTTAATAAAATGTAACATTTCATTCCAGAGATCACAGTTTGTGTCTCATGCTGTAATGCTCTCTACTTAGAAACATTTTCCTCGGGGGTGGAAAATGGATAGGCAAAAGCATTAACACAGAAACGCTACATTAGAGCTGTCCGTGTCTGTGTTTGCTTTCATGTAGAGCCAAAGGGGGGTTTGTAGACCTAGCAAGCTGCAAAGCTTTAGAATTGCAAGGAGCTAATTCAACTAGACAAAAAGTGTCAGAAAAAACATTTCCAGAAAGTGGCAAAAGAAACTTTCTTTCACTCTTAAAAAAAGTTGCTTCTAGTCCAGAGAGATTCTGATTTAGAGATAGGGGAAGATGCTTTATGGCATGTCCTCTGCTGTGAGCTTTAAACCATTGACTGAAGGAGTCAGTTTGCTGTCTGAGTCCTTACCCTAAAAAACTAAGGTGCTCCTTGACTGCAGTTAGCTGAACAAAGAAAATATGGGGGAAAACACCCTGTTGGGAGAGTGAGACTGGTAGCAGGAAGTGAGGTTTTCTCCCAGTTGAGGAGGAAGGTAAGGGTAAGGAGGCAAGGGCAAGCAGCTCAGAGGTCAAACTTGGATGTGGATATGGAAGAAATAGTTGTGCCGTTTTGAGATTGTTTCCTGCTTTTAAAATGGATCAGGCAGTTCCACCTGACAGGCAGAAATGTAATGGAAGAAACCAAGATGTCTGAAGAAAACAAGGTTTAAAGATTTTCTGAAAGTGGAGCATTTGGTGAAAATATGTGGTGGGATGATAGGAGCCAAGAAGCCAGGATCAGCAACAGGAGTTCCATTTTGTAGTGCTGAATTTGAGTGCAGCTTAGTTATCATCTCATCAGTTTAGAGCAGCTAATGTTCTCCCCACTAACCACACACATGAATGAAATAACACAGATTACATTTTCTGGTGTCCCCCCCTGCACTATCTAGTCCTTCTGGAGGATCTGGAGGACCTCTATGGTTCTTGAACCCATAACAGCCCTATAAAGGCATCTGGGATGATCTCCTTGAGCCAGTAAGACAGAAGAGCACTCATTCTCCTTCAGTTTCCTAGTGAGAGTTGATATTGTTTTCACAAGGACGGAAATCAAGCCTGGCCAAGCTAAGCCACGTGGATCCTCGTTGCAGTGGTGGTGCTTCTTTTTCCCTCCCCCCTGCCTTCAGTTCTATGGGGCTGGTCCTTCAGTTTTTGCCTGTCAAACCATCAATGCTCCTATATGCATGGCTATTACCAGGGGGCTGCTTGAACAGTTGGCTGTACATCCTCTGTCCATACACAAAGGGTGCACAAGTGTCCTGCGAATCTACTGTGCCTCAGAAGTGACAAACCATGAGCTTGCAGTGGAGGCACCATCCTCTGTCTCAGCAGCCTGAACACTGTGCAGCTCTAATGATGTGCTTTGGGAAGACGTGAGGTGATCTGTCTGTCTGTGTTGAAGGTCTCAAGAGTGGCTGGCTGGGTAAGAATGACCATTACTGATACTTCCTTTTGTGGCCCAGTTGGAGCACATGCAGGAGATAGGCACAGCTGGACCCAGGAGCCAAGAGGTGAAAATGGCAGGGAAATTTGAGCTTGAAGCCTTTGCTGTGGATATGGTATCAGGACAACTTCAGATGCAGCCTGCGTGTCCCTCCAGATACTGAATGTACCATCTGAGAGACTCCTGAGTGTCTGATTATAGAAATAATCTTTCTTTCTTTTGCCTTTGGGAGAGAAATCCCTCTATTAGGTTACAGCCATGAGTGTCTGTGTGTATTCTGATGGATATCAGCCACTGTGAAAACTTAGGAGGAGTTGGTAACAGAAGAGCTTCACCTGCTACTTGAGATTGGCAGAGGTGTTACGAGTGGTTGAATGGTTCCAGAGCTGGTCAGCACTAGGGTGGGATGGCTGTAGGAGAAGGGTTGGTTTTTGGATAGCTTTGGAACAGCTTTGTTTTGCCCTTGAGTTAGGAATGCACACCTTATCAGTAACTGAGAAAGAAAGAGGGAAACGTAGGGGAAGATTCGAGTTAGAGAAGGCCATGGTTAGTCTTTGACTGTGAAAAGAATGTAAGCATCTTGTAACTGAGGAGAAAGGCTTGGCAGAATTTGGATGGATGTGTTGAAATATTGTTTTGCCATTTTAACCTATTGTATGGCTTAATGACATGCATGCCAATAGCAACTAACCAGTGAAGATGTGACCCCTGTGCCTTCTGAAAGAGCATATAACCTGGTTTATTCTATTGCATTATTGTATTGTTATAGGAACAGGGAGAGAGCTATATGGTGAGAGAGGAGCTCTTCACTGTGAGCTGAAAGCAGGAGTGCCCTCAGGGTGATCAAACACCTGCACCCATATTACTGCAGATGACCAAGGAAAACTTTGGCTTCTCTGGGTGAGAATGTGGCTGGGAGTGGTGTGTCCTGCACAGGACCACTTGCAGTGCCTTAAGGCTGTTGTCCCGCTCGCCAGCAGGTACTGACCATTCTTTGGTTTTTATCATGGAGTGATGGGTGTAGAGACCTTAATGCTGTGTCCTTGTTCCTGTCAGTCTCCAGGAATTTCCTCTTTCTTTTGGCAAAATTGTTCTCCTCTTCTGGATGCTGCAGGGGGTGGATGGCTCTGCCGCCCAGAGCCTACACGAGCCCTGAGCTCCCGTAACAGTGTGGGCAGCGGGGGAGGTAGAAGTAAAGAGTTATTTTCATAGAGTGCCACTCTAGGTGGTGTATTTTAGACAGAAAATGTCTGTTACTCTGCCAAATGCAAATGCACACCCCCTCCACCTCACAAACTGATATTTCTCCTTTTTTTCCCCCATTAAACCTGACATAGTCTCCATCTAGCAGCATCCTGCAGGACTGAGCTGATATTTGGATCAGGATGGAGAGAACAGCTTCTTCCTTCATGTGCTGTTTTGGGATTTGTTTTCTGTTTGTGTGGTAGAGATAAATGAATTCATGCCATCTGCCCCCACTTCTGAATGAGACACATCTGTGTGAGACAGTGGTGGAGGCAGGCATGGGATGGTGAGCTTTCCAGCGCAGATGCAGCTGTGTCAGCAGGCTGCATCCCTGCACGGCCTGAGGAGAGTGTCCAGGGTACTCTGTGCTTCAAATGATGAGTGTTGGAGCCAAACTGTGGGCACCAAGTTTGGAAAATCTTGTAGGAATCTTGGCACTCCCCTCCTAGCCTCACTTGTATATAACCAGTGCTTGTCAGGAATCTGCCTCTTCATTCCCCCTCTTCATTTTCTCTCCTGACTGCATCTCCAGATGAGAGCTTTAGTGTTTCACAGTATTACAGGTTGTTTTTAATTCCAAATACCAGCAAGAGGTCTCCCTAAGATACAGTGCATATAAAAATAGGAGATATATATATATATATATGTCTTTGAATGGTTACAAAATTGTGTGGCAACTCCATTGTTGCATAATGCTTTTCCTACCCAAAAATCAAGTGTGATTTTCTTTGAGAAGGTCTCCAGTTGTAGTGAAAGGCCAGAGCATATCAGTGAATTCCTGCACCACCAAGGCTCTTTTTGAGGCTTCCTGAAATATCAGCACTACAGTTGTCTTGGGGTTTTGCATAACAAAGAGAGCAAATGCCCCTGTGTGTGTCTTGAAATCTGGCACTGGGGCATTCCCTCTCAACTCCATATTCATCTCTCCTGCTCCCTGCTGCACTCAATGTATTATTTCTGCTGTGATGATTTTCACATAACCTCTTTGGCAGCCACATGAGAAGTTCTTGCAGCTCAGGCTGTGTTGGTGCTTACGCCCCCTGAAATACCAGCCACTGCGTCTGACTTAATGAAGCACTTTGAACAGAACTAGGGGGAAGCTGCTGCCAAGAATAGTTTTATGCAAGTGGTTCTAGGTCATATCTAAGCTACTGCTGCCCAAGAGCACGTCCCTGCTTCAGGGTCCTAGGATGGTTTCCAAGGCCAAGACCCAGGGAGGTCATATCCCTTTCCTTTACTTGGGAACAATCCTGGGTGGAAGGAGGGTTCGGAAGATGCTCTGGTCTGTCCTAGGTCTCAGGAAAACTAGATCTGTGGGCGTCCCAGTCCCGTGGTTTTGTCAAGAGACTTTGTGCCTTCTTTAGGACTAAGGCAGGTGTGTTATTGGTTGGATTGCTTGGACACGAAGATCTTGAAGGTCTCTTCCCACCTGGTTTATTCTATTGTATTATTGTATTGTTATAGGAACAGGGAGAGAGCTATATGGTGAGAGAGGAGCGCTTCACTGTGAGCTGAAAGCAGGACCAGCTCTGGTACATTGAGGGCTTAAGGCTGCTCTCCAGCCCACTTCCCTCTAGGTTAACTGGAAAGAAAATTGTTCTTTTATTCTCTGGGCCTTGAGAGATGCCCAAAATCTGCAGAAAGAGTAAAATCACAGAATTATAGAATTGTTTTAGTGGGAAGAGACCTTTAACATCGAGTCCAGCCCCCAACCTAACACCGCCATGTCCCAGAGTGCCATGTCCACACCTCCAGAGAACTTCCTCCACTTCACTACAACTTCCTTTTAGGTAGTTGTAGAGAGCAATGAGGTCTCCCCTCAGCCTCCTCTTCTCCTCACTAAACAACCCCAGTTCCCTCAGCCGTTCCTCATAAGACTTGCTCTCCAGACCCTTCATCAGCTTTGTTGTATTTATAAGATAGATCAATGTACTGTTGAATAGTGAAGAAAAAAGCCCCAGGAAATAAAGATAAGAATTCTCTTTCCTTTGTGTACCTTAGAACCCTTCAGAGGCTCTAAGGTCTGATTTATACAGGAAACATCCATGAACATAACAGAGGCATGTTTTAATAGCAATGAACTCATTAAACAGAAGAACAGCTTACACTGACTTCAGTCAAATCCTTACTAATTCAAATTAAAAGAAGAAATAAACCCCACTGCTTCACAAAATAAGAACACTATTAATTCTTTTTAGTGGAAATCATTGCACTTATCATGGGGAGATGATCCTCAAGACCAGGATTTTCAGAGGAGTTTATATCTAAGCAAGCCATTTTTTTTTCAGGTGGGAGCAGGAGAAGCTCAGTGCCTCCAAAAGTGGGGTTCCAAATATCCTCTTTTCACAGAATCACAGAAAAATAGGTCTGGAAAGGATCTTCAGAACTGCTCTGATTCTTCTGCCAACAAATATGTATACCTAGGGGATGGTCATATGCACACATGTACAAATCGTGGCCGTGTCCTGTGCCTTTGAGGACTACTTGCCTGTCAAGAGCGGTGAGTGGGTGGCTGCACACTCAAGTGGGAATGTTTGCATTAATGCCAATAAGAGCTTCAGGTTTTTAACCAGGGGATATTTGTTTACTCAGTCTGTTGCTTGTTTTATATAATCCTTCTGCTATTACCAGAGACATTTGTGCATGGGCTGTGCAGAGTCTGGGCTTTGAGGATCTCCTTATCAAGGCGGTGAAACTGAAGACTGAAGTCATCCTTGCAAGAATACTTTAAACTAGAAAATGAGCAAAGAAAGCAAAATCTGTTGAAAGGAAAAGCATTGGGATCTGACCTGCCTAGCCTACAAGATGTCTTGGGCTTTATACAGCACATATTATCGTGTAGCAGGGGGAAGGGACTTAGAGTACCAAGACTGTTCATCAGCTGTGGGCACTTTCTAGGCTTGGTTTAGAACAAGGACGAGTGTTTGGAGATGGCTGGGGAGATGAAGAGATAGGGCAATGGCTGAGAGGCATAGGGTCTCAGAAAGAAAAAGGTGGATCTGAGTAAGTTAAAAACCCAACCCTGACTCCCATTGAAGCACCACTGGCTTTACTTTATTTATCAGCCTACTACTTCATGTGCCAGCTTCATGTGGTAGTGAGGAATGGGTTCTTCCTTGAGCTCCCTGAGATATATCCCCTACGCTGCCGAGGGGCACGCCTGATAGCAGAGCTGCAGCAAGTCACTCCTGTTCAGCCATCCTTTCTCATACATTTTCCAGGGTAGTCCCTCCTGTTAGTCTGAAATGGAAAAAGGAGTGTGATGGCTCCAGGGACACTGGTGACCATTTGGCAACACTTTTCTTGTTATGAAGGGTAGCTGTAGCCAATCTGTTCCACTTGTGTATGCAACTGCACCTTCCAGTTCTGATCCATGGGCTTTCACCTTTTTACAATCAGGGCCTTTGTGCTAATATATCCTGCAGATGTGTTGTGTCTAGATGAACAAGACACAGTACTCCTCCATGCTGGTGGTTTGCAGCTAACATCTCCCTGTGCCCATCAAATGTCTGTCCAGATCCATATGAAGCCTATTGTCCAGTGTTGCATAGATGTGAGGAAACGGGAAGGGAAGAGGCTCCATGAAGAGGCAAAGTCAGGCCACTGAAGGGGCTTTCACTTTCTCCAGCAGCATTTTTAGGAGAGAACAGGCCGTGGGGAAAGCTTCATGAGTACTGTTTGTTGGAGTTTGGCTGCAAACAGCTTGAGTTTTGCAGGTAGGAAGGTGGCCAAGATGGTTCTGTGGGAGAGATTAAAGCAGAACAGATGTGGAAGGTAGACAAGATCTGGGAGGTGATTCCAAGCTGCTGATGCAGCAGATAGGTAGGTGTAGAGATAGGAGTGAGAACCAGTGGGAAGCATAATGTCATTGCCAGGGCTGAGGGGAAGAAGCAGTGGTAGAAGGCTTAACAATTTAGAGTATTTATTCCTTTGCATGTCTGGGAAACTGAATGCATTGGATGCAGAAAATTTGCCTGTCACTCAAGAACTGTGTTTGTGACCCTTAATGAAGGTGGAAGTGAGGCTGGCTGAGATTATTCTGAATTTCCATACTGCTCATAATTCAGGTAAGCATCAGGGGTCTCAGAACGAGCAGGACTCTGCCCTTGCCTGTCCATGTGGTCCATGTGTACACAAAATGCTTGTTCCCCAGAGAATTCACCAATAGAGAGAAGAAACCCTGTGTTTTTCCCTTTCACAGCACTAATCACCATGGTATCCAAGTGCCCATTTGTTAGGCTTGCATAAATCATCATTGCTTTTGTAACAGCTTCCAGGGGAGGTTTGTCCAATTTGTTGTGACTCTCATAGAGGAGGCTGTATTGGGAGGGCAGGAGAGGGGCTGGCAGGCGGGAGCTGTCAGTGCTGTGCTCTGGTAATTCCTGCTGTCCTCCAGAGTCCCACAGCCCAGGGTAGTGCTGTGAGGGAGAGCTGTGGGTGTGGATGGGTTGGGGGAGGGCTATGTGACTTGGCAGGTGTTGTCCTACGCTGCGGTGGGCAGAATTGAAAAAGGCTGCCTGCTGTGTTCTCCCCCTGGGCTGCAGCACTGTGTGGCTCAGTGGGTGTAAGGAGACATGGTGTAACAGGGCTGGGATAGTGCCCGGCTCCTGTACAAGGTTGCCTGGACCTATGCATGGATGGAGAGCAGCAGTTTGGAAAGGCTGCAGAGGAGGGACAGGGCATGATGGGGAGATGGAGAACAGTCCCTCTGGATGCACAGCACAAGCCTTTAATCCTACTTGAATCTAACATGAGGCTGGCTAGTGGCAAGCAGAGCCAGAATCAGCATTCCTTATCCTCGTATGAAACCACCAGCCTGACTCTGCTTTGCTGATGCCTTACTCGAGCCAGACTCTTTCTTCTGGGTAGCTACCACTTAGTTTTCTTCCGATGCCTTCATCTGTATGCCTCTTGTAACCTCTCTGCCAGAGGAATCGATAGAAGTGCCTTGTGCTGTTCATGCCTGCTCTACTTTTAAATGATTGTCTGAAGTCTGGGAGCAAAGCTGTGGTCTGTTCAGAGCTACATGCAAAGTGTTCAGGTTCAAGGGATTTAAGGACTGGAAAATCTATCAGCTACCTTGAAGGTAATCCTCTGGGTATTAAAAGCAGAAACCTTACCAAGTCACTCTGCATGGCATGCTATATAATCTATGAAGTAATTCCAAGGTGCCTGTTACCATGGCACCTCCTGGAAAAGTTTAGCAATATTAACAGAGAAGCAGCAGTGGTGGGTCAAAGCAAGAGCTGCAGATCCAGGCTCAGGCACAGAGTTGCCTCACCTCAGCTGCCTGTGCTGGAGGGCACGTTAGCTGTGATTATTTTCTTAACAAATCCATAATGAAGGCAGTCTGCTCAGATGGATATCCTCCCTCTGGAGAATGCCTTTCCAATAGGGCCTAAGCCTGTTGGAGATCCTTAACCACTGCTAAGACAGACACAGTTAGCTTCAGGTCTCAGTGCAGTTACACGAGGAGATGTCTGGAACTTTCATCTGAGCAAAGAGAAAGCATGAATTAATAAGGTATGGGATCTTTCAGACAGTTGTTTGTACAGCTCTAGAAGAATAATGCACTGTGCAAACTCCTCATAGATGCTGAGAAAGTGCCTCAGCTGCCAGAATGCAAACTTCCTCATGCACTTGTCTCTCATCCCAAGGGAGAGCACTTTCTGCATACAAGCACTATCGTTTCGGTGCAGCGGGATTCATCTTAGCTGAAATCCCCTGTCAGAAACCCATCCACAGCTTGGGCAAATTCACTTACAACCACTGTAGCTGGAAAGCATTGATCATCCCACTCTCAGTCCTACTTACTCCCATGTGGAAGGAGAGCAGAAATATTTACTGCCATCTCTGTGGTTTGTTCTGTGGCTGAAGCCAATAAAGTTTATAAAAGAATATATGGTCCATGTATCATTATGATAGTTCACGAGAGAACTGGAAAGTTTCTGTTCTTGCCAACTCATTTATCCTTTTTGGATACGTCTGGTGACAGAGTTTTGCCAAAATGTAGAAAGGAGAGCACCCTAGGGTCTGTCAGAGGCAGGGACACGACAGCAGGTATCTGCTTGGAGAGGTTACGGCTCACTGTCTCTACAACTCTCTCCTGTGGCCATTTGTGGTTATTGCCCAGTCTTGATTTGATGCCAGCCCTCTCCTTTCTCTCAGACTGATCCAATTTTCTTTCATCACCTTCCAAAGAAAAGGATTTGGTCAAGGTTTGGATACCAAAGAAGAAAGTGGCTGCTTCAGTCTCCCCTCGGCCACATTAGCTTCATAACATTCCCCTCACCCATAGAATCATAATCAATAGGGTGGAAAAGAGCTCAGAGATCATCAAGTGCAACCTGTCACCCAACACCTCAGGACTAACTAAGCCATGGCTCCAAGTGCCACATCCAATCCCCTCTTGAACACCTCCAGGGACGGTGACTGCACCACCTCCCTGGGCAGCACACTCCAGTGGCCATGGCATCGCTTCCTATGGTACAATAACTTGTGGAAAGATCTACACCTGATTCCAATGCATGTTTACCTGCAGTGATATTGTTTGTTAATGAGTTGTGTTTGAATTTTACCTGGATATTGTTCATTTTAGTTCTTCAGAAAATTCCAATTTTGTTTTTAAGGTTTTAGCCAATTGACTTCATTATGAGTTGGAAATGCAAATAATTGGATTTTGTGTGCGTGTGTGTGATTCCAACTCTTGTTACTGATGTCTGTATTTGATTGACCTTTGATTTCACTGCTTTTCAACAGATGGGGGTTGTCCAGGGGAGAAAAGGTGTTTGCAGTTTTCATTCTGTTAGATCCATGCCCTGGGAGCTGCCATCATGCTCCGACATGAGCTGAGGCATTGCTAAATCATGAGCACTGTAATCCGGCCTGCAGGCTCAATCAGCTGCACTGCATCTTTCAAGAGAGACTGCAGCAGCTCAGGCAGCCAAAGATTTCAAACCATGATCAGCTCAGTGGTCCCGGTGAGAAATGAATATCCTCTCACCAAAAATTTAGATTATGTAGAAACTGTTTTTTTCTTCATCCAAAATGTTTTAATGGGAATTCCCTGTTGCTCTCCTGCGAAGGAGAGTTATGATGTACCAATGATGTGATCCAGGGATACTGTGGATTTCTTTGCACAGTTTGTACTTCCTCATGATGATGCATCCAGATGAGCCACAAAAACGAGTAAGGGAGTGGATCCTCTTACGAGAAGAGGCTGGGGGAGCTGAGGGCTCTTCAGCTTGGAGAGGAGGAGACTGAGAGGTGACCTCATTAATGTCTATAAATGTGTCAAGGGGGAGTGCCCAGAGGCTGGAGCCAGGCTCTGCTGGGTGATGCCCAATGCCAGCACAAGGGGCAGTGGGGGAAGCTGAGGCAGAGGAAGTTCCATGGAAACAGGAGGAAGAATTTTTTCACTGTCAGAGCAATGGAGCACTGGAGGAGGCTGCCCCAGGGGGGCTGTGGATTCTCCTTCTCTGGAGATATTCAAGACCTGCCTGGATGCATTCCTGTGTGATCTGCTCTAGGTGCTCCTGCTCTGGCAGGGGGGTTGGACTGGATGGTCTTTCAAGATCCCTTCCAACCCCTAACATTCTGTGATTCTTTGATTCTCTGCTGGTTGGTGGCAGAAGTGGGATGTTATTCTGTGCTGAGGAACACCATACTGGAGCATTTTTAATGCAGTTCTTGAGACAGTGCTTTTGTGGCATCTTGTGGTTTTCTATTAGGAAGGAGTCTTAGATTTTGCTCTGAGTAGTTGATTTAAATTTCACCTTTGTTTTTCTGGACATTTTCAGTCCTCCTGCCACACCTGCCCCAATGTCCTTTAGCCAATTCAAGTTCAGCTCAAAGTCTTTTCCAGTCCAGCTCAGTCAGAGGCAAAAGAGTGATGAGCGTGTGTGGCAATCTTTGTGCTCCCAGAGGGGAACAGAGACAGATTTCAAGCCCAACTTTGCTGAGACTGATTTTGTTTAAATCGGGTATGAGAGCTTTTAGAACACAGGACAACAGAGGCTTTATCAATCATTGTGTATCACTGGAGAGTACGAGATGGCCTGAGCACTCAGAAGATGAAAAATCTTGAAACACTGAATGAAAAGCTATTCTTATGGAGAATGGAATGTCACTGCAACGTACAATAATTCCTCATGAATCATGTAATTGGCAGTTTGTAAGCAAAATAAAAGGCTTGCTGTGTTGTTAACAACGTGTAGGAATTAATTCTCACTTTGATAATAGAGCAACCTTCTGCAAATGTTGTGGCAGAGTGTTTCAGTCGCAGACAGACTTCTTTACTTCTGAGTGACAGAGGGGATTGCAGTGCTTTGCTGGGTGCTGCCAGCACGTCCCTCTGCAATCTCGGTTTGCAAGAAACGAGGTGCACGTTTGCAGTTTCTGAGGCAAATGAGGTGCTACCCCTAGGGTGAGGCACCAGGACTGCCTTTCCTTCTTGCACTCTTTTGGTTTCTCAGTTTTTCTTCACTGCCAGTAAAAAAGAAAATTCTCTCACCCTTAGCAGTAGTGTTGGTGAATGGGAAAATGGGCTCTGGCATCATTAGTGCTCATGAAACTCACCGTAGAGGATGCCTCTAAATACTGGAAGATAGTCTGAATGCGTTGGCTGTGCAGTGCCGAGCGGAAGAGTTCTATTCCTGACTGCAGGACAAATAGCCTGAGGGAAGAGATTTGACTGTTCTTATCTGAACATGTGCTGAACAGCATTGGTCAGAGAGTTCCCCAACCCTTTTGAGAATCTGTTTGTGGGAACAGATAACAGATAACAATTTAACCTGGTTTACTGTATTGTGTTGCATTGAATAAGGATAAGATAGAGCCTGAATGTTTCCCAGAAGTGAATCCTGATCATTAGGAATTGAATCTTCTCCTTGTTGGAAGCTGGTAACAGCTGGGGTTTTTGAGGGCTATCAAGGAGGAGACTACCATACAACAGTATTCTGAACCTGCTGTTGGTCCCTGAAAAGTGAGGGGTATATTTTTTTACTAGCTTTAGTGTTGCCCAGCTTGCTTCCATAGCCCCAGTGTGCTATTAAATGCCTTCTAGTGATTTAATTTCTTAATCCTTGTGATTTACTTACTAATCATAAATGTTCTGTAGTAAAAGAAGAGCTAGGTGAGTTATTAGTGCCATTTTCATTAAGTTACATGATTCCTTGCATCTGTGGAGCTGTGTTCTTGCTGGAAGAAGCCATGGAGTATACCCCACTCCATTCCAAGGGCTCCCTGAAGTAAGCTCAGCTGGCAATAACAGCCCCCTCCTCACCTACCTGAATGCCATAACAGCAGCAGAGAGTGCTTTCATAAATGCCTGTCGTAAATCATAGGTGCAAATTTCGTTCTCATTCTCTTAATGGTGATTGATAATGAACAAGTGCCCTTGTGTTTATAAAGAGACTCCTTTTCCTCAGCTGTCTTTGATTTGCAGTAGGTTCAAATCCCATTGATGATTCTTGCTCTTTAACTGCTGCATGGGAGGTGACCTCCTTTGCCCAACGCTGCTCAGGTGCACCAAGTGTGCTGTGGCTGTACCGGATGAACGAAGGGGCTCAGGGGCTCACTTTTTTCCCCTGAGGTGTTGCAGAATTTGGGTGGCAGGTTCTCACTTAGCTGATCAGGCATGTTTGGGTGCTTAATGAGTGCTGCAGTTAACACCAGGATGCCATTAGACTTTAATGAGCTGACAAGTTTAGAAGGCCCTGAACAGCTGAGTAGTGCTCTTGGGTGTAGGCAATAAATTCCACCTAAATCTTGCAAACCCATGCAGATAGTCTGAATCTCACTCAGTGTTCTAAATTCTTTCTTGGCTGCCAAAGGGCCTGCAGCTGAGCTGTTACAGCAAAAGAAAAGCTGTATAATGGATGGGGATCCAGGGCCATGGCTGCAGCTAATCCCGTTGCACATTGCTTGGGAACAAGTCTTACTAAGCTCACTCTGGAGCTGCTGGCCTACTTCTGGGCAACTTGAGGCTTTAAAATCTCAACAGGCAGCTGTGTGGGCTCCTGAGGTGGGTTGGATGATTCAGGTCCTCCTCTGTTGCCAGACAGAGGGGACTAGATCTTCTCTGGCAATGAGGTTGTAGCTCTATTTGCATGCTGCAAGTTATGGAGGATTTACTTTGGTACATCCCTTTTATCTTCCTTTATTTAAAATAGGAGTGTTCCAGGGTGGAAATGTATTTCCACAAGCAACACAGAACAGGTCTGTCCTGTAGTGATGCACATAAGTAATCAGTAGTGCTCTGGTGCAGATTAAGTAGGTGCTTGCAAAAAATATCCACAAAATTTGGATGTTGAGTTACAAACCAAGAAACTGAATTTCACACAGTATCACAGTATCACCAAGGTTGGAAGAGACCTCAAAGACCATCAAGTCCAACCTGTCACCACAGACCCCATGACTAGACCATGGCACCCAGTGCCACGTCCAATCCCCTCTTGAACACCTCCAGGGACGGTGACTCCACCACCTCCCTGGGCAGCACATACCAATGGCGAATGACTCTCTCGGTGAAGAACTTTCTCCTCACCTCCAGCCTAAACCTCCCCTGGCACAGCTTGAGACTGTGTCCCCTTGTTCTGGTGCTGGTTGCTAGAGAGAAGAGGCCAACCCCTTCCTGGCTACAACCACCCTTCAGGTAGCTGTAGAGAGCAATGAGGTTTCATGTTAGACTGCTGTGAAAAAGAAATGTATGTGACTGAGAATCACAGGATCATAAAATCATTATAATGCAGGTTGGAGGGGAGCTGTGGAGGTCATATGATTTGACCTCCCACTCAGAATGGGTCCCATAGAGCAGGTAGTGCAGTAAAACCAGTCTTATTTATGTCCCATTTCTGGTATTTGCCACCTTTCTGGTAAAAAATATTCCCTCTGTTGAACTAGAGATCTCCATGCAAGTTGTGTCCATTGCCAGTTGTCATATCGTTGTGCATCTCAGAAGAGGCTCTCTCCATCTTTTTAATGCTTTTCTATTAGGTAGCTGGAGAGAGCAGTAAGATCTGTTCCCTCTGTTGAACTAGAGATCTCCATGCAAGTTGTGTCCATTGCCAGTTGTCATATCGTTGTGCATCTCAGAAGAGGCTCTCTCCATCTTTTTAATGCTTTTCTATTAGGTAGCTGGAGAGAGCAGTAAGATCTGTTCCCTCTGTTGAACTAGAGATCTCCATGCAAGTTGTGTCCATTGTCAGTTTTCCTATCGTTGTGCATCTCAGAAGAGGCTGTCTCCATCTTTTTTATGCTTTTCTATTAGGTAGCTGGAGAGAGCAGTAAGATCTGTTCCTACAGGAGCTACTTCTGCTTTCTAAATTGATAGATATTGGACTTTGCTGCCCTCCAGGCATTTTGTCTTACACCTTTAGTGATATTGAAGAGTAACTTTGGACAGAAGCTTTCTGCTTTCCCAGCAACCTTTTATTTCTGCAAAGAAATCCTATTTAAGGAAACCTCTTGTCCAAGGGGCTGACAGGCAATTCTGCTTATCCTCACCTACTTTTCACTTCTCATCCTCAAACTGAGGGCTGAGAACTGTAGTTGTCATTCTGAGCTTGTGGGATAGGAGAAGGAGATGGCTTTACCTCCCACATGCAGAGCTGCCAGGGTCAAATCTTTGCCACACTGAAGTTAGGAGGAGAATTCTGCCTGTCGAGGTCTTGTGGAAGAGTAGGAAGCAGGTAGCTGCTCTGTGTCTTGCAGGACCTCATTCATGATTCTGGTGGGAGATCCATACCATGAATGCCTGGAAACAGAGCTGGGGACTCGCAGACGACACATGAAGTAAAGAGACCTGATAGCTCTGCATGAGTTACAGCCCTGCACTGATCCTTGCACTGGGATCACACGTTGTTATTCCTTTGCTGAGCCCTCCTCATCTGTGATAACTCTCTCCTCCCTGCACCACTGGCCCAGCCAGGTGCCAACACTCCTGAGAGCTTCTGATGAAACTTTTATCTTATGCTCCCAAACAGGGCAGTTTCCCACTTGGAAAAACCAAAACAAAGCAACCAACCACAACAAACCCAAACAGAAAAACCCCAACAACCCCCCCCAATAAAACCAAACCAAACCAGAATTACCCAAAAAACCCCAAACAAACCCACCCCAAACCCAACCCCAAAGAAACAAACCAACAAAAGAAAGAAAGAATAAAAATATTTTGAAGACTCTGACAGATCTGGTGGAGCAGGTTAAGACTGGCTGCCAGTTCCACACTGCCCAGGGGATCTCGGGGCAGCCTTCTGGCTGCAAGCATGTGCTCTGTAACTGGTAGAGGGAAAATAACAATTTACAGGATTTCATTTTAGAGGGAGGTAAAAATTTATGGCCTGCCAGGCTGAAAATGCCTTTTTAACCTCTCTAGTCTCTGGTATCTAAAGGGAAGCAAAACTTGCATTGGATTAGGTGTCTCCTCCAATTCTCCTCGGCACTAGATGCAAACTCTTTGGTTGTATTACTGCAAACTGCGTGTGTGTGTGTGTCTATAGTCAAACATATACCTAAGCAATTTGCTGAGCAAGGCTTTAGTTAGATGCATGAGATCTCACTTCCTCAGCACAGGAAAAATATGAAGCTGTTGGAGTGGGTCAGAAATGGTCAGTGGAATGAGACACCTCTGCTGTGAGGAGAGGCTGACAGAACTGGGGGTGTTCAGCCTGGAGGAGGACCCAGGGAGGCTTACTGCAGCCTTTCAGCACTTAAAGGAGGCCTCTAAGAAAGATGGGGACAGACTTTCTAGTAAGGCCAGTAGGTACAAGGTGAGGGTTGATGGCTTTAAATTAAAGAAGAACAGAGTTAGACTAGACATAAAGAAGAATTTTTTTAACGATGGCAGTGGTTGGCTGTTGGCCTGATTGCCCAGAGAGGTGGTGGATGCCCAGTCCCTGGAAACATCCACGGTCAGGCTGGACAGGGCTTTAAGCAACCAGCTCTAGTTGAAGATGACCTTGACCACTACAAAAGGGGTGTGACCAGATGACCTTTAAAGGACCCTTCCAACCTAAATCATTTTGTGATTCTTTGATTCTTCTCCTGCCAGAGGGGCACTACAGGATACACGGGGGAACAGAGAACTTGCTTGGCCCTTGTGCTTCTCTGGACCTAACACTTCTCTTCAGGCTGCCATGACATGTGCAAAGTCACTAAAGTGACCTCACCTGGTCTTTAGTGTAGCAGCAGCATAGATCAGTTTGCACAGGGCTGGAACTCAGGCCAGGTTTACTCTGGATGAGGTAAGCTTCATTCTTCCTCGTGCTGTACATACAGCATATGCTCAAATCCCTGAAAAGTCACTTCATTCATATAACTGAACAAAGATATCAGGGCAGGGCTAACAATTCTTTTTCTTTTAAATAGCACTGGGTCTGTAACCCCTTCACTAGTGCCAGGCAGGTGGTTACTATGGGCTGGGTCTGTAACCCCTTCACTAGTGCCAGGCAGGTGGTTACTATGGGCTGGGTCTGTAACCCCTTCACTAGTGCCAGGCAGGTGGTTAATATGGGCTGGGTCTGTAACCCCTTCACTAGTGCCAGGCAGGTGGTTACTATGGGCTGGGTCTGTAACCCCTTCACTAGTGCTAGGCAGGTGGTTAAATATGAGCAATGAGATTTACATAAAGAAATGGACACCTGGAGATTGAGCAGGCACCAAAAACGTGTTCCAGGCATATCACATTTTTTGCTGAGCCTTTTTCATTACACTGGAGGCTAACCAAGAATAACTCCACGGCATCCAGAGGGATCAGAACTAGGTGACTGTGCTCGGTGAGCCCAGTGGACACAGTCTGAGTGCATTATTTTTATGTCACGCTCTGAAACTGTTCTTTTTTTCCCAGTTGCTCACCAAGCAGCTTTTTCTTGTTATAGTAAAAAGAATTTTCACTGATTCTTTCACGTTTTTCATCCTCAGCCTCCCTCTGAGTAAGTGCAGCAGGGGTGCCCTATTTTCAGGCAGGAAGACAAGAAAATGATCAGCAAGTGTCAGAGTTGAAGAAAACATCATCATTCCCTTGGTCCATCCCCTGGGAAAAGAATTCTTCCCTGATGCATTTTCCATGACTTTATTCAGCCCACTTTTTAAATAAATCAAGCCATTGATCTACATTAATCTGGAAATTGATTCACATTCCAAGGCTGAATGTACAACTGAAATGTCCTCTTGTTACTTCCCCACTATCACAGATTTCCCTGCTTCACCAGGATGCAGCAGCATGGGGTCAGTTGCTGGGAAGTGCTTTGAGATGAGCAGGCCTCCCACAGAATCTTGAGGATCTGAGGTTATAGAATCATTAAGACCTTTAAGATCACCAAGTCCTACCACCACCACCACGCTCTCCAAACCATGCTCTGAAGTGCCCTGTCTACATAATTTCTGAACAGCTCTGGGGATGGTGACTCCACTGTTTCCCAGGGCAGCCTGTTCCAACGCTTGACCACTCTCTCAGTAGAGAAATTTTCCCCAGTACCTAAGATAAACCTCCCCTGACACAAGTGGAGGTCAGTTCCTCTCACTCTAGAGCTTAATACATGCGGAGAATTTGCCACTTTTATTCCTGAGCATATTGCACTGTGAGTGACAGCGAGGCGGTGCTGCAACATGCAGGCAAAGAAAGCAACACCAGTTTGCAGAAGGTAAACCTTCTCTCTCATCTCAGAGAGGGATAACACCCCCCAGGCAGTGCTTTAAGATCACAATTTCTGTAACAGCAGCACCTTCTGGCCCCAGCAGAGATCATGGCTGCATCTGTTTGGAGCCATGGAGACATCTTGAGATCCATTTCTATTCCACAGTGTTTGTGCACTTACAGGAAAACTAAAATGATGGGAAGTTAAGTATTGCTTTCATCATTTTATAGAGTGGAGACAGAGGAAACAGAGCACAGAAATTGTTAACAAGTGTCCTAACCCAACCTAAAGTCTTGTACTCAGCATTGGTGAGGCCACAACTCGTGACTAGTGACAGAACAAGAGGGAATGGCCTCAAGCTGTGACTGGGTAGGTTTAGACTGGACATTAGGAAAAAACTTTCCCGGATGGAGTGGTCAGGCACTGGAATGTGCTGCCCAGGGAGGTGGTGGAGTCACCAACCCTGGGTGTGCTTAAAGGTCATTTGGATGTGGTGCTTGGGGCTATGGTTTAGGGGTGAACCTTGTAGAGCAGGGTTATTGGTTGGACTTGGTGATCCTGTTTGTTACCCCAGGCTGTGTGCATTGGCACAGAGGCTCTTCAGCTGTACCACCCTCTGAAGTGAACTCCCCTTGATTCCCTAGGGGTGCCCCAGTGCTTCGTCCTTGGCTTGCCTCAGGGCAACGAGTGGAGAGCCCTTGCTAGCATCCATCCCTCTGCCTCTGGTGAGCTGCCCCAATGTTTGTCACAGGCAAGCATGAGATTAACAACCCCTTCCCCCTTCCAATCTAGTTTAAAGCCCTATCTGTGAGCCCTGCCAACTCCTGCCCTGGAATCCTTCTGCCCCTCTGGGACAGGTGCATCCCATTGGTTGCCTGCAGCTCTGCTGCCTTGTAAACTGAGCTGTGATCATGAAATCCATGTGGCTTTCCATGAGAACACCTTCAGATGAACAGGAATGTCTCCCCAGCTCGTAAGTGGCAGGGCTACATTACACCCTCCCACCACTTTTTTCTATTTTTGCCCCTTTGTGTATTTTTCCCTGGGGAAAGATGTATTTTGAAGAGGAAGCAGCAGCAAATTTCCAGCTGACTCAGCTCTAGAGAAATTCCCCCAAGATCACATTTCTTTCTGTTCTGCTCTACATCCCAGTGTGTACACAGACTGTGGATTTGCTCAGTGGCTGTGTCCCTGCACGTTCACTGCTATGAGGGCTATGAGGGCTGTTCAACAGCTCATCTCCAGTCGCAGTGACTGTTTGGCTGCTCAGGCCAGACTCCTCCTTTCTGAAGCCAATCCACATACTTGCTGAGGTGATCCCTCCTGCTCTCACTAATCAGAAGAGTTTGCCATTGACTAGATCAGTTTGCATATGCTTTTTGCTCAGATTTGTTGATATTTCAAGGGCAAAATGTTTCAAAAGTAGAATTTTTCTTCATCTTTTTGGATGATGCTGAGATGCAAACAGAAATTTGTGCCCTGGTGAGAGTTCATTATAGTTCAAATAGGTTGTGATTGAGTTGGGTTTGCCTACAAATAGCAAGCAGAATGTGCTCAGTGTTTGAAGACTGCAGCTACACTTTCATGGGGGGGTTATATTTTAAAGTCAGTGTCTCCATGGAGGGACAGCAAGTAAGATTTTGACAGCCAGAAGCCCTCTGCTGTGCACTGGATACAAACCTGGAAAGAACTGAGAGGAAAAGCAATTTAGGTTTAGATCCCTTCAAGGGCACCATAGTGGGACACGTAGTCTTGCACCCAGAGCAAGGCACGTTGCTGTCTCTCCTTGTTCAGCATAATCTTACACAGCTGAGAATGTGAAGCTTGGGCTTCCTTCTGGATAAGCCCTGAAATCACTCTGGTTTTACTTTTGTCTATATTATGTATCAATTTGTCATCATCTCTCTGGTACAGGAAGAGGAGTTTTACCATCCATATCTTCCAGATGGGGAACCTGACACATGGAAATAAGCCAGAGAGGAACCAAATCTTACAATGCAATACAATACACCAGGTTGGAAGAGACCTTCAAGATCATCGTGTCCAACCCATCAACCAATCCAACCCACCCAAACAACTAACCCATGGCACCAAGCACCCCAGCAAGTCTCCTCCTGAACACCTCCAATGAAGGTGACTCCACCACCTCCCTGGGCAGCCCATTCCAATGGGCAATCACTCTCTCTGTAAAGAACTTCTTCCTAACATCCAGCCTAAACCTGCCCTGGCGCAGCCTGAGACTGTGTCCTCTTGTTCTGGTACTGGTTGCCTGGGAGAAGAGACCGACCCCTGCCTGGCTACAACCTCCCTTCAGGTAGTTGTAGAGAGCAATAAGGTCACCCCTCAGTCTCCTCTTCTCCAGGCTAAGCAACCCCAGCTCCCTCAGCCTCTCCCCATAGGGCTTGTCTTCCAAACCCCTCACCAACTTCGTTGCCCTTCTCCAGCAAGTCAACCTCCTTCCTAAACTGAGGGGCCCAGAACTGGACACAGGACTCAAGGTGTGGCCTAACCAGTGCAGTGTACAGGGGCAGAATGACCTCCCTGCTCCTGCTGGCCACACTGGTCCTGATGCAGGCCAGGATGCCATTGGCCCTCTTGGCTGCCTGGGCACACTGCAGGCTCCTGTTCAGCCTACAATCAGCCTACAATCAGCCATTGGCCCGCTTGGCTGCCTGGGCACACTGCAGGCTCCTGTTCAGCCTACAATCAGCCAGTACTTTCTGAGTTTCAGTCCATCATCTATCTATGAAGATTAAAGGTGGAGCTGTCCTCTAATGCTTCAGCAGCACAAGGAGGAGGCAGTCAGACAGCAAGCTTTTTCAACAGCAAGGGAACTCCATGGGAGAAAAAGCATTAGTTCAGTGCTGTCCAAAGGCAAGAGATAGGAAGTGGTTGCCACAACAGCCAGGAAACAGATAATATGGCATTCCCTGGATGCCAGGTTGGGGTGGGGTGTGTGTGGGTGGGAGAAACCCAAGAAGACACTAACCTGAATGTCATGTAAATTGTCCTTTAGTACAGAAAGCTTTGTGTTAGCTAACTTTGAAATGGATTCAATAAATCTAAATCATGTGCTTTCTGACCACACTGCTCAGCAGTGAGCTAATAAAAGATTACCTTGATACATTCTTTGCCACAGCTGTGGGTTAGAGTCACCAGTACAGGATCTCTTCCATCAGCGAGCTGCTCAGTAGTGCCAGGACTTCTGTGGTGAATTGGTGGTGACAGATCAATGCAGAGCCAGGTTAGAGCAGGGCTCGCTCTCTTCTTGCTTTGAGGCAGTTCTGTTGATTTAATAATTAAGCATGGTATGGTGATTGGATGAGCTGCCTGCAGATTGAGTCTGCCTCCAGAGAGAACAGTGACAAGATGCCCATGGTTTTTAATGCCCAGGACCTGTCTGAACTCGGCAAACAGGAAACAGCAATTGAAATGGCCAAGAAGTTTAGTATATGAATGTCTTTAAGAATTGAAAAGGGAAAGTCACATGAGGAAAGGCTGAGGGAGCTGGGGTTGTTCAGCCTGGAGAAGAGGAGACTTAGAGGGAACCTTATCATAGTATCAGTCAGGGTTGGAAGGGACCACAAGGATCAGCTAGTTCCAACCCCCCTGCCATGGGCAGGGACACCCCACACTAGATCAGGCCATCCAGAGCCTCATCCAAGCTTTTCTTATCACTCTCTACAATTACCTTAAAGGAAGTTGTAGTCAGGTGGGGGTTGGACTCTTCTCCTAGGCAGTTAGTGACAGGACAAGAGGGCATGGTATGAAGCTGTACCAGGGGAGGCTTAGGTTGGATATTGGGAAGCAATTCCTCACAGCAAGGCTGATGAGGCACTGGGGTGGACTGCCCGGGGCGGCGGTGGAGTTGCCATCGCTGGAGGTCTTTAAGTAAAGCTTGGCTGTGGCACTTGGTGCTGTGGTTTAGCTGATGTGGTGGTGTGAGGCATAGGCTGGGCTGGATGATCTCAGAGGTCTTTTCCAGCTTCAATAATTCTGTGATTCTGTGATTTCTGCAGTAGGGGCACTCATAAGGATCCATAAAGCCCTGGCCCAACCCTGTTTGAATGTTTGTTTTGCATGCCGAGTCGTTCCTGCCGAGGAGGTATCTGCTGTATTTCCTGCAGAACACCATTACATCTTCACTGCAAAGGTGGCTTGAAGCAGCAGCTGGACTGCAAAGACAGCTAGTCCTTGAGATGCTACATGCTGTTGAGATCACTGGGACATGAAGTGGTCTTGCTCTTGTGAGAACACTCAGTCAGAGATACCCTGTCACATGAAGATGGTACTAGGAAAACAAGAGAGCAGGGATGTCTGTTGGCTTGGAGGAGTTTCAGGATCTAAAGTTACAAGAGCACTCCTATCAGTACAAAATCTGCATGAAAATGTCTTCAGGATCAGGTTATGGGTGTATATGGTGACCCATGCTTTAATTTTTAATGATGTCTCTCCCTGTGGAGGTATCAGGTTTCTAGGAACTTCTCCCAGCAGGCAGCCTTGGTAAGCATGGTGTCATTCAAGGAGCTGCCAAGTTAAGGCAATGTCAAAAATGAATGCAAACACACCCAAGGAGATGATTTATGATTGCTGTCTATCTGCATATAACTATAATGTATCTTTCTTCTTCTGACCAGATGCTTCCTCTTCTCCCATAATCCAACCTTCAAAACATGTGGATGAAAGTGTCTCCATTTAGCTCTAAAGTCACAGGCCTAATGGATGCTCATAAAGGACATGGAGACAAAAGAATGTTTACTCGGGGTCAGTTCCACTGCCCTCATCATTTAATGGCAGAAGGAAGAGTGTCTTTTCTGGCCACACAACAAGAGCAGGCACAGCAGATGGGACTCCATTCCCAGCTCAGGCCCCAACAGAATCTCTTTTCAGTTCTCTGTAGAACTGATTTCCCCTGAGTTTCAAGCACAGATGGGCATGCAGTGGTCTTTTGCAAGTCCTTGTACTTTCAGAGAGCAACAGTCTCTACAGAGGTTGGGTGCTTTTGGTGAGGTCTGCAAAGCTCTGGACAGATGTTTTGGGTGTGTGACTGGGCCCCAGGGAAAGGGGTAAGTTGTGAATGTTGGATTCTCAAGGTCCCCAGGGTATCTAAATCTAGGGATAGCTCTCCTTGTCACTTTTAGGGGTCTGAAGAGCGCAGAAAGTTCGCTGTAGCTTCTTCCCTTGTGGTGAACCACTCCAGAGAGCTCATTCATGTTAAAAGTAGCAGAAAATGGAAGGGTTGAGAGAGGCGACTGCTTACACCGACACTTGCTGAAAGAAGTTGAAGTGGAAGGACAGTCCCAGGAGCTTCTTTGCTAGAATCCCTGCAAAACATAATTACATCTTCACTGCAAAGATGGCTTGAAGCAGCAGTTGGACTGCAAAGACAACTGATTGTGGTTGCAGCAGCAGGTAGGAGACCAAGCCCAGCCATATACCAAGAAGTGTGGGGTTGAACTGGCACACGTGGCTGCTTGGAAGGTATCTGGAAAATCCCTCTGAGACTACTCATTTTTATGGGGGATGTGTGCATTCCTGTGTATCACAGCTCCAGGTGAGGTCTGAGCCATGCACCCCTCACAGCTGCTAGCGGTGTCTCAGCAGACTCCTGTTCACGGAGTTTACCTGGTCTGCACCACACAGCACTGCTCCAGAGCAAGCAAATCCCCAGGAGCCTTCCAGGCAGTACTGCCTCAGTACAAACCTCCCCTCTCTTGTCTTCTGATGATGATGTCGCCTGACCCGTGCTTCAGCAATTCTCATGAAGCCTGGATATGTTTCAGGGAAAGGAAAACAAAACTCAAACAGCAACAAAACTACCTTGACTCACCCAGGCAGGACTAGGAGGTCTGGAAAGGTCATTTCCTTCTGCCTGCTTCGTTCTGGCATCACGTATCAGACCGGAGCAGTTTTTGACTAAGAGGTGGAAATTGTATTGCCTTTAAAATAGTGAGGTCTTACCAAACCCAACCCAACCCACCCGAAACAAAACCCCCAAACCCTAAAAATTCATGTCCTGAGTTTTCAGTCCGCAGCTAGAATTCTGACTACTTGTAAGTTTTGCTGGTGAACTTAAATGAACTTGAAATCTGCCCTCAGCTCTGGCACTGGTGTGTCACTGATGAGGAGCAGTAACTGACAAAAGAGATACCCTGAGTGCACCAGGACCATGCTGCCCCAGCTGAAAGTATGATTGACACTTATTATTACTCGAAAAAGCTCAGTGGCTCAAACCTGTGTGCTGGGAAACCAGCAGCTTTTTGTCGCATTCCCAAGATGGAAAGGCAGCTTGTGGGCAATGTTCTTTTTTTGGCAGACAACAACACAAACCTACTGTCACACCTGCAAGCCAAGGGAGAAGCAGCAGGAGCGTCCTGGTGTCGCCTGATCTCTGATCAAAAGTGGCATTTTAGATTTCAACAGATCTTTATTTTGCTAGGAGTTTTTTTTTATTGCCTCTCACCTTCAGTTTCTTCTTGTTCAAAACATCTTGCTGACACCTTGTGAGATTTTGGAACAAAAGCTTCTGAAAGCCCATCAGCATCTCTGACGCTTTCATGGCTTGCAGAGCTTGCTCGAGAGGATTGCTCTAGTGTGGCCTTTTACATTATTGGACTGCTCTGTATGTCTGGAAAGTGCTGAAGTCGAGGTCTATGACACTGCCCCTCAGTGACCTCAGAGGACCAATTCAATGCAAGATCACAGGATCACAGTCTCACAGTATCGCTAAGGTTGGAAGAGACCTCGAAGATCACGAGTCCAACCTGTCACCACAGACCCCATGACTAGACCATGGCACCAAGTGCCACATCCAATCCCCTCTTGAACACCTCCAGGGACGGTGACTCCACCACCTCCCAGGCAGCACATCCCAATGGCGAATCACTCTCTCAGTGAAGAACTGTCTCCTCACCTCCAGCCTAAACTTCCCCTGGCGCAGCTTGAGACTGTGTCCTCTTGTTCTGGTGAAGATATGTAAGAGGTCTTCTCAATTACTTTTTATTATTCATTATAACTCTAGCACCAGAGAATTAAAAACCAGCCAAGACAAGATGCCTGGATTTGGTGTGGGAAGGCAGACTTGCCTGGGTTAGAGGTATTACACAGATGATGCAAAAGGGAGAATCCCAAGCTTGGGAAAAGCCTCTTAGTCCCTTCTGGTCATTTATCTCCTAGTCTCGCTGTTGGGTTTGAGTAAGTGTATGATATGGTCTTTTACTTCAGGGTAGATTTAGGTCAGGCATTAAGGAAGAAGTTATTTACTATGAGGGTAGTGAGACATTGGAATGGATTGCCCAGACAAGAGGAACCCATGTTCCTCATCCCTGGAAATGCTTGAGACTGGGCTGGATGAAGCTTTGAGCGACCTGGTCTAATGAGAGCCCCTCTCAGTCTCTCAATGGAGAGCCATGAGGTAGATCAGGGAACTTGGACATCACCCTTATCATGTGAGCCTGAGAGACCTGGGGTTGTTCAGTCTCAAGAAGGCTGAGAGGGGATCTCATCAATGTGCATAAATATCTGAGGGGTTGGTGTCAAGTGGAGGGGGCCAAGCTCTTTTCAGTGGTGTGGTCAGGACAAGGCACAAGAGGTACAAGCTTGAACACAGAAGATTTCATCTCGACGTGAGGAGAAACTTCTTTACGGGGAGGGTGATGGGGCACTGCCTCGGCAGGTTGTGGAGTCTCCTTCTCTGGATATATTCAAAACCTGCCTGGTTGCATTCCTGTGTGGACTACCCTAAGGGGTCTTGCTTTGGCAGGGGGGTTGGACCCAATGATCTCTGGAGGGCCCTTCCAACCTCTAATGTACTGTGATACTGTGATATTCCACTGTACAAACTTCCCAAGGATCTAAGCATAGCTGGTCATAGTCTGGAACATGCTGATAAGTTTATCTAAGACAGTCTTAGATGTACCAAAAGAAAGATTTTTTTAAGTTGTTTTTATACTGAAAAAAGGAAACATAAACTAATAAGGGTTTGCTGTGGTCTGTCAGTCTGCAATGATCTATGCTGAGTCTTGAAGGTCAGAATCTGTCACATTTCTGAGCTGACATTTTGGGAGCATTATTTCTTCATGAAAAGTTTTAAGTAAATTTAACTTTCCATCTCCTTTTGTCATGCAGCAAAACCCCTGGGTTTTTTTTCAAACTGGGCAGCAAGCCTTTATTTCTATTGTTATCATCATCATCATCATCATCATCATCATCATCATCATCATTTTCCCATGTGTTTCTGGCTGTGTAATTTAGTTCTGACACATCCCAGGACCAGCAGGCTCAGTAGCCAGTGAAGATACAAGGCTGTAAGTGACTGGGAAGGTGTGGATTTGGGATAACTCCCATCACAGGCTGGGTGCTGTCCTTGAGTCATCTTTCCATGGTTACATCAATCCTTCAACTTTTTGTACTATTTTTCCCCTTTTGCTCTCATCCCTGCCTTTCAGGACCTCTTTAGGTCAGCAAGTTGTTCAATGCAACCATGACTCAGAGTGCCTCTGTGATCTGTAAACCGATGGAAATAGCATGAAGTGCTAAGGCAGGTCTCTGGACACAACTAGAAAGAGCAGAAGTGCTTGGCACATCATCTTGGCCAAATCCAGCATGGCAGAAGCCAGTCATTAGTGGAGCCTTTGCTTATGGAGACACATCCCCAGTGATCACAAATTTCTGCTCTAAATATAACAACTACCTTCCCCTAAGCAGGAATCAAGGCTTGGATGTAGTGTAGTGTGTGCTGTAGCCCAGGGGTCTCAGTATCAGGGCAGCCATTAGGGCACACGTTCAGCTGCAGATGCTGAGGGCAGCAGCATCATATGCCCCTCTCTGGACAGTGAGTACCATCTTCCCACCTACAAACCTCCAGTGGAGAGCCTAGACACTCTCAGGGGCTAAATTTTTGCAGGACATCTCTTTGAAGTCCCTCGTGTATGCACCCAGGCAGTGTGTACTCATCACAGCCCAGCCCAGGGCAGGGAATGCATACCATAGCCTCTCTATATAGCTGATCTGAGATGAGGCTAGTGTCCTGCTGGATCACCCTGCATGACTGAAAAGCTTCTGGGATGAAAGGGGTGGGTACACAACATACACACAGATGCCCAAGTATGCTGTGGGGGGTTTGGCACCTTGATTGGAGCAGAGTCATTGAAATGTTGGAGGTCCAATTTGTTTATGAATTAAATCTCTTGATAGCAGCTAGAGCTGCTAAGTCTTCTCAAGCTTCTCACAGAAATTGGACTGTGAATTATCTCCTCCCTAATGTTTTACTTCAGGTTCTTAAGTGCATTGAAATTGGTATTTGCCCTGTGTAACCTTATGCTAAGGGACCAGTTAGCCTCCATCTCCAACTCTGCTGGTTAATGAAGTGAAGCAGGCACTGAATAATGTAAGACATTCCCTCTCCCACACCTCTCCATTAATTCTGCCTGGTACCTACAACCTTTTCTACCGACTCTAGCTGGCAAGATTTCCACCCCCTTCCCACCTCAGATCTGCTATCTGCTCAGAATTATAGAATCATAGAATCTCCTTAAGATTCTCCATTCCAACCATAACCTAGCATCTTCCTGTACACACTGCTGGAACATGCCCCTGAGCTGCTCACCCAAACGTCTTTTAAATACCTTCAGGGATGGTAACTCCACCACTCCCTGGGCAGACTCTTCCAGAACCCAGTGACCATTTTGGTAAAGAATGTTTTCCTAATACCTAATCTAAACCTTCCCTTATGCAACTTTCTTCTCATCCTATTACTTGTTACCTGGGAGAAGAGGCTGGCCTCCACCTTGCTACCATCTCCTTTCAGACAGTTGTAGAGAATGATGAGGTCTCCCCTCCTCTTCTCCAGGCTGAACACCCCCAGGCACAGAACTTGTGTTCAAGACCTCTCACCAGCCTCGCTGCCATTCTCTGGAGCCACTCCAGGACCTCAGTGTCCTCCCTGTAGTGAGGGGCCTAAACCTGAGCACAATATGCAAGGGGTGGCCTCACCAGCACCCAGTACAGGGACACAATCACTTCCCTGCTGCTAATGACCACACTATTCCTGACACAAACCAGGATGCTGTTGGTATTCTTGGGCACACTGCTGGCTCATATTCAGCTGGCTGTTGAGCAGTCTCCCCAGCTGCCTCCCTGCCAAGCAATTTTCATGCCACTCTTCCCCAGGCTCGTAGCATTGCACTTGCCTCTCCGCTATACACTGCATGTATGCCCCAAAGCACTCCCTCCATGGGCTCTGCTCAGGCAAACACCTAAGTTGTTTAGCTGGAAAGGCTGCTTCTGCCAACCACCTTGGAATTAGGGATCTGCAGAGCTTTTCCCTGTTTAGGAGACACAGAATAACATTTTCCTTCTCATTTGGTATCTCCATACTAGGACAATGTGGTGTCTGTTGGAAAAAGAGGATGTGGGTACACTGCCTGAGAGGTTATATTGAAGACTGACAGGCCTACTTACCGACAGCAAATGACAGCCCTGTTATAGATGGATTTTATCCAGGTGAAGAGGTAAAAGCTTGGAAGATATTTGTTTGATATTTTACTGGAGGGGTATTGCCATTACTCATAACAGAATCCCAGCAAGTCACTTCCAGACAGGCAGGATATGGACACTAAATACACCACCAGAGGACAAAGGGTGCCTTGGTGCTCCTGCATCCTCTAAACCCCAAGCATTTGCCCTCAGACCCTTCAGTTTAATTCAATGAGTCAGCAGGTGACAGGGTTGGAAACACATTTTGTGTTAAAAAAGAGAGAAAGAAGTGGATGTTCAACATAGATTTGACACTCTTGGTACTTACATGTGGTGATGCCTGGGACAATGAAGCCTCCTTCTGTGACTTTGAAGATAGTGTACAACCCCTTTGTCCTCCTGTTACTGCAGGTGGCAGGGGGAAAAAAGGAGAAGGTGGCAAGAAGCCCCTAAGGAATATGTTTCCTTGGAGTCCAGCATGACTTTTGTTCGGACCAGCCTGTCAGGGCAGGTAGGTTGGATGGAGGTCAGACAGGCTTTAACAGTGCCACTGGTTCATTTCTGCCGCAGGCTGGGACTGTGTGTAAGCTGTTAGAGGTGGTTTTAACCCCAGGTTCTCAGCATCTTTGTGCTTATATGATTAAAGCCCACCCCAGAGATTTGTAGCTCAAAGATATCTGCAAATTGTAACATATAGCTGATGCCCTATTACATTTCTAGACTCTACTGCAAGGCAGGTTTGGGCACTGTATGGAAAGGAAGCCAGTAAGAGGCTTAGGTGAAAATCACTGCATACATACTAGAGCAAGCCCACAAATTCAGGCTAGTTTAGCCTGAGACATTAGTTACCAGTTGCTGTAGTGTAGGGGCCAGCTGTGTATTGCCTTTTTACTGATGTTTTAACAGTCCTATTACTATTACACTAATACTATAGTAAACCTAATTCATTTTCCCTGGTTGCCACCACCTGCTTCTGCTTAGATCAAGGGCTAATGAGCATTTGACAGTAGTTAATGAGCTTCTGCAGCAAGCATTTCAATTTCTTCTCTGACTAAAATTAGTTATCTCTTCTGGGCACCATACTCTGCCTCCCTGGGATATTTGGCACCATTAATTCCTCAGGGGCGGGGAGGAATCATCTCCATCAGCAGCAGTGGGTGCCACCCCCAACAGCTGTCCTGCACTGAGCAGGGTAGCTGTGCCCTTGTCCAGGCTAAAGACTGGCTCTCTGTAGGTGTTTCACTAGTGACATGACCAACCCAAGCAGCCCCTGCTCTGCAGTTGTGGTGTCACTTTCTTTGCAGCTTTGCAGCGGTGTTGTTGGCAAGCCCTGTTCTGGCAGGGCTGTTATGGTAACTACTCCTGCATTGTCCAAGATTTTTTGATAATGAAGATTGCTGTACAGATTGCTGGTGAGGAAAAGGATCTGATGTGAGCCCAGAGATTCAGGAACTCAATGACCGTCTGCTTCCTCCCCCAGAGGCGACACAGACACCCAAGTGTCTTTGCCTTGATTATAGTGAAAGGAATCTCTTGCAGATGCCAGCTAGGCAGTGTCCAGTCCTGGAGCTCTCAGCATAAGAAGTACATAGACCTGTTGCAGTCAGTCCAGAGGAGGGCTATGAAGATGATCCGAGGACTGTGGCAACACTTCTATGAAGCTTTCTTCATAGAAGCAGCTCAGTTCAGCCTGGAGAGGAGAAAGCTCCAGGGAGACTTTGTAAAGGCCTTTCAGTACCAAAAAGGGGCCCACAGGAAACCCAGAGAGGGGCTTTTTACAAGGGCTCATAGTGATATGATGGGGAGTAATGGCTTTGAACTGAAAAGGGTGGATTTAGATAAGATGTAAGGAAGAAGTTCTTGACTATGAGTGTGATGAGACAGTGGAACAGGGTGTCCAGAGAGGTTGCTCCCTGGAAGGTTGCAGACCAGGTTGTACAGGGCTTTGAGCAACCTGACCTAGTGGAAGATGTCCCTCCTCATGGCAGGGGGGTTGAAACTAGATGTTTAAGGTCTCTTCCAACCCAAACCAGTTTATGATTGTATGAGATGACACACTTTATGCCTGGCCAAGGCAACAGACTATCAAAGTTTGCAAAGTTGCCTGAATTAATAGTCACAGCATGTCTAGGTTCCTGTGATTTTAGTTATTTCCTGCTTCCCAGGCATTTTGTAAAGATTGGGTTTGCAGAATATAGTCTGGGAAATAAGCTCAGGCTTGCCTAGAGATAGGATGATGATGAAGAAAGTATTTTAATAAGAGATGCTTCTCTGTGAAGGAGAGCCCACCTACAGACTGCTTGGTACAGTGTTGCTCAGGAAAGCAGCTTCACTGTGTTGCTGGGGTCGTTGGAGCAGTAACTTACTGCTGCGAAAAATCTCTCAGGACATAGCTGGCAACTCAAATGAAACTTCTTGTTGCCCTAAGTTGTGTTCATCTGCATTGCAATGTGAACTGTTTTTGGGATTCTCTCCCTCTTCTAAATCCAGTGGAGAAGTGTAAAGCATCCCCATGAGTGTTTAGATGATTAGCCATGCCTGTGACAGCGTGTAAAACTCTGTCCACAGAGTTTTTCTCCCTGTAGTGTCAGTTGTGGCTCCCAGAGCCATATGGAGGCTCTGTGGTCCTCTGCAGACTATCTGTGCGTCGCAAGCAGTGTCAGGGTCATGTTTCTGCCTCTGCTGGAGAATGACAATATTTACATGGCCTCCCTGGAGCCCACAAGCCATCTGCAAAGACATGCTGGAACGGCCAAAACCCAAGTTTGCTGGGCTGCTGGGACTCCACAGCACAACTGAGTTTATGCTCCACTAGGCTGCTCACTAGCGTGTCATTACAGTTCTTATCCCAGTGGCTGTGATGCGTGGCAGAAACAGGGAAGAATGGTTTAATTAAAAAAAAAAGCTCTGGTAATGATTCACCAGGATGCTGCTGCTACCCAACACACAGTGCCAGTGTGGTAAGGAGAAAGTGGCAGCACTTCATCCAAGTGAACCTTCATGGTGGTAAATTCCATGTCAATGTTAAGTCAAAACCAAACCAAACCAAGGAGTGCAAGAAGTTTCTGAGTGATCCTGAGTGATTTCTCAAGGCACCATCACACATCCAGACTCGTGTCTGTCTTGTGTGACAGACGCGGCGGTGTCTCAAGACTTATTCAGAGCATCTTCATTCTCTGTTACTATTCTGCTTTAAGGAAAAAAGACAAATTATGCCTTGTGAAGAAGCCATTTGCTATAAAGTGTAAAAATGCTTTAATATTAATATTTTATAATAAAATTCATGACATATTTATAAACACTCTATCAAGCATTTACAACTGAGCCACAGCTGAGAGCTTGGATCGGAATAAATAAGCGAGGACACAGCTAGTATGAAATATACATCTTGCTTTTTATAACTGTGTGTGCTTTATTCTTACACAAATGGAATGGATGCGCAGAGTATTTACACACAACAGGAATGTAAGCTGGACAGGGTGTTTTGTAAACTCCAGATTTCTGAGTACCCCACACTACAGCTGGGCTGAGAAACAGCCTGCTAAAGAGACGCGCGCCGGCCAGCCTGCCGGATGGAGCAGCCCGCTGAGCACAGGCCGCTGCACGTGGAAGTCTGGGCTGGCCCCTTCGAAGTCAGGATCACAAATCCAGAAATGAGAAGGTTGGTGTCCCACTAAGAGCCAACAGTGCTGCCTTTTTTGTATTTTAAAAATTTTTTTCCTTTTTTTTTTCCTTCCCCCCAAGAATCTTGCCTAGGATGCTGACTAATGCTTATTCCCAGAAATGCAGTTTTACACCAGGGCAAGTTGCCTGTGCTGCAGGTCAGGGCCAGATGGCAGAAGCTGCTAACATGGTATGAGGGATAATAGATAGTGTCCCGTGCTCTTCACCGTAAAGACAGAGTCTCACAAGGGCCAAGGGGGCAGTGGTTCCTATTGCTCTTGGGGAGATGTCAGTGGGGCTGGAGCCTTCTGAAAATCTGGCCACGGTATTTGTCCCATGGGGTGTCTCTTTGTTCAGCAATTTCACAGCACCTACCTCAAAAGGATCCTGGTCCATGACTTAGCCCTCTGGGTGCTACAGTAATATAAGCAGTAAATAATGATGGAAGGTTCTGAGCTGCTGTTTCATGATGTGGCCTTGATGTTCTACACTAATGCTAATAATCTGCTGTAATGAGGAGCACCGATGTGTGACTTCAGGTGGGGCAAATGGGATGGACTCCACTGAAATCAAAAGAGTGACCATGAGTTACATCAGCTGAGGATCTAGGGTAGATATACGCCAAACACGTTTCCGATGCTATTTGCCGTTGGCTTCGATGCTGATTTGTGCCCTAGAATGGGAACCTTCTTTTTAATGTGATGACCTCATTCTTACTTCTGAATTAATTTTCAAGGTGCTTGATTTTTAATGGAATAGGAAGAGATATTTATTCCACCAAGGCATTTCACCAAGGCTCAAGCCCATGCCTTGGTGGACTACGTTTATTCTACTGAGGCTCGAGCACATGAATGCAGTTGCACAGTGAACTGCACGCATTACGTGGCAGACAAAATGTTCAAGAGAAGGAAAGCAGAGATTAAAATCTGTGAAGAGCAACAGACCGCTTTCTGTGAACATAGCAGGTATTATGGCTTTAAGTCTGCACCTTAAAAAGAAGTTTGAGACTTTTAGCATTAACATTAGTTTTCCTATGAATATCCTCATGTGTTGTCACTCTCTGAATCCTCTGGTCAGAGATAAAACTAAAAAAACCCAGAAAATAGAAGAAAGCCAAAACAAAAATACAAACTGACTGGGTGCTGATGAGCAAACAACAGTGGAAGTGTAACATCAACAACTTCTCCACAGAAAACTAAAGTAAATAGGTAGGTGGATGTTGTATAGCTAGGCCACTGCCACTGGCTCATGGTGGTTGTTAGCTCAGGTTCCACACTGCTCTCCAGGATGAGAAATTCAACATTTCAGTGCAGCGGAGAGATTTCTTACCCATGACTTTCACAGGGTGGTTTCTAGGACCCTATCCACGCCAGAGCATCAAACCATGCTAGCTACAAACACAGTTACATCACAGAATATTTATCTAGTAACAGCCTTTACTACCAAAGAAATTACAAAGCGCTAGCATGGACAGGGTACCTCTGTAGGAAGGGGCAACTGAGCGAGAAAGAAGCTCTTTCAGAGGTTGATGGTCAAACTGTAAGACCAGTTAAAAAGTGCCATTTCACTGAGCCCTGTTAGCAAGCTCTCAATGAGTCAGTGCACGGAAGGTGTTTTGTGGCAAGAAGAAATAAACAGATTGCAGTACTGCACATCTGCACAAAGCTAGCAAGATGGCATTGTGATCATTCATGGGTGGACAAAAAAGAGGTGATAATTTTGGTTCTGCTTAGACCCTACGGTGCTACACACTGTGCCAGAACATGAGAAATAGCACCAGGGGTGTGATCTGGCACTTTTCCTAAAGGGTCTAGCATTTGCATTGTCTCATGTTGAGATGCTCGCAATTCCTTTACATGGACACAAAAGGAATCCCATTACGCTAAGCTGTGCTAGCGCCAGTATGCTCTCAGGTGCCAGCTGCTGTGGGTTGTGAGTTTGGACTTCTCTCTTTTGATTTTTTTCACCAAATATAATTTTCTTATGTTTCTCTTCCTCCTCCCACTACCACCCAGTATGATCTGAACAGCTGCAGTGCAAAAATGAACTGCAGCTCTGAGGATGCTGAAACACGAAACACAAAATGTCAATGCACAAAACAAATGGGAGTACAAGTCCTAAGGGGTTTAAATAAGACTTCTCACTGCTTCTCTTGGTGTTTAGTTTTTAAATACATGTTTTATTTAAAAAAAAAAAGGAAAAGAAAACAAAAACAAAATCAAAAGAGAAGTGCAATGGCAACTCTAAATTGGAAGCACAAACAACAGACGGGGGAAATAAATAATGTTACTACAGTAACCAAGGACTGATGGAAAAATTGATTGTACTCAGCCATAGTGTTACTGTTCACCATAAAGCACAGCACATGACGAAGCAAAACAGTTACTAGTAGGATAGTACCATAAAGGGCTGCATGCTGAACTAAGAAACAAAGAAGCAGATGTGATCGATTGCTTAAAAACAGAGCTGAAAACTAGAATGAAGTTCCTGCTTTAGGAGACTTGGTTTTCCAGGTCTGGTGGCTATTCCCAACCTGTGGCAACAGTGTTTTGCCAGCATGGAAAAAATTCCACGGCTTCCGAAGATCTGGGGTCACTCTGTGGATTTCTGCAGAATTATCCAAAGTCAAAGCTTTCATTCATTTATGTTTTGTAAAACAAAATAGTTTCTAGCCCTTCTGATGACAAAGCTCTTTTGGAGACTTAACTGAAACCCTTCTTTGTAAATCTGCGCTGGCCAGGCAAGAAGAATAGTGCTAAAAGAAGTGTGAACTTCTCCAAGTTATCATAGCAGGGCAGTAAGTGAGAGGCGACCTCAGGGCCACCAAGACGCCCATGTTTTTCACCCTGTCACTGCAGGTGGCTGCACTGCAAGCATCCAGCTCGTCACGCTCCGGGCGGAGGCTGGCTGGGGGTACCTGGCAGCTTGACAGGGTACAGGAACCTAAGCTTCCCATAGACTAGTAACCAAGGAGTCTGTTTAGCGTTTGCCCTTAAACAGCCTTCACTAGTAGGGTTACTGTAGCCACCAGCTCAGCGCTGGACTCCTGCGATGCAGCGGGCAGGAGAGTGTGGGCTTTATAGAAACTTGGTCCAGCAGCAGCAAAGGTAATTCAGTTTCCTGTCATAGTATCTCTTACAGCTGTCCCCTTGTATGGCAGAGTGAAGAATGGCATCAGCACACACAGAAAGGGCGATGTACAAGGAGAAAAAAATACCTTGCTCTCCCTTTCCGTGCACCCCAAACTGCAATTCCACAGACTTTCCCCAAATCCCTCACAATCTCCATTGCCTCAATTTTTGCTTTTAGGACCCTTGTGGACTGTGAAATGAATGAAGATACAGCTTAGTTGGTGACCTGCCTGTCTACAAAGAGAGGAAAGATCCAATGCTTTTGGTGTTTCCTTTAAAGAATCAGGAAGAATCATACAACATTTTAGGGTGAAGCATGACTCCCCCTCCAAGAGAGAAATAATTAACTACATTCAAGCACTGACATTTTGCTTCTGAAGAATTACCTGTTTCAGTTTAAAGATGCATTATCCTTCTGTGTTCAGAAAAGGTCCTACAGGGCAGCAAGTTCAAGAGATCTTTCCACAGGAGTTCATCGTGATTAAATAGAGGCAAGGGAGAAGATTAAATTGAGAGAAGAACAAGCTGGCAACTACAATTTAAGGAGTTATTTTCCTTGTCATTAATAATAGAGAATCTGTTTTGCAAAAAGGATAATGCAGCTTGATGGTCCTCTTTACATTTTACAGTCACACAAGGGTGTAAATATTTAATCTGTCAATTAATTAATCTTTACAAAATATCTCACAAAAACATTTTTACCTATAGAAATTAGTTTTTATACATCAATATACTTTTATTTTTATAAATTATTCCATCTTTAAGTGCCTTCTATCAATATAAATGATAAAATAGACAATCAAAAATGTTAAAGCTTTTCCCAGTTGTATCCCTCCTTGTCAGCATAGGTGCTGTGAATCCTCACGGATGTGCTTCCGCGTGTGAATGTGTCTGCGTGCACGTGTGTGTGATGTGAAACGCTTCCATCCGTCCTCTCCCACCCTGCAACTCCATCCAAATGCACTACACTGCTGTTAGCTCCTGACACAATGGTGTTTCCAAAGGGGAGAAAAAGAAATGCTTGACTTGGTTTCAGAAATTAAAAGATGTGCATAGTTACCAAAGTCGAGGTGTACCAACTACAAATGTGCAACGACAAGCTTAGGCTCGGACTCACCTCCCGGTCAAGTCAAAGAGCATCCGACCAGTGACTTCAGTAGGAAGTGGACCAAGTACTCTGAGCTTGATTTTGCAAGGTGCATGTGGCCCTGATCTAGCAAAATGCTTAAGCCCGTGCTTAGCTTTGAGCACACGAATAGTCCTACTGGATCTGATGGGACTGAACGGCATAGGGTGGGGTCACCAGTGACTCCAAGTCAACGGGCTACTTGTGTAGGAACTGGGGTCAAGTGCTGAGCGCCTTGCAGGATCAAGCCCTATATGAGATTCAAGACCTGGGAACTTCTCTTTAAAGCAATCAACACACTGAGCTCAGCCATTGAAATCGATCAAAATGTCCACATGGGCACAGGAGGTGGCTAGCTCCCCTTGGCAGAGAGTCTCCATGTCAAAAGTTTATACCTACAACTTGTGCTCTGAGCACACAACAGATTTGCTTTATATGGTAGAAGTCTTTTTGTTCCTACCCTTTGACCCATCAGTGTCCTTCATGGCTTCAAACACTTTGTGTTGTACATTCATCAAAATTCACATTGACTGCAAAGAACATAAATGCAACAAAAACAGGAAAGCCTCCAAATAGTATATTATAGTTTTCTTCTAAATATTCTTCCGCCGTAATCAGAGGTGCAGTGGCTAATTTATAATTTTTCCTTTGAAGGAATCCAGATGAAAGGCCCAGATTGTTCTTCAATTACAAGTTTGCATTGATTATATATATCTTCTAAGCTATCTCCTTGGACAATAGCTGCAGTAAGAAAACATATCAATACTTCTTTCAGTTGATATATCCTACAGCATCCAGTGTCAGCAGATTGTCATTGTACTCACAGATAAAGGAATACTAGAGCACCGTGATGTTGATTAGGGAAAAGTCATACACCCCGTGGATGG
The DNA here is from genome assembly GCA_015227895.2 of Colaptes auratus. Taxonomy (NCBI): domain Eukaryota; kingdom Metazoa; phylum Chordata; class Aves; order Piciformes; family Picidae; genus Colaptes; species Colaptes auratus. The sequence continues at coordinate 29,233,777 of CM037631.1, forward strand.
CAGCCAAGTTCAAACCAGTGGCACCTTCCCACGACAGAGACCCATCCCACTAAGCTGGTTAGTTTAGAGAACTGGCAGCCCTGTCCTAAGGGAGGGCAGCACGCTAGATTCACACTGTTGCAACTCAAGCTTTAAATCAAATTTAGAAACTCCTTGAGCAGCGAGTAGCAGCAGATTTACAACCTATTCTTTCCCTGACCTAGTTACAACAAACTCAGACTTGGCTGCAAAAGTTAACTAGATCAGGCTCAAACTGACAGAAGATAAAGCAACTGCAAGAACAAAGCAGAGCATCTATACCCTCCAATTCCTTGTCCCTGCAGCAGAAATCTGGGACTGCGGCTCAGATTGTGCGCGCTGTCAGCACGTGGAGGGACAGCTGGGAACTTGTGAGTGTTAGCCACAAATACAAGTCTCCGGAGTAGGGAACAGCCTCAGCCTGCCTGAAGGAAATGCTGGGGCTCAGAGCAGGTCTTAAATCTTGCTCTTTTCCCTCCATGATCCACAGCTTGAGCTCTTGCCTTAGGCTAGTGAGGAAATCTTTGGTCTGTACAAATTCAATGATGCAACATTTTTGCTGACTTCATTAAAAGCATTTTGGGGCCAGGAAAAGAATCAGATTAATGCAAACTTATTCCCTCAGAGCATCAACCTTCTGAGGACTTGAATGCATCAACTGCCCTTGAGTATTAAGGCAAATAATAGACCCAAGCTAGGAGTCCTTACTGAGGGCACACTGCACGGGACATGCACTCTAGGCTAGGATGAGGAGCGAGAGCTTGGTAAAAAAGTGATTTTTAATAACATACCTGTAAAATATTCTCCAAACTCTTGTTCTAGTTTAATTGCTCGGTCGTAGGTTTTCTTCGCTTGCTCCTCTGTGAGACGTTTGTTCATTTCCCTGCAAATTCAGAGGAAGTCATCAAGCAGTTGAGATTCAGAAGAGTTGTCTAAAAGGTATGTTCACCTGAGGCACAGATGGACTGGAAATGGCACCAGAAGCAGGCTAGTCCCTAACCCCATGTGCAGTTTCAGGATTTTAAGTGCAAATTGATTCTTTTATAGTTTTCCAGAACTTTCCCAGACTATTGCTCTGCAAAACTTTTGATTGTGGGTTCACCACTCTACATTGCCCAATGAAATATGAGGTGCAAATCTGGTAACTGCTAACTGAGACAGACTTGTGGTACCAGGAAGCCACAGACAAGTCTGGGAGCCAGAAGGTCTTAAAGTCCGGGCACTCAGAGCACTCCTGCTTCCAGAGCTGAAACTCCTTCAGGAACTTCCCTATCTCCCAGGCCCACAGCTGGCTGTCTCTGAACGAGATTGTCCAAGGTGCTGAAATGGAAGTTATGTTTTGGTTGAGGTTGGGGTGAGGGAGATGAAAAGATGATTAATGGCAGGGTTCAGCACAGTGAGACTCCTGACCCTGTAGGAGGAGGAGTCGTTGTAATCCCTGCAGGGAAGTCCCCAGAGGAACCCAGCATGTCTTCCAGTGATATTCAGGTACAGGCATGAATTCCAGATAATCATGAGAAATCAAACTATCTTTCCAGCAGGAAGAGTTGAGTTTTTTAATCTGTGTTCTCTCTCCCAGTGCTCTCTGGTTAACTATAGAGCTGCCCAGTCAAGTGTGTCGTGTAGATTAAAAAATACACAAGGTACAGGTAACGCAGACCCACGGTGTCAGAAACATCTTGTTCTTGCCAAGGTTGCATTATTTGGTGGAACATTTCTGCTTTGACAGAGGCAGTATTTAATAGCACGAAGAAATGAATTGTCTTGCCCAGGCATGCTCAGCTTTTAATACCACTGTATACTTTCAAGGAATCAAGTTCATACTCATCCAGTGCCTCACATCTACCAGCCTGCAGATATCCAAGGCAATTAGCAATAACAAATAGAGTTTGCTTGTTCAAGCAAGGATTCATCTTTCTTCAAGCAGGATGGAAATTTTCTGAGGCAACTAGGAAAGCAAGGGAGGGGAGCATCTTGTGTTCTGCATAAATCTGACTTTATGCCTTGCACTGAGTCATATGTGGTAATGGACTGTGTGCAGTGTGACATAGGTGATGCAGATGGGAAATTATGTGCGTGATGGTGCATAAAAAATGATCTGTGGTGTACACAATGGTATGGAGTTGCTACAGCTAACTCCTGCATGGCTTCAGGAAAACACCCTGGAAAATGTTCAGGATGCAACAGGATTTCTGGAAACAACTTAATTCTACACAGAGAGTGATTGCCCATTGGAATGGGCTGCCTGGGGAGGTGGTGGAGTCACCATAATTGGAGGTGTTCAGGAGGAGACTTGATAGGGTGCTGGTGCCATGGGTTAGTTGATTGGGTGGTGTCAGATTATGGTTTGGATGTGATGATCTTGAAGGTCTCTTCCAACCTGGTCTGGTCTGGTCTAGTCTATTCCAGTCTAGTCTAGTCTAGTCTATCCATCTATGTAACTAACCACACAGGTGGGAACACTGCTTAGGCTTGTCTGGGAGTATCAATGCAATGCAGAAAGCAGGTTTAGAGAATTAAGGATAAGAAAGATTTCTTGGAAATGTGTGGCAGTTATTATGGATTATATGAACAGGTTTCATATATGCCAGGCTGGGTCATGCTGGGTCATGCATTACATTTGTAGTACTACTAATTCTCTTTATTGGAATGATTGTTATCTAACTGAGATCAGGAAGGCTTCTCACCAGCTCTGCCTACCTGAACACGTCTTTAGGAGACTGAACCAAAACTCTGGCTAGAGTGGGACATAACCATTACAAAGTCTTATGCAAACTCAACATTTAAACTCATCTTAAGGACACTGGCAATATTTTAGTGCCAACAATATCCTCCTCCTTCCAGATCTATTTCTGGTAAATTTCTGAGAAGTCATCTTCAATACCCTTCAATATCAGAGGAGAAAATACAACTGACAAAACTAAACAAGCACTTAAAATAACAAATGCTTTAACATGAGCAGAAATTTGCATTATATATGCAGAGTATAGATTTGCCTGGGGTGTAAAACTCTGCTAGTTAGAGTCATGCCTGATGCCTTCAGGAGGGGAGAGAGAATGGGTAGGGCTGTGATGTCCATTTTCCTGATGATCCATCAAACAACAGTCCCTTCTACTTTCCCCCCATTTCTTAGCCAGGGACCTGCACAGCTGGTAAATGCAAAATGCTTGCAAAAAGCTGTTTTTCTCCTCTCCCAGTGAAGTCTCTTCATGACATCCAGCTCTCATCCCCATGATCCCACTACTGTCTTTTAGGGACAGACCAGTTGAGAGGTACCAACAGAGGTATCAACAGGACCCCTTTGAGCTGGACTCATGTAGAGATGGGAAAGGAAAGAAGGGGGAGAAGTTTGTTTACAGTAATTTGATTACTAGGTCTGAATTTAATTGCAGAAAGCAGGCTGAGGAGATGCCCAGCTCAGGTCATGCATGCTGGTTACTTTTACATCCAACAGCTCTTATGGCCTTGCGCTGCTGCCGTCATGAGTTTTTCTTTCCAGAGAACCAGCCATGGCCAAGTTTCAAGTGGAGGCAAAAGCTTAGTTTATGCTCCTTTCACTCTTCCCTTCACTGCTAGATGGGTGCAAAGGAACATATGCATAAATGATGATTGCAACCTTCAAATTTAAGTGCTAATTTGGCCACAAGCTAAAGCTTTTGACTTTGTTTCTCTACATCTTCTGATTAATAGTTTTTTATCTCTCATGGTTTTACCTTGCTGTTATACTAACTCTTAACTAATCAATATGAACAGAAGTCATAGTTATGGCAGGTAAACCTATAATTTGTGTGGTAGTAGTTATGTACAAAGCAAAGACTGAACACAGTTCTGCTGTCATTAAAAGGTCCTCTTTCTGTTCCCCCAGAGCCCTGGTTTACCATGTTAAACTTCTCCATATTACCATAATAGCATCTACTGGAAAGGGATTAGATTGGCTCATCTATGCACCCCCTACAACTCACCACAGCTTACAACAGAGTATACATTTGTCCAGCCTGAGTGATTTAGCTTTGTCACTAAATGAAATGGTTTTCACAAGCAAGGGGCTCAGAATTGTGTCAGAATGGTTCTCAGGACTATTAAAAAAAGAAGAAGAATACAGTTTGTGTTAAAGGAGTTCTCATTTCTGCTAGAAACTAATTCTAGGTGCTCTGTGATCAGATAAACACACATTAGATAGATTAACTAGATAAAAAGATTACTTGTGGAGAGCATGCTGCAGGGGATTAACTACTTTAGAATGCCTGAATTAATTAAATAGTTCTCTCTCTCTTTTTTCCCTCTTCTTTTCTTCCCCCCTGCCCCCAACCCCTGACTTCTATTGTGTTTCCATAATTCATTCACACCCTATTACTGCAAAAAGTCCCAAGCTAGTGCTGGTACTAGTTTGCCAGGAGTTTTGCTGTCCCATGGAACTTTATATTTCTAGTTAAAGATGTCTTCCACAGAGTATCTGCAGAACAAAGAAGTCAGTGTCATACAATCTATTTTATTTTGATTGCCCCTGCCCTACTGTCAGCACTGAGGCAGGTTTAGATTTGGAGAGTGGAGAATGGACACCTTTGATTTAGATCATGTAGGGAAATTCTTCTAACTCTGCCAGCTCTGTCCTAAGTGAGATGTTAGCATGAGTTTGATTCAGTAACAGGATGATTCTCACAGTGTTTTGCATCTTCATAACATTTTCCAGTCAAGCCTTTTCAGGGATTTGCTGTTCTTGCATCACATCAATGAAACCTTTATGTTGTTGTCACATATCTGGTTCTGCCCAATGTATTTTTCAGAGTAAGTGCCACTTTTAATTAATCAATTAATTCTTTTTTATCACTCCAGGTGCCATGTCAGCATTAAACAGATAATGAAATACTTTATTGATGGAAAAATGTTAGGTTAAATCTGTCTTAAAACAACTGGGGTGCAAGGCAGGCTATCAGACCACTCTTCCCCTTCTATATAGCAAGATAATCAACTGAATGGTAGGGCTGGAAGAAATGCCAAGAATTCATCCAGCCCATGGTGGTGGTACTCAGGGTGGGGCTGTGCAAACAGCACATGCTGAGCATCAGTCCACAGAACGTTACAGGACATTCAACTATCTCATCACCCAAAAAGCAGGCCCAGAGGGAATGTGCATTAGGTCATGGGATGGGGCATGTCAGCAGTCTCCAGCTCCGTGATGGAACCCAGAGCCAGATCACCATTTCAGCTGAAGCCTCATCCACTCCCAGTATAAAAAGAGATAATTATCTCTCTCTTGTGTCCTTACACAACTGCTGCCCATGGCTGCAGTTTTCTCTTCTGCAACTGCATTACCATCCATTCATATTCCTGTGTGATCCATCCCAACCACCAGATGCTTTTCTGCAATGCTATAGCTTAATTATTCCCTGCCTGTATTCAGGCATTTAATTTTCTCTACTCTGCCTGCGCTGAATTTCATCTTACTGATTTTACATTGAGATCTAATCTTATCCTCCAAAGTGCTTGCCACCTCACTCACCAACTTTACAAAAGTACTGCCTGTTTCATCATCCCAGTAATTCATGAGCAAGGGGTCCCAAATAGTGCCACAGACCAGGAAACACAAGATTGCTGTTACCCACCCACTTGAAGAGCGCCCTTTGCAGTGACTGAGTGCATTGTGCATGTGCTCTCTAGATTCCCTCTCTTTCCCTCATCCTGAATATTTTTTTCTCTAAGCTGCTACTGAGAGTGTCCCATAGAGCCAGAATAAAAATCAAGATGAAACACAGCTATTGAGATCCATCTCACGGAAGGAAATCAGATTGATGTGATTTACCCTTGATGCACGTACACTGACAAGTTTCCACCGATCCCACTTCCTCCCATAATTACTGATTTTAGAGGACAGGTAAAATCAAGGCTCAAAGTTTGTGCTGTTCCACCTGAGACTGTGCTCTGAGGGAAGTGCTTGAAGGAGTTTGTACTTACATCAGAGGCTCCCATGATTTAGGCTTAATGAAGATAGCGATGGGATAGAGTTGTGCAACCTGTAGTCGTTTGATGGCATTTCCTGACACATCAAGTATACAGTGCTTGCCCTGTTGGAAAGAGAGGAGGGTGTGACTATTTTGCAGAGTATTCTGCAGATTAGCCAAAAGAAGGGAAGCAATTCTGTGATGCAGGGCCCAGCACATCCGGGAAGGGGGATCACAGGACTCTGCCCTCTTTATTTTAGTGCCAATAAAAAAATCTTCTGGATGCATGTGAGCAAGGTTGGCTCTTAGTTTTACTGGAATGAACTTTGTGGGGAAGGATTTTCTTCAGAGATGAGGAAAATCACTTCCTAAAAATAGTAGGTTGTCTATGTTCTTACTGGTTAATTCAGTTCTTGTTTGTGTCACAGACTCCCTGTGTCACCTGAGGCAAGTCATTTGATCTCTCTGTGCTTTGTTCATTCACCTCTCTGAAAGTGAGTTCATTCACCTGTCTTACAGCGGGAAAAGGGAAGACTGTCTTGGGGCATACTTGGTATGATGTGTAACATCCCTGGACCCATGGCACTACATCCAGGTAGAGAAGGTGCCAAGGATGTTGTCATTCGAAGCCAGAGGCTCCACTTATGGAGCCATTGTAAAGGTTGCAAATATTAGGATGCCATTCTGCAGGTATTTCATAGTTTTGGCAGAGGAAGCACGCCCGAGATTCAGCCTAGAAACAAAATAGATCATGTTGCATGGTCAATAAAACTAGCGTCAACCTACCCTTTCTGCCACAAATCTCACAGACTGGACACTAGTTCCATATAAATTATCATTGTACTGCCCAGCTTCTATAAATTTGTGCTCTTGGATATCTTTCTCCATTTGTTCTCTTGAAATGACAAAATGATAATCTCTCCCATCCACTTCGTAGTCGCGCTTTGGCCGTGTGGTATCTGCAGAACACAAAAGGCGGAAGATCAACAAGCCTGTGGAAACTTTCCATTCAAAAACCATCGCAGTGAAGCTTTGCTGAGTGCAAAGCGCTGGCTCTGCCTGCAAATGGAGGCGCTCCACACCTGGCAGCAAATCTTTGCCTGCCACACACATTTGTTTCAGCGGAGCTATGGCAATGAAGACGACTTTTTAAAGCAATACCTTCTGATGTTTACCTCCAATCCACACTTGCAGGCTAACGCAAAATTAGGATTTCTGAGAGGTTCACTTAGTTTCAGCAGGACCATACACAAACCCCCAATTCAAAATGCTTTCCAGATTGTACAGCTAATCCTATTACAGCAGAAAAAAATTAATGAGAATCTCATCAGTTTAATTTAGCCTTAATTATGAGGCTGACTCTGATCGCGTCTCTAGAAATTTTAGGCTGGTGCACTGCAAAGACCACAGTTTAGAATGAAGTAAGACTGCGATCAGGGTCTCAAATGAGCAGCAAACTCTAATGATCCCAGAAACAAACACCCTACTGAATTCAGGGTGCAATGCTGGTTTCAGATTAGGCAGTCTAAATCTCACACAAGTCACAGATTGATTACTCTGTGCTTTATTGCTGGGTGCTGTGCAATCGAGTTGAAATAATCCTACATGTTATCAGCATTTCAGCTTTTATCTTGTTTGAAACAGCCATGGATTCATTGATGAGTGAATTGAACTAGTGGCTAGAGAGCTCCTACTTTACAAAAATGCCACAGCTTTTCAGACAACTCTTTTGTCAGTAAATTCTTTCCAGACCTTCACAATCTTTTTTGCTTCTGTTTGTTCCTTTCCCCTTTTTTCATCTGCCCAGTGGAAAAGTGGCTTTTGAGCTCTCAGCTCTGCAGAGCTCCTGAATGCTGCATTCACAGCAGTTTCCTCAGTGTGTGGTGCCACAGGACACGCCTCACTCAGCTGCACAACGGGGAGCAGAGCATACTCACGTGGTACACACGACCCAAACTTATCAGGGAATTCAGATATCAAATCGTCGTTGATCCGATCCTTCATGGGCCCCAGAATGATAACCGGCCGGGTGTAATTGACTGAGCAACAAAGAGAAAGGCATCAGTTGATGACCTCACTGGCACTAACAGCAAATCTTCCCACAGACACACCAACCAGAGCTGCTGCCTCTGGGTACTAAGTGAACACTGCGGTGTACATTTCCATGGCAAATAATTGATTTATTGATACAGGTAAGGAGGCAGGAATGAGCAGCACACTTGGCAGAGCTCTGTGATGGGGCATGCACACACAGTCAAACAACTGTGTGGGGGGTGTGTGCTTGCCACTGGGCAGCAGCAGCACTCCTAAATGCTTGTAGACGGACATGAGGCATGGAAAGAACCTTGCAGGATTTTTTTACTCAGTTATATGATTGAATCCCAGGTGGGTGCTCTGATACTTTCACTTGCTCTCCTGTGAGTTCACTTAGCCTGGTTAGAGGCACATATCATTTGAGGAGGAGATTAGCAAAGGCTTCCCATGGAACAATTTTGTAGTAAATAAAAAATGAACATCTTGTAGACTGAGAGCATGAGAGCATACTAGGGAGAGTCCTGAGAATGTTAGGATTGGGGGACTAGAAAGGAAGACCCTTACATCATTTCTCTTGTCTGTGATAGACAAGTGGCCAAAGGGAAAAAACCAGGGGCTGCAGAGAATCTGAGGCTGGTACAGCAAAGCTTCCTGCTCTGCTGGCCCCCAAAGTGTGAAATGGAAAATATAAGGAACAGTGGCAGAAAAGCTGATGGAACTTACTTTCCTGTCTGCTGACAGGTTCATAAGAAAAGATGCAGTCTTCTTGGCCTCCTGATGAGAGAAGAAAGAAAAGAGATTGAAGGTGACAAGCCACACATCAGGTGCTAAAGCTTGATAAGATGCTTCACATAGAGACAGATTGGGTTCAACACTCTTCTCTGGTAATGCTCTCACCTGAACCATTCCAAAGCCCTTCATAACTTTAAAGTGTGAAGACCCCTTTTTTGCCTTCCCCTCCCTCCTCTGCCACAATTCCCTTTGCTGCAATTGAGTTTTTCCAATGATGGACAATAAGGCTTCATTTATTGATCTGATAGCAAGGCTGGTGACAAGGATAGAACTTTAAGATGCAATTCTTTTGCTTGTCTGATTGTTAAGACTCCAACATGCTGATGCAGGGCAAATCCACAGGTTACCTAAAGTGAGCCATTTTTATCCTCAGAATATGTACTTCTTTCCTTTTGGGGGTGTGTGTGTGGGGGTAGGGGGTGGTGTGGGAATAATCCTTCTATACATAACCTCCATTGCCTGGTTTATTCACACCCTGACACCTAGCTATGAGCTATTTTCTGATGCTTATCCTTTCCTTGAACACAAAACTCACAGCATCATATTTTACACCCTTATCCTCTCTCCACTCCTGTTAGGACAGTGCTGCTTTCACATGGTGACATCTAAAAACACAGACATTTGCCATGAGAAACAAGTGGCACTATATGGACCATGACTTGGGTGCAGATGTACAGCTCCAGCACATCAATGTTCTCTCTTCTATAACAGTGCAAGAGGAGAGAGGGGAGGATTCTTCAGCCTACTTCATGAATAATTCCAAGACATTTCTTTTTCTAGGTCACTGTCACATACTTGGTACCACATAAGGGCTCTGTCAGGGGCTAAATATGACTTAGGCTCAAGAAAGTTTAAAATAGTGATTTTATTTTTACTCAGTTCAGGGCTGGTCTCAGAAGATCCACAGATGGGATTTTGCAACCAGTTAAGGTACTACAGAAGAAAGAGAGGCAGAAGGGGTACCAAGGCTTCCAAAACCAGACAAGATTGCCTTCTCTTCACCTGCTTGCATGCACGTGAGTCTGTTACTTTGTTCTGGTGGGCTCCTGCCAAACCCAAGGGTGCCTGTACAGGGGACACCTGCTGGGTGCTAGAAGTATGATTTAGAGGGGGCCACACCTCACCCTGAAGTGGTCTGGTTTCTTAGTCACTTATGAGGCTCCATGAACGACATTAACAAGCTCTGTACTAGATTCAATGCCCAGCTTGCAGCTACAAACCCCTTTGTGGCTTTGTCTTAAGCTGACTCCCACCTCGTGTATCTAATATATTGATAGGGTTTTTTTGTGATATATAATCTAGACAGCTGTAAGAAATGGGTAAAAGGCTTTTCAAGTGAAAATAATGTTGTAGTTTAGGACAATGACAGAAAAAGCAAATGCAAGAGAATGTGCAGATGTGTTAGGAGAGAGGGAGAACAGGCAGGGCCAACTCCAGCCTAGCAATGATGCCAAAGCAGTGAAGGAGAAGACATAATTTTTAATGAAAGGAAGACATTAGACAGCTTTTGTGGACAAGGCAACCTAGCATATGAGGAGTGCTGATGATGGGTTTTCTTCTCTATTTGCAATCAGAGTTTAGCTTTGGCTTTCTGCAAAGTTAAGAGCCTAGAAAAATTGTTACACTACATTCCATGCACCAGATGGATTATTTTCCCTTCAGTTTCTCTGGGGCCTTGGAGGGTGACCTAGAACTCAGGGTGTTCCATTTCCCTGGAGATGCAATGATTCAGTGCCTGTCATGCATGCCCCCAGAGGCGCGGCTGAGCTTTTCAGTGGCGTGAGAAAGGCAGTCTTGGAGCCGGCGACAAAGCCATCATGTAGCAAGCCTGTGGAGGGGACCTGTTTGTATGAGCACAGTCTTTAACTTGGAAATACTTGTGGCTGTGTCACACAGAATGGAATTACTGTCAGAAATCGGTGTGGTGAGTGCTCAGGCCTGTGCTAGTCCCCAGCAAGCCTTCAGAGTAGGTGCTATCAAGCAGGCAAATGCTTATTCTAAGAGAAGAGTCATCTGACCTATGGTAGGTGTCCACACTAGGATGAGAGAAAAATCAGAAGGGTGAGTTTGTCTCCATTGTCCCATAAGGGCATTTCACCAACCAGGTCAGATGCAGGATGGCATGGAAGTTACAGTGGCAAGCAACTGGAGGAAAATAACCAATAACTCTGACACTGTTGTTTAAAAATGTCTCTGTGGGCTAACATTTGGCTGTGGCACAGACTGAAACCAACAGAAGGAGCCAGCACAGGTTTTACCCTCTGTCTTGCCCAGTCTCTGACAGACGTGTCCACGTGCTGAAGCTGTTGTTACATCCAGGCTGTCAGCAGGATGTGTGCTAGGGACACACATGCCTGTCATGTTACAGAAATCTTGTGAGGCTGGGACCAGACTGAGGGCAAAGGAAAAGCTCCAGCCCACCCCAGTTTTGCTGAAGCTTAAGCCATTAGAAAGAGTTGCAGAAAGTAAGGAGAAACTTTGAGGCTCACAGTGATAGGCAGAGACTTAAAGATTGACATCCTCCTGAGTGAAGGCTCTTCAAGTGCTGAACTTTCGACCCAACGTGGAGTGCAAGCATGGGGGAAACTTGCACCATTTCCACTACTTTATTTTGTGGAAAAAGGACTCAGGAAGTTCAAGTTTCTATGTGAATAAAGTCCTTCCAAGTAGTGTCCAGACAAACCCCTGTAAGTCCCTAGAGACTAATATGCATGCTAGCAGGACCAGATGGCATTCTTTAATGATCTCTGCTCAGTCACTAAGGTACAGTTTTGAAGCAGTCCACAAAGTATTAAGGATAATGAAGAGCTCTAGAGTCGATCAATAATTGGATTGCTATAATCTTGTGATGGCTTTGAGTTGTGAGACACAGTGTGAAATTCACCAGGACACAGGCTTTTATTTATCATTTGACTAAGCCTCATTTACCACCCACATTAACGGCTTAATTAGCACAGGTTACCTATATTGATCTGCAGAACCTCTCCGAAATGTCAGAAAACAAAGAGAGAAAAGCAAAAAAAGACAAAGCCCTTTCTGTAGGACTTCAGTGTGATCCTTTGCTCTTCAGTACAACTCCATCAAGCCAAAAGGAGAAAAAAAGAAGGAAAATAAGGAGAGCTGAAACAAAAAAGAAGCTTTCCTGAATGTAATAGTGATGAGCAGAATTATTGGGGAGGGGGATGTGGGTGTAGGGGTGGGAGGATGGGGCTTTCACTTTCCCAGCATTGCTATGGCTCTGCTTGCCTTTGTTTTTAGTTTGTTGATCATTTCCCTTGTTTGGGAAGACAAGAATAACTTGGAGTTGCTATGACTCATAGCCTCTGTAAACTAGAGGTCGTGCACAGTTGGAGGAGTTTCATAAGGACTGCTGCTTATTTCATCTCTTTCAAGGATTTTATAGTCTTTCAGCATGGTAGCCCTAAAATGAATTTAAGGTGCTGCTTCTGTTTTCTCTTTCTGATCAGATGGCAGAAAGTCTGTGAAAGACTCAGACCCACTTTCAGGTAGATATAAGGCATTTTTCCTGTAATCCATAAACAGGATTGTTTTGCCAGGGCATCCAGAGCTTCCACACTGCTGCTCTAGCTGCACATAGCGTGTGAGTAATGGGGCAGGAGAGCTGCTGTGAGCTGCTGGGGCGCAGCCACCAAAACCCCACACTCATTGAGCACCTTAGGCAGTGAGAATCCATGGATTTTGGCTATGAATGAACAAAATCTCTAAAGGGATCTAAGGGAGTGAAAAGAAACCACAAAACTATCACTCGTGAAGACAGCTAAGTGCTTTTTGTGGCTTTAGAAAAATCAAGGAGAATTCTTGAGTTCATCACAGTTTCTGAACTGCCAATGGTGGTTGGCACCAATACACATATGAAATACATGGAGATGAGCCAAGTCAGTTTTATTTTTGAGCTCCTGCCTGAATTTTGTTGCTTATATGGATCTGAAAGTCAAAGCAGACTTGTTTTTCTGTCACCATCCCTCTAGGTTTGGGGCTAATTTATGGATTACCTGAGTTGTACTTACAAGACCTTGGAGAAAGCAGCTCCTCGTTTAGTTTCATATGCACTGACTGCACTGAAGAGTCACTACCCTACTCTCTGTTTGGCTCAAAATCCCTTTGCTGGGCCTCAGTTCATGTAAGCAAACACAGGATTTTGGGAGAGGTGTCGGTAGCTATGAAAAGCTGGAAATCCAACATGTGAAGAGCTCGTCAGTAGCCGGAGAATGAATTTGGGATTGAGAAGCGGTCTGTCAACACTGTGTGTTTAGAATCAATACAGCTTGTGAAGGCATAGAATCAGATTCAATACTTGCACCAGTTGGAGTCTGCCTGAGAAATGTAATTCTTGGGGAGTGTAAGAGCCAGCATAAATGACCTAATTAAGCAGTGGCCTAACATAATTATGAGGACTCCTTTAAGCCTGTTCTGAGTCTACAAATCTGATTAGGAGAGGGACTTGCTGGCAGAGGGTAAGAGGTTTTGTTTCTAACAATTTTCCTTATTTTTAACTCCTAGTCTTGTGTTGCCTCTCCAGGTAACTGGCCCAATCGCCACCAGTTATGCAATTAGGCTGAACAGATGTGGCAATGTGGGTGCAGTTTTGATGACAGCTGTAAAAACCTTTACTGCAATATGCATAAGAGTGTTACAACTCACATGGAGTAGAGAGACTTGAAACTCATGGCCATTGTGAAAATCATGTCTTGCAAAATAAAAACTGATGACTCCATGGTAGAAAATGTGTTCTTGCAAGCTTTGGTTTGAAAGAGAAATCAAAACACTTTTAATTACAGAGCTCAAAATAAGTTTTGGATCATGGTGTGGTTAGCTGGCACAGGGAAAAGTCAGAGCTGGTTGTATGCATCCTTGTCACAAAAAGAACATTTTTCTGCTAGACCAGGGCTTTCTACACCACTTTGCAAACTTTGTTTCACTGCTGAGAGTTATAGCCTTGGTATTAACGTGGCCAGTGCGATGCAGCAGCAGTTGTGTGGCAGCTCAGCCTGCTTTAGATCAGGCCAGCACTGGTTCCTGGCTCATTAATACTTGCTATTATTATTATTTTGATTTTTTTTTTTATAAAGGGACAAATTCTGCTGCCAAATGTTTCTGCAGTTCCTCTTGAAGCTCCTGGAGCTGAAGGTTATCTACTGAGACACAGAAAACTCCACTGTTGCCTCCAGCTCTTTTGCTCATCACAAACTCAGTGCTGAGAGCATTGGCAGAAGAGATCATGTTTATTGCCCTGCTGAGCAGTGGTCAAAGATTTTCTCCTGAGATCACATAACAGGACTTTCAATTATATTGTTATTTTGAAATAAAAAGTATCTGAGTCCTGGCAAGAAGATTTTTTACCCCTGTGGTGGTGAGAGAAAGTTCTCCCCCACTGCCCCAAAGAAACCACAGCCCCAAGACATGAACATCAGCTAAACACTAAATTGTTTAAGCAAGATATCTCTCTGAATAAACCTGAATGCATCAGAATGTCTCCTAGAAAAGCCCCTAGCCCCTTCTCTTTCCGGCCTCTCTACGAGCAGCTGCCCAGAGAACAGCCTGAAGAGCTCTCGGAAGCCTCCAACGTCACTTTCTGTAGTTCCACCCCCGGTTTGGAATGGTTCTAGGAATGATCAAGTAGTACAGGTCTCACTAGCTACTTTTTGCTAGATGCTCATCATGAGAAGCAAAAGTTAGAGAAAGACATTAAAACAATTGCCAGAGACCCACTAGAAAAAATGCAGAATACCTCATTCTGGACTCCAACAGCCCTGTTTATACAGGACCAAACATAAAGGTCTGCAGGAGAACACAGGGCTCTTGCCAGCTGGTTCTTACCCACACACTATTCTTGGTGTTGGCCAAGGTGTGAATTGTTGGTTTGATAGAATCATAGAAGCATAGAATAGTTTTGGTTGGAAAAGCTCATCGAGTCCAGCTGTTAACCTTTTACTGCCAAATCCACCACTAAACCACGTCCTTAAATGCTGTGTCTACATGTCTTTTAAACACCTTCAGGGATGGTGACTCAATCACTTTCTTGGGCAGCCTGTTCCAGTGCTTAACAACCCTTTCAGTGGAGAAATGTGTCATAATATCCAATCTAAACTTCCCCTGGTGCATTTTGTGGTCTTTTTTTTTTTGGTCCTATCACTCCTTACATGGATGAAGAAAACAATCTTCACCTCAATACAACCTCCTTTGGGTAGCTGTAAAGAATGAGAAGGTCTCTCCTGAGCCTCCTTCTCTGCAGACTAAACAACCCCACTTCCCTCAGCTGCTTCTCATAAGACTTGTTCACCAGCTTTGTTGCCCGTCTTTGGACCCAATCCTGCACCTCAATGTCTTTCTTGCAGTGAGGGGTCCAAACCTGAACCCGGTATTTGAGATGTGGCCTCACCAGTGTTGACTACAGGGGGACAGTCACATGCCTGGGTTACTGGTCACACTGTTTCTGATACAGGCCAGGATGTTGTTGGCCTGAGCCCCTTGGCTCATATTCATCTGGCTATTGACCAACATGCCCATGCATTTCCAACAATTCAGAATGCAGTGGGGCAGACAACCCCTTTGCTCTTGCTCATTTGCTTGGGAAACAGAAAAGGGGCACTGGGACAGGTTACTACCCCATGTGAAACCCTTGAGCTCTCCAGCAGTTTTCTATTTGCTCCCTATGAGATTTCTCAGCTTAACTTCTTTTCTGGACTCAGTATGCTCTGTTCCACCAGGGCACAGACAGGAGACTAGCTAGATGACTTTGCAAGTCAACACACATGGGGTACTGGGAAAATAACTTTTAAAGCCCCACCTGGAACATACAAATTCTCCTCAAAGTGGCACTATATGACACTGAAGAACAGCTTTGCAACGTGGCTGGCTCCAAACACAGGTAAACCAAACTTGGTTCTGTGGCAGTGCCTGGCGCTGGACCCCGTTCCCACCTACCCAGATGCAAGCAAGAAGAGCATAAATAGTAACTGCATGTTGTGTCATCCTGCCAGGGATGAGCTTTATCCTGAGCATTTATTATTTATTTCCTTTCATTAGGAATAAATAAATTAGAAGGCAGAGAGGAATATGCCTTCAGGAAATGTTCACACACTAGCTCTGATAATTACTCTTCCCACATGAGGGATACTGATGGTCTTCCGCTGTGGAGTGTCCTCTCTCAACAGTCCCACAAGGTCAGAACTGCAGTGAAACAAGGCAGATTCTTCATGACAGGCTTCATCTCTCTTATCCCCACGCCCTCACAATTTGTTGACTGTTCTCTCTGACCGCCTGCCTCTCGCATTCCTCTCTCTGATTCTTCTCTGTTCCTGAGTCAGAATTTTTCCAGGGGAGATTTTCTGCAACAAGCTGGGCAAGGGCACGTACTGTTGGCACAGGGTAGCCTGGAGCTCCAGGGAGTAAACATCTGGACTCAGGAAGGCTTGAAGTCCCCAGAGGAGGTGTGCTGGTATACCATGGCCATGTGGTGATGGAATGCACAATCAGGTTAGAGCTGATAGACCATTGTGGCCAGCTCAAAGAGAAATTTCCAGCTGGCCATCAAAATGTTTAGTTGCCCAAGGTCACACCTTCAAATGTCACGTCAGCACACACCAGTAATTCCTTAGCAAACTGAATTAGGCCCTTTGTGCCCCAGATCCTGGATTTTAAAGCCACTTTTGCCTGGCATAACCCAAAACTGGCTTCCTCTGCTGCTGAATGGCCTAGATTTCACACAGACATCTTCTCCAAAAGTCAGCAGCTATTGGATATCCCAGGAACATGTGAGGAGCTACATGGGTAGGCCACATGCGGGTTGGGTGCTGCTGGGGTGAGAGGGGGAACGACTCTAGGGAGTGTGCCTGCATGGGGTGTTGTTGCCCCTACACTATTTT
The DNA here is from genome assembly GCA_015227895.2 of Colaptes auratus. Taxonomy (NCBI): domain Eukaryota; kingdom Metazoa; phylum Chordata; class Aves; order Piciformes; family Picidae; genus Colaptes; species Colaptes auratus. The sequence goes on from CM037631.1 coordinate 29,250,446, forward strand.
TCCTTCCAGGCATCTATATGCCAACCAACTTCCCCAAACCATGTCTGTCTCTTTTCCTGCACCTTATTTTGTTTCAAGCTATTGCACAGTCAAGGAGGAACAGGCTGCCTGGCCTATTTTATGATGACATTTGGTAAGTAGCTTTTGTGGACCTCCCCCAGATGTCTAGCTGCAGCTGGACACCCCTCTTAAGTGTTGTTTGGGGACAGTTCATCAGGCATGGGATATGCTCAGCCAACAGCCTAGATTCTCCTCTGAGCTTTTACCCTGAGCTCACCCTGAAATAAACACACCTGGAGATCTGACTCATGCAAACTTCTGAAAATTTAACCTATTGGCTCATTCCCAGTTGTAAATTCAGTCTGGGGAAAGAGCATCTTATATCTCAAACACAAAATCCTCCTCTCCTCTTCAGGGGAGGCCACATTAATAGTAGAGTGATTCAGAACTGGATCTTGGCAGCTCAAGATGACCTAGTGTTTTCTCCTCACTCTGGCAATTGTTTTCCGAGGAAACCTTTGCAAAACAAGGGAATACAAACTACTTGAGCACTTCTGAATTGCACAGGATTAGCTGTTTTACTGAAACAAACCAGTGTGTATTACAGAGCCCAACTGCTATGTGTTATATCAAGACTAGTAAGTACGAGGCATGATACCAACCATTACCTGCATGTCTGTGGGTGCTTAGCACAAGTGCTGAGTGACTGGTGGAAAACTTGATTTGCTAAGCAAATGGCTTGAAAAAAATAAACAACTGGGTGACTTAGTTACCAACCCATGCTTTCAATTACCCTCTATTAAATCTCCAGTAATTTATTTAATGCCTTATTTGTTTTTTCAACACTTCCCAGATAAGTAGGTCTGTTGGTTAAGTTTTTGGGTACTCCTAAGAATTACCCATAACATACAATTTGCATCTTGGCTATATGACCACATGGAGCCTGTAATCCCAAACAAACCAGGCTACAGCATCAGCACCTCTACTCACAGGGAATCAGTGACATTCAGTGGCAGTGTCTAAGGGGAGAATGTTTGTCTTACCTTTTTTTGAAGACTTCAATATGCATTAGAAAATCCATACTGCCAAAATGAAGGGCTCAACAAAAGTTCTGTGACTATTTCTTAGCCCTTCACACAGGCATGCAGCAAGGCAATTAAAAATGGTGACCTTGTGAAAAGGATGCCTTTGGCAGGTTTGACTACAGCTATGGAGTAATTTAACCCTTAAAAGATCATCAAGAAACTACCCACACTCTGCTGAAGTAAACTTCTTGTCACTAAACCAAATAGTCTTGACTTTCACAGGCTTGCTCTTGTTGTGTGTATCCCCAAATAAGTGCCCAATAACAACCTTCCTCCCTTTTATAGGTTGACAGTTTTCTTTTATAGCTTTGTGTTCAAGATGTGGTTGTAAATTTAAATTCCAAGCCATTTGCTCCAACCATCTTCTTAATATTAACAAAAGAGTAGTGAGGGAAGAAACAAAAGAAAAGAAACAAACAGAATAAGCTATGCAAAGTAAAAGGACTCTAATGAAAGCAGTAACTTACTGTAGCTACTTTCACTATCGCTGGCATTAGAAGAAACATGTTCTGCAAGAACAGTACAGCAAATTAAAGAACATAACCAAGCACCACAAAGCTGCAGAAACTTAAAAGAACCGCCACAGTCATGCAGAGGTAGTTGTGCAGTGAGAAAATAAAGACTATGTAGTGGTATCACTTGAAAACTCTTAGACAATTACGTGTGTAAAATGAAAGCTTTCTCTCTTGAGGAGTTTCAGAAACAGGCTATAAATATCAGCTCATGGTAAGTGTCATAGCAAAGCTATGTCTTTTCTTGAGATAGTTAATGCTATCTCAGGTAAGAATTTCAAAGTACATTATGGTCCACTTGCATCTCACTGAACATCTTGACTCACTGAATGAAACCTGTGTCTGCTTCTGTCACTCTGCACTATCAGTAACATACGTCAAGAAAGCATTGGCACTGTTCCTGCTAAACTTCCACCCAATGTCTACCTTTAATCTCTGTGCACCATCCTGAATGTCTACAAAATTAACATGAAAATGGTTTTGATACCAAATATTGTATCTGTTTTGCCCTGCCCTGAAGAAATGACAAAAACAATGGCAAAACTAAGAAATACTAAATGGAAGAAGTCTTTTTTTCAGCCTAGCCTCAGGATATGAGCTACAGTATGAAGCTGGCAGGGCAAGTCTGGGTAGGTGAATGGGGACATCATAACTATCACGACGGGTTATGTAGTTTGGCAGGTTTGGTGTCTTGCTTCTATTATCATTGTTATTTAAAGAAAGGTGCAGTCTGCCTCATGTGAAGTGTCTGTTCCCAGTCAGTAGTCAGAAGATTGTTTACAGCCAAACTAATATGCGAAACAGGACCTGAAGAACTTTATTAAACAAGAACAAATACCCTTTATAGTGGGAGCTGTCATTAAAAAGCATATTTGAATCGAGTATCAGTGACATCTGGATGGGTGGGAATGCCTAAAGATGTGTCTGTCATTGACAACTAGGTGCAATATTAATTAAGTAGATCCTGTATAATAGCTCTGTGCTACTTTTCCCTTAGCAATTTGTCGAATTCAGTTATCTCCCTTCAAGTTATCTCCCTTGGATGTCGTGGAGTTTGGCCTTTGTAAGGACACCAATATTCAGGAGGGTTATCAGATATCTGAGAAACATTCTGCTTCTCTTAAGGCACAGAAGAACCTGCATTTGCTGCTAAAGAGCTTCTATGACACTTAAAGTAGCAGAGTGGTAAAAATTCCCGTGGCAGTGACATTTGCTGTCTGTCACTGACAAAGCTAGGCTTGTAGAAATGTTCTTCATGCAAGAGATAAAGCTTTCATCTTTAACCAGCGAGCTAATGTATGGCTTAAAGTCAACGCATTAAAAAGTCCCTTCAACAAATCAGTCAGAAGTGGAGCAATCTGTAGAGCTGTGTGCATGGGTGTGCATTCCTGCAACGAAGCAGCACATACAACCAGCAGATGATGCAACGTGAACATTCACACACATGGTGCTCCAGTTACGTGGTGCTTAAAGAAAATAAAGGTGAGAACCGAGGGGAAAGCAGCCAAACACATGCAAGTGGCATTTCCTTCAAATTATTTAGATGTGAATACAGAACACAATGTAGCTGTTTATAGAGAAATCAGCTGCAAATATGTCACTCAATACAAGTTTTGTTGGTCTAACTTTTGAGGAAGCAAAGTAGTTTCTGAACAATTATCTGACATGCTATACATTCTGCAAAGCCAAGTCCTGAGCAGGATTGCTGCACCAGAAAAAGAAATTGATTAGGGTTGCTTGACAGAAAATAGGTTGCTAACGGTGAAATGGTTCCAAAACTAGCTTTGGAGAAAGCATGGTCTTCTCTAGCCTGCAAAGGCCTTCTTCCATTAACAACAAATGCTAATCTAAAATCCAGCAAAGTAGCAAACACTCCCATGCAAAAAGCTGAAAATGCAGAAGCAACAGCACAAAACAATTTTCTATTGACCTCCTCAGGATGTGCTCAAGTTACAGTATTTAACTTTCCCTTTACACGGAGAAGGAGGGATTGTTGCTGGAAAGAACAGCTTAGGTAGCAAAATGAGTTGTAGGTATAGCTAGTCTACAGAACTGCCATGATGGGAACATTAACGTACTGTCAGAAACAAGAGGTGTTGTTACGGAAGAAGTGGAAGTGCCTGCTCTATGCACTGTATGTTATTGAATACCATCATGCAGAACAAAACAATTGAAACATTTTTAATGCATTCACAGCTGGGTAACAAATAAGACTCTATCTTGTGCATGCTAGGAGTGGAAGGTCCTCATAGAAGGAACAGAAGCCAAAACAAAACAAAACAAAAAAAAGAAGAAGAAGAAAAAAAAGATTTACAGTGACCATTCCTGGGAACTTACTCAGAGTCTTTGTTCCATAACCGTCGTCACCTAATCCGGGGATGTCCTGCACGGAAGTCCCCAGAGAGAGCAATGAGAAAGGAAGAACAGCCGCAGAAGAGGAAGGAAGAAGTCAGTGGAGTTGAAATGGATACTACCATGACTGACCATGTTGATTCAGCAATCTGGATCCCTGCTTTTTCTTTCTGAAAAGAACTTTAGACCCCAATTCTGTGGGAAGGCAGCCAATGAAAGGCGCAGTGACCGTGATAGATGGCTTTTGGAGGCATGAGGAGGAACTGTCAGACAAATAGAGCTCCAGAAATGATCATTGCCTGATAATTTAGAGGGGAATTACTAAAAAACCCAAAGAGTTTTTATTGAGGCTTGGAACAAGCATCTATTTCAATAATGCTGGTTCTCTGCATAGTTTCAGTCAGCAGTAAATGCCCGAGGAGGTACACATTCCAAGATCTGATTTAATTCTTTAAGCAGTTAATGCTGTTGCGTCGTTCAATTATTCTAGTGAAGCTGCCCATGGCAATCAACTTGGAGAATGTAAAAGGACAAAAAACAAACAGATTAGAGCAGACTTTAAAAAATGTAATAATTTACTTTAGTATTGTGAAAGAAATCACATTTGCATTATCACGAGCCAATTCTGATCTGGGAATATGCAATTAGAGACAAGTTTGGATTTACGACAGGGGCAGCAACAACTTTGAGGAGCCTCATTCGCTCTTCCAAAAGTTAAGGTCACTGTTTTATTCTTTGAAAATGATGTTTCCAGGGATGGAAAGACCAGCTGGATCCAAACTGCAGTCACACATTGGTCACAGTAGTAATACCTCTCCTGCCTGCCTACGACAGTTATTTGCCTAGATGTGTGTGATACTGGTATCATGCGTGTCTCCCATCTTTTGTGCTGCTGCATGTGACATCGTCTCCAAGAGGTTACTTACGTTCTGGATCACTTGTTTCCTGCTCACTCTGCTCCTTGCTCTTGTAGAATGGGAATTTTCGTGAAAAGATGAAGTTCTTTTTACGCTTGTCATTGAATGACTGTGAAGGAGAAAAGGCATGGGGCAAAAACAGGGACGTCTAATTGTTGTCACACTCATGCTGACAAAACAACTAGTTTGTAAAAGTGGAGAGAACTGTAGTGACTCAAATCAGTCCAGACCAAGTGGCTGCAAAGAATCAGAGGTGATTGTGGTTGAAGGTTGAAGGCAAAGCCCCTGGAGACTGAATTGATTTGATTACAGAGGCTTCAGATCACAACCCTCAGCTCCTTACTTGGAAACTATTGTGTTTGGCACGTTCAGATGAGGGAATACAGATGGCTCAGCATGCTTTGAGATCAAATCAATCATCTTTAATCATAGCAGACTGTAAACAGAATTAATTAACTGGCTGAAAAAGAATGGGGCCATAAAGAGGAAAGTGGAAGCCTTTGATTTGCTTGTAGTTGGTATGTGAATTCAGCCCTGTGCCAGTTAACATCAAATACTACATTTCTGGTAACTGCTACTCTTCTATGTGGCCTCTTCATCAACAAATCCGTAAGTGAGTTTCAGTGCTTTTTTGGGGGGTGTGATTTCAAACAACAACAAGTTGGTGTCATTTTAGGCATCTATATTTATTCATTAGGTTCCTCTCTAGATGCTTTTAGTTTTATGTGATTTAGCGATGAAATTCTGCTGATAGCCAGTATTTTATTGCATGTTGAGCAACATATATTGTTTTAATTCTTTGAATGGGGGATTAATATGGAAGAAATATATATATTTTTTTAAACATGATGAAACCTTTGACTTTATAGACAGTCCCAAGGGCTCATAGCACTGTCGCGTAAAAGCAGGATAAGCTTTCTTGAAACCTTTAGTTCGGATGCTAAATGAGGAATTAGGGTCAGTTAATTGAGAGAGGCTGGCATTGCAAAGAGCACTTACACTGAGCTGCAGACAGTGCTTTTCTGAAGTGATCTGTTTTGTCTGTCAGTGTCCTACACCATTCTCTATACTGAACATATGCAATGCCCAGAGACATGACTGTGCCAGCCATCACCTCCAATAGAGCAGAGACCACCTTTCTTAGCTCATTTGAAGAACCAGTTTCATGTGTTTGTCATTGTCCAAATGAAATATAGCAAGCATTTGGCTCCAATTCTGAAATGAAATATATTTGGAGTTTCAGAACATAATTTATATTCTTACATTTTGGAAGCACAGCAGAAAATGTGGTTTGGAATATGTACTTCTGGAAGATGCGAAGTTAGGTCCTGAAAATCTCTATTAAAGCAGTTGCCCAATTGTGTCACGAGAGTTTCATGCCACTTTTACACATCAAGCATATCTAAAATTCAGTAACTGAAAACAAAGGAAAAAAAAACTGCACATGTAGAATAAATGATCCATGAAAACCTCTCAGAGTGTGCAAACATTCAGTGTGAAATTAACATGGAAGTCATGCAAACCAATCCAGACACCATGCAGTTTCAAAGCAAATATGAAAGAAAGCCAGAGGGGAACAAAAAAAATAATATGTGTGTCAAGGACTAAAGTAATCTGTGGATGAAAAGATGATTGACATGCACATCACTTAATTTTAATGACCTAAAGGGCATAATTAAACTGGGATGTGTTTTCTGTGATAATCTCTATTATTTTTCCAAAGAACAGAAGGTACCATGTTAACATTTCCCATTGTGAAAATGTTGTCACGATTCCCCTGAATTTGACATAGTAATAGCACAGGCATTACACTTTAACAGGGGGGTGGGGGTGAAATACACACAACAGCACCTCAAAAAACAAAAGGGGTTTAAAATGACAACCTATTACCAAATGCTTTGGAATTGAAGAGGAAATCACCAAATTGATAAATAAATGCATTGTTTCACGAAGACTATCCAAAATAACACTTCTAAGCATTCTTTTCATTCCCCCCCCACAGTCTAGAGCAAAACCACCAGAAATTCCATTTCCACCAGAAAAATGTATACTTTTTTTCAAGTTGATGCATGATCTAACAGTGTATTCCAAACTAGACAGAGATACTATATCATTAGATAAACTTTTTCTCTTTTCAATTTCAGATGCTGGGCTGCCTTTTAAGTAAGCTGGGGTTCCACTCCAATTTAGACAATCAAAATCTGGCAGTTCATAAGAGGTGACTCTTATGCCCAACTGTGTCAACTGCATTTACAGCAGGAAAAAGCCTTGCTCCTAAAATGAAGCTGGCTTTTGAACATACTGATATCCATGAGCAAAATGGCTATGGATGCATTACTATTTCTATAGATGACTCAATGTATACATTCCTGTTAATGATCTTAGTGCAGCCAGGGCTCTTAGAATTAAAATAACAATGAGACTGTAAAATATTATGGAATATGAAAATGGGTCTGGAAAAGCTTGTAGAAATAATTAGTCCTTGGTATTAACTGAATAGACTCACTAAGCATTTATTTTCTTGCATGAGGTGTACGCTGTTTCGCCAGAGACAAGGACAAAGGGCATTTATATTGCTTTTGTAGCCAGTTTAAATGTGGTTAAACTCAGGCTGATGGTCTCCACCTTAAGGATATGAAATCCTCAGACACTCAGCAAAATGTCTCTTATGTATACCATGATATATATCTCTGCTGTGTAGAGATAAGGGTGTTGGCAAAGGGGAAGACTCATGCAGAATAAACCCATGTGTTTCTTAGAGACACTGTGCTAGCTGCAGATTTGGTTCTGTTGATGGAGGAGCAGAGACTAACACTGAATGTGTATTTGCTTTTTAAAGAAAGGATCATGCATGTGAGCAACAGTGGTAAGATTAAGCAGTGAACTTTAGGTGTGTGCTTTTGACAGGTTTTATTCCCAGGAAATAGCAACTTTGAGACCCGTCAAACATTCTGGAGGCAGTTTCACAGGGGCTCCCTGTGCCACTGGAGAGCTGTGAAATAGCTGCAGGATAAATGAGAGAGGTATTTGCCTGCATCTCTCAGCTCAATGCAAATGCTTCAAGCAATTGGAAATGGTGATATCAGGCTTAGGCTTAATTCAGCAATATTGATGCAGGCAGAGTTTCTGAAAGTCAGTGAAAAAGTCCCTGAAATGTATTCCTGTGTCAGTCACAACTTCTGTGCCATGAATATTTGTAAAATCCTGGAATGGCAAATAACTTGGCAATTTCCAGTTGCAGTGAAAAACCTGTGCAAGACATTAATCTTACATCTCTCTGCCACCATTTCACACAGGCTACCAGCAAGCTAGGGGCTGGCAGTAGTAAGTACTCATGCAGACAAGTGCCTAAGACTAGAAAGCAAATGAAATTTTCAAGTCCTGCCTGACCACCAACCAGTGAGGTCATTCTTCACAACGTTTGAACAGTGATGGAAGAAAGGCTTTTCTCAGGAAAAAACCAAGAAGCTGGGGGTGTGGAGGCAGGGGAGGAAAGCTTCCTCTGATGGCCTGGCTGGAATTCTGCTTTGACACTTTTCAGACTCAGACTGTAGTAGTGTGGAGAGACCAGGAAAAATGGTAATTGTGGTGTGGGAATATTTGCTTGACCAATCACTTCCAGGTGTCTCCAGTTAGCTAAGTCTGGCTCAGACATGCCAACCTCCTCTGGTTGTGACAGACATTAAGACACTGTGTGTTTCTTGCTCAAAAACTCCTTTCAATGCTTCTTTTGTGTCAACGTAATTTTTGAACGCTGAATGCTTTTCCCTAGGTGCAGCAGCTGCACGCACATTACTCACCAGCTAGCACAAGGGTGTGATTTTAAAGGAAATGTTCATGCAGCACTGAATGCACCACATGATTCCACAGTTGGCTTTACAGTGGTAAACATCACAAAGAATAGTGGCATCAGTAATTTGCCATAGGCAACAGTATCATTGTTTACTTTGAACTTCTTCCCCATCTTTTCTCCTTCCCCCACAATGTGCCTGATCCTGCTCACTCTGTTCAGTGCAGAGGTGCTCTTGAGAGAGGTTGTCTTCTTTACACTTTTCAGAAGAAGCCAATATGTTGGAGAGAGATTTCCTTTGATGCTCTAAAAGCAACTCTATCTTCTAAACCTGTTAAACTCCCAAGTACATTGGGAATAATTTATTTTGCTGTTTCATTCGGCCAATGCTAATCCCCAGTCATGGGCTGGGCAGTGGTGTTTAAGAATCACCTGAGAAAAAACCCTGTTCCAGACCACTGCTGTGAAATCCTTTTATAGAAGTTGTAGAGGAGTTTAATTTACCAACTATTTTTAGGCAGGTTTGGGCTAAGCTTTAGCCTGGGTTTTCTGTTGTGTTATTATCTGCATCAGTCCTGTTCTGAGACTGGTCTGGCAGTGTTTGTGGCTTCATTCACTTTGCTGCTTCTCATCTGCTATTTTTTTTTATGTTTAATACCTACCTTTGGCCTAACTTAAATGCAAAGCCCTCACTTATACAGCATTCTACAAAACCCTAGGGAATTTATCAGCAACATTACGTCCCCACAATCCTTTTATCTATAATTAATTGGACTGTAACAGACCAGAATTACTGAAACATTTGGGTTGGAAAAGACCCCCTCAGGATCACCAAGTCCAACCAATAACCCTGCTCTACAAGCTTCACCCCTAAACCATAGCCCCAAGCACCACATCCAAATGACCTCTGAACACATGCAGGGTTGGTGACTCAACCACCTCCCTGGGCAGCACATTCCAGTGCCTGACCACTCTTGCTGTGACATTTTTTCCCCTAATGTCCAGTCAAACCTACCCAGTCCCAGCTTGAGGCCATTCCCTCTTGTTCTGTCACTAATCACCTGTGAGAAGAGACCAGCACCAGCCTCTCTACAATGTCCTTTCAGGTAGTTGTAGAGAGCAATGAGGTCTCCCCTCAGCCTCCTCTTTTCCAGCTCCCTCAGTCACTCTCCATAAGGTTTATTCTCCATATTCTCCAGGCCCTTCCCCAGCTTTATTGCCCTTCTCTGCACTCGCTCCAGATACTCAGTGTCATTTCTTCCTTCAAACATTATCACCTTTCTGCCTTTATGATAGTGTGCTGTTTCATTTAGCAATTCAAAATGCACAGTGCATATGAAATCTCAAACCAACCTTTGAAGAGAATCCTGTTAGTGTGTGTGCTTCATGTGAAATGTGGCTTTGCAGTGAGCACGGCAGCACGGTCTGCGGAACACAAGTCAGGCCATGCTTTGGGATCTTCTGCCTCATTGTTGTTCCATCTGCAATAGTGGGACCTCCTCACAGGCACTTTCTGGGACTTAGCTCAACACTATGACCCAGTGGATACTGTCACTGAGGCCATGGTAGTTTAATTTATTAAGATAATCAAGCACACTGGGATTAAGTGTCTTGACCAAGCCCAGAAGAAAGCCAATGGTAGGGAGTCACTCTTGCTTTCCTGGTGTAATGACAAACTCGGTGATGGGCTGAGTTCACATGTGAAGGAAGCTATTAGTGACATCTGTGCAGACATGCAGAAGACAAACTAAGAAGCTGTTAGTGGCAACTGTAAGCCTGCTTCTTTAGTGATCACAAGTATATTCCTTAAGAGATATGTCTTTCATTCACAGCCTGATCACACAGCTGCATGCTGGCAGGCGACACTTGCCAGCTTCTCTACGCCTTTTCATGAGATGAAGGTGAGAGGAAGGTGATACTCTCTTAAGTTCAGTCTTAAATTTTCCTAGATAATGCAACTATCTGGAAAACAAAGTGAAAAAGCCTGGGCCATGTTAATTTGCTGTTGCACTTTTGCACCACAATCTGTTTTGATAAGTGAGAACAAACTTGGGGTGAGAAGCTCAGATGAGGATAACTCTGCTTGCTTGTGTTTCCCATAAGGCTGCAGGGAGATTTGGGTCTTGGAAATCCAGAAGGAAAAATATAAGCCTGGTTAAGAACTCCTTTCTGCCTAGCTTCCACAGACAAGGAGAGTGTTGTTCAGTATTCATAAATATGAAATTTTACTTTGTTTTTTTTAAGACTGGCCTAATGTCACTGCCAGCCAGCAAACTCCATTCTAACTGCTAGCAGAACAACTCAAGCCTACAGAAACTACCAGGGGAATAGAAGGGCTAGCAGACTTGCAAGAAAGCATGTAAAAGGAGTATTTCCCACTCTGCAAACACATATTTGACTTGGTAGGAGGTGTGAGGGCAGTACTCAGCTGCACTAATTTACATTGCATCATTGTCAGCAGGATGAAAAGCCAACGTAAAAACCTTCTCTATGTGACAGGTAAGGTCATTTACAAGCACCTGAAGGTTGTACACAAAGAGGATGGGAAAGATTTGTTCAAGCAGCAACACTGGAATTAATAGTGTGAAAATAAGAAGGGGCAAAGCTCCTTGACAGTGAAATCAATTTGGATGTAGAATAATCTGCCCCAAGGGAAGTGGAAAAGCCTAGATCATTTCTCATATTTAAAACAGCGCTGCTAATCTCAAGTACTGTGGGGAATAACACTGCAGTGCTGGGAGAGCAGGAGGCAATGGAGAGAAAAGAGCCAGACAGTAAGTCTCTCCCAGCTCTAATGTCTGTGTTTCTGAAGTGAGATGCTCACAGATTCAGCACCACAGAGTTGTGCTGAGGTCTAGTGTGGGCTTTGACATCATCAGGCTCACTACAATTAGCTGGGCAATGTGAAGGTCTTCATCTCCTTTGGAGCTAGGAAGTTTGGCAATGTTGTACCAAATCCCAAATCTTTCATTACTCTTTTATTTCTTTTTCCATCAAAAAGTAACTTTCCCTGTTAAAGCTGGTGTGTACCATCCCACTAATAAATTGCTGTGCAACTAAAAAAGTGATGTCTCAGCATCATTTGTGCAACAATGATGAGAGCCTCAGAGTTCAACAGCAATGCTGCTTGGCACTTAGCAAAGTTTTGGGATTGTCTGATCACTGGTCTAGACCCACAGATTTTTCTACAGTGTACACTCTGATTTCCAGTTGGCTGTTGGTGCTTCTCTAGATTTGCAAATGAAACTATGTGAAGTAGTAGCAGAAAAAGATTTACAATGACTACAGGTCTTCAAACTATTCACTGAAAGATAATTGGAGAGTGCTTTTTGGACTGCTCTCCTGAATGAGAGGAAGAGTGTCTGCTCTCACAGGTAGCTGGTGTAGCAGGCTTGATTAGCAAAGGTCTGTCTCAGGAGATAGTGAATTATAGTTTTCATCTGAAACATCGATTTAGCCTTGGAGCTAAAATTATAATGACATGGGCAGACAAACACAAAGTCAGCCTCTAAGAAAGTCATGTGATGTTTGTGTAGGAGGTGAAGTTCCTACATCTCCCAGTTAATGCATCTCACACTGCCAGACTCACAAACAGGGTATCAAATTAGATGGACTTGGCTTTGACCCAGATTGGCAGCTCCTGTGTCCCTATAACCTCCCAAGGATGACCTCTGAGTCACTAAGTCCATCATAACTCGGCTACTTGAAATAAAGATGTGTGCTAAGGCTTAAATCCACTCTTCTGGAGCTTTGTGTGAAATCTTACTAGAAGAAACCTGCGTTCTGCCAGCAGTTCTTCAACAACAGCTGCTGCCAATACTACACATTTTTTCTTTTCAAACACTCTTTTTTGGGAAGAAAAGCCAAGTACCTGTGGCATTATCTATACTTACATGTACACTGCCTACCATTTAATTCAGGGCATATGAATACATGAAAGTAGCATACATGAAGTTAAACTCAGCAGAAAGTTCTGCTAGAACAGCTTAGAAGCAAAGCAAATAAGTCTCAGCTGGAAACTTTGGTGTCCTACCTGTGCTAGCAAGTGTTCACTGCTTTATATTTAACTTGTGACCAGTTTAAACACTGCACCCCATACCTTTATGCCAGTGACTCTCTTAAACATTTCTCTTACCTAAACAGGGAAGGCACACACTTGTGGAATAGAAAACACTGACACTATGGTCCTTAAAACTGCTCCTAGACTATTATGACCCCCTCAGAAACCGTGTTATCATGTAACTAAACTCCGTGAAGCTACGAGGCTGAAGGGAGCGGAAAATCTATGACATTTGACTTGTATTTAAATCGCTTTTGAAGTGAAGAAATAAGTCCATCAGTATTGTCTTTGGCTGACAAGCTACCAATAGGAAGAAATATTTTTCACTGTCTGAATCAAGTTGAACCCCAATGCCTTTATTTTTGCAGATATTTGGGATTTATACTGAACAATAAAATGCAAAATGGATTTTTTTGGTTTAGTTTTGCTATTTTTTCACTGGAAAAGGGACCAAAACAGTTTTTTCATTTCTATTTTTAATTAATTTGAAAGTAAAAATCACCAACTGGATTAAAAAAGCAAGCTATGAAAACATATTCCTTTGCTTGAGCTGAGTAAAAGCTTCAAATTTGACCTGACAGTATTTTTCACAATGGTAGAAGTGCTTCACCTCTTTCAAAATCCAGGTTCCTTCAGGCATGACAGTTCCCTGCTAGAGTCAACACTGCTACCATGACATAAATTGAAATGGAGAACTCCCTTCTTTTCCTTCACTTTCCACTGTGACCTGGGCCCAACAGGCATTATTATTAAATTATTGCATGACTTTGTGGAGTGTCTCAAGACATCCTGGAGCACAGCAATTTTTTTTCTGCCTATGTGCTATTTTATCATCTGAATTCCATATGATTAATTCAGCATGTGAGTGAACTGGATGCTGATGGCAGGAGAATTTCTAAGGTACCTTGCAGAAAGAGGGTTCAGCTCAAGGAGAAGAGTCAGAGCAGCCCAATAACATGGGCTCGGGTCACAAAAGAAGTGCAGCCAGTGTCCACTGCCTGGCACCAGCTCCAGCCATCAAGAAAAAAAAAACAGGACTCTAGAAGATGTGAAAATGCCCCAAAGAGCAAGGGCAGCTGGACAAATGAGACCCAGCTTTTCCTGCAGCACGGGGAGAGGAAGTCTTTCTCCTCTAAGACACAAACTGCACTGGCAGGAATGATGCTGGGGTTTGATTCTTCCATGACAACCAATGCTAACCCCATCCTGAAGTCTTGCAGCCTTTGCCAGAACTGAAATTCAACAGAGAAAACCATAAGCGACAAAGTCAGATGGAGAAGTGCAATTTCTTCCTCCCTGTGCTGCAAGCCAGGAGGAAGGTACAGAAGACACTCTCAGGGCATGGCCTGGGACTCAGTGACCACTTGTAGTTCCTTACAGACCAGTTTTTCTCTGATTTTTTGACTAGGACTGAAAATACCACAGCTTGCTAGAGCACAGGTTGTTGGGAATGGGCGGGTTGTGTTTTGGTGTTCATGCGTTTTCCCCCCAAACACCTAATAAACTGTCAAAGCAAGTCCTGAGAGTCATTCAATTTTGACATTTGGGGGAGTGGTATATTAAGTATGCAGAGGGTTTTATGTACACTACTATCCAGAATTTGCTGTCTCAGTCAAGTTTAGATTTTCCCTTCCATGCCTCAGTGCAGGCTTGCTGAAATGACAATAGAGCAAGAGGCTGACCTTACATCGCAGGAAGGGCTGAGAGATCTGTAAACAGAATCCACTCTTAAGAAATATTACTAAATGCTTTCCAGCTTCTGACTGTCATAATAAATACAGTCAGAGGCAGTTGAAGAGGCAGAGTGAGTGCAATGTAGGTGATCTGGCTGAAATATGGAAAGAAATGTGGATGACAAGCTAAGCAGATAGAAAAAGCTAAGGACGGTGATGGAGCAATGTTGTGTGGGTCACACGCCAGGACCTGCACTGCTGAGGAGCAGCAGAACTGCTGGGAGGGATTTTGGAAAGATGGGGCAATCCCTTTCCCTTCAAGGCACCTGGTCCACATTTAGCACTCCTCACATTCATCTGGCAATGATTCTTGGTAATCATGGACTGGACACCCAGCATGCAACCTGACACGTGCATTAAAAGTTGAGAGGCTGTAAGAAGTAAGACATGCTGAGAACTGAAGTTGTGTAGCTGCCCATAGGACAGTGCTCTGGATCCACGGGCCACATAAGGTGTGGAATGAAAAGGCATATGACATACCCCCCCACTTCTCTGTATAAATTAAAGCTTTACCTAAACTTCACACTTCAAGATAGAGGAACACTACTTTAGGAACAGGAAATATCCATGAATGTTAGTAAAAAGGTGAGATGTTGATAATGTTTGTTCCAAGAGCTGCAGTTTCCACTATAAAAATATTTTCAAGAGACAGTCAGGAAAGAGTATATGATCTGACAGGGAGAAAAGCAAGAGAGGTGCTATTTTTGTCTCCTGAGAGACTGGTTGTAATTACAGCAGTTGAGAAAAAAAGCAGATTACTGGCTCATCCCTTTTCTCTCTGCAATATTTGCATCTTTTGACATTCTTCTGGATTCAGAAACAAAATGTGAAAAGCCTCAAGCACTGCAGGTTTGAGGATTAGGAAAGGAAAGGCTATTTTTGTTCGGCCTGAAGCCTATGCTAGGGAGAATCGCCGAGAGTTCAGTGTGCTCTTTGGCAGCGATATAACCCTGCTCACAGCTGCTAACGTTCTGCTGCCTTTGGCACCAAGGTGAGCATCAGAAAATACTTGGGGTATGATCTTAAGTTCAGCAGCATAAACCATACTTTTCAATTTAGTTTGTGCTCACACAAGTCCTGTAGCTTCCTCCAGCATGACTACCTGTCATAAAATGCTGGGTTGCTCTGTTTTCCACTGATTACCAGAGACCAGTGGGCCCCCTCGCCCGAGGCTGAGGAAATGGTCACTGGGCTTAACTTAACTCAGCTTTATTTTATTGGTTTTCATTTTCCCCATGTTTGAACCTTTAAGGCAGACATTGTCCTGGCAACTCTGCCCTTTGCTGCAGTAGCATAGAGCAGCCATAGGGAGCAAGAGGGGTGGACTGCTTGCTTTCATACTCCAGCCCTCTTGAGCATCAATTAGAAGTACTCTTTCCCTTATTCCACAGGTGTTAGCATCTCCGGCTGTTTCATATCTTTAAAAATGTTTACAGAATCTAAGATGCTGATGATGACTGAACATGAACAAATAATTTTCTAACAGAACATGAAAGAAAAATATCCCTGTTGGGTTGAACCAGAGATCCAGTCAGCCCAGCATCTCTTCTGGAAGTTGTCCAATAAGAGATGTTGCAAAGCACGAGCTGAGGAAACATGACCCTTCCCCTTTTATGACCTCTCTGGTTTTTGGAATCAACAGTGAGTATGTCCCAAGCTACATGATAAAGGTGTAAAAAGTTGTCATTGGATCCATTGCTTGCTGAATTATCTAATCCCTTTAAAACTTATGTATCTTTGATGCAATATCCTGTACTGATGATCATGAGAATTTAATTAGGCATTGTGTGGGGAGGTACTATCCATTACCTGATTAAAATTTGAGACCAGAAAGGAGATTTCACTGCAGCTCCCTAATTATGTTTCACACTCCCTGGTTTTGTATTTATCCTTATTTTGTGGACTTTTATTTCACAAACTGTGGATTGGGGGGAGTCCAATGAAATTAATGAAAAGTGAGTTAAATATTCTTAATCATGTTTTAAAAAAGCTGCTGGATGAATTTTCCAGATGAGGCCACACACTCAAATTTGTCTTGAAGAAGAGGAACTTTTGGGCTTTTGAAATAATTATCCTTTAGCTGTCCTTGCTAACAGGTTTGTCAACTGCATTGCTCAGTGTTCTTACATAACTTTTTAGTGAGATCAGCTACAAATTGCCACACCATCTGTAATAATTTCTTTATATTATCTCTGAATTTGGGATTAAAAATGAGGTATAAACGATGGACATGAGTAAGACTTTTAAACCCTGCAAAATAACCACACAGTTCATATGAGGAGCCTATGAGGAGAGGCTGAGGGAGCTGGGGTTGTTTAGCCTGGAGAGGAGGAGGCTCAGGGGTGACCTCATTGCTCTCTACAACTACCTGAAGGGAGGTTGTAGCCAGGAAGGGTTGGCCTCTTCTCTCTAGCAACCAGCACCAGAACAAGAGGACACAGTCTCAAGCTGTGCCAGGGGAGGTTTAGGCTGGAGGTGAGGAGAAAGTTCTTCACCGAGAGAGTGATTCGCCATTGGAATGTGCTGCCCGGGGAGGTGGTGGAGTCACTGTCCCTGGAGGTGTTCAAGACGGGATTGGACTTCAAGAGGGGACTGGACGTGGCACTTGGTGCCATGGTCTAGCCACGGGGTCTGTGGTGCCAGGTTGGACTCGATGATCTTCGAGGTCTCTTCCAACCTTGGTGATACTGTGATGCTGTGATATTTTAAAATCATAGCTGAAATAAATGTTGGCACTATCTCATCAAACCGTTGCTGTGGGTTATTTATATTGTTATAAGGGAGGGAAGGAGCTGGGACCAGCAAGATGCTTCAGGTAAAACTGAAACAGAGTAACTCATTTACCTGTGCAAAATCCCCTGAGAAATCTCTGTGTTGGGTTAAATTTTGTCTAAAAAAAAAAAAAAAGCTTCCCTGCACATCTCTGGCCAAATTTAGAAATATTCCATGGAAAGCTCTTCTCCCAGCTTCATCTTTAGAGTAAATTAAGACAGTACCACTTCCCACACAGTCATGAATGTATGAGCACAAAGGTGCATCAGGCACATAAACTTGCTCCATCCAAATTTCAACTCGATTTCCAACAGAAGAGTTCTCCTGGGCCTCCTGCAGCCCTGTTTGTCTGAACTGAATTTCCTCCAGATAAAAAACCACACCCCAACTGTTAGACAGCTTCTTCTTGGACACTAATGGAATGAAGCTGGAGGTAGGGAGATTCAGGCTGGACATGAGGAGGAGGTTCTTCACCATGAGAGTGGTGAAGCCCTGGAATGGGTTGTCCAGGGAGGTGGTTGTGGCTCCGTCCCTGGAGGTGTTTAAGCCCAGGCTGGCTGAGGCTCTGGCCAGCCTGATCCAGTGTGGGGTGTCCCTGCCCATGGCAGGGGGGTTGGAACTAGCTGATCCTTGTGGTCCCTTCCAGCCCTGACTGATACTATGATACTACTATGATACTAAAAGACTAAATGGAAATGCTGATCCCTAAAATGCAGGTACATATTTGTATACTGAAACGTAGCATTTTAGCATTTCATGTGTTAAGGCTTAATTTAACAGTGAACACTTTCTCCCTTTATGCTTCTTCAAAGAGAAGCCCTGAAATTGTGGGATTATTATAATTATTTTTTATTGGAAGAAAGCAAATTTTATCAAATACTAACAACAGTTAAATGTGTCCCCCAAAGGGTTCAGTAGTTTTGGTCTGTAATTGTTTAATGTCCTAAACACTGAAACAAGCATTGATGTGGATGGTGGGAAGATTAATGTCACACTGATGACAAAAATGGAAAAACAATTTGGGGAATCTAAGAGGTAATTAAGTTCTTGACAGACTCACTTGAGTAAGGAGCATTAGTTATAGGAAGGAGCTATTCCCCTGAGGCTCTGATTATGTACAGGAAATAGACATTTAACAAGTGATTCAACTGGCAATATAAAGCTTTTGATCTCCCCAAATAAACGGCACCATTGATTTACAGGGCTGCAGTGGATGGCCACTGGAGTTCTGCCTCCTGAAGAGAGGCGGCGAGGTGCTGCCCCGGAGCGCGGTGCTCAGGACTGGGCACCAACAGACCTGCAGTGCAGAGCCTGGGTGCAGGCTCAGCTCCCACTCCGTGTACCTTATGAATCTCAAAACCTGGTTTCAGTTAGTTGTCCTGGGTTGAGGTTGGGTGTCTTTAAGAAACCATAGAGAAGTCTTCCAGGAGGACCCAAGAGGTCCAGGGTTGGACTGGAAATTGCAATTTTTTTGCATTTTCATGCCCAGAATGCCTACTTCTAGCCTTTAAAAGGGCACGCCACAGGCTGCCTCTTCCCCTTCTCCTCTCCCTGCCCCTTCCAGCACAGGCTCCCTTATCTCCTCTATGGTATGGGGGAGGGTTTCAGCCTTGAGCAGCCTGCTAGCAGCCTGGGCAAAGCTGAATTTCGAGCTGTGTCATTTCAGGCCTGGGGGGTGGGGTGGGTGGGCGCTATAGCTGGGAGGCATGACCGTGTGTGTGTGTGTGTGTGTGTGTGTGTGTGTGTGTGAGCATTTGCAGGCTTGAATTTGGCCTGGTTTGGTGGAGGTTGGGGCCCAGGAAGATTATTGGATAACAGTGGCCTATGGATTTCTTTGTATTTTATACCCTTTGCACTGTAGCATGTAGTTTATGACCAGCACTTCCATCTGAACTTCCAACTACTTTGAGAAGAGCTAGAGAGCCTGTCTCGCTCCTTAAACATCAGTGCATTTCCATGGAGCTCAGAAACTCCTCTGGAGAGAAGTAACAGGGAAGCATTTGCAAGTCTGAAGTATTATTTTGCTGGCATGTAGAGGCATGGCACTTACCGTGCTATGAAGTGCATGCTCATAGCAAGAGCAACTTATTACCCTGCTAGTCTGCCTGAGTTAAGGACAGCATAAACCAGGATGAAGGAAGTATTATTCATACTATGGAGGAAAACTGAAGCAAGAAGAGATTAAGAATGAGAATTTTAAACAAGGCAGGAACAGCAGGTCTGGAAAGGATCTGACGAACCACCACCTATAAGATGTTGTCCTCTCATCACTCAGTTCTGGCCCTGTGATGTGTTTTCTGCAGCCAAATAGGACATTTCTTATTTATTTTTTCCTCTCTGATGGTTTCTGAGGCTCTGTCTCTGGGTTTGCTCACAGAAGCCCTTAGCTGTAAATCCCATGCATGCCAACTGGACAGCTTTCAAAAATGAATGCCTGAAAATGTAATGTCAAGCATTCACTACTGCTACAAGTGCAAGCCACGCTGCAGCAGGAAAATATACCTCAACAGCCAGGACTGTGGGCATTCCTCATGCTGTACCTCTTGCCAGCCAGATGGCAATGTACAGGACATTAGACACCAGGCTAGAGAGAACTGCTGACTGTTGGGGACAATAAATGTTGTGGAGTGGCTGTTCTCTGCAGATGGGAATTTGCCTGCTTTGTGCTGGCCGGCCTGCTGTGTCTGCTGTGAAACACACCTGTGTTCAATGTCTGTCACAACTGTTAAAGCAGAACATCCAAAGCCTGCATTTTGCATCCAAGACTCTTGAACTTCCAGTGTTTTGTTTTGGATGTAGCAGCTTCTGAAGCCAGGGATTTTATACTTCCTGCCGTACTTCATCAAACAAATTTCCCAACGCATTGGTTCTTAATGCCTGCTTCTGCTCCTCTCTGTTAATGTCTGCTTTTTCTCCTCTACCCATCATTTCACTAAAATCACAACAATCACAGAATGTTCTTTATTTTCTTAGTATTTTCCAATTAGGAGGCACTGTCAGTCAGTACTCTTATAAAAAGAATGTTTAATTATTTCAACGATTCTAACATACTATATTCCTGTCTGTATTTCACTACACTCCAGGTCACCAGACTCCAGTGAGTCTCTAGGCAACAATCTAAATATTACTTAGAGTGCTAAAATGGTCTCTGAACCATCTATGACAACCACAAAGCTCAGTTTCAAACGGTGTCACTCTCTACGTACCCCTTTTGCATCGATCACGCCAGGTTTTGCGTTGAATTTCACCGTCTTCAAGCGTGCACGCTCCTTCCTTTCAACTCTGGGGAACAGAAAACACAAGTAAAGAAACACCTGTTGGTTATAGCAGCTTCTTGTACCATTCTTTTGATCTCTTAAGACTATTTGTGGCTTATTATGTAGACTATTTGTGGCTTATTATGTATAAAGTGATCATTTAAAGCAAAAATCTGATAACTTGGAAAAGATGAGATGTCAGGTCACTTCCTCAGCCAAGCAGAAGTTCTCGGTGAAAGATAGGGCTGGGTACAAGGAGCCCTGGTTATCCTACACCAGCAGAATAGCACTGCCTTCCAGTACACATGGGGGTGTGGTAAAAGCACACTAAGGACAAATTTACCCTCTCTAATTTAAACTGAACAAAAATTAGGCAAGATTTAGAGTTATTCTGAGGTGAGAGGAATGAAACAGGAACCAAGAGAGAATAAGCTGTTCACCTCGGTGCTTTCAAATGTGCACTTTAGGAGGTAATATGTTTCACAGTATCATACAATCATTTACTTTGAAAAAGACCTTTAAGATCGAGTTCAGCCATAAACCTAACATTCTTAAGTCCACCACTAAACCATGTCCTTAAGCATCACCTCTACACATCTTTTAATTCCCTCCTAGGATGGTGACTCAACCACTTCTCCAGACAGCCTGTTCCAATGCTTAACAACTCTTTCAGTGAAGAAACTCCCTCTGTGTGGGCACCTTTTTGTCTTCCTATAGAAGGAACTTTGTTCCCTAGCTTACATAAACGATGAACTTCTAGATCATCCAAATAAAGTAAAATGAATCCCACCATTTTTGAATCTATTTTCAACATGCTCCCCCCACCCCCCACTGACATGGTTTCAGAACCATGAACTGCATAAAAAAATACCTTAAAATTAGCTTAAAATGCCTGACAAAACAGCATATGCCACAGTGGTGGTGAACAGAGTCTAAGCCCATAGTAAATGCCACACAGAAAGAATGATGCTTCATTTGATGCATTGAGAAGATGCAAGGAATTGCAGTTGGAGAGCCTTCCTGCTTTCCCCCGCTGCTGGCCCCCTATGCCATTGCTCCCAGCAGTGACCCTCACTGCTGCCTTCTCCACAGCAGAAAGCTAACTGCCTAGATAAGCTGAATAAGTTGTAATGGTTTTAAAGAGTTTAAGGAGATGATCCATCAGCTTGTCTGACTGGAGCAGACTTTAAGAAGGGAAAAGGAAGCTCCTTTCCCTTGTGCTTCGGGGCAACATTTGCCTGGCGTCTCAATGCACAACAGAGAATGTCTTACTGATCTGGGTTTGAAGGAGATAACTAGAAGCCTTCCAGGGACCAATGAGTTAATGGGCAAGCCTTAACAAACATGCTAGGTATTTTAACTTTGTTCAGATTGCCTTAGATCCACAAACCAACACTCATCCCACGTTCAGATGATCTGTCCATACCTTTACAGTGCCCTTTGCACTATGATCGCTGTTTAAATCTTAGGTTCTGCAATACTGGCTCTAGAATGCCACAGATGTTTAAGGGTCTGACCCTCATTTTGACTGAAGCAATTCTGAAAATGCTTTTTCTTGCTTTAAAAACTTTGCTTACAAATCAATGTCAAATGCATCTTCTGACAGATGGAACTATGCTATTTGTTACAACAGTCAAGTAAAGAGAAACTTGAGATGCTGGTTACCTAAAAGTGCACTGGTTTGCCAAAAAGTGTTTCTGAGGAGATGTACAAATTCTCAGGGGCAGAAGAGCTAATTTCAACCACTAAAATGCTGCAAACTGTGTGGATGGTCTTAGTCACACCCTACCCAAAGCAGATAGAAAGCAAAGAATTTCTTTTTCTGACTAATTTTAATGAAGATTTCATTGCAATTGGTGAGTTCTGAAAACAGAGAGGGGAGGTACCTGCTACCAAACAGTGAGGCTGAATAGGAGAGGAAACAGACTCTACATTTCAGAGGTCTTTGGGCTAGTTCTAGTCTGGCCCCATTAACTGACCACTCAGCAGCAGACGCACTGCATGAGCTTGTCTTCAAGACCAATTTAGTATGAACAAGTCTTGCACATATTCATCAAGACTGTCCCATGAGATGAACCAGAGGAGGGCAGAAAGGAAAATTCTTTGAAAGCTCAATCCTGGTGTGAAAAATCAGATCACACAGCCACTATGGGCCCACCTCCCAAGGCCTGAGAGCCCAAATTGCAGTGTGATAGGAGCCAAAACTTGGCTTAGTCTACAGAGTCCCAATATTCTTATATTTGAGAAAGGTGAAATGCCCAAATGAAATGTCTCAAAGATTATATGTTGCTGATATCCACAGCTGCAATAAACACAGCTTGAGAGAGAAGTTATGCCTTCAGAGTGAGAAAATAACTGAGATCTAAAATACTCTCTTTCAGAGAGAAACACATCAAAATCACTGGCAAGAAGGCAATGCCAAACAAATTAATTCTAAAGAAGACACAGGCCATTTTATTCTTAAATGCTAGGTATATTTATCCACCAAAAGAATATAGAGGAGGAATGTGAGTCATCTAGACCCATTTGTATCTTGGAATCAAGGCTGGACAAACACAAATTAGGGTCCTCAGTATGGAGGGAAAACCCAGGCACACAAGGAATGTATAAAGGACACCATGCCAGGTAATTCAGGGTTTCTTTTCTTAAACGTTATGGCTCAATATATTGAATTCCCATTGCTTAATGAATGAGCAGTATCTTAAAAACATGTTAGTAAAACATATTAGTAAAACCTGAAATCTTTCAGTAAACTGAAATGCATGCAGTAAGTAGCCTGTGGGAACACTCCACACCTTAGTACGCTTGGGAAGTACATCGTAACGATGAAATCTACAGCTGCTATATATTTAAACTTCTAACACTGTGCACGTAAACAACAATGCCAGCAATTAAGACAAAATATCTAAGAGGGGGTGAGATACTGCACACACACACACATCCCCACACCCCCAATGACCCTGAAGAAAACCATGTGCAAAGAAAGAAATCTGAAGAAAGCAAGAAGCTTCTTGTGTCCTTACTCACCTTGGCTAATTTGGTCATTACTGTAGAAGTAACAGAGCCTTTGCAAAATCATCTCCAGGAAAGAAACCTGACCACCCTCCTATAACTGAAACAGTAACTCTGTCGAAGATAAGAATGGCTCTAGGAAATCTCAGTTGAATCCTACAAAGCTGGGTTGATATTGAACTTTTATTAGACAGTAAATAGCTGGGGAAAGAAAAATAAAGGATTCTACTGTGTCCTCCAAACTGTTCCACATCTGACCCTTCCCCTGATTTTCACACAAATGCCACTGGAATACATTCCTGCCAATCTCCTGATTTCGAAGTCTGGATAGTAAGAATATCTAGTTTCTGGTAATTGCTTTAAAAAATACAAATGGTAGTCCTGTGATAGGAAGATAATTAACACAACATGTTTCCTTCTGAGTGGGCTCACATATCTCGTGCTGAAAGCCACTGAACCTTGGTTGCTATAGTTACAGTTTAAATTTAGAATAAATGCATTTCTCTGTGTGTGGAATATTCACAGGGAAACAGCTCAAATGCAGCTTTCAAACTGAATCTCTGTTATTCAAAACACATGAACAGTCTCAAACTAGCAGATGAAGTCCCTTGGTAGTACTGGCAAGCAATGAAGACTTGAGGCTGTGTAATTGCCTAAATAGGATGGATGCCTTCTGAGAAAATAATTAGCTTAAATGAACACAGTATTCTACTTATTAATCTGTGTTAACATTTAAACTCATCCCAGTCCTGTTTAACTTCCTAAAACATTTCCTTTTAACTTAATTTCTTGTTTACTGTGTGAAAAAGTTTGGAAAGCAAGCCTCAAGAGTGGATCTTGGGTTTGAAGTTTGTCATAACTGCATTAGCAGCCCTGGAGTCATCACTGCTTCCTACAGGCATGGCAGGCAGATGAGAAGCTGCAGAAACATCCTGCATTGCTTTGAGAGGTACATATATAAAGTCAGTAAGTGTCATTAATCCTCCAGGCAAACATACCAACGAAGTTCATACATGCTCAGCATCTCTGATAAATATTACAAACGTTGCTGTGCTAAGGACAGCACACAGTGCTGCCTCTCATTACAGTTTTCCTGACCCTTCCACAGTACAACTGCTCTCAGTTACCTCTGATTTAGCTGAGCTGTAAACTTCTGAGTGGAAATTTCAGGTGTCTCAGGATGATTAGATTACAGTTGCTGTTCAAAGTGTCAGCGGAATGGATTAGCTGTCAGAGAATGGCTAGGATAGAATACATGGTTTTGACCAAATTATGATATACTCTCAAGCTCTTCAGATCACATGCCCTGCTGCTCTCACGTCTTGGGTGTGGGGCTTGAAAGGTGGCAGCAGGTTGCTTTGGTGTGTTGAGTACACCTCTTTTTTTCCTGAAGGAATCACATGAGTATCTGAATGTCTGAAGAGCTTTGGCTTTCACATGCTGTGGAGAACTGCAAGAATTTAGCTTGGTTCTCCAAAGATTTAGCCTTGGCTGAGGTGGTGCAAGACTGCGGTAAACTAAGATGCTCACATAATTTCTCATCTGAGCTCCCACAACACTTTTGCCACAGACAGGGGTTAAAAGGGATCTGAAGTGATGAAGACAAAATGTATTGAATATTAGTCCTTTTATCATTGCTGATGCAACTCTCAGAAAAAACTCTGTAAAAAGAATACTAATTCAAGCTCTTTGAGTAATTTATTGATTCTTCAGGTCTGCAACTGCTGCATTTTAGTGTAAAGAAAGTTGATTTTCTTGTTTCCCTGAGAAAAAAAGGGAGCTTAGGCACACAGAGTGTTTTGCAGCTGCTGACCTTACGAATGCCTAAATAGTATATGGCTATAAATTGCTTACATTGCTTTAGGTGCCAGCACAACTACCATCCCTTGGACAACATTTTGATCAAGCAGATGAGAAGAAATGTTTCACTTCCAATTGTACCCACTCTACAGTCACCATTGTTGTACAAAGCAGGATTTTGGGGGGTTGTGAAAAAACATGAGGGGGAAGAATGCCCATCTGCCAGATTTGCAGAGGCCCTGAGTTGCAACTCTGACTTGCCTGATATAAACATTGCTCCCATGCCACTTTCTAATTATGTATCTCTTAGGCAGAGCTGTGATGAAGGGATGGAGAGAAGTGCAGATTTGGTTTCTGAAACTACTTGTGGCTCAAGTTTTGAGTAATGTTCAAAGACACCTACACCCAGCATTCAAACATGACCTGGGAACTCAAAGACTCCGAGCCCCGTGTGGAGGCAGCATTGCCTAACACAGCTGATGTGGATTTCATCTTCAGGTTTCCACTCTCTCCAGGACAGCTCCCTGCAGACATAGCATGTATACAGGAAACCAGTCCAAGTCCATCTGTGACCTGGGACCACTGGAGTGTAGCCTGTATGCTTGCTTTCTCCTGCAGTCATTCTTGGTGGTACACTTTATGGCCCCTTCCCCAAAAACGCTCAGGTTCATTGTCTTCTCCCCACATAGAGCTGAAGAAGTGGAGATGTACATTGAAAACAGCCTTCAGTGTTTCCTCAAGAGCAAGTTCAATACTTCAGCTCTTTGGGATGCTGCTCTCTTCCTGCCCCTCTTTTGAGGAACTTATCACAGGGCTGCAGGACTCACTGCACTGTGATGTCTACCTGTCTTGTGTTTCTGGGCACACATCGCTGCTGCAAATGGGTGTCTGGGATTTTTTAAAAGGATGTGTACACTTCAGACAAGAAGGAGTCAAGCAGAGCTCGACCTGACATAAACTGTGATCTTCCATTGCTGGGGCTAATGGACCACTGGAAATTTTGCCAGTGCTTTTGTACAAGCACTAATCAGTCTTCACAGTAGAGTTGTAAAATATTGTGTCCAGTTCTGGGCCCCTCAGTTTAGGAAGGACATTGAGACACTTGAATGTGTCCAGAGAAGGGCAACCAAGCTGGTGAGGGTTCTGGAGCACAGCCCTGTGAAGAGAGGCTGAGGGAGCTGGGGTTGTTTAGCCTGGAGAAGAGGAGGCTCAGGGGAGACCTTCTTGCTCTCTACAACTGCCTGAAGGGAGGCTGTAGTGAGGAGTTGGTCTCTTCTCCCAGGCAACCAGCACCAGAACAAGGGGACACAGTCTCAAGCTGCGCCAGGGGAAGTTTAGGCTCAAGGTGAGGAGAAAGTTCTTCACTGAGTCATTTGTCATTGGAATGTGCTGCCCAGGGAGGTGGTGGAGTCACCATCCCTGGAGGGGTTCAAGAGGGGACTGGACGTGGCACTTGGTGCCATGGTCTAGTCATGAGGTCTGTGGTGGCAGGTTGGAGTCGATGACCTTTGAGGTCTCTTCCAACCATGCTGATACTGTGATATCAAGTGAGAGAGACTTCAGTAATGGTGTTCATCACTGATATGAAACACCAATGCAAACTGAAAACTGGTGCTGCTGTAACAGCAGTGTTGCAGTGCCCTAATTTGCACGGATTTGTCACTGCCTTCTGCAGAAGGGAAGTTATTTCCACGTCCAGCGGGAGCGCGGTGGGAAGCAGGGCTATCAACCAGGAGAATGCACGGCAGAACGGACACTTTAAAAGCTTTGCTGTATCTTATGTCTCTGTTAGCACATTTCTCCTTGTCTTGCTTTGCCATTTCCAGGTCATCCACATCCTGTATGTCTCACCTGCTCATCAAGTGAAAGATAACTGAAAATATGTATTACCACCTATAATCCAGATTGTTGTGGGTTTAAGAGTGGATGTCTTAACCACAGAGAAGTCCTCCAAGGACAAGAGAGGTGCAGGAAGGTGGACACCAGAAAAAGTGTAATTGTTATTTCATCCCCATAATGCTGCAGCCCCTTTATAAATGGACATTTCTGTCTGTTCTGCCCTTCTTTCTCTGGGCATTGTGGCAGCTCCCATCTCTGCTTTGCAGGGGAGTGGGGCTTCGAGCTGGCAAGCTAATTTCTTGCTGTACTATGTGGCCTGGGGCGGGGGGGCTGTTGGTGCAGGCCTTGAAGCTTTTGGGCTGCTGCCTTTAGTGCCTTTAGTGCTCAGGGGCATTGAGACCTAGTGTTTTGGCCTGGTTGAGGGGGAGGTTTGGTAAAGCCTGGTCGGAGAGAACTGGGCCGAGGCTGAATATGAGCACTGAGGACTGGAGCAGGCTGCCCAGAGAGGTTGTGGAGCCTCCTTCTCTGGAGACATTCAAGATCCATCTGGATGTGCTCCTGTGTGACCTCTGCTAGATTCTGTTGTCCTGCTCTGGCAGGGGTGTCTGTCTCGATGATGTTCAGAGGTCCCTTCCAACCCCTGACATCCTATGATCCTGAGATGCATTTCTGTATTTTGCATGGTTTTTACTGTTGTGTTTAGTTGTGACCAGTATTTCCATCTGACTTTCCAGTTCATGTGTGGAGCATTTTTATTTTACTCCTTTGGGAAGGGGTAAAACAGCTTCTGTCCACTCAAACCTTCAACACAGATATGTGGACTCAGACCACCCTTTTTTATTGGTTCCATCCTGTGCACTGATAAGTCTGTGAGGTCTCAGTTTGCCAACAGATTCCCCTCCTCAAACTCATTTCTGAGAATTCCTGCAGTGGTATTTTTGCAGCAGAACAAGTGCATTTCAGCAGGAGAGAAGGGGTTCTAATTCAGCTCTCCACCTTCAGTGATTTGCTAACAGTCAGCAACTCAACACCTGGTCAATAGCTCAAGAAAAAAAGTAAATCTAATGCCTTTTGGAAGTGAATTCTCATAAAATCATAGAACATCCTTATGCTGATTAAAAGCTAAAGCCTATTTTCCTTCAGCATAGATGTTTCCTATCATTGCAATAGAACAGGAAGGTATTTATATGCACAAATATATATCTCAATTTCGTCCATTTCCCCCCCAATTAAATGAGTAAGTCTATTCAGGTAGCTTATGTTAGACAAAGTTTTAACATCCAGGGATTAAATTCTTCAGGGATGTTTAGGAAGGTGAGCAATTTATAGGAAACCATTAAAAATACAACTGACTTGAGTGGATAAACATGCCCTTCTGCCAAGCTGAGCAGAATAACAAATCTGAGTTGGCTTTTTGCCCACAGGGACTTCTGTGCTGGGAAAACCTCTTGTTCCTTGTCCTTATATGTTTGTGAAACATTGATTTTTTGTGTACTTTTCTCCCCACTTTGCTCTGAAAGGAGAGTGCAGTTACATGTGTTTGTGGGAGGAATGTTGTCTGAGATCACAAAAATGAGGCTGGGAGCATCATACACCTTCAGCTGATAGTAACAAAGATGTTCCACAACATTTTGCAGTCAGGTGTACTTAAACTACTTGAAAATGGCATTCTTAGATGGATGTTCAGTCTGAGAGAAGTTTTGTGGCTGCACATCTTAAAGACAACAGAAAAATGAGTGTAAATAGTGTTGCATTTTAGGACCAAATTTGCTACAGTGGGAGGAGAAGTAAAAGTGGTCAGAATGTACACTCAGCCATTCTGAAGCACTCTGTGTGAAATCACAGCCTAAATCACTTTCAGGCCCACAGAGCCAATCCAAGCAGATGTACACACCCCACAGAAAATACTGAGGCTTGACACTACAGAATCACAGAATGGTCAAGATTGGAAGGGACCCCAAGGATCATCCAGTTCCAACCCCCCTGCCATGGGCAGGGGCACCCTCCACTTGGGTGACAGGTTGGACTTGATGATCTTTGAGGTCTTTTCCAACGTTGTTCATTCTATGATTCTATACATCATGTTGCCCAGAGCCACATCCAGCCTGGTCTTAAAAACATCCAGGCATGGGGCTTCCACCACCTCCCAGCATTTGAGCTGTGGCAGTTTGCCTGCAATGTGGGAACATTTCTTTAGAGCAGGGACTCAGCAAAGTGAAAAGAATTGGAGCTGTAAAATTAATGCTTCAGCAAATTAAAATTTACTACTGAATGAGAGCTTCTGTAAAGGAATTTAATGCATTCTCACTTATGCACAGTGGTTCCATGCTTTTTGTTGATTTGCTTTAACTAACATAAGACTTTCCATGAGAAGGGAAACTTAAACATAGGCTTCTCAGCTTGCTGCTATCGTTTATGGAAAGCTGAATTAGTTTTGTTTATCCAGACAATAGGAAGGACAATGAGGCAAACAAAAATTATTGTGATCAAAAGCCCAGCATTATGTAGAAATTCGAATCTAAATCTACATATCTAAAAGTAATGAAAATTGAGTGTGATTATGTTGGTCATTCTAGTATAAACCAGTGGGGTTTAATGACAGGGAAGCAACTCCCATGTTACTACAGTGCACAGATAATACCACAAATGAGGCATTGGTACAAGACTGGTAGACTTGTCTCCTCACCTTGGAGACTCTGCCCAGCATAATAACTGTGCCCTGTTCTCACCTTAGGCATAGCTAGGATAGATCATTTCAGTGGATGTGGAACCAAGAGAAATTTCTCCTGCAGTATGAATTCATTAATATTATATGGTAACAAGTGTTGGTTGTTCAGCTACAAATGAAGTGCTTCACAGCCTCTCCTACTATCCTGAACATCAGTATGATACAATATCACAAGATGTTATAGCATTGTATGTGGTTTCTATTCAGCTGGCTGCTCAGTCCCATGGCTGAGAACAAGGGCTGCCAGTTAGGCAACAAATACATACTGACAAATGGGCAGAGAGCTTGTTTTGGATGTATAAAGGGTTGCAATGATATTTTAACGCTGCAAGAGACTGAGCATTTAGTTTACATCAATCCCCACTGAGGTCACCAGCTCACCAGCTCAAGAGATTTGGTCTGTGCATAGATCAGGGAAGAAATACAGGGCCCCTCTCATTTCTTCTGTGACTCTTTCAGTAACTTTCCTCTAGCTGCAGTGCTGCCTTCCAAAACTCTCTCTGAAAACTTGACAATTTAACCATCAGCAGGGCAACAACTCCACACACTGGCAGCAGCATTTTAATCTAATGACACATAGCTTTCAAACTCTATTGAATTACTAAGAGGTAAAGTGTGATAATGTCTCCAACATTTTCAGATTAAACATTTTCCAGATTAAACAGCACCAAGACTCTCAGCCTTTCCTCATAAAATGGATGTTCTAGTTCCTTAATCTCTTCAATCTACATCATCATAGGAAGCTGGGCTTGCAAGACAAGTCAAAGCCCAACAGCTACAGATGCTCTTTTCCTCCTACTCTATCACAAGGCATATTTTACTGCTAAATATTACATATGCCATATTACATATAATGCAAGGCCTACAGAAATAGCCCCATAATAAACTGCAAGAGATACAGCAACCTGGAGTAAGCAGCTTGAATATTTCTGAGCCATAGATGCCTGCATTGGGTCAATGCAGGACTGCTCTGTTTCAGATCAAGTGTCTCATAGTCAATAAACCACAGCTACAAGTGGAAGTTCAACTCTGAATTAGACCATTCTGGCAAATATGCTGAGCTTTATTCATTGTAGCTCAGCTCTGTGTGCACTGATTGCTCATCCTCCCCTTGGGTGGTGTAAATGGCCACAGAAAATGCTGGCAAGAGCACATCAGTCTCGCTGGCTCTGAGGAATCAGGCAGAACTCACAGAACAGAAATAATACTCAGTTTTCAGTGCACTGGAAAAAAAATCACTTTGTACAAGTGAAACCTTTTTTGGCAATAATAGCAACTTCTCCCCATCTCCCCTAGCTCAGGTGTATCACTTCATTACACTCATGCAGACAGGAAATCAGATGCCATTGATTTTTCCAGACCTCTCAGATTCACTAGTGGAGAATTAAGATGGCAAGTGGAGACAAATTCAAGACTCTTATTTTTAGACTCTATCCAATCTATTTTAATCTTGACTAATTTCTCCTCCCCCCCTTCTTCTTTTTTCCCTCTTTCAGTGTTTCCTAAGCCACATCTTTCTCCTAGGCTGTACCATATGTCCACTCTTGACTAGAGAACCTCTATCTTTTGTCCTTGAAAACGTCACTGTGCAGGGAACCCTTTAGGCACTTACATCCTCTCCACCTTAAGGAAGATATACCTCCATACATACCTTAATTGGTTGCTTTGTTTTGCCCTTTCCCTTCATATAGCTGTTTTATTATGTATGACAAATTGTTACAGCTTTTCATAGTAGGCACCAGCCTGTGAGTGAGCTTTGTGCACATACTGCCCTCAGTAGTAACTGAATAGACTTTCCTTTCTCCCATTTGTGACCCAATCATGTCCTTACAACAGTTCTGACTGTAGCAATTAGCAGTAGGCAAGTACTCTTTTCCCAGTGTCTGGAGACTTAACCTGCTTAAGAGGCATGCTTTTGCCATCTTCAAAAAACAGAGTGTAGTTTTTATTCCTGTCTATTACACGACTTCAGCATTGCTTTCTGCTGAAATTCTGGTGTGGTTGCTGCCCACATGTCCTCGTGATTCGAGAAAGTCAGGCCCTTGCAGCGCTCACGGCAGCCAGGTGCTTGTTGGCCTTCAGTTTACTTTCATGTGGTTTAGAACAAGGAGCACCACGAGCCCTGTTAGCACCTGGGCCAACACTTAACAGAGCAGCAGGTACTGTACTGTCACATTTCCCCACAGTAAAAGCTGGACACGATGATTAATGCTATGGCTGATGTAGGTAGGAATAGAAAGTTTCTATGCAGTGCGGGAGCAGTGCTGCGGAAGGGAAATGTAGTGTGGTTTGACAGTTCATTTTTCTCCTACCCTTTCGGCTCTTGACCTTTGTATAGCAAAAAACAACAGAGGAAGAAAGTAATACTCATTTGTGTGGTAGTTCTGATGCTATCAGAGACTTGTGGTCAATTTTACAAAAGCACCTAGACAGAGTAAATGCTACAAATAATAAGAGAGATTCAGATGTCTGTTCTCTCTCCACCAGTCAGCTCGAATCCATCACAGCTAAACAAAGACTCAGATTTAGCTTGGAGAGAGGATACAAGCTCCTTCATGTACATTACATGAAAAATCTACTGTGATATTTGTTATCACATTGCAGGCAGGCAGAGATTAAATTAAGAGATTTTGAAGCCAAAGAGGGCCATTATGTAATTTAGCATTATTTCTTTACATCACACAGGCTGAGCAGTTTAATTCTATTACTCTCTCATAAGAAAGACATACCATCTTGATTTGAAAATGTCAAGACATTCATTACATCCCTCAGCAGTCTGATGCCATGGCTAATCACCCTGACCTTAAAACATGTGTCCTACTTCAGCTAATTCCTAGACTTGGGTTCTGGCTATTCCTTTTTCTGCCAAAGCTCTTTAGTAAATGATGCTTTCTCCACCCCCCTCCCTTTCTTTGTGAACTTGCTAATCCACTATAATAGTGTCACCAGATGAGTTTCTTTTCAGTACAGTTAAACAGCCTGAGCTCCTTAAATCTCACATCAAAAATCATACCCTCCAATTCTTGAAATAACAACGGTGGGATTTTCCTCAAGGTTTTCCATGATTTCAGTTGATTGATCCAGTCTGTCTTTGGAATAAAATGGAATATTTTAACATCATAACCTCGGAGGTAGGAAGGAGGAGGTAGCACTCACCTTCTCTTGCTGGGTATAACTCCCATCTCCTCACTGTCTCCCTCCAGAGTGACTCTCCTTGCCTGCCACCATTCATCGTCTGAGGCGTTGATGACGTGAAGAATGTCTCCGTACTTAAAACTGAGCCCCTGGCTTGGGAGGCCACTGTCCTTGCTCTTGTCATAGTCAAACATGGCTCTGTGGAAGGAAGCAAATATATGAAGACAGGTGATCATATCAGTTTTGTGAACATTTACTTCTGAACAATTTGTCCATATTACATGTTACAGCTAACCCTCACGCCTTAAGAAAGGGAAAGATCTTGCTCAGAGGAAAACTTTCCACTGTGAAGTTAATCTCTGAGGCATGCCTGTACAAAAATTCTGGACATAGTGCATTGCAAATGTACTGCTTAAGTATTCAGCCAAGAGCCTGCCTCTATATTACCAAGCTACAGTGATACCAAGTCTCAGTCGCATCCAGTCCTGTTCCTGGCACGTATACCAGCACTCTTCAAGGGAGACATACTCTGGTTTCTCAGGGAAAGACCCTGCATATGAATCCCAGCAAGGCTGTATGTAAGTGCAGGTTATTTGTTGGAGTTACCCAGACAAAAATTCAGATCTTGGTTTCTGACAGGAGAGAATACTTGAGAATGTTTTTCTCATATAAAATATTGATTAAAGATAATGCCTGCCAAGAACTGATGTTTGTTTCCTATAGGGAAAATAATGTGATGATAATCCTGACTGAAACGCTAGATCAGTAAAATCCCAAGAAGTGTGTAATGATTACTACTCTTTTATTGTCATAAATAAAGCTGTGGCAAACTCCTAACTAGAAAACACTTCTGTGAGAAGGATTTGGTATAATTAATTGTTGTGCATTGAAGTGCAATTGTAGAGAATTAGTATAGCAGCTCTGTGGATAGATTGAAAACAATCAAGGCTACCTCTTGTAATGGGGAGAACTGTAAAAAGATTTAATCAGAGTTGCAACTTTGTAGCCAAAATAATTTGAAAGCTTTCCCAAGCACTCATTCTGCACCAGAGTTCTGGTTAAGAAGGAGGAAAAATGCTATTTGGAATATGTCTTCTCTTAAAGAGTTCACGGTCATGTAACAACAGCTTCAGAAAAGCCCAGATAATTCCATTCTCTGAGGGCAAAGACAATAAATAATCCTGTTGAATTTTACATAATCCACGATCTTAGATATGCTTGTGCCTTTCCTCTTAGAAGCTCTTGGACTGCATGTCACCTTTGACGAAATTTAATGGCTTAGCAGTGGAAATCCTTTAAAAACTTAACTGGATCTTAGTAAGAATTTGCATTCATAAGGGATTCTTATCAGCAGTGGGTCAGCTGTGGCCTTCTCAAACAAGACTTTCTGTGGGGGCATATGATAAAGCAGCATATAAATCCAGCAGCAGCTAAGTACTATCAGTCACAGCTAATGATACCTGATCTGGGGAGGAATGCCAGTGCACACGCAAAGAGGCATATAACATCCTGTGGGGACTGTCCTTACCAGGATGCAGTGGTCCGAGTTTTACCACTGTATTGAATAGCCATTGCCTTAAAAATTCACTGATCAATAGTGTGTCTTGCCAGCGAAGCCTATCAGCATCTCGAGACCCTAACTGCACAGCTGGCAACCATACTGCATACTGGGCAGACACAACGCAATCCAGAATCCACGCGTAATTAAATTACTCAAACCAAATGACAATATCTTCTGTTGCAGAGAGTATGAAAGCCTGTCACATCCCAGATGTAACACATATGCCAGGCTGGAAATGCTCCAGATTTGACACAGTTTAAGATGAAGAATATGTTTCAAAGGCTAAGTAGTAGAAAGAAAGTAGAGCCACGTTCTTTGTCCTAGAACAGACATTTGCACCGCAGAGGCCACCTATTAACTCAAAAATCATGGACAGCCATCCTGCTAGCTGATGCTAACGATGAATGCAGATGGCAGTCTTTGCCACTAACTTGCTTTGATTGGAATAACCATGTGCAGTGCTAATTAAAATGAGATTGTAGATCTCAGACGAGAGAATTTTTGAGTGCACCTTTCGTTGAGGGATTTTGTTGCTGCATGCTCTGCAGATGATGGTTACTCCATTAGTAAACAGAAATGGCAAGAGAGCTGACTTCAGTGCTCTTTCCTGAACATTTCACATTAAAAGCCAGGTTTAACTTGATAATGTAACCATATTTAAGCTTACAACTTTGATAACATCACTGACTCTGTAAAACATACTTTTGTAAGCTGAGAGTTGGTCCAGCTATAAAGCAAATTGAGATCTTCACTCTAGGCACTGTTGTGTGCATGTAGATGTTAACATGACCTTGGGCAGCAGAGAGACCTAGACACATTCATCCTCACCTTCCCCTTTTAGTTCTCAGTCTGTAAGTAAAATCTGTATCCCACAAGTCCAATTGCAAGCTCTATTTTCTCTTATTTACGAGGCTGACATGTCATTTCTAATTTTCTACCTGATGAACAGGACCCAGTTCTGTCTGTGCTCAGTCTTGCAGATATATATAAAAATAACACATCTGCATCTATGGAGTGTCAGCTGAAGGGATACAGAATGAATAGAGGCAGATCTCTCTTCTGGTGAAGGAAATGGGCAGGGCTTTGCTCTTTCATGGCTTTGGGCAGTGACAGCCCAGTCTTACAGAATAGCGCTTTACACCCTGCAAGCCCTGAAACTTTCACCAGAGAGGAAACTTCATCTCTCACCAAAGTGTATTTGATCTATGCAAGCTTCTTTACCCAGATAACATACTAGGATATGTTAGATACCTTAGACAGATCTGCCATGCCATAGGGACTATCAGAGGAAAGGCTGATATGTAGTAGCATCCTTGCAGAATACTCTGAGGAGAGGACATAAGCAACCCAGTCCAGCAAGAGACTCACCCTCCACCGAACACCCATCACCCTTCTCTGAAAAACGGGCACCATGTTTTCCTTTCAGTTAGAGAAGGACCCTCACAATCAGGACCTGACTGCTTTAACTGCCCTGGATAAGTGCTTTTCCAGAATGAGATATCTGAAAGAATCAGCAAAGAACTGTCATTCAAACTAGCCAGATGATTTAACCCATGCCACAGTGCCCCTCTCTGTGATGGCTCGGAGGTGTCTTCACACAGCAGAGACACACAGTGCAGGTACTGGGGAGTCTGCTAGCAGAGCTGAAGAGCTTTCTGAATTGGCTAACACGACAAAAGTTTTCATATGGCTGAGTCTGCGTACTGACGATCAGAAGCATAAAGTACATGCAACAACTTCCCATTGACACCTTTAAATATTTTTCCTTTCCCCTGCTTCCAGTTTTTGCCTGAGTTTGGGAAAAAAGTTCAGTATCTGAATAATATTTTGAAAGTCAAAAAATGCTATTCAAGTGCTCCGTACTGCTGCTGTCTTCTTGGTGGGAACCTCCTGCTTGTAGAAAATCAAGAAATGCTGCTCTGAGAAGTGAAAAAGAAGGTGTGAACATGTAGAATAAGTCTGATATCACAAATAGCTAAGACTTTAGCTTCCCTAATGCTATTCCAGACTTCAGAAGTGATCACTACACCAGACTAATCCCAGCAGTAATTTGGACAGAACCTGACAGGTTTCATTTTTGTGCTTGGGTGACTTTTAATCAGTTTTAGGAACCCACATCAGCGTAAAATGTGAGACAAGTGTTTCACAAAAGCATCAAAATTAATTGCTCAAAAATTATTTGAAATGAAAATATTGCCAGTGCCAAGCTACAACATACTGCCAAACATGCAGTGGGATGTCCACATGACAACGAAGACCACTACAACATGGCATTTTTGTCCTCCACTTAGTGTAGATACTTCAGCATTTGAGGTATATCCAAAACCCAAATCGCATTGTGCAGTACATTTTCACTTTCAATCACATCCATTCTTGTAGGTAGAGGAACAAATCTTTTACACAGAAAAAGACATATTGATTTAAGGGAAGAGCAAATAATTGTTTTCCTGCAACCCCATATATTGAGGCCTGTTGGCATCCACCATGCCTGTATCATTTGAGAATCAAGAATAGGATACAAGTGGACGAAGCGACCTGGCGAAGCCTGCGCCAGAATAGCAAATTGCACAGAGAAGTGGAGCTCCTCAGCTAGTGCTGTAAACACCCTTCATAAATCAGTAGTCTTCATGATCTTCCTGACAAGGCAAGGGATATCAGTGCATTTACAGCACAGCAATAGATTTTGCTGAATGCTCCTGTATGTTCAGTGCAAATCCCCAAGATCTTCCACTCCCCTATCTGTGCTCTGGCCAGTAATCTCCATTTGATACAGCTCAGGTGGCAGCGTTATTTGCATCTTGGAAATTACTTTCTTCTTCTGGCACAGATGGGAGTTTGCATATGAATTTACAGACTGCTCTTTGCCATTTCCTTGATTATGAAATGACAACAACATTTAGCAAGAGAGCTCTTCAGCTTCTGCAAGCAGTCCTAACTCTTCTGCAGTCTGCCAGCATGTCTACATTTACACCACTTTCTCTGAAAATTTCCATAGCAGAGATTCTCAGACATCAGGCTTCATAGCATCATTATAAGGGGGAGATACTTTATTCTGCCTCTAATTCTGTATCACCCCATATATATATATATAATTTTTTTTCAGTGCACAGAGATTTAATAATTGGGTTTCAACAGTAATTCAGCATCAGACTCAGAATCAGGTCCCAGGTTTCATAGCTGTCTTTTCTGCCCTCTCAGTAATGGATTTATTTCCACCCACTTGCAGGCTTAGTTTGAAGTAAATGAAAGAACTCCCAGCGCATTGGATTGCTATAGCTACAACAGAGCGCACAGCGGCCCTGTGAGAGAAGCGGCCACTGCAATACAATTAAGATGTTACTGAAAGGGTTAAATTTTCACATAGTGACATGACAATAAACACTTTCATCTCCTCCAAGCTTTGTTTCCATCTGGAGAAGCTGAACAGGTAAATATGATGTGTAGAGCACAGAAAAAAAGAGTTACTTTCTCCTTGTGAGGTGTGGGAAG
The DNA here is from genome assembly GCA_015227895.2 of Colaptes auratus. Classification (NCBI taxonomy): domain Eukaryota; kingdom Metazoa; phylum Chordata; class Aves; order Piciformes; family Picidae; genus Colaptes; species Colaptes auratus. The sequence goes on from CM037631.1 coordinate 29,288,488, forward strand.
CTCAGAGGTACACTTGCTCTAAGGGGAGGTTCTGCCAGAGTAGTCTCTGTGCTTATATGTGTGTCATATATTGTCACCTCCTTTGGAAGAAAGGGAGGGCACTGTTTTATTAGCTTTTATTAGGAATATACTACAACAACATGGTTGCAACCAAAAAACCTCAATGTTTGACTTGGTACCTGCAACTCAAAGGTGCTGTGATTCCCGCTTTGTTCTTTCCCACCAACAGCTGGGATGGGCTTCCCTTTACTGGCTGAGAGCAGGACACAAAGGGAGGGGTATGGGCTGTAATGGTTCGCCGTGAGGAATGCTTACAGGCAAGTGTAGTTAAGGATGTTGCCATAGCTGATAGTACTGACGGAAACCCCGAGGGTGTGAAGCTGTCCCTAAGGCACTTTCACTACATCAAATCCCACTGCGTATTTGCATCCAAGCCTTTCCCATTTGCTACCACATTATCACTTTATTTCATTCAAAGATTTTTCCATTCAGGCCAAGTAATTCTTTATCATTTTGTTCCTGGTAGGCATTTAGCAGAGACTTATGCCACAGACTTCAATGAAAAAAGGATTGGAGGCAGCAGTATTAGTTCCAGAAAACTTTCTCTGAGAGGAAGGAGATTATTTTCTTCATGCTGTTTACACTGGGAGAGAGGACTGCCATTTGTCCTCGGGGAATATTTTGCTCCATTTGTAGATGTGACCATGATTCTTAATGTCATCTCTGATGAGCCAATGCTTACATTGTTAGCATTTCTTATTTTTTTGATCCTTAACAAGTCCTCATGTTCCCTGCAGGACACGGGCTTTCCGTACTTAAAAACCTAAGTCAGCCTTTGCAGAAGTATCTGTCAACGACTGCACGCTGCACTTCCGTAGTGTTGCTACGCAACAGCATACAACTTCCTAGGCTAAAGGTAAAACCTCTCATAGCCCAGAGTGAGTTAGGATTGACAGGCTGTTCTTTCAGCTGTGGACACGGACAAAACTCATAGTACTCCTGGGCTTGCCTGGATCTAAGGGCTTCCACCAGGATTTGAAAGGTGGCTTGTGAACGTGACACATCCTCTCTTGTGCTGGCACAAAGGCAAGTCACCTCAGGGTACACTTGCTCTTGGTTTGTTTGGCATTTTATAGGGCATAAAAGGGTCAAACAGAATTCTCCTGCTTCTTGCAAACACCTGAAACCAGTACTGAGCTGTGAGCATGTGCCTCGATCCTTTCCCTAATCTATTAACTAAGCAAAACTGGCTGCTGGCTTTGTGTCCAGTCAGTGCAGAAGCCTTTAAACACATCTGCATTGTACTCTCTCTATTCCAGATTGGCTGCTTTGAGATTTGCTTCAAAACTGGGAGACTGCCCTGGGTCAGAGCAGAACATTGATTGGATTTCAACCTGAGTATTGTGACAGACTCCAGAGATCTGCAGTAACATCTTGATTCTGGAGTGCTTCTGCAATGTTCCTGACTTTGTGTGGGAAGTTTCACAATAAACACAATAAAACCTCAAACTCATGAATGAGAGTCGAATTTCACAGCAAGCTGGAAAGTCTAGAGCAGGTTTGTTCTAATTATTTTTCTTTTTAAATGAATGAAATTATTTTTAATTTACTTTCACCTGGCCTGCACATCATCCACCAAAACGCTGTGATTGTTTTTGTTCTTGCAATTGTTTTCTTTTCTTGCCGCGCAAACTAAGTGAAGCTGCTGCTTGTCTGCATCTCTGCCTTCCACCTGAGGCTCTGACATTTAAGATTATCCATATCCTCAAAGGAAAAATGAGTGGCTGTCAAAGGAAAGTTCCTTTAAACCACCGGGTAATTCACCTGGAATTGCAACCTGTGGGTCACAGTTTGATACCAGAGCCAAAGAGCCAGTCTATGATTCTTAGGTTTCGAGAAATAGTAACTTAGTCACTGTCTGACTACATTCATTTTGGGGTGTGTGTGTGTGCCTTTTCTTGGCTTGTTTTGTGGTTTTTGTTGTTTGGTTGGTTTGGTTTGGTGATGTTTTTGTTTGCTGTTGTTTGTTCTCCCCCCAGCCGGGGAAAATGATAATAAGATAATAAAATATTTCTTTTGAAGACAGTAAGACTTAAAGGGACTCATAGAACCATACAATTAGGTAACAGTTTTGGTTGGGAGGTACTTTTAAAGGTCATCTAATTCAACCCCTCTGCAATGAGCAGAGCAGCATGAGATGGACTGGACACTGTGTCTCTAGTACTGACAAATACACTACCAGCCAAAGTTCAGGTAAGTGTGCCAGAAAAACAGAATGCTGCTTTGCATTTTCTTCTATTTGTTTGTGTTATTTCCCCCCAGCAATCAGCATCCAATACTGCAACACTCTCAGCCAGAATGGTCTCACGTCTGTGAAGGAAGTGTAAGAGTTGGGGAAGTCTACAGATTTCCTATAATGGAAGTTGTCTTTTGTTTATGTCATAATAAATGTACTTACACATTCCAACCTTCAGAGAATATATTTGAAAGAAAACTATTCTCCAGCTACTGAAAAAGTATAGACAACCAGAACTAGGAGAAAATAGGAACAGACTGACCATTTGCTGCTCTGAAAGAGGACATTTTGCAGAGGTCTGTATTTGTCTGTAACAGCTCGCTCTTGGTAATGCTTTCTGCTTGGCTTTGAATGCTGTCCCTTGACAAGGAAAGAATCAGGAGTTGGGTTTGCATTGTTATTTGTTGGCGGACTGGGTTCCTTGGAAATAACGAGGTGCCACGTGCACGCAGGAACTGCACCACGGGAACTGTTATGGAGATGAATTCTCCTGCATAATGTGGAGGAATGTACTAAATCCATAAACTCTGCTGGATGCAAGTGTTTGAGAAATCATAAAATCCTTTTGTCTCTAGGCCAAAACTTGAAGAGCTCATTAAGAGTTTGCTCAGTCAGTGGGAGGCTGCTGATAGAGTGAGTCCTTGTGCTTTAGCACAGACTTAACAGAAAAACACAAAGTTAATTTTCAGTTTTGACTTTGCCTCTTTGATTGAAGGAAGGTAATTTTGCAAAGACCCAAATGCTACCAAAGTCTAAAACTGCATTTTTTATGGCAGAAAGGTCTTTACGTAACCTCTGGTTCATGAGACCAAATGTGAAAGGCTTCAGATTTACAAGGTGCAAGTCTATAGAAATAAACAGATATGGAACAATGTTGAAGGCCTGAGCTGAGCTGTGATGAAAGTTTCCAAACTAATGTAAATAACAGAGGAAGCTGCCTGAAACAGCAGCAGCTGTGAGACAAAATGTGCTGTTTGGTCAACAAGTTCTGTGGATTCCTTGAGCTGTTATCTGTCCGTTCTTATCCGGTCCTATCATAAAGAAGTTTATCCTGCTCTGTTTTATTCTGTGATTGGGATGAACACCCTCCTGGTAGATGAAGTTTCCTAGAATGCTCTATCTTCTGGAGTGAAATGAATGTTTCAAAATGCTCAGTTTTCATTCATTTCCCTTTCTCACAGAGAAAGCTTGAAAATAAGACACCAGGATACGCAAAAGCAGAAATAATCATACAAAAAGGGCAAACAAAATAATAGTCTTTGGTGTCAGCTTGTCAGTGTCAAAACACTGTGACTGTTGCTGCTGTTAATGGCTGGATGTGGTGGTTTCACTCTGTGTGTGGCTGTCAGACCTCTGTAGAAACAGACTTGGAAGAAAAAAAGTGTTGATCAGCCACTATTACCCAAAATATTTAACAGCAGCAATATGTATTTTAATTCTTATTAAATAAACTCACTAGGGGATGATGCTAAACTTCTTAGCTTCTGTCCTTTAAACACAAAATTAAGCCCGTGCCGCACCGAGCTCCTTGCAGCTAATCGCTCACTCCGTGGCATTATGCACTCCCTCCCTTCCCGGGAGCCCCGGCTCTCACATGCTCTAAAGCAGGATTAAGGGTAACATCAGAAGTTCCTGCATCCCATTTTTAAAGGTAAATTAAGCACATCTGAGCCTAGGTTTTGTTGACTTTCAATGAAGATTAGACTTTGCATTGCTAAATCACTTTGCAAATGTTTCCCTAAGCAGCTTTAAGATTGACAGAATTTGCCTTAAGCTGCTCCAAGGCTGACAAGATGAAGGTCTGGTACAGTAACAGAAGTGCTTTGATTCCTTGCTCTTGGATGTTGCTAGGACCTAGGATAAGACACTGTTTTGTCCTTTACCATGAAGGAAGCTCAGCGTTTTAATGGGTTTGTCCATAATGACACTTTCTGGTTCTGTGTGTGATTCCTGATTTAAGCAAGGATGCTCAGCACCAGAAATGGGACATTTCCTTTTAATGACCTCATTCAAAATAACTCTCAGGCAACAAAAAGCCTAAATCTTCCAGGAAAAGTGGCTGTGTTCTTCTCTGTCTTCCTGCCTATACAGGCTTCAGCTTACCTTGATTCTAAGATATTCCTCTGTCCTGCAGAAAAAAGATTTACCATGATTCCCTACATCTACTCAGCAATTGACTTCAGATGGGAAAAGTTCATCAGAAGCCAGATCCTTGAATTTAAGGAAAGTCATAATAGCAATCTCTTGAGTCTGGCTCCTAAAAATAATTTCCTTTATCATTTGAGTAACCTGATCAATTTCAGGCAGATTACACACAGTTAAAGCTATGCATTGAGAGGTATGTGTGCCACAACACATTGTGTGCAGCAGAAGATAACTCCTGGAAGCGGCTGGGTTTGTGCTGTTGCTCATCAGTAGAGTTCTTTCTATCAAATTTAATTTGTTAAAAATTGACTACATGTTTCAGGAGGTTCAGCTCGGTTTTAAACCTCATCCACCACCACCATTTCCTAAGTCTGAGTCGAATGAATGCTGTCAGGCTGAAAGCTGGAACAGTATGTACCCTAGTGCTAGATCTGTGTGTGCAGCAATGGTAAAAATCTAGCTTGTCTTTGGCAGCTATAAATGAGCAGTAACCTCCTCACTGGCTCATAGGTTATGTTAGCATTTCCCCTCTGATTCGAAAAGCTTTAGGAATGCCCTCTACACAAAGGTTGTGCAGCTGGAAAAGCTGTAGAAGAGATCTAGGTTACAAAGACATACATGTCTTTGCATGGCATGTTTATCGTGGACCGATCCAAAACACCCTCTTTTTCTGCTGCTTGCTGACCTTGATGAGGTATTTGATGAGGCTTCCTAGACAGCTGCTTGATATTCCAAGCATGTCAGTGTTTTAGAAGCTTTTGGAGAATGCCCTTCACAACAAGCTTTAATTTTTGGTCAACCCTGAATTGGTCAGGAGGTTGGAATAGATGATCTTTATGGGCTCTTCCAACCGAAATATTGCCTTTCCCTCTCCCTCTTCTTTCCCCTCTTCTGCTTTGGGTGATGCCAACTCTCTTGCTCACACTATATGAAGGAGGAGCAAACCCCACTCTCCAAATAGAGAAACCCATAGAAAGCATGACAAGAGCTTTTCTGAAAGCTCTATACCTTGATATAATGGATTGTGTAGGACTAAGGAAGAGTTCTGAGCCACATTCATATTTGCATTATTCAGGGAGGAGTACATCACTAGTGGAGCTGCTCTGAACATGTAGGAGAGGGTAGAATCTCCCCAGGAGGATGGTGAGCATTGGTGGAGGCAGTGTAGAAGTTGTGCAATTTTGGGAGACACTAAAAACTCATCTGGACAAGTCCCTGAGCAACCTAACACAATTTTGAAGCTGACCAAGCTTTGAGAGAGATGCTGGACATACCTCAGGGTGGTCTGCCCCAGTCCAAGTTACCTATAGTTGTGTCTATTCAGAAGGACTGACATATAAAATAAGTTGAGGCACAGGAGTTTATCTCAGATTATATTTACCACTTTGGTGCTGGTAAAGAGTTTCTGCTATGTACTGTGTATAAAATGGCAGTCAGACTCTGGTGTCTGAGAGACAGCTTTTTCTGCAGTGGGTAAAAGCAACTCATTGTGTTTAAAAGTTCCTTGATATTTGTAAGGGAGGATGGTGCAGAGATGCTGAAGCTACACATGAGTTCAGGTGATGCTCTGCAGAACGGTGCAACACAGAGATTCTTAGAGAACTTTAAACTCCCTACACAGTAAAGGGGAGAGCTAAGTATCTATGGGACATGAAGGATGCAGAGCATTTATGCTAAATGAGAAAAACAGGCTGATGAAGGGAGTGTGGGCATTTTTCTAATTCAATGTCCTGTTTCCCTACTTGTAAAATGAGAATACTCAAGGAGAATATTGTGAAGTGCTCAGAGACGGTGGCAAAGTGGCCATATCAATGCTTGTGAGGAGTAAATTGAACATAAGAGTGAAATCTCTTTGATTTCAGTAGAAGGAAGCATCTCTGGAAGCTACACATTTTGTCAGGGAAGCCTGCAATGTGAATTACACTGTCATTCAGCATTTGCTTATACAAAACCAGTGCCATTACAGTGAATTGAGTCCAAAAGTAAGTTGTTTTGTTGATTCTGACATCTCAGGGAGTCATGGAAAAACAGAGGAGTAAGAAAGTGAACAAACAAATGTCTCTGACTGAAGGGATGCTTTTCTTTCACTTCATGTGGACAAGATCCTTTGAAATATTCATCAACAAGAGGGTTTTTTGCCTAGACTAATCCCTAGACTTTTTCAGTATTTCATAGTCTCACTTGCAAGCTGTAGAAATTTTGTATTTGTTCACTTCCAGCATGGAAACAGCAATGCAGTTCAGTGGGTGATGCAGGGCTAAGTAAGGATGCTCTCTTTGGAGGAAGCTGTGATGTACAGCAGGGAGGGGATCATACCATATGTGCTCTGTTCCTATATGTTCCCTAAACATCTGCTGCTAACCCCTGTCACAGAGAGGACACTTGGCTAGATGCACCTTTCTTCTGAGCCAGGCTAGCTGCAAAACAAAGCCAACGTCACTTTTTCTCGAGCAAAACAGATACAGAAGGTGGGAGACTCCATTTGCCTGCAGGGCTTGCATTCGTGCTGACAGAAGCAAGGACATGTGTTTAAAAAACCAAAGCAATCCAGACAGGAAAAAGAAAAAAAAAGTCAAATACATGAAATATCTGCAGGAAATGAGTAATGAAAACTTGAAGTTTAAGGAGAATCAGGTTGAACTTTTCAGTTTGCTGGCAGTTTTCCCTGTGTGTAGGTGATGACTCTTACCAGTCAGTGGGGGAAGAGCAATTCTCAGCACCCAGCCTATGGACTGCACACACAGCTTATGGACTGCCAGACATCTCAGGAAGCTGGCAAAACTTACAGTGATCAGGGAGGAGCTGTGGAGCTTCCATGTATGTGTCAATCCCAATGTTATATCAGAAAATTTTTTACCAGGCCTACCCTGTCTCCTTGATCAAGGGCTGTGGTCGATGAGTAGGATTACTTCAGCACCTAAAAGCTGCTATAAACAAAAATAACTAATGTCAATAAGAGTTTCAAATGATCTTTCACTATCTGCCTTAACTCTGTATATTGATCACAGCACTTGGCTTCCTGTATCGACAGCCAAAGGTGTCTCACGCTCAGCTCTACCATTCCCACCTCTGGCCTGATAGGCTGTAACTCCATTCAGCTGTTTAACACAACTTCTGACTAGTGGTGCAAATGTCATCCTTTTAATAGTTCCCTGTCTCTAGTATTTCACGTCAAACATCAGCTAGGGAAATATGTTTCTCTAGCAAGGCTGAAATATTGCCTTCATACAGCTGTGATGTAGCATTGCAGTTCTGTCAGCAAGCTCTATCAAGTGAACCAGGTTAATGGAAGGACTCTAAACAGAGTGAGACTGTATTGAGTTGAACAACTCCCATGTTTTTTCCTACATCAAAAGGCCAGTCAATACAAGATACAATGTGATGAAACAAAGAGAAAGGGCAAAAATTCAAAACTGACTGTATGAAATTTAATTTACCTTCAAAGGTTCCTTTCCATTATGATCTCAAAATCTGTACCTTAAAGTCTTTTTCTGAAGTTAAGAGAAAGAGCTTCTCTGCTGCTAAGTAATAAGCACAGGCACTGTCTTCTTTACCAGAAAGTAATTTATTAAGCAAATCCTCACTGCTGCATGTGACAGCCTCTGAGGGATAATTTAAAGAAATCTTCCAAGTGCCCCACACAGCAAGGCCCTATCTGGAAATCCTTTTCTCTCCTGCAGCTGCAGCAATAACTTACTGCCACTAGTTTATCAGTCCTAGTGCATTGCTGGGCTTCAGTGAGGTGATATTTTTAATTTTCTTGATTAATTTTTATTGTTTTAACGTTTTCCCCTTTACACAAGGCTGAGGGATCTCCTGCATGCAACAGCAGAGATGTCTATGGTATCAATTAACTTCCAGTATGAGCCTATGCCCAAGAATGGACTCACCCACTGCAGATGCTTGGGGCAGGCATGGCTCTGCATTGCCAGACTCGGCAGTGACACTGGGGATAAGAGGTGCTGCCTCCTCAACTCCTTTGACAACTGAGGTGCAAAACAGGACAAGGAAAGGCTGTCTTCACCTCCAGACATTATTGCCAACACCTTTGACATACTATTCTACCTCCTAAAATGCTTGCTGGCAGCTCATGTGAGACCACTCTGAAGGAAACAGGGTATCTAACTCCTGCTAGAGCAGGAGGTGGGTGCCAAATAAGACTGGCAGCAAGGGGTCCCTTCAAGCTCTGAATCACAGAGACCAACAGGACTCAGAGCTTTAGACACACCTATATTTTAGCTTTTCTGCATGGCTAACACCACCCAATGTACTTGCTGCCATGACTCCAATCACTGGCACTCAGTTCATCCGACCCTTTAAGCTGGTTCCTTTCAGTCAGTGAGATCTGTCTTCTGGAGTTCTGTGCCAGAACCTGGAGACAATTTTGAGGAGTTGCAAACAGGAACATTTAATTACTCAGCATCCTTCACCAAATGCCTGACTCTAGCACTCTGCCTCTGTCTTCATAAGACAAGGATGGATGGCATTTCTCTGCCATGCGGAAGAGTGGGGAGGATAACTGCAGTCAGGATTGTGCAGCACTCGGATGCTAAATAACAATTACACAGGGCACTGGGGTGTAAGAAAGCTCAAGAAAGAAAAGGCCAGAGCAATAAAGATAAATGAATTATTTATAATCAGCTACAAGACATGTTTAAGGAGGAACCCACAGAAGAGCTTTCCAGACCTGTCAAATCAATGGAACCATCTGCACTTGATGTGTCAGTAGACAAAGTTTAATAACAAATCAATAAAATGAATAGTAATAAATCACCCAGCTGGGATGAATGACTCAGATGTGTGCAAGTGGAAAATACAGAGCCAGTCTTTTAAAGGCACACCACAGATAAGTTAAACCTGTCTTCAGTAGCAGGTAGGTCTACTTAACATCTTTAGAGGAACAGTAAATTCACAGATCAGAAATATCACTTGGATTTCCAGAAAACTTATGACAGATTTCCTCACCAAAACATCACAAAATGTAGGGAGCTCTAGAAGCAAATGCTTAAAGCCTAGGGAAAAAGGAGTAACAAAGAAGGTTTAATTTTCACAACAGAGACCTTATTGATGTCTACAACTCCCTGAAGGGAGGTTGTAGCCAGGTGGGGGTTGGTCTCTTCTCCCAGGCAACCAGCACCAGAACAAGAGGACACAGTCTCAAGCTGTGCCAGGGGAGGTTTAGGCTCGAGGTGAGGAGAAAGTTCTTCACAGAGAGAGTTGTTAGCCATTGGAGTGTGCTGCCCAGGGAGGTGGTGGAGTCCCCGTCCCTGGAGGTGCTCAAGAGGGGATTGGACGTGGCACTCAGTGCCATGGTTTAGGTGTCAGGAGGTGTTGGGGGACAGGTTGGACTTGATGATATTTGAGGTCTCTTCTGACCTTATTGATTCTATGATTCTATGATTCTATAAGTGATCTAGAAGAGGTGGTGAGCAATGAAGCCAAATATTTACCAAGGACACTGAAGTATCAAGGGTAGCAAATCCAGAAGAAGACTAAAAACACTTGTGAAAGGCTTTCAAAATGTCAAGTGACTGGATGATAAAACACTTGATAAAATTCAGTGTCAATAAATCCAAAGGGAATCGTGGAGACTATCAGTCCTTGGTGAACATACATGCTGATACACGCTTGCTAAACAGTTACTCCTCAGGAGTTACTGGAGACTATACATTTTTCTAGGAGAACACGAATCCAGTGCTTGGCATGAGTGAAAATGGCAAATCTGTATCTGCAATTTAAGGAAATGAGTAAAGAAACAAACAACTATCATTGGCATTACAACATCATACACATACACCTTCTACTACAGACAGTCCTGATCCTCCCATCATGAATAGTACCTGGAAATGGCAGAGAAGGACCAGAGAGGCCAGTAAGGATAATTTTTACACACGCACAGATCACACTGCCTAAGACTTCTCAGCCTTAAAAAAGATGACCAAGAAAAGAGTAGGATAGAAGTTAATGAAGTTATACATTTCAGGGAAGAAGCAACAGGGGACACCAGTTCACTGCAAGGCACCTCCAGAGATCAAGTCCAACACCATTGCCAAAAGCAGGATCACCTAGAGCATTCTGCACAGGAATGCATCCAGGTGGGATTTGAAAGTCTTCAGAGAAGGAGCCTGCACAACCTCCCTGGGCAGCCTGCTCCAGTGCTCCATCACCCTCACTGCAAAGAAGTTTCTCCTCATGTTAAGGTGAAACCTTCTGTGTTTGAGTTTGTATCCATTGCTCCTTGGCTAACTACTGTGCACCACTGAAAAGAGATTGACCCCCACCTCTCAGATATGGATAGACATTGATCAGATCCCCGCTCAGTCTGCTCAAGACTAAACAGCCCCAGCTGTGTATGTTTGACATGACAGCAGGTGCATGCACAGCAATATCTGGATTTTAACCAAACTGCTTAGCACATTTAATGCTTTCACACAGCACTGTGTTTCTTTTTGGTGGTTAATCTAAGCATTCTTCCTTTTCAGAGAAAATCTCCCGCTATAGATCTAGGTCCTTTTGCCTTTGGGGAAAGCTCTGAGCAGAAGGGCAATCTCCCAGAAACGGTTTCTCAAACCTTATTAGTGAAAATGTTTGCATTTCTTCTGAATATAAACTATTAAATTGGACATTAAACTGAAGCAGAAATATCTAGAAAAGTATTTTAAGGGAAATTTCCATATTCTTATGCCTCATAATAAAGTAGATAAGCAAATACCATCATAATGCTTAGGCAAAAAATGCATTGGAGGAAAAAGCTGCTGTGAATTCCCCAAAGATATCTTTGTTCTTGTCTCTTGCTAAATGATTGACAGGGTGAAAAAATGAAGTGATTAACTTCTAGCTGACAGAGAAGAGTATCATGGGTCTGTAATTATGGTGCCCGTGAGTGGCACAGTGTCCTACTTATCTGCATTCTAAAGCAACAGCTGTGGGTCTTCTGCAATCTCTGCAGAATTTTAAAGAGAAGCAAGATTGGAAACAACAGTGCTACAAAAGCCATGAAACTGGCCCTCACAAGACAGAGATTGAACAGAAAGTGTTTGGCATATGGGAAATAATTATATTGGGAGGGGGAAAAAATCAGCTCTTGTGGCTTCTGACATTTATGTCCAAATACTTGACCTTTCTGCATCAGCCCAGATGTATGGTTCCACTGCTTATGAAATTTCCTCTGGACTGAGACATTTGACATGAAGATCTTTCTGAACCTTCCTAAAAGAAGTCATGATAGGATGCATATGCCTTATTATTGGACTGCCTTTACACAGTTAGAGACTTCTCAGTCCTGCCAAATACTCTTCAGCCTCTCTGTTCAAGGCTAGCACATATGATCCACACTGCTTAGCACTGCACTAAGGGCTGCTTTGGTCCCAGGTCACAACCAATGGCCCTGAGAAATAATTATTTTACATATAATCATAGAATCAGTCAGGGTTGGAAGGGACCACAAGGATCATCTAGTTCCAACCCCCCTGCCATGGGCAGGGACACCCCACACTAGATCAGGCTATGGATCTTGTGTGTTTTATATGCTTTGCACAGGGGCATTAGTTACGAATAGCAATCCAGAGTGGAGTGTTTGTCTTGAACCACTTTGAGATGCCCAGGGAGGTGGTTGGGGCCCCTTCCCTGGAGACAGTCAAGGCAAGACTCAACGAGGCCCTGGGCAACCTGGTCTAGTTGGGGATGTCCCTACTGACTGTGGGGAGGTCAGACTGGATGAGCTTTGGAGGTCCCTTCCAGCCTGGGCCATTCTATGCTTCTCTAAAGAGCCTGCCTTGTTCCTTAAACTGGAACTAGTTAGCTTGCTCCAAAAGAGAGTAAAGGAGCAGTGCGGTGTGGGGAATCAAGGCCCTGGGTGTAGAATGGGTTGCTAGATTCTCTGGGTTACACAGCCAGGCCCACAGAGCCCTACCACAGCAACATACTCTTAGAAATAAGATAGCATATCTTATTTCTTATATCTTACATATCACATTGTACCAGCTGCAATTCCTATTTTGGAGGAAAAGTAATTCCTTAAGATGAACGTGGCTCACAAGTGAACGATGATATTTTCTTTGCTAATCATTGATAGTGTCTTTAAAATGGCTGTGAGTTTAAGGGTTTCTTTGGGAGTAAATGGCAGCTCTGAGAGCTCTACAGCAGCTCGAAATTCCAGGCTGGCATTTGATTTGTTTTAGATATTACTGTAACTGTGATTGGGGACTTTCATGATGATCACTATTCAGAAAGCTTCAGATGATCCTGAAAATCAGAACCATTTCTAATCTCACCTCTTTGATAGGCACTTGAAGTACAGTAAGATAAAAGGGTATTCAATACAGTCTATGACGCAACTTTCTGGAGACTGATAGGTTACTCCAAGCTGAGAATAAGATTCAGACTGACTATTTTTAATGCCTGAAGTGGATTTAGATGGATTTTAGCACCACAACCTTACCATAAAATTCAGAGGTCCTGCTCCTTTCAGTAGATCAAGTATTTTAAACTACATTTGCCCTCATGTATTTATGAGAAGCTGGATCTCTCTCTTCCTTATTTAAACATTTATGGAATTCACAGTTATGGAATTCACTTATTATGCCTTGGGTATGCCTAACAAACACTCAGCAGTGAGTGCAAAAGACACAATAGGAAAGACTAGTCCCATTTAAACGTGAACTGACCTCTTGGATCACCCTCTATAGGCCATGTTTTATGAGATGTGCTGCCAAAGCTGGACTCCTGTAGCTCATAATATGGCCTAAAATTTGTGTGTACTCCTGTTTAAGTCAGCTGTGTCACTGCCCATGGCATCCTCAGCCCACTACATAAGGACTGCTCCGAGTCACCTTGGAAAATGCTTATAACCAAGTCAGTTGCAAATTTCTGCCCCCATCAATCAACTCGAATGTTTTTGTACAGGCTGTTAAATTCTCTCCTTTGACTAAGAAGTCTACTCTCCTTGAGTGACACTGAGCAAAGTCTGACCCATTTGTGCTGACTTGAGGGAGAACAAGAGGGTGCCATGTTGCTGAAAGGCAATATCAGTTCCTTAAACACTGTGCAGTAGAGATCGGTGAGAACAAATCAATACGTCACTTTAAAAACGGTGCCGTGGGAAGAAGTCTCATAGGCTCTGCCTGAAGAGGTGAAGAGGGTAGACAACAGTATTTGCTGCAAATACAATGAACCAAATACTGGGAAGGTCCTACAAAAAATGCATTAACCTCTTTCACAGGCTGCCACCAAATGGCAAATCCCCAAGCTCAGTTTGCTCCTTGTTGTTGAAATGAACAGCTCATCACTGAGGTTTACTAAACCAAACCTAGAGGTTTACCGAATGAAATGAGATCAATTTCTGCCTACATAACATAAGGAAAAGGATGAGATTAGGAATTAAAATAAGGTAGGAGTGATGTGACAGCAATGGAAAAAGAATATGACAGAGGTCTGGGAGAGCCTGAAAAAATCAGGACACGGGGACTGTCATCCAACCATACCTTGCTACCATTCAATAGTTTCTTCATTTCCAGGTCACATGAATCTGAAAATGCTGTTGAAAGAGTATTGGTTGTATGGCTGCATTAGGTATAGAGATATGCTTTCAAGCAGTTAGAATTCATCCCACTTAATTAATAATGAGGGGTGATTTGTTTGAGAAGGCAGACGAAGCAGAAGGCCTTCATGATGGTTTAATTATGGTTTAAGTGATAACTTACAAAAATGGAGAAAATGGCCAATTATTGAATGGTGCAGAGTTATTGTGATGCTCTTGTTATACCAAAGTGAGTTGTGATCTTATTCAGTGGAGCAGAATTCTTACAATACTAATATTTATATATATATATATATATGGTCATAGAATTGTTTCTGTTTGAAGAGACCTCCAAGATCATCAAATCCAACCTTCAACCTAAGACCACCACGGCCATGAAACTATGTCCCTAGCTGCTGGGTTCACAGGTTTCTAAATGTGCATTTTCCCTTTACCATTTTATTCTCCTATTGATGCAAGGACCTAAACAGTAATCTTTTAGAGGATTGTAATCCCATTCTTTCTGAAACCCAGCAAGGCCTGAATCCAAATTAATCTAGAAAAAATGATTTGAAATACAGAACTGGGCTGCAAGAGTGGCAATGTGTGTCAAGGGATGGACTATAATTCTAAACACTGCCCTGGGGAGCAAGTACTAAATGGTAGAGTCTCACTAATTTGCTTCTGACTCCAACCCAAAAGGTAATAGATGTCTGTAATGTTAATCAGAGTGAACATTCTCTGGGCATTACAGCTTGAGTCCTAGACAGCCAAAAGCCTGTCCACTTCACTCTGCGTTTCAGACAGACACAAAAATGAGGCTGTGAAGGGTTGAAAGATGTGAAACATAATGGCTGTAGATGTGCTATGAAAATAACGAAGCACTGAAAAGCATGACTGATGAGCTCTCAGGTAAGGGATCCATGAGCAAGATGCCTGCAGTTCATCAAAGGACTAATGAAAATCTACACGAGGTACCTGTGGTGTACTGTGTGAAGATCAGGATCAAATATAACATTAAAGGAGGACAGAGCAAAAGCAGAACAGAGTGATGCTAATAGTTTCAGCTCCTGTGTGTATTTCGTGTATGTTAACCAATGAGAGCACAAAAAGGCAGGACAGAAAATGACTTGCAGAAGACTCTGATTTAGTGTGCAAAGAACAGACAAAACATGAGTAAAAGAAAGCTGCCACCTCAACTTTTTAAAACACTGAAGCTGCCAGCAGACACCACTGCGTGGTGCTTAGCACTGGCACGCCATGACCCATGCAAAACGCAGTACACAGGAGTGGACACAGGGACAGGCTGCAAAGAAGGAGTTTACAAAGGTTGCCCAGGCATGAGATGCAATTTCACAGGCCTTCAGGAAGTGTAAAGAACCTTTCCTTGCCTTAAAGCATGATTGCTTCGCAGCCCCAAACTACAAGCATCTGATTGTTTTCTTTTACCAAGCACAATTACCAGTGAATCAGCCATTAGGGAGATCTATGTTAAACAGAGTGTTGGCAGGATAAGCGTCAGCCTGCCTTGTAGGTGGCTGATATCAGTGAAAAATGCTAAGAAATCAGAAAATATATCCCAAAATTAGTTAATCAGCCCAAACAAAGTTTCAATTGTTCTTGTAATTGAGGATGCTTAGATTATTCTGTGCATGCACTGGGAAGAGAGTAATTCAATGAAACACAGAATCTCTAAGTCCCAGACTATTATGATTATTTAACCCATATTTATATTTCCATACAAGCATTCCTCACCACATCTAATTAGACTACATTACTTCTGCTGGCACTTCGTTCTTCCAAGAGAGTCTGTTCAGGCTCATTTTTCAAATTACCTTTACCCCATAAAGTCCTACTGCCACGTACAGTGTAAGCAGAGGTACAGCACATCACAAAAAGCATACTCAGGGGCTGACTTTGAGAGATTGCAATGCTTCTGGTATGAATACCACTCAGAGAATCTTACTGAGGTATTTGACCTAAATGTCAGCAAGTCTACTGTCTAGCAACACTCAAAATGAGCAAAGTGGTCTTTGGGCCTGCCTCTCGGCACTCCTGAGCCTCTCTTCTGGGTGTAGGCTTTTTGGAATGTAGCCACAGAGATGGATGAAAGGGCAGATATGTGACATGCTCTCAAAGGAAGGAACATGTTGATGTGGTTTTGATGGAGTTTGGCTCAATGTGGCTTTTTGTTTGTTTTGTATTTCCTGTGCCTGAATAATGTAACAGAGGTTAGGGAGGGGGAGATTGGCTCATCCTTTTCTTGAAGTTCTTGCAGGGTTTGTGTTTATTAGACACCATATCTACAGCTGAAGCCTAGGTCATATTGACCTGAAACTTGAGCATTAGAAGTACTCTTCTGATCCCACTAGAAAAACTCAGTGGTGAATCTCCTTTTCCATCTTGGCTGCAACAACAACAACAACAAAACCCTTTTCACACATCTAATTCAGAAATTTCAGATGAAGTTTTAGCTCAGACTCTCCAGCGTTCTGTGATATAAAGGCCCAGGTGACTTGTTGAAAATCTGTTTATCTCAGCTGTAAACAGCTGTCCTACAATGAAAAAAACCCAGCTCATCACAGTGCTTCAGCACCACTCCATATTTCTCTAACAATATCACTGTACTCTTAGGACCTAAATCACTGCAGAACCTGAGCTCCTCAATCCCAGGATGGTGTCACTTATCTTTCTGGATGAAGAGCTCAGATGGGATGGAAAATTATTTTTCTTTAATCAGGTAGAGCACTTCTGAACAGTAATTTGGAGTAGAATCTTTGTTAGCAATAACATTTTCCTCTGCATTAAGACAGCACAAGATTCCTTGAGTCACATCGCATTGACCATTAGTTATGCTAACTGCAGATGTGCTGTACTGCTATTTGTAGAAGACCTAATTAGTACTGAATTTTTAATAAAGCACATTTAGAAATATTTCCCTTATTCTAAATACTTCTCTGTCTGCTTTCCCCAAATAGAAAAAAACAAATTGTATTTCAAACTGATTTCCTCTGGGGTCTATTAAAAAGCTAAAGAAACCGGTAGAAGAGCAAATGCAAATCTTCTGTCGAATGCACTGGGATATGTAAAGCATTTCCCTAGACTGCAGAATCACCAAGGTTGGAAGAGACCTCAATGATCATCGAGTCCAACCTGTCACCACAGACCCCATGGCTAGACCATGGTACCAAGTGCCACGTCCAGTACCCTCTTGAACACCTCCAGGGATGGTGACTCCACCACCTCCCTGGGCAGCACATTCCAGTGGCTAATGACTCTCTCAGTGAAGAAGTTTCTCCTCACCTTGAGCCTAAATCTCCCCTGGCACAGCTTGAGACTGTGTCCTCTTGTTCTGGTGCTGGTTGTCTGGGAGAAGAGACCAACTCCCTCCTGGCTACAACCTCCCTTCAGGTAGTTGTAGAGAGCAATAAGGTCTCCCCTGAGCCTCCTCTTCTCCAGGCTAAACAACCCCAGCTCCCTCAGCCTCTCCTTGTAGGGCTTGTGCTCAAGGCCTCTCACCAGCCTTGTTGCCCTTCTCTGGACATTAAAAAGTCTTAATAATTGTACAGAATGTCCCTAAAAAGCAGCAAGTGTCCTTCCTTGAAAGTTCAAGCCCCAACAAACCAAGTAGTGATTTTCCTTTTGTGCATCTTAATACAAATGAAGAGCTGTGGCACTGAATCAAGACAATTTTAGCAATAAAAAGTTTAGGGGCAGGAAACAGTAACCCTTTTGTAGACTCTCTGCATTAAAAAGGGAGAGATTCCTATGTCTGTTTAGTGCCTGACGGCTAAAGTAGCTGAAAAAGCAGCTACCACACAACTCTTTCACACTCTATTAAGAGGAAATTTCTTCTCCTACAGGCTCTAAAGTCAGCAATGGACATTCCATTCAACTGGATAATTTTCAAGTCATTAATTCATTCAAAGTACCTATTATTTCATCAATTCCCTGGGAAAAAGTAGTCTGCTGATTGTTACTTCTTTTAGAGCTTTTCCCCAGTTTCTTGCAGCCAAAGCTGGTGCAATCCTCATTACAACCAAAACTAACTGTTGCATTTTATCTCAATTTAAAACAAGGGTTTGATGTTGCTAAAGGAGCCCTATGGGCAAGTACTGCTAAATCACAGAACTGCTTTGACTGGAAAAGACCATCGAGTCCAACTGCCAAATGAATGCTTACTACTTGTGCAGCAGACAGACAAAGGCAGACAAATCAAATCCTGAGGTCAACAAATCTAGAAGAAATCTCTGCATGCCTAATGATGTTCCATTTAAGCTGCTTCTGAATTTTAGAAGCAAAGAACAATAACATTTAAAGTAAGCTTTAAATGCTTTTAAATTACACAATCCTGAAAGCACCAAGAGAATAAAAGCTGACTCCATTAACACAGCAGATATAATAAAGAGTCAGCTTTGTTTGCCTTTGTAAAAGGCAGCAGATAGTGAAGTAAATTCTTAGGCATTTGCTGAATGAGATCAAGTTTACAGGAGAGAAAAACGATTTGCCACAAAACCAGTGAGATTCACCTAGCTTCCAGGCTTCATTTCTGCATGGAAGCTTATGGCCTGTGCTTAGTGTCTGTTATTGCTGCACTTGCATCAGGAGGTGTTGAGAGCTGCGGACTTCAAGCTGAGCTGTCATCTTCCAGCAGAAACCACGAGGTCTGGCTAGACGTTAAGCCCAACACAGCAATTGCTATGAGGAGCATAAATGTCCACTTCCATTTTGTTTTTCTTACTGCTGTTCTAATTAACCACTAAAGTGTAACTGGATGATTAGATTTTGGGAGACTTAACAAGAACATCCAGGTTCACTTCAGTTTTGTTGAAAGATTAGCTAATGTTCATGAGCCTTCTGAGAGGACTCCACATGCAGATACCAACGATGCAGGAAAGACTCTTTTTTGCTCCTGAAACACTCAGGATTCTGCCTGGAAACCAGGGTAAAGACTGATCAGTCGCATTCCACTGCAGTGGGGGCTAACTTCAGCCAGAATGAAAAGCCATGTACATCAGATTTGAGGAAGTGCTGTACACTGAGATTATGCCACGTGGCATATTCCAGAGTGTCCAGGCAACTGTGCCTTTTTCTTAAAGGCTCAGCCTAAACCGGTCACATGCCATTTCTGATCACCACAGCAGAGGTGTTAGGAACCTAGTCCTGGCCATGCTAATGCCAGTGCAGTTCACGTTTCTTTTTCTATAAAGGAAGGCAGGTGTGAAACCAGGACCAGGCACTAGAGTGCTAGACAACAACATACTCTATTAAAATCTAAATTATTAAATAATGTGATACATTTGCTATTAAATTAATAAGTGGATGTAATGAAATTCTGCATGTAATATTGTGCCTGGATGAGACACTAAGGCAGAATAACTCAGAGGATTTGCTTTCCAGGGCATCTCACAGGACATTGCAGTCACAGCTTCTCCCTGCAGCAGAGCATTCTTTTCACAATAGCTCTCCATGGATGTGGCAATGCTGTGACAGCCAGTATAGAAAGGACAAAGTCACTTTCAGTGATTACATGGAAAAGGTGATTGCATTTTCGACCTGCAAATCAGATTAGAAACATTGCTTCTACCATGTTTCCTGCAGTGCAGCTGAAAATGGTTTTGATTCTGTTTAGTCTCAGTTAATCTGTTTTCAAGGTGAGTTCACACAGACTTACTGCCTTGGACTTGAAGGAACCCTCAGCATTTTCAAAATCTCAACTTTACTTCCTGTACAAAAGCAGTTCTTGAAGTGTTCTCAGCAACATGGATCTTGACAGGCAAGCAAAAGCTGACTGGCTGGGTGCAGTGGGGAGCATCCGAAAGAACGGAACTGTTTTGTACCTTGAACTATCTGTAAGAAAGTGGCAAACTCTTGGTTGATGGCCATTAGGCTAGGCTTCCATTTTGTCACTGATAACCTATGATCCTTATCTGCATAAACTCCCTTAAACGTTCCTTGCAGAAAGGAGTAATTACAGCAGTCAACCACTGCAACCTCCACCTGGATTCCACAGGGCCTCAAGGACATCGAGAAAGCATTGGCAGAGGCAGTGCTTTCTAAAAAGGAAAATTACAAACCTTTTTGGGTCCCAGAAAGAAAGGACTGTTGGTACTTCTTGGAGATGGAGAGGATATCTATCAGTAGCAGCATGCTGAGGTGAAAACTATTTCAACCTGACATAACTAAAATCTGAGTAGTTATAAATAAAAAGTTACTAAAAAAACCCCAAACCCTGCCCCAAACCCCACAAACCAAACCAAACCAACCCAAACCAAACTCAACCCCCTTGTATTTTGTCAAGTAACTGCTTCTGTCCTAGTTTTTCACAAAGCTTTCAGCTGCTGCCCACTGTGCCACGATCCTTCTGAAGAACTAGGAGGGAGATGTGGGAGCAGAAATAGCAACGTGCTATTGCCTTCTTTGAAAGCAGTGGTTGTATAGCAGCAGCTATTATCTGGTGCTAGCAGGTGTGTTGATAATTATAGCAGCACAATATATTGGGTGAAGGAATGGGGTTGCCTAGAAGGTCAACAGAAAAGCATAAGGGAAAGAAATAGAATTTATGACAAGTGGGTGAACCTTACAGTGTTATAATGCCTATGCAGTGAGAAACCTCGGGCAAAGTCTTCACCAGACATCTCTGTTAGTCTCATGTTTCATAGTTTCATAGTTTCAGTTAGGGTTGGAAGGGACCACAAGGATCATCTAGTTCCAACCCCCCTGCCATGGGCAGGGACACTCTACCCTAGATCAGGCTGGACAGAGCCTCGTCCAGCCTGGTCTTAAACACCGCAAGGGACGGGGCCTCAACCACCTCCCTGGACAACCCATTCCAGGGCCTCACCACTCTCACGGTGAAGAACTTCCTCCTCACATCCAGCCTGAATCTCCCCACCTCCAGCTTCATCCCATTCCCCCTAGTCCTATCACTCCCTGATAGTCTGAAAAGTCCCTCCCCAGCCTTCTTGTAGCCCCCTTCAGATACTGGAAGGCCACAATGTGGTCACCTTGGAGCCTTCTCTTCTCCAGGCTGAACAGCCCCAACTCCCTCAGTCTGTCCTCACAGGAGAGGTGCTCCAGCCCTCTGCTCATCCTCGTGGCCCTTCTCTGGACACGCTCCAGCACCTCCAGATCCCTCTTGTAATAGGGGCTCCAGAACTGGACGCAGTACTCCAGGTGGGGTCTCACCAGAGCTGAGCAGAGGGGGAGAATCACCTCCCTTGACCTGCTGGCCACACTTCTCCTGATGCAGCCCAGGATCTGATTGGCTTTCCGGGCTGCAAGTGCACATTGAGAGCTCATGTTGAGCTTCTCGTCCACCAGCACCCCCAAGTCTCTCTCCTCTGGGCTGCTCCCCAGCCAGTCACTGCCCAGCCTGTATTTGTGCCTGGGGATTGCCTCGACCCAGATGCAGGACCCTGCACTTGGTCTTGTTGAACCTCATGAGGTTGGCCTGTGCCCACCTCTCCAGCCTGTCAAGGTCCCTCTGGATGGCATCCCTTCCCTCCAGCTGTCTGCTGCACCACACAGCTTGGTGTCATCAGCAACCTTGCTGAGTGTGCACTCAATGCCACTGTCCATGTCACCCACAAAGATGTTGAACAAGACTGGTCCCAGGACTGATCCCTGAGGGACTCCGCTTGTCACTGGCCTCCACTGGGACATGGACCCATTGACAGCCACTCTTTGGGTGCGGCCATCAAGCCAGTTCCTTATCCATCTGGTGGTCCCATCCATCAAACCCGTGTGTCACCAGCTTGGAGACCAGGATGTGGTGTGGGACAGTGTCAAAGGCTTTGCTCAGGTCCAGGTAAACAACATCAGTTGCTCGCCCCTCATCTATTAATGCTGTCACCTGTTCATAGAAGGCCACCAGGTTTGTCAGGCAGGATTTGCCCTTGCTCCATTTGGGGATAAAGCAACTAGAGTAAGTGCTTGTGAGAGAAGTGTGACCCACACTCAGATATTTCACAACAGCCAAAGTTGGAGACGTGGCAGGATGCAGATGAACACACAATAGAGAGAGAAATGCACACCACAGATGTGCTACTCCCTGAAAGCTCTTTTTACTCTCTTTACTCTGAATATGATAAACGTTCAGAGAGAATCAAATCCCATCTGCTAAGGCTGGTGTGCGAGGGGGACAGAGAAAGAGCAACCAGGGCAAGCCCCTTAGTTGCATAGCAGCCTGCTGAGCCTGGTAGCCCCACACTGAACTGGGTTCCCTTGGATCATAGAATCAGAATCATAGAATGGTTTGGGCTAGAAGAGACCTCCAAAGGTCATCTAGTCCAGCTCCCCCTGCAGTCAGCAGGGGCATGCTCAACTAGACCAGGCTGCCCAGAGCCCTGCCAAGCCACACTTTGAATATCTCCAGGAGTGGGGCCCAATCACCTTCCTGGGCATGATCTCCAGCTCTGGTAGGAAATACCTAATATCCATTACGGGACTGCTGCAGAGTTAATAGAGTTATTTCTGTTTCTAGTGAGAAATAAAGTTAGCAAAACCATCTGGTCCCACTTCACTTCATCACTTAATTTGGCTGGGCTCCCTTGTCATAGATGGACTTCCTTGTGGTGAGATGAAAAATCCTCCTCGTTTATCTTTATTAGAAAGCACTTCAGATGGGAATTCTCACTATCTTTTTCAGCAGGGTTGCATCCTGTTTAACAATGTTCTCAGCTTTGTTCCAATGCAGCTGAGCTGGAAAGCCCCCTCTACAGTGTCTTTTCCATACAAAATGTTGGGTAGAAAGCCCTTTACTAGGGGCCAAGCAGTCTCATCTCTTTCTCTTGCATTGGTCACTGTGCTAAGAGCCTCTGCTACCTTGTGCTGTGCCAATGCTTATATTTAGGTTATCAATTTTTTACCATATTACCA
Organism: Colaptes auratus; assembly: GCA_015227895.2. Lineage (NCBI taxonomy): Eukaryota > Metazoa > Chordata > Aves > Piciformes > Picidae > Colaptes > Colaptes auratus. The sequence goes on from CM037631.1 coordinate 29,311,326, forward strand.
CAAACATTTCTATCACTTATGTTTCTTTCCTATGTTCATGACCCTGCTTGCTGTCTTGTACTTTTCAGTTGAGGCTTCTGCACCTGGGCTGGAACAATCCTCATTATCAATACAGACTGGAGGATGAGGTGTTAGAAAGCAGCCCTGTGGAAGAGGATTTGGAGGTGTTGTTGGACAAGAAGCTGGACATGAGCAGGCAGTGTGAGCTTGCAGCCCAGAAAGCAAATCTCATCCTGGGCTGCATCCAAAGATGTGTTACCAGCAGATCCAGAGAGGTGATTCTGCTACTGTGCTCTGCTCTGGTGAGACCTCGCCTGGAGTACTCTGTCCAGTTCTGGAGCCTTCAATATAGGAAGGGCATGGACCTGATGGAGATGGTCCAGAGGAGAGCCACGAAAAATGATCAGGGGGTTGGAGCACCTCTGCTATGAGGACAGGCTGAGGGAGCTGGGGGTGTTCAGCCTGGAGAAGATGAGGCTTTGGGGAGACCTAATAGCAGCCTGCCAATACCTGAAGGGGACCTCCAGGAAGGATGGGGAGTGACTGTTTACAAGTGGTGACAGGACAAGGGGTAATGGCTTCAAACTAGAGAAGGGCAGATTTAGATTGGGTATCAGGAGGAAGTTCTTCACTATGAGGGTGGTGGAAGACTGGAACAGGCTGCCCAGGGAGGTGGTTGAGGCCCCTTGCCTGGAGGTATTCAAAGTAAGACTCGACAAGGCCCTGGGCAACCTGCTCTGGTTGGGGATGTGTCTGCTGACTGCAGGGAGGTTGGATGAGATGACCTTTGGAGGTCCCTCCTGGCCTGGAACATTCTGTGATTCTAGGAGAACTGCACACACTGGCGATGTCCTATTATAGCTGTTGACATGGAAACATCATAAGAAGCTGGTTGTTGGATAAGACTGCTTTTTTTTTTTCACATAGAACAGACACAGCTTAACTGCATGTTTTGCTGATTCACTTTCAGCCATTTTATGCCACAGACAGTTTATCTTCCTTGTCCCTTTCCCCTCCTGCATCAATAGATCATGTTCTGAGTCTCTGCTTAGAAATGAGACCGAAACTGTGATGTCTTGGTTACAGAAATTTCAGGCAAATCCCATTCCCACACATGGCCAAGTTCTTCATCCACATCTTCAGGCTTGAAAATCATCCTAGATGACACTTTCCTGCCAGCTGAGTTTCTGAACCAGAAAGCAGGCAGTCCCACTAGGGAAAGCAGAATATAGGGGAAATCAAAAGCTACTAAAGCATCTCTTCAGAAAAAGGTGAATTGCTTCTTTAGAGCAGACATCACATGTCAAGCAAATTACTTGTTCTGGGACATTGTTTCCATAAGTTATGAAACAGAACAATGAGGAAAATGGCCAAAAGTATGTATTACTGACTCCTACTGAAGCTGCTAATAGAAAAGCTGTTTCAGCAGGCATTAATAATTCAGTCCAGAGGACAGGATTTCAGGTCTCAGCCAGCTGTTTCATATCTAACAAGTTTTGCTCCTAATGTAAAGATAAGATGAATTAGGCAAGAATGGCATTGATACGTGTCCAGAAAAGGGCAACAAGGCTGGTGAGAGGCCTTGAGCACAAGCCCTATGAGGAGAGGCTGAGGGAGCTGGGATTGTTTAGCCTGGAGAAGAGAAGGATCAGAGGTGACCTCATTGCCCTCTACAACTACCTGAAAGGTGGTTGTAGACAGGAGGGGGTTGGTCTCTTCTCCCAGGCAACCAGCACCAGAACAAGGGGACACAGTCTCAAGCTGTGCCAGGGGAGGTTTAGACTCGAGGTGAGGAGGAAGTTCTTCACTGAGCGAGTCATTCGTCATTGGAATGGGCTGCCCAGGGAGGTGGTGGAGTCGCCGTCCCTGGAGGTGTTCAAGGGGAGATTGGACATGGCACTTGGTGCCATGGTCTAGTTGTGAGGTCTGTTGGGACAGGTTGGACTTGATGATCCTTGGGGTCTCTTCCAACCTTGGTTATACTGTGATACTGTGATACTGTGATAAAGAGCTGGTTTATATTCTAGTTTATATGCTGAACTTTAGGCAGTTTGTTATCTGAGATTACTGTAGTATAGTCTCATAGTATCAGTCAGGGTTGGAAGGGACCACAAGGATCATCTAGTTCCAACCCCCCTGCCATGGGCAGGGACACCCCACACTACATCAGGCTGGCCAGAGCCTCATCCAGCCTGGGCTTAAACACTTCCAGGGATGGGGCCTCAACCACCTCCCTCAACAACCCATTCCAGGGCTTCACCACTCTCATGGGGAAGAACTTCCTCCTCACATCTAGCCTGAATCTCCCCACCTCCAGCTTCATTCCATTCCCCCTAGTCCTATCACTACCTGATAGCCTGAGAAGTCCCTCCCCAGCCTTCTTGTAGCCCCCTTCAGATACTGGAAGGCCACAATGAGGTCACCTCTGAGCCTTCTCCAGACTGAACAGCCCCAAGTCCTTCGGTGTGTCCTCACAGGAGAGGTGCTCCAGCCCTCTGATGTTTATTCACGCGGGGCACAGTCCTTCCAGGTGATCAGTACTGAATGTGTTAGCTTTTAATCTTGAACATAAAGTATTTAATGAATTGCAAAGCCACAACCAGATAGAAATAAATCTGCTTCTTGTCCCTTTTTGGTCCAACTGAGCAATCATCCCTTGGATAAAGGCTTTCTGGGGTGTTGGTTCATAGGGATCTAATGGTGCACGCACCATGCCTCAGGAAGGAATCAGTTGGACTGATCTCGTACCAGATACCTAAGAGAAACAGATATGATAAATATGAAGATGGGGAGAAGAGAGCTCGTGTCAGATGCAGAGATGAGACTCCATTGATTGATGTGTTTACACGTTCAGTTTTCACTCTTCATTAACTGCTGCTGCTTTGTCTGTGAAATGTTATTTGAAATTGCAAACGAACCTCATTTTCCCTTAACTGTTCATTAATATCAACACCACCAAAAAATACCAGGTGATATTGTGTTAGAAAGAAAGGGAGGTAGCTTGTGAGGTGGCTTAGAGTTTCAGTTGACTGTATATAACATATACTGATTTTCACAGTACTAGAGCAAAGGTGAGGCATATTGCTATACTGACAGCACCACACTTCAGTGTGATTGCTTAGCACCAAAATGCCATCAAACTATAAGCCTGAATGCCTTTGAACTGAGAATACTCCAGTAATTCTCATACCCATCTTTCAGCTGAGTAGCAAACATGTTGTGTGTCTTAGTTAAGCCACTTCAATTAAGGACCCATGAAAATTTCATGGGCATAATAGAGCAGTGAGGGGGCAGCTCAAAAAAGCCCAACCCAAACCAGTCTCTTTCCAGATAGTCCCTGTTCTTAAATGTTTAGCTGCATTTGGTAACATCTCATTTCATCTGCATTTAGCAACAAGATGAAGAACCTGGTACTCACTGTAAATGCCCAACCCCCCTGATTCTTTAAGCACATAGACATTGTGCATTGTCAAAAGGCAAGAGCTGCTGTCCTTTCCTTTTTTCATTTTACAGACAGTCACAGGTCTGTGAGCCACACAGTTTTGCTCTAAACACAATTTTCAAAGTCACAAATAATAACTACTGGATTTATTGCCCATTGTACTGGGTGATTCTTGCATTTCAACACATCCTTCATTCTTTTTCGTTACCCAGTGTCTCTGAAAATTATAAAAGACCTGAGTGAACAGAGATTCAGTTACACTGCTCAGCTCGTGAATGTCCACCTTGAGCACTGGTCTCTCAAGTACACAGAGTGGTTCTTCTTGCTTTGAAAAATTAAGATTGGCACTGCTTGGTTCAAAATGTGAGCAGCTCTCACTGAAGCCAGTGTGAATATTGGTGCCAGCAGGATCTGGAGAAAGAACAGCTGAAAAGTAGTAACTGAATACTCAGAAACTCACACTTAACCAAGCACCTGAAATGATTAACATCCCAAACAGGTTTCAGTTTTTCCAGTCTGAAATGGCATTTCAAATGCAACTGCTCCTTCTGTGACTGTAGGTTCTGTGTGTGCCTATCTGACCCGTTCCAAACACACCTGCTAAACACCACCACAAACAACAGTTTTCTACAAGTATTATGCCATGTAGCACAGATTTTCGGAGTGTATGGCTCCCTTATGGGCTATAATTTGGACCACTCGAGGAATAATCCAAGTTAAGTGAAAAACACTACTAAAATTCCACTTTCCTCCACTTACCATTCACTAGAGAGAATTCAAGCACTTTCCATCATGCCATTAAAGTACAGGCACAAGGATGTAAGATCTAGTTATTTCTCCATCAAAACCAAACAACAATGCCTAGGTGCCAAACATTCAGTCTGCACAAACCTAGCTGGATGAGCAGTGCTCTGAAGCCTGACAGAAATGTAGAGTGGTGCCATAGCTGGAATCACAAACTCCTCCAGCTTGACAGCCATGCACTGAACACTTGTGAATTCTCAATGTTTCTAACAAAAGTGGCAAGTGAATTTATAAAGAATCCTGGGGGATAAGAATGTGGGGAACAAATGAGCCAATTTAGCAGGACTGTCAATATTTCAAAGCTCCATTGGTGTGTCTCACTGAAGCACAGCAGAAGTCTTCACAGACAGCAGAGCCTGATGCCACAGTTCCTTCAAGAGACGTGCATGCGTACTTTGTGCGTGCGTGCGAGAGCGAAAGAGAAAGACATTCCGTGTGGGTGGCATTCGGGTCACACCACTTAAAATGTCTCTAATATAGATGTTTACATGTCAGCTAATCACCTGAGGCTCCTTCCACTCAGCTGTGAGAAAGAGACATTTTTAGGGCATGATCCGCCTGAGCAATTTTAGCTATCTGCTTCTGGATGAGATGAATTGTGCTCTGCAAGTGTTAAGTGCACTCCACTGACTCAGGAGAGGTACTAGGCAACCAGCTTAGGTGAAGACGTTTGCGGTGTGCACATGGATATAGCACATATTTAACAACAGCATAGACCTCTCTGGATTTTCTTTTTATCTATAGGTATACACTCACATATTCTCTGTCCTTGCAAAGGACATACCTCTCTCTCTGGTTCCTCAGTACCTCCCTCTGACAGGCCCTGATGAAAGGATGTCTCTATCACGTCTCCTTTCAGATCTACATAGTAGAGCTTTCTGTCACCCAGTTTTAGGCTATCATGTGTTCAGATTTCCCTACTATGATATCTCAGGGAGCTGTATTTCTCACATGGATTTCAGATCCAACCTGCTGTGCAGCTCTCCCAGGTGAATTCTGCTGATGGAACCTTGATCACTGGCCTGTGTGGGTTCACTGTCTCAGATAAGGCAGGGGGGCTGAACAGTGGCTATAACAAATATTACAAAAATCCCAACCCAGCCTTTAATGACAGATTCCATCTTCACAAACTGCCTCAGCTAAACTTCAGCTGTAATTCAGCAATGTTCCCCAGTAATAATTTCCATGATTTGTTGAAAATCAAAGTCTCTCTAAGTGATATAGTTTGATAGATATGGCATCATTCTGATTTCTAAGGAGTTTAGGAAGTGTGTATAAAGGTGTCAAACATCTAATGGAGAATTAATGGAACTGGAAGTCACAGGAAGCCACACAAAATGCTGCAGCCTTGACTTCCTTCAGCTGCTGCTAAGCTGCTATGGCACACCAGATTCTGTTCCTCGTGACTCAATAAAAAAAATGAACCAGAACACACTTATTTGTAAGACATAATGCTTTGTGGTTTTACAGCACATAGTTATCAAAGCTATGAAATGCTTAGCACTTATTCCAGTGGAAGAAGACAAAAATGCAGTGGACTAAGGCACCTCTTTGCAGCGTGCACAGTTTTTATAAACAGTGCTGCATGGGTTGGAACAACAAGGCTGCTCTTAAACTTCCTCACCTTATTGGGAAGAGGGTCTGCCTTGGTTATACTTCCTACTGTATTTTCATCTCTGGAGAGCTGGTGGTAGGGCAACTGCAGAAACATCCATCCCTGTCCCAGCACTAATTTCCTTGCACACTGTTACAGTCATCTGTACCATTCACATTGTGCTGAAGCATCTTAGATTCAGTAAGTTCAGACAGTCGCTTTATAAAGGGCACCTGTAGCCATGATTAGGTGGAATGGTGTTTGGTCACTGATGGCACTGAACAGATTTCAAGCAGTGAAGAGGCAATGGAAGGCCTGTGGTGTGCATGAAACTTTTGAGTTGGTTCTGCAGAGTGATACATCTCCGCAGTGCTCGCTTGTGGCTTTGTCCAGTTGGAGGTTTTAATTGCAGACATTATGTCAGGAGCTGTCTGGTTTGAACTAAGATTTAGAAGGTGCCATGACTGTTTATGCTAGGCTTGTATAATCATTTTTTGTCTGTAAATCAACAACAGACTGCAAGAAGGCAGTTCTTGGGTAATTCCTGAGAACCTTTTCCCTGTATGTCTAGCACCAATTACTGAAGTATCTACTTCTGCTCTCAGAAATCTAGCACAAGTACTTTCAGTGCAGGGGAATCCAGCAAATCCGCAGGAAAATGCCTTCACCATGCTTACGCTCTCAGTCTCCTCCAAAGCCTGGCAGTTTTGTGTTACAGTTACAATGCCTGCCTAACTCTTCAAGAAGCTGCCATGTTCTGAGGCTCATGGGTCAATCAACGTGATCTGGCATTTTCTAAGGCATGGTAACCACCTGCAGCCTGAAAAATTATCTATGGATCTGGACCTAGAAGGACAAGCAAAGTGTGCATCTATTTCAAGAAAAACAAGTATATAATCTTACAAGAGCAGATTTTAAAAGCTTGAGCCACAAAGACAAAAAGGAAGGTAGGAACTTGCATTAGAAATACTAGAACCCTTCCCATGCATGTGTACAGCACAGCATTTAGCTGGTGATGGATCTGTTTATTTTCCTCATTACTCGTGAGCCTCCTGGCTGAATTGCAATGAATTAAAAAGGATAACAGCAGAAATGTGTTTAGCCTCTCATTTTGGTTATTGAATTCAAATTAAGTTCATTAATCTTCACCAGCAAATAAATTATAAATAATAGCATTTCTATGTTCCATATCTATTCTCTCACTTTCTGCTTTCCTTTCTGTGTTTCTTTTCCTCCGCAGAGAGATTTAATAACAAAGAGGATGTGGTCTCCCAAAAGAGTTAACAGCATTTCCTACTGCTCGGTCTCCCCCTGAAGTCTCCTATTTTGGCTTTAGTGTCGTGGACTTTCTGATACCATACCAAAGAGAGCTACAGAGTCTGTGATGCAGAAGGAACAGGTAGTGGTGGAAAAGCAATAATTCAGAACAATCCTGGGGAAAATTCCAGCAGGCATCAGAAAGACAGACTGGGGTAAAGAGAGAAAAACAATAAAACCCAGAAATACCAGAGTCTGCAGAGATACAAGATCATGTCAAAGAGCCACGGAATTTCTTCTGAACATATCACTTGGGGTTTTTTCTGTTTGTATACACTGCTTAAGTGTGATTTTTAATTGCTTTCTGTTAACTATATCTAGTCCTACATCCAACCCCTTTTCCTCCTAATAAATTTTGCCTCACTTCATTTAATATAACCTTACATGTACACCTCCATTAGAACTGCTATATTAGTAGGGTCAGGATGGGGAAATCACAAACTGAAAGGTAAAGAAGAAAGCCCTGCATCCAATCCAAATGCAAATCTGTTTACTGACCTCTGCTCTTTCTCACCCTTTTATGTTGGCTTTTCTATGAGCAGATAATGAGACTTATTTTCAATTATTACAACCTGTAGTGACCTTAATTTATTTCTTTGCACTGACTAGAACATAGTTAATTGCTTTGATTAAGGTCTGTGTCTAAAAAATAACTATGCTTGTACTCAGTTCACCCCAAAGAGAAAAAGCAAACAGTAAACTTGAATCATAAACTTGGCATTACAGCAACAGATTTGCAACATATGGTAATTTGCCTCTAGTTTTCTTCTACACAGTGACCAAAATGAAATGTCCTGAGTTGTAAGAATACTACTACTACTAATAATAATAATGAAGTGAACGAACTCTGACAGTTCTGTGATTCTGTGAAATCACAAACATTTTACATGGGTCCTTGCCTGTAAAAAGTTTATCCATAAAGCAAAAAAATTCAGCCTCTGAGGCCAAGCACATTTCTGAACCCACATTTCCTCAGTGCCTACTGTAGACAGAAGTTAGCGTTGTTATTAATGTGTATGATTTAACTTCACACAATGCTGCAGGCACTGCTTCACTCCAAACACATTACACTGGTATGTAAAGTACAGAGCCTCTCAGACTGATTCTCAGAGTTGGATGCAGCCAGTTGTGTAGGTTTCACTAAGAAAAGTGAGTGAGGCTTTGGAGATTTTCTGCTTGAGAGGTTTGGGGCATTTTTGGAATGACTCTGGAATAAAAGAACAGATTTTGTATTTATGGCTGGGAAAGTGATATTTAGATATGCAGCTAAAACATCAAAGATTCCTGCAGTGAAGCTCCAGGGCATATCAGCTTAGTGAGACAGACCACGTCCAGAATGGGTGAACCAGCAGAACCCAGGCTCCTCGGTGCGCATCGGGCAATACTGTACAGGAGAGCGAAGCTACTCCAGATGCAGCACAGACAGATAAGCCTGGCAGAGTGTGCAAGTTAATATAGCTCAGTTCTCAGCAGGGCTTACCAGATCAGTGCTGATACAGGGGTAACTGAATTTTGCTGCATGCAGCTCACACCCGTAAGCTGTTCAGGACCCTGTGCTACCCCTTTGTAGGTAGACCTGAATTGATTTGCCGTTGTTGGATTGGCCTTCTTGCTTCACTGTCTACCACATTTTTGATTCCTAATTTAGATCAAGCAAAGTAAGCTTGGATCTGACCCATATCCAAAGTTCCACATGTCCATGGCTGTAGCTTTTCATAGAATACAAATTCAGGGAGCTATCAAAGCTCTTGACAGGCTAAAGTCATAAAACAATAAAGCCTGTGCTTGGTCTGGAAAAAGCCTACTGTGAGTGCCATAACTCCAGATGTAAACACAGAGATACAGAGGACAGAGAAGGTCAGAGATGCGTCAAAAACACTGACATTTCCAATCTGACCTTGTCCAATAGCAAGGTTAGTGGTAACAATGATCCTTCCAGTCCTTGCTCTTTCTGGCAGCAGTACCAATTAGTGCCTCACGTGGTTGCTGCCCACTAGAGTAAGACCATCCATACTAACACTTAACTTTCCCCTTTCTTCTCTCCTACTTTACCCCTTCATGCTGAGGGCACAATGACAGAATGTAGACTTTAGCCTTAATTGGATCTCTGCAATGTTATCACCTGAATTAGCTCCCCCATGAATAATTATCACTGCCTGGAGGCTGGCAAATTGTTTCACTCTACTTCATGATTGTCAGGAATTTCAAATGACATGCTGAGCATGGAGGGGGGCAGTGGAAATGAAAAGCCTAGAGAAGCATAATTATTAAGATTATTAAAATATTTGGCACAGTCCCATAGTCTCCCTGAATCCCAGAAGGGGTGAGTGACAGCAAGCACTTTGTTAAGGGCAATTGGTCAACACACAGTCTCAGCCAGCAATGACTATGTCAATAGACTTGCACAGTCAAAGCAGAACCATAACCACTGGTACTTCCAGGGTCACAGTGACACAGTTACTGTCTTATTTACTGCCCCAGGTAAGAGAGGTACATCAGCTTGTTTAGCATCTCATCTGCATACCTGATCTTGCTAGGTAGATGATAAGTTCTTTGTGGCAGAGACATATAGAAAGGTAAACAAATGCAAGGGGCTAGCAGCAGATTGTTGTGCATTTAGAGTAGCATGTAATAGTCCTTGCTTTGTAAGAGCAAGGTCTCTGGGGAAAAGTGGTCTCTATGAGAACAACCATTCCACGCCTGGGCGAGACCTCGCACAAACGCAGGGCGTCACGACACCACACCATCCATCTCAGGCAGCGAAAGAGCTGACAACTGGCAAGAAACCTTCATTTCACGGAAGTGAATTGCTACAAAAGTACAATGCTCCTTGAAAATGGCTTGAAACTATCAGATTAAGCCATAGGACGTTACACAGTTTTCACATTAATGATTCTGTCCTTGGAAGATCGATTCATCTCCCAGCTCAATTCAGTGTAGCTCCTCAAACTTCTTTCCCACCTTGCTGAATCCACAACGCACAAGTTGGGCACAGAGAAGGTAGCTGTCAACACATTACCAGGAGAAAGCTCTCTCTGCTTACCTGACATACAGTGACCTCTTCTGATTAGTCCTCAGGGAGCCAGACCCAGAACTCATGCTGTGATTCATCATCTGCTCACGTAGGTCATGGATTTTTGCCTCAAACCGAGCGTACTCTAAGGAGGTTAAAAAAACAGAGAATAAAGATATTTTCACTTTCTTGACCTATATACAATCATTAGAGCTGCTAAATGCAAATTAGTATTAAATTAATCGGTGTAAGGCATGCCTAAAAATTGAGGTCTAATAGAACCTTGCAATAATATATTATCTTAGGTAAATATTGGCTCTGGTTATTGAGATACCTGAGCATTTCAGCACTCGCCGTGTGAGGAGTCAAATAGCTAAACCTTCTGTCCTGCAGGTTCAACAGAGAAAAAGGCAGCTTCAAGGGTGTCACCAAGTATCTTTCTGTCTGTAAAACAGACTTTGAAAGAAGTTTCCCACCATATCATTCCTCCTTCCAAACGATGAGATAACTTGTTAGGGGCAGTGGGATGATGCACTGAAGTTACTGAGTCAAGCTTTTATTCTAAAATCCCACTAAACTGAAGGAGATGTAGCAAAGCCTGATTATCCCTGAAGCAGAAGTGAAATTGTATGAGCAATTAGCCACTCTATTGACCCAGTCCACTGAGAAATGGACTCTGTTTCTTTTAAACAGCTGAACCTGCAGCATGGTCTTAGGGTGGGTGATCCCAGAAACTCAAGACCTGTGTGAGCTGCAAAAGAATGTAACAAAACCACCTCCAAAACCATGTTCTCCTCCACAGCTCTGCTAGTAGCTTTGTAAAATGTTGTGACCTGCTGACCAGTAACGTGGAACCAGCACCGGGGCAAAGACTGAGCTGGAGATGCATGATTTAGTGAAGCTCTGCTCTGAAAGAATATATCCCTCATACAGCTGGGTTAACAAGTCCTCCTGCCGGCAGTTTTGGAGACAATCTCTAATTCTTTGAAACCACCAACCTAGAGACAATGCTCCAGCAACAGTCATAATTCAACCTAAACCTGAGACATCTACCAATGTGAGCTAGAGGACTAACTTGAGGGGGTGTACAAAATCCATTTTAGTGAGTCAGTGACACTTTGAAGATGCAGATGTTGCAAACTGATGTCAGCAAAGAGAAGATGTCTCCTGCACCTCAATGTTTTATTTCACTGTTTGCTTCAAAAGAAGGGCCCCCATAGCAAGTCTGGGGCAGAGCACACAAGGTTTCCTATGTTAAAGGATGGAAGTACATCCCACCAGATCACACCAGCTTTCAGCTTAAGCAAATAAATCATCACTGTGCATGTATAACCTATTGCTCTGCTCCCCGTTCGTTACTGTTGGAGCTATGTGAGCCTGCTGCAATATTCTCATTTTCCCCCAGCAGCAATCTCAGCATTATTTTGTTTGATCATTTGCTTTTCACATTGGCTCAGTTCCCAGAATGTCTAGATGCTTTGCAACAACAACTAATTCATTTTTTCATTGGATAATAACATCTTTAACTTTCCATTGGATTACAACATCTGACCTTTCCAAGAGCCCACATTTTGCGCAGACACTAGCTGCCTCTGAGCTAGTTGAGCACATTGGGTTTGTTTGTGCTTTCGTGTTTCTTTTTCCCCCTTCTCCTTCTTTTCATTTGATGCATTTTAACTCCCTTTCCATTGAGCTTCTGTTACGTTGCCTCCTGAGTTTGTTAGGTGACAGTGGCTTCTTTGCCAGTCAGCTGGGAACCACTGCTGTGCTATAAGACCCTTCAATCTTCCCACATATACTGACTGCAGCTGAAATTTTGTATGTCAAAAGAAGAGACAGTCCTACGTCAGGATTGTATTTCAGGTTTGTTTTGTAGCTGGTCTCTTGCTAATTTCTGTCACCTGTAAAAACCCAAATCCTCAGCAGAACTAAAGCTTCTGCAAACCTGTGTTGTTTTTAAAGTGGAGTTTAGTTTGAAGTGTTTATGCCTGTGCAGGGTTTCAGTTTGCTCTGTGTGAGTCATATTTGTTCTCTTCGCCTGCTCTGGAAATTATTTAGTAAATAACTATCTTCTGAGCAAGGCTTTGTTTAACTTTTATTTCATTATAGCAGATCTACCATTTCTCCTTGGCAAAGAGGAAAGGGGATCTTGAAAAACAAAAAGCTGGCATTTCTCTTCCTTACACAGTGTCCTCTGGATACAGACAGATCACTGCAGTTTTAAGGCTTGTTACTAGGTTTCTTTGATTTGTGGTGGATACACTGAAGATGACAGTAAACGCACAGTGCGACCTGCGCCTTTGATGTTTACATCTGGGCGAGGCCAAAGATATGAATGATTTACATCAGAGCAGCTGTAATGGCAGCTTCCCCTTTAATAAGCATCCATATTCCAGGCAGACTCTGTATCTGAGGTGTGGGAGTAACTCCCAGATTTAGACACTGATCTGGAGAGTGAGAAGACTGAAAATCTGCCTCTGGTACAGCATCCAGCTATTTGCAACTTGAACACCAGCTCATGAGATATTGGAATGACTACAGCCCGGTCAGATGATGATACTATAGCTTGTCTTCTGACTTCAGAGTGCACTTGCAACTTCCCTGATTTTATCCAACTGTAAACTTACTCTGAATATAACAATCTCTCTCTTTCTGGAAGGCATCTTGAAACTACCACACATCATTAAAACTGTCTAATGATATGTGATGGAAATTCAGGGTTCAAGCTCCTGCTGCTTCCTGCTTGATATTAAAAGAAATCCTGAAGTAGTGATGACATTTCTGTTACTTTGTGCTCTTAAGATGTTTGTGTTTTTTTCCCTTTGGATTGAAATGTATAGGTAATTTGAAAACAACCCAATTTATAGGCTTGTATTTTCCCACAGTACCTATTAAAGAAAAAAACCATCCTGCAATGTGTAGTATACCTCCTGACAAGCCTGGACTAAAAACTGCAAGGACATCAATGCAGGTAGTATTTAATTCATCTCAGGTCAGCTTCTTTAATCTCAGTGCTCCTAGTACGCCTGCTGATGCCTAGATACTACAGTGACTGCTGTGTTTGAAATGTTAACAGCAAAAGAAAGAGCAATGCTCCATTTCTGCCAGCAGCCCTGCCCACTGGGAAAAGAGCCTTTGCTCTTAACACTTTGTTACATGTGGGGTCATTCCAGAGGAGCTGTTTGCTAATAGCTCTGCCTTTATTAAACAAGAATAAACGGCAGAGCCAAAGTCCAGCAGACCGCTCTGTGCTTCCCTCAAATTCAGCACTCAAATAACATATTTGCAAGGCTCCCAGATTAAAAGGACGCTGAGATGGTGACATGGTGACCAGAAGCGCAGTTAAAGTGGATTCACTCATTTCATGCCCTGTAAAGAAATGGAGAACAAATTGCTCCTTGCTGCTGGAATGTATCATTAGCAAAATTTGCCAAATCTGCCTGACCAAAATCCATCTACAAAGGTCCTGCCCATTGCCTGCTTCAGGAATGTGGTAGCTTCAGAAACAGAGAGAGTTATGCATTAGACTAAAAAGGCAAATGAGTGGGTGAAGTGTAACCTCTATTACTGCTGGGGTAAGACCAGATGATACGGTGGTCTGTGCTAGCCTGTGACACTGGAAATGTTGCTGTAAGAAACAGATCAGATAAGATGGGGGGAAGGGTTTGTTTTATACTCTGCTTTAGAGCTGGCTTAGGGCTTATGGCAGTGAGCAGAGCTGAATTTAGCTGTCCCCAGTATATAGGTACAACTCACTAACCCTGGAGAGATGCAGCTAGTGTTATTGGAGAGAGGAGATTGCTGCTGTGAGGAATGGCCCAGCTGCAGGGAGAGCAAGGCCATTTTTCAGGGCTCTGGTACTGGCATGTTGGGCTCTGCATATTGCCCCAACCAAACACCCATTTTTCCAAGGGTCTGTTTCATAAAGTTGGCTGTGCTCAGTGCCCTGGGTGTTGAGAAGAGGGAGAAGAATCAGCCTGAATTTTGGCAGTGTGAATTATCCCCAAGCCCAAACAAGGCCAACACTGTGTGTAATTATCAAGTATAGACACCAGTTTGATCAGCTGATGTTTGTCTGCTGCATACAAGACTCATTAGCCTGAATATGCAGACAGGGAGCTGGTGTTTATCCTCATTTCAGCAGCTTGCCAAGTGCCGTATCTGGGACTCACACATATTGTAACCTTTGAATATCAATGCAATTGTTTGCAGTTCCAAAGCATTTGCACATGCTGAAAGACTTTTGTGAGTATCACAGAATCACAGAAATGTTCAGGTAGGAAAAGACCCTCAGGATCACCAAGTGCAACCCATAGCCCTATTTTGCAAAGTTCACCCCTAAACCGCATCCAAACAACCTTTACGCACAGCTGGGGTTGGAGACTCAACCACCTCCCTGGGCAGCACATTCCAGTGCCTGACCACTCTTGATGGGAAACTTTTTCCCCTAATGTCCAGTCTAAACCTACCCTGGTGCAACTTGTGGTCATTCCCTCTTGTTCTGTCACTTATTACCTGTGAGAAGAGACCAGCACCAGACTGAGCCAAACACCTTGAACCTTCTTTGTTCCCATACAGAGAAATCAAAGCAATGTACATGGCCAGTCCCACTGCAAAACCGAACCCCTGAACCCTATCAGTAATGCACTTACAGTGAAACTTCAAGTTTAGCTGGCCAGGATCAAAACTATGATCTGCAAAATCTGGCCTAACCCACTTTGGCATCTGAGGCTAGGTAGCCACCAGCGTTTTTACTGCTGAAGTGATTTAGAAAGCAAAAATTCTCTGCAACTCTGCAGGTGGGCAGCTGCAAGGTTTTGTTGGGGGGTAGCTGTTTCAACATGCATTCCTCTGCTGACTAGCTCTGACGGCCTAACTATCTGATGCAGTATGTGAGCTGCCAGGAGTCTGATTACTCAACACTGAAGTCTCTCCCCATGCCCTCATGACAAATACCATGAGTTTGTGAGGTCTATGGTGGATTCACAGACATTAAGGACAGTTGGAATGAATTCTGCTGTGACCAAAGTCCTTTCATGTATGTGGAGCAATGAACTTTTCAATGAAGATAAGCAGCACATTGAAATTTTAGGTTCAAAATCTCCAAGACACTTCAGAAATGCCCTAAATGGCTATGGTATTGAGCTTACAAGATCGGTCTTGGAAGTCTTAGGAGCATTTGAGAGACTAAAGATGATTGCAGGAAACTGAACATCAAGATTTTTAGAAAACCATAGTTAGACTCAAATAATTTCTAAATCTAAAAATAGCAGGCAGTGTTTATATCTGATGGCCTGATGCTCCCCTGGAGTCGTATAAACCAAAGAATGACTCTGATAAATGAATGAATAGGCTGCAGCTTTTCTATGAGGAAGAGTTGCAGAATTCCGTAGAGCTACATCACTGCTATTTTTCACTTTTAAATGAATAACAAATTTTGAAGCTCTGAATTTAGAGATCATGATACCAAAACCCACCTGGTCCTACAAGTAAAGTGTACCTAACTGAAATGCTGACCTATTATGCAATAGTGAAAATAATAACTCAGCATGACTTTCTTAGCCTGAATGCTTTTAATGCTGGCACCTTTTAGAGAGACAGCAATTCTGCCAGCAGGTATCAAAATTTGCTCTCCTGTGTAATTCAGGATCATCAGTGTTTGCTTCTAGATGATAAGAGATTTCTTAATTGCTGCATTTGTGCTTCTAAATTAATGTATCTCTAGCCCACTGCAGCACATGGTGAAGCAGTGGTGGCTGGAATGCAAGCAGGGCGTTGGAAAAGGCAGTGTATATCTCTTGGTCCTGTCAGAGAAAGGGTGAAAGTATCCTAGTATCAGTCAGGGTTGGAAGGGACCACAAGGATCATCTGGTTCCAACCCCCTTGCCATGGGCAGGGACACCCCACACAAGATCAGGCTGGCCAGAGCCTCATCCAGCCTGGACTAAAACACCTCCAGGGACGGGGCCTCTGTCCAATTTTAACAGACTACACTGCTTAAAAAACAAAACAAACAACCAACTAGGAAGGCATTAGTTAGAGAGAATTTTATCACCTTAAAAAAAGATATGTCCAATAACACTAGATACTACAATAAAGGATCACCTGCCAGAGCAGCATTTCCATACCTATTTGGTATCATTTCAGTACATCCAGGCCAATATAAACCTTCTGAGATTCTTCTCTTTGTTTATGGGAACACAAATCCTATGTCACTACAGCAAGTCCTGACCATATTGCCTTGGACATTTGAGTTGGCCACATACATGATACTGTTATTATGGTAACATTATTTATGCTATTTTATGTATATTTCCCCCCCTCTCTGCCTTCTCTTAGCAGATGCATTGGGTGAATGGGCTAGGATTTTAAATAATAGAAGAACACATTTCTTCCTACAGTGAGTGCTTGCCAGCTCATCCTTTTGTCAAGTCACCACTGTTTTACACATGGAGGTGAGAGGAAGGTGAACAGACCGGCACCAGGGCTTCAGAAGACTAGGCCTGATTCTTTTCCACAGATTTACAACATGAGCCTGGGTGAGTCACAAAGAATAAATATCATCATACTATGACATTTAAGACAAAGATATGAGTGCTAGATTAATGTGTCCTCAGCTATACATGCCATGTTCCTAGCACCCCACAGCTCTGGAAGCGTTTAAAACTACTGCAATACACATAAAATGTGAACGAGTGTGCAAAAGGCCATGAACTGCTGATGGGTTTGGCTAGTGTTTAAATTCTTCTGATTACAATTAGTTTGGTGGGTTTTAGTCAGTTTTGGCTAAAAATACCCCTAACTACTGTTTTTAGGTGACTAGAAGTTGGGTTCCATGGCTGTCTGAGGTTGAAACATAGCAGGTTAAAGATGCTGAAAAATCTATGGGGTCTGTGGTAATTTTACAAGACACACACACACACACACACACACACACACACACACTGCACTTAAGTACAGTTCACTGTACTTCTGGTTCTTGTGTCTTCTCTCATGCCTGCTGTTTGCCACTGCCAGGAACATAGTTCTGTACAAGGCTGGCTTTAGATCTCACATTGTATGGCAAATGCCATGCTTTTAATAAGTCCAAAAGATCAATTAGGGTTTACCATCAGCTAAATTAACTGCTTACAAGAAAAAAACTGCACACAACTCTGGCGCCATCCAGCGGTAGTGCAATAGTGTGCATTACTTATTGGATAAAGCACGGCTCAAAAGGACTTGCTCCTTTCACGAAGTGCTGAGAACAGAACAAGTTATGCTGCTGTTCCTTATCAGTCATATAACTCCCCTCGGCTCACTCAGAGGAAATGAAACACAGATTTCAATACTGGGGCAGTGAAGACACATTTACATTTTATTAGTTTTCACCAGTTTGAATATATCTGCTGGGTTTCATTGGAATATTTTCAATAGACCTTTCAGAAACAAGTCAGAAACAGTGACACAGGCATATTTACTGATTCTACTCATTGCTTTGGCCTTTAAAACCACAGAACAGTTAGACCATTAACGTCTTTGTTCTTTGATGTTGGTTGATTGTCTTCCTTTACCAACAGATAGACATTTACACTTGAGTCTGTCTTCTAACTATAATTTGACCCTGTATATTTGTTCTGTAGGTGGCCTCATTGCCTAAACATCACCACTGACTTTATTTTCATTTGCTTTATTACTGAATATAATGCTCCTTCCATCTGCTGCATCATTAGATACAGCCCTCATATTGTGTGAGTTGTGAATATAAATACACCTGAAAAGAATTTCTCCATCCCACGATACGTTCAGGAGGCTAATATCAAGCTCTATTCTTAGTCACGGGGAATATAACTCCGATCCAAATTAGTCTCTAGAAGCTTTAGTTTCAGAGAATTCATACCTCATAATGAAAGAGATGTACTAAAATAAATCAAGCTATTAGTGAGTGACACTGACTTTGTATCCCACTGAGGTGCTAATTTACCTGTTCCCTTAAAGTCTATCCCTGGTTTATGAAGCGTCAGGCTGAAGCTGCCAAACAGAGAGGGACCTGGGGGTGCTGATTGACACCCACCTAAACATGAGCCAACAGTGTGCCCAGGTGGCCAAGAAGGCCAATGGCATCCTGGCCTGTATTGGGAATAGTGTGGCCAGCAGGAGCAGGGAGGTCATTCTGCCCCTGTACTCTGCATTGGTTAGGCCACACCTTGAGTACTGTGTCCAGTTCTGGGCCCCTCAGTTTAAGAAGGACATCGAGATACTTGAACGTGTCCAGAAAAGGGCAACAAGGCTGGGGAGAGGCCTTGAGCACAAGCCCTATGAGGAGAGGCTGAGGGAGCTGGGATTGTTTAGCCTGGAGAAGAGAAGGATCAGAGGTGACCTCATTGCCCTCTACAACTACCTGAAGGGTGGTTGTAGACAGGAGGGGGTTGGTCTCTTCTCCCAGGCAACCAGCACCAGAACAAGGGGACACAGTCTCAAGCTGTGCCAGGGGAGGTTTAGACTCGAGGTGAGGAGGAAGTTCTTCACTGAGCGAGTCATTCGTCATTGGAATGGGCTGCCCAGGGAGGTGGTGGAGTCGCCGTCCCTGGGAGGTGTTCAAGGGGAGATTGGACGTGGCGCTTGGTGCCATGGTCTAGTTGTGAGGTCTGTTGGGACAGGTTGGACTTGATGATCCTTGGGGTCTCTTCCAGCCTTGGTTATACTGTGATACTGTGATACTGTGACTTTCTCAGCTGGGAATTTCTTGCAGGTTCTTCCGGTCACAGAAGCAAGCTGAATCCAACACAATGGCTTTTAAAGCCAACCCCTCTCAAGGTTTTCTTGTACTGTGAAAAATGGATCCCTCTTATCCCTCTCTCCCTCTCCTTCATTTGAACTCATTGATTTCATAGAATGGTTTGGGTTGGAAGGCAATTTAAAGATTATCTGGTTCCAACCTTCCTGGCATCGGCAGGAACACCTTCCACCAAACCAGGGTGCTCAAGGCCTCACCCACCCTGGCCTTGAACACTCCAGGGAGGGATGCACCCTTGAACTAAACAGGACTGTTTGTAGCATGCTTTCAAATTCCCTGTGGCTCATACTGAGCTAACACGTTGGACAAAGTTGTGTCCACACCTGTCTAAGGAGGAGCAGGGCAAATACAGAGCAGAGAGTCAGATCTGAAACAATCACATCAGAGCACATGGTCTGCTTTTGGCAGCACAGTGTGAAACCTTGGAAAAGTTAGGCACATCACCCCAGGCATCCAACTTTCACAGCCACACTTGCCCAGCAGAGCAGCATATGTCTCATTAACCCTGCTAGCTTTGTGGGCGTTACTGTTTTGTACAGTGCAGAGATGTTTCAGGTATCTCTGGTATTTTGGGCACAAAATGACTCTGTCAAGGTGAAAAAGAATAAACAACAACAACAACAACAAAGGCTGTGCATTGGAATCCTCTTTTTTCAACAAATATTTAGAGGGAACATTGCAAAGAAACAAAATCCACTTTCTATTAATAGCTAGGCTAATTCACTCAGTGATTTCATCGCTTCAGGCTAGCGGCAGAGGACCTTATTTTCAGACGTTTATTCAATTTCCACAATTCCTCATCCAAAATCCTTGCCATGGGGTAATTGTTATTATTTTTGCTTCACTGCTTTTTTCTTGCTTCTGCTTTTCATCAAGTGCAGATCTGTTTCTTGGGAGTTGTGCGTATCATACCCATTAGCTACATCTTCTTAACGATGCTGCCGGCTTAGCCTGCTTTTGGGCCTTAGAGACGTGAATCGATATGAGGAAACAAAACACAGAACTGACTGCTTCTGGTGTTGCTCAGGCAGGGCAGCGCTAGGAAGCCATTTTGGTGGTCTTGGCTGACCCCTGTACTCAGTGCTGGTGAGGCTGCACCTCAAATACTGTTCAGCTTTGGACCCCTCACTACGAGAGGCATATTGAGGTGCTGGAACGTGCCCAAAGAAGGTTATTGAAGCTAGTGAAGGACTTAGAGCACAAGTCTTATGAGGAGCTGGGAACTGGACTGTTTAGCCTGAAGGAAAGGAGGTGGAGGAGAGACCTTATTGCTCTTCATAACTACCTAAGAGGGATGTTGTAGCAAGGTGGGTATTGGTCTTTTCTCCCAAGTAGCAATACCAAGCATTGGAACAGGCCATCCAGGGAAAGACCTGTAGATGTGGTTTTGAGGGACATGGTTTAGTGGTGATCTGGCAGTGCTGGGTTAACAGTTTAATATGATGGCCTTAAAAGTCTCTTCCAACCAAAGTGATTCTATGCTTCTGCTCTACATTACATAGATACTCCTCTTTTACAGACTCTAACAGTGAATGATCTTTACCTGCCTACAGCTGTTTCCAGCTTTCCCCTTTCCAAAAGTCTCCTGAGTGCCTCACCTATTAGCTACATGGCTCATGTGAATTTCCCCAAATGCCTTTAAATAAGAATGAACTGGGTTAGCCTATTTAGCACTTTTACACCACCTGACTGAGTCTGATTGATAGAGATTAGAAAGCACTCAGATACAAAACTGCTGCAAATATGAAGGGAGGAGAATGCAGGTCTGGGAGTAACCTGGGGTAGGCTCTATCTTCCCCAGCACTGCTGCATGAAGAAGATGCTGCCCTGAACTAGACTGTGTTGGGAAAAGGAGAAGGGTACGATCCGACCTTATCATCTACACAGCCAGTGAGAACTAAGCAGACACATGACCTACCCAGGAACTGTGCAAGAATCTTTCTGAAAAAAACCTGGAAATGTAGACCTGTCTGACCTGCCTGATTCTCAGACAAAGTAAAAGAGGAAAAAGTAATAAAATGACACAGATCAGAACTCAAAACTTCCAAGTGAACTTCTGTGAAAACCCCTATTAACATTTTCACAGCTAAGACATCATATGCCAGTTTTGTACCTATACTCCAATAAATTCTGATATACTCAGAATGAGAAGAGACAAAAAAGGGGTTCCTGAAAGAGACTTTGGAAAAAAAAAGTAGAGCAGTGGGGAAACTAATTTGGATGCCTGAATTTCAGAAAGCAGCATGAAAGATGCAGCCTGCAGTAAAAAGCAAACACTCAAACCCACAAATCATTTAAAAATGACAAGCTAAATCAAGAACTTCAATAGTAGCAAGAATATCAATACTACCTGATGTAGTTACTTCTATGACAGGATAGCTTTACAGACAAGCAACAACACAGATTAGGAGGCCCAGCAGCAACACAGCAGAATCCTGGCTAAAGCCTTACGAAAATGACATGCATGGCTTGGTGGGTTGAACCACTCTGCTGCTGCCATCAATGCCATTTGCTAGTATTGAATAATGACATTATTAGATGATTTAATCCCTGACTTTGAAATCTGCCAGGTAAAAGTGATCTCCCTCTGTAGCCTTCATCTTCCTATACTCAGCTGTACAGAGTAGAATAGAATAGAATAGAATAGAATAGAATAGAATAGGTTGGAAGAGACCTTCAAGATCATCGTGTCCAACCCATCATCCAACACCATCTGATCAACTAAACCATTCAACCAAGCACTCCATCAAGTCTCTTCCTAAACACCTCCAGTGATGGTGACTTAACCATCTTACCAGGCAGCCCATTCCAGGGGGCAATTACTCTCTCTATGAAGAATTTCTTCCTAACATCCAGCCTAAACCTCCCCTGGTGCAGACTGTGTCCTCTTGTTCTGGTGCTGGTTGCCTGGGAGAAGAGACCAGCCCCCACCTGTCAAGGGAGGTGATTCTCCCCCTCTACTCAGCCCTGCTGAGACCCCACCTGGAGTACTGCCTCCAGTTCTGGAGCCCCTATTACAAGAGGGATCTGGAGGTGCTGGAGCGTGTCCAGAGAAGAGCCACGAGGATGATCAGAGGGCTGGAGCACCTCTCCTGTGAGGACAGACTGAAGGAGTTGGGGCTGTTCAGTCTGGAGAAGAGAAGGCTCCGAGGTGACCTCATTGTGGCCTTCCAGTATCTGAAGAGGGCTACAGGAAGGCTGGGGAGGGACTTCTCAGGCTATCAGGTAGTGATAGGACTAGGGGGAATGGAATGAAGCTGGAGGTGGGGAGATTCAGGCTAGATGTGAGGAGGAAGTTCTTCCCCATGAGAGTGGTGAAGCCCTGGAATGGGTTGTGCAGGGAGGTGGTTGAGGCCCCATCCCTGGAAGTGTTTAAGCCCAGGCTGGATGAGGCTCTGGCCGGCCTGATGTAGTGTGGGGTGTCCCTGCCCATGGCAGGGGGGTTGGAACTGGATGATCCTTGTGGTCCCTTCCAACCCTGACTGATACTGTGATACTATGAACCTCCCTTCAGGTAGTCGTAGAGAGCAATAAGGTCTCCTCTGAGCCTCCTCTTCTCCAGGCTAAGCAGAGTTACAGAAATGTTCAGGCTGGACTTGGGATCACCAAGTCCCACCAATAACCCTACTCTACAAGGTTCACTGTCAAACCAAGTCCCCAAGCACCGTATCCAAGCAACCCTTAAAAACATGCAGGGCTGGCTCCCAAAAGGATCTCTGGGACACACTACTGCATTGACAAGAACTGAGCAAAGACTGGGAACAAAAGCTATCAAATTTTTACCATTAACAAAACTTAAAAAAGAATTCCAAGTGTCCTGAACAGAAAGGGAAAGTAAGCAGAAAGGAATGAAATGGATAAAAGCATTCCCACGTGTGTATTGATCTTTTCTCAGAGGCCATATTGAGAGCAGCTGCAGAATCGCATTACTTTGCCGGCGCTTCCTGATTAAGGGAGATTACCCTTTGTCATACAAACAGGTAATAGGGAATGGTTGAGCACATTACAAGCCTGAATGAATTTAAGCAAGACAAATACATACATTACCTTGGATAAGTCATGCTCCCTGCATCCCTCTTAGCTCATTATAAGGCAAACTTTGAATACTGTGAAACAAGATCTCTAGCTGCAGAACGCTGTGCAGCCGGCCGCGCGGTAGACACGGAGGCGATAGCTGATGGTCTGGGTGCTCGGAAACTCGACTGACTTGAGCATCCGATCACATCCAATCGGAGCACTGTCTGAAAAGTCAATATGGTGCCAACAAATGCCTTGCAATTACTGCTGAAACTCTTGCCTCATCATTCACAGAACCACAGAAATCCATTGCATGGCATAAAAGGCTTAGCTGGAAAAGGGCTTCTTAATCAAGTCCACTTTGTGCTTTTACAGAAAACAAACCCCTGTAATTCTGTGCATAAACTACTCAAACACTTTCTTGCAAGTTCTGGCATTTCATAACTACTGGAAGACCACACACAGAATCCAGTCCTCAAGTAGACTCATTTTTCTGACTAAATGCATCTCAGAATCACAGATTCACTGGATACATTTGGTTGGGAGAGACATCAAGATCATCGGTCTAACCTTTGACCCAGCACGGAAAGGCCACCAGTAAACCATGTCCCTACATGCCAGGGGCACATGCCATTTAAATGCTTCTGGGGATGGTGACTCCATCACTGCCCTGTGCAGACCATTCTGTTTGATTAGCCTTTCAGGGAACAAGTATGTTGTGCTATCCAGGCTAAACCTCTCCTTTCTTCAAGCCTACTTATTGGCTTTTGCACCAACACAGTTCCCCTGTGTAAATTGCTCCTTTCTGTTGTATATTGATTCTCAAGACAGATTTACAGAGAGGACTTCAGTTCACCTATCAATCTCCATTTTGCTAAATAAAAAGTCCAATCGTTGTTTCAGTCTTTTCTGGTATGTTTGCCTCGCATTTAGTTGGCTTTTAAAACTTGATATATTTAATTTAGTTTAAATAGCAGTGCCCTATAGCATGCAAGATCAAATAACTTCCTGAAAAATCACATTGCATCAATCTTATTCCACTTTCCAAAATTGAAATGTATTACCACAGGTTGATGTCAAGAAAATGTGCCCATCTATGCATTAGCTTCTTTACCCCCTTTTGAATTTTCCTCCCTCTTTTAGAATAGAATAGAACAGAATAGAATAGACCAGATTGGAAGAGACCTTCGAGATCATCACGCCCAACCCATCATCCAGCACCATCCAATCAACTAAACCATGGCACCAAGCACCCCATCCAGTCTCTTTCTAAACACCTCCAGTGATGGCAACTCCACCACTTCCCTGGGCTGCACATTCCAATGGGCAATCACTCTGTCTATGAAGAATTTCTTCCTAACCTCCAGCCCAAACCTCCCCTTGCACAGCTTGAGACTGTGTCCTCTTGTTCTGGTGCTGGGTGCCTGGGAGAAGAGACCAACCCCCACCTGGCTACTACCTCCCTTCAGGTAGTTGTAGACATCAATAAGGTCTCCCTGAGCCTCCTCTTCTCCAGGCTAAGCAACCCCAGCTCCCTCAGCCTCTCCTCACAGGGCTGTGCTCCAGACCCCTCCCCAGCTTTGTTGCCATTCTCTGGACATGTTCCAGCAAGTCAACATCAACGCTTTGTTTCTAAAGCTATGTTTTCTACATACTACTGACTTGTGCATTGCCAGATCTCTTGAATGCACATCATCAATTTTTCTGCCTTCTTGACGGACGTCGCAGGGGTAATTTTCCAACCTGTAGCTGAATAGGCATTCCAGAGGCTGCTCCTACTCCCTGTGTCAATTCTCCAGTACTGTGTCCAACCTCAGCATGGTAACATCTTGCAGTTGTTATCAGTCCCATCACTGCTCCTGTATACTATGTAAATAATTTTACTGTATTGCAGACTTTCCACTGAGTCAAACCTGGAAATGCAAAGTCAGGGAATATTACTAACTACGGAGCCCTCCCAGGCTCCTGTGCACGCTGTTTTCATCAAGCCAATACCTTCAGTGATTTTACTTAACTCATGTGCCAGATACATAGACTTAGGTGAAAAAATAAAAGATCAGGGTCAGTTCTGCAGGGAGCAGACCTCTGCTGTCTCCCTGCTGTGCTAGTGAGCAATGTTATGGGCACTGCTTACAGATTAGCAGAAAATGGGAGTGTTGAAAAATTCCCACCTGATATCCAGGTTTCTTACATTCTGTTATGCTTCTGACAAGCACCTGAGAATAACAGTTTCCTTTTCCCAAGGAGCAGCTACTCTCTCTTTAGAGTATGTAAATGCTTTGTTATCTTAATGTGGTGGGGATGTTTGATTTGCCAATGGTTTATACTGCTTCACAGAAAGTCCATTCGGTGCATATAGACATCTTTCATTTCACACGAATATATATGCATGGATGGACTGCAGAGAAAGAGAGAGAGAGAAAAAAGGGGCTGTGTCAAATGCTATCTACTGGTGCAGATTTCCCCACAGTTGCCAGCCTGCAGCTAGTGACAGCAGTTGAATTGCAGAGCCATATGCTCCCTTGAAAGGCAAATTCTTTTAGACCCATTTTCAGTGGGGAAATCATATTTTTTGATACAGTGACAGTTTTTAATGACTGCAGTCTACAGCTTTACCCTAAGATTTATTTGACATCTGCAGAACATTTTTTCCCTCTTTTCTAAAGAGGTTGTTGACAAAAATGGTGATAGTCTGTGATATTTTGTTGACACTGTACATTGTGTGAGCCTTGATAGCCTGGTTTCTCCAAGGCTCTCTGATTTTCTGCTTCACTACTTGTGACTGCCCCAGATGATGCAAGTAGGACAAAGCAGAGCATACAGATTATCCCTCCAGGTATGCAATTAAACAGCATTTAGCAGTCACAAATATCATATCCACACAGCTTCCAGAGATGGTTTGGACAGGAATGGTCAAAACTCCAAACCACTTCAGACATTTCTTGCAGAATAAAGAATTGCTTTATTTCTATACAGACTCCTCAAGAGAATGTCATATTCTCAGATCGTCTGAGAGGCTCAGGTGAGTGCATTATGGGCTGGGATTTGTGATCAAGTTCCCAAATGTCATCTGCGCTAGGGTAGCTGACTGCACTTTCCAGAGCAAATGGAGATGGTTTACCTTAGACCACGATGATAAAAGATTGTCTCAGATTGCACTGCCTAGCATTTTCCAAGGGCAAACAGCTCATGCCTTGCCAGGCATCAGAAACTTGCAACTGGAGCACGAGCCTGATCTCTCAGAGTGAAGAAGAAATGGACAGGTTGCCAGAGAGGGAGCTGAAAGGCTCACATCATATCTTTATTCAGAGAGATGGAAACACTTCAGCAAGCCCAAACAGCCTGTTCTGGTGCTTCTCTCCTTTCTGCAGCTGCGCTTTTAAACTCATGTCTCATGTGAAGTGTTTTTTGTTGCTTTATAAGACCATTCCTCCTAGTTCACAACAAATACAGGAAACCAATATGGCACACTGAAACATTTCAAAACAAACCTTATAGTAAAATCACAAAAATCAAAGAGAAAGGGGGACACAGCTCACCAGGCAAGCAGGGATGGTTTTGCAAGTGAACACATCTTGAGAAAGTCTGCAAGTGTCAGAAATGAGACCTTAAAGAAAATTACTCTTATGCCTATTGGGACAGATGAAGCTCATTACTGCCAGTGGCCTACATGGTATAAAATGGGTTAGTATTGCTACAGAAACCTTCCTGGTGTGTCACTGTAATTAGCACAAAAGTATTCTTATTGTAATTAACTGAATTCCCTAGTACCTAGTGCAGTGGTCATGGCATTAAGCAGGTTAATGTGAAAATGAATCTGTGCTAAATCACACCAAATCAGCGAGGCCTAAACCAATCTGGCTGCAGTGGCATTGTGTGGAATAACAGCATTTTCCTGTTGACTTCCACAGGGCACTGAAGCTTCGAGAATATCACAAAAGCTCATCACTTATGGTAGAGCTCTTGTGATACTTCTCTACCTTCTTTGGACAAATTTATTGTGAAACTCACTCCTAAGTGAATAAGTAATATAATAGCTCTAGACACAGAAATTAAAGGGATAAAAGATGTGGACAGCTTCTTTGACCTGTTCAAGGGGCTGGCTGGTCTCAGCATGGACTGCTCTCTAGGATGAGTTACCTTTTCATCTTGAGAGGGTTATGCTTGAATTCTAGGGCAAAGCATGGTGCTGAACACACACACGAAAAAAGGAAGATGATAGAGTTCTTTCATGCACTAAACATTAAGTATAAGAGGCTGCAGGACTCTGAGGGACTTGTGTTCTGCCCTTCTTAGTCACAGGCAAAATGGGAAAAATAATAAATAAAACACAACTACCTGGAGGACTGAGAGACAACTTGGCTGAAACCAAGGCAAATCAGAGGGGTGAGTCAATGTTAAGGGACAGGAAGAGAGAAGATAGCTGGTTTCCATGTCTGCTGCATTTTATTCTCCCACTAAAAAATAATGTCTTGCAGTGGGCAGACAATTTCTGTTCCCTGTTAACATTAAGCTGAGGAAAAACTGCTGTCACCTGCTAGTACAATAAGGCAAATTAAGGTTCAGAGCTTGAACTAAATTGTCTCGTGGCTATGCCTATTCTTGCATTGTCTGGACAGTGACTAGCTATGCCAGGAATGGCTAATTAAGGTCTTTTTGCTCTCTCTTCTGCAGGCTGTGTTAAACTAAACTTTTGTAACTTGCCTGGCTTGCTTTCCTTCAAAGGACTACAGTTCCATGTGAATGGTTTTATGCATATCTAAAACACCATTCCTTAAGTCTAAAGCTGCAGCCTTTGATCATCCTCCTGTGGAGATGTTATCCCAAAATAACGTGAAGGCAACAGAGCTGGATCCTCACAATCTAGTCTCACTCCTGGATCCCTTCTTGTTCACTGCTGTCCCAAGTGAACAAGAAGGGGGCAGATTACAGGGGATTCATCAAGGTTGATTTCAGCCTGTTTGGGTTAATGTTTTAGGGACCCTAAAGAAAGGTGCACCAGTAGTTCAATACAGGGCTACCATCCTCTAGAGGAGGTTCCCTCCACAGAACACAGGAGGAACCTGGTGGACCCACCTTTCTTCTCCTTGCCAGGAATAGCAGGGGTTTAGTCTGTGCCAAGCTCTTTCTGTCCCCAGTTTTCAACATAACGAATCAAAGCCCAGATTCTCCCTCTCTTGACCCTTTCCTTTGCAAACTGAGAATGGAATTTCACAAACCACTGCACTTTATGGTACAAATTAGCCCATGTGTCTCTGCTCCCACTGCCCCAATGTGTCTCATCTGAGGGTACATTGTTGATGGAGTAAAGATTAAATGTGTTTTTAATTGAGCAGAGAGCTGTAGCAAGGAGATAGGTACTAGAGGAGAGATCTTCTTAGCAGCCTTACTAGGCCTGGCAGGGTGAGCAAAGTCATTAAAGCTCAGGCTTCCACAGAATCATAGAAAGTTAGGGGCTGGAAGGGACCTGAAAAGATGATCTAGTCCACCACCATCCAACCCCAGCTCCTCCCAGCTCCTCCAACCTCTGTGCTGCTTCCTGGGCCCCTCCACAATCCCCCCAGTGACTCAGCAAGAGCCAGACATCCTCCCTGCACTGCCCACAGCTCTCAATGAAGCCAGGTCTGGAAAGCAACAACTCTGTTTTTCCACATGCAGACTGTCTGGCGTATGCTGGCGTGCCCTGTGCTTTCTTCTTTGCCCATTCAGAGTGGTTAATCCCCACATTTTTCTCCTTTTGGTTGTCTGTCTCACCTCTCCACTATCCATCTTAAGTTACTTGTAAAGTAATTTGTAAAGAACACATAAATTTGCTTTCTCTTCGTTTCTTCCTGCCCAAGTGCATGTTTGTTTGTCCCCCAAAGCTGTCAGCATCCTACCCATTCCAGATCTTGCAGAGGTTTTTTTGAAGACCAGGTAAATTTTATTTCCCTTTCTATATATGAATTTTTCCTGATTCCCTAACTTCTGCCAGGTACTGAGCTTGTTGGGTACAATTTGTCTCCATTCTTACATCAGATATCCATCTGAAAAGTGGCCCATGATGGTTTCAGGTGCAATTCGCCAGCATTACTTTAAATTTCCTTTTCACAAGGCCATTTAGCTGAAAGACAATCAAGCTGAGAGAGGAAGCAATAAACTGAATAAAGGGCAGCACACCAAATTCTCTTTTCTATAAAATGTAAGGTGAAGCTCTCTGGAAGCTAGAGAGGTCACATTAAATAGGTATTGTAAGTAACTAAAGTGGTAAGCTACAAGAGAGCAAGCTTTGTTATTTGAATACAGGTAAACAGAAGGCCATATGACAATATCTTCCTATTCCAAGCTTAGAAGACACATCAGAGGAGCTCCAAATGACACTACAAGCACAGCTTTAAAATTTTTTTATAGTCAGGCTTTCAACAGGGCGTAATAGTTCTGTTCATTACCAAAAAATATGTGGCGCTGAAATTATGAGCCCAGTTTGACTTTCATGTGTTATTAGCTCTCGGTGGAACTGAGGCATTCAAATTGATTGTAATGAGACATTAGCAGACACTATTACTGCAGCAAACCATCCCTGTTTTGAGAGGGCTGGCTCAGGAGGCCTCTAAAAGCATCCCAACAGGCAGAGGCTATCATCCACTGACAAAGGGAAACAAAAATCATCTTTGCAGAGGTCTGCCACACAGCTGGCATTGCTGTGCAGAGCATGCAGGAGTCTGTGAAAGGCACCAGGAAAGGAGGGCAGCACCCTTCAAAGGGTGAGGAGGGATGCCAAAGGGATTGCTGGCTAAAAGCACATGTGTTTTTAAACATATGCAAATGAATTTCTGCCAGAAATGAAACAAAAAGAATTAAATCTCTGGTGAAAAAAATCTTAAAAAGCCAAATCAAAGTTGACTTCTTAAAGCAATAACAATAATAATCACAATCATAATGAATTACTCACATATCTCTCTGACACAACGAGGCTGAAGGTAGATCTATTCTGAGAACTTTAAGATCTTCTGAGTTCTACCTCAGCTCCTTCACCTTCAAAAGCCTCTCTCACCCTTGTCAACCTTCTCTAGATTTCGCTACAGTTTAAATGCGATTCAGTGAATGACCTGTATCAGTAACTCTCTCTTCCATCCCCTCATCTTTCTCTATTTCTCTGCTATCTAACAAGCCTGGGCTAGTTTCTCACAATTACCCTGTTGCCAGGATCTCTGTAAGAATGTCATAACTTTAAGACTGACACTGATGTTTGTGTGTGTATATACACACATCTTTTTTGTTTATTCATTTATAGTGATTGTGTAACCTACATTTCTAAGGCAAGCACACTGGAAAAAATAATAATTATGAAATACTCTGAAAAGAAGCCATTGCAAATGTGACAGCTGCTAAGAATCACTGTGACTTTCTTATTCCTCCTTCCCCCAGAGGTTACTATCTTTGCTGGACAAGGAAACAGCTGTAGCATGCTCATGAAGGGCAGAGAATGCCTGGAGAAGGCAGAATTGCCCTTTGGCAGTTTGATGTCTTGCTGGAATGATTGTCAACCTTATTTACATTTTAATTTACATGCCAGCCTCTTCAAGGCTTCATATTCTGCTTTACAGGATCTCCTTCACTATAATCACAACGACCTTTACATGCCTTCCCCTATCACCCTCTGGGGCTGCAGCCCTGGCTCACTGAGTTATCCAGGGGACTGGCAGCAAGAAATGTCAGGCTGAGCATGACATTCATCCAAACAGTTGTTTGCTCATAAGGTAGCCTTTTCCTGTATTTTTTTTTCTTAGATAATTTCCTGTAGGTGATTAAAGAGCTGTGTGGGCAATGGTCACATCCTGCTAAAGGAGAGTGCTAAGGGAAAATCCCTTTCCTGTAAGAGAGGAGCAAAACTGGCAGCATGCATCACCTGACAGTGGGTACCTCTGAGAGCAAAGCAAGTGGGTGGGATGTGGGCAGTGACTGATTACTACTGACATTTTTTTTACCAACAGACTGACAACAGAACTTGGCAGGATTATATCCACTGGCTACTTAAAAGCAGCACTGCCATAAACATGGCCTGCCCTAGATAAATCACAGCACGGGCACAGAAGGACAGCACATGCATTAGCCCCCAGTCTGTAAAGCTGCCACGCAGTCTTTACTTCCAAAACAAGGCCAGGTGAATGCATACACAAATTATTCAAGGTTTAATGAGAATTATCTCTGTTGGACCTTTTGGTTGTTACAGGAAGTACTCCAGTGAAGCTATTTTGATCAAGTAAAGCTTTCAAAGCCTCTGAAGTATCCCTGGCATACAGAGTGGTGCATTTATTGTCACTGGCTAATGCCAATGAATGTATTGGTTTGGGATTTTCAAATACAGAGGTATTTTCTTCTCAAAGTTACACTTCTGGAGAAATGGATATCATGAAAAAAATCTAACTCCATAATTTCTGCTTTTCTGATTAATTTTGATATATGAAAGAAAATCTTTGTACTCTGTGACTATGAAGAGCCGTTGCACAAAGGAGGCCAAGGTGGCCCTTACTGCATACAGTTATATGAAGGGCCACCTTTGGAAGGAAGGAGGATTTTTTTCCTAGGTCAGATTGCAGGAACAGTAAGATCTGAGTTTCTGCCACATATCTGCTTGCTGGGACCATATCAGAGCTTTATTAATACTTCTGCACTATTATAAGCAAACCTGATTTTTCCTTTCTCTTGAGAATCCACTTTAATGCATCACCATAGCATCCCACATTAAACAAATAGCATCAAAAATTGAGTCAGTGTTTGCCAGCCTTTCTAAAGAAATAGCAGAATATCATCAGGGCAGCATCTGAGCTTTTGCATGTCAAGAGTTAATGTCAAGCATTTAGATAACATTAGGGTAGCCTTATCAACACAGTGGGCAAAGATTAATGCATCACACATCTGTGCGGATGCAGGGACATTCCATCACTTTATGGCATAAGAAAGTCCTTCACAGATTCACAAACTGCATTGGGTTAGAAGGGACCCTCCAAGGTCATCTTGTTCAACCCCCCTGCAGTGAGCAGGGACAGCTTCAACTGTATCAGTCTTGTGCTGGCTTCAGGTTTGAGGAGGTGCAGAATTCAGAACTACACTGCATCTTTGTTCCTTTCAAATCGTAGAAGGATCCAGGCCAGAAGGGATCTCCAAAGGTCATCTAGTCTGACCTCCCTGCAGTCAGCAGGGAACTCCTCAGCTAGACCAAGTTGTCCAGGGCCTTGTTGAGCCTTACCTTGAATATCTCCAGGGAAGGGGGCCCAAACACATCCCTGTGATGCAAACTGACTATAATGGCACCAGTCCTCCAGTTCTATAAAACAGCATGTGCCCATGCTAAGAAAAAGGAAGTATTTAGGGTTCCTTAGGTTTTGACTCCTTTAAGTATTTGACTGGTCTGCTTGCCACAGGTCAGGCACTCGTTCCCTAAGGAATCTGTCCTTGTAGCGCAAGGATACATGAATCTGAAATGCCATGATTTCTGGTGGATGACACCGTGCCATCAGTCTGTAATTTCAGTGCTGGAGGTTTCTGTCAACCTCCCTTATGCTTGATCTGCCTCAGATTAACTCAGAGTGCTGACCAAAGAGCAGAATCTGGCCTGGCTATGGGATGGCTGAGCTGAGGACCTTGGGAAAGAAAGGGGTGCAGGAGACATGGCGACGCTGTCCCTGTTTTAGCCTTGTCATTTTTTATCACAATTTCACTGGAGAGTTTTGCAGCCATCAACATGGACAGTGACAGGAGAAGGAGAAACTCTGGAAATGCTGTGACATGTTCCCTAGGGCTGAAAAGAAACTAAACTTCTGAGGAGATCTGGGATCAAAGGACCTGGGAAATGTCAGTTGGATGGTACTTCTGTCTTGTTACAAGGCTCAATGCAGCAAGTATGGGAGAACAAGCTCTGCAACAGATCAGAGCCAATTATCGAAGTAATCCCATTTGGCCATAAAAATATCTAGTCATTTAATACTGCTAAGCCTTGTTTGTAATCACAGAGCTTAATGAGAACAACTTACACTGAAAGGAAAGGAGGGAAATCTCTGGAGTGGAAAGGCTGCTAAAGAGGACGTTAACAAATGCAAGTAAATTCGAGGGTTTAACTTCTTTTATTTAGGCCATACTCTATTCATAGAGGGTTGTTTGCTAACCAGGCAACTCGATGCAGATGCTGGCTTCCAGATTATGAAAGCACACTTTTGTTTTCACACTCTGTACATGTAGGCAAGTCTCACAATTAAGGAAAGGTTTCTTTCATTTGAATGGGATTCTGTTTGCTCTCTAGCAGGCAGATTTCAGAAATAATTACCTTCTACAGAGGGATGAATAGGAGACAAATCTATAATTTTCATTACCCACCAGTATTTCAAAGTGAACTTAAATTCCAAGCAAGCATTTGGCAGATCTGAACAAGCTGTGAAGATATTGGACCAAAGTAGCATTGTTTAATTCAAATCTTGCATAACAAGAATGATATTGACCAACAAGTGGGCCTAACATCTGGGAAGAGCCTGAGAGGCATTCTCAGAATACTGAGGAAGAGCCATATGTCTTTTGAGAAGTTTGGATCCTCCTTGCCACATATAAGGCATGCTGGATGTCATACCCCAGACCCCAGGGAATGGTTTGGTCAAAAGTGGACAGCAGAATAGAATAGAATAGAATAGAATAGAATAGAATAGAATAGAATAGAATAGAATAGAACAGAACATAATAGAACAGAACATAATAGAACAGAACAGAACAGAACAGAACAGAATAGAATAGAATAGAATAGAATAGAATAGAATAGAATAGAATAGAATAGAATTAACCAGGTTGCAAAAGACCTTTGAGATCATTGAGTCCAACCCATCGCCCAACACCATCTAATCAACCAAACCATGGCACAAAGCACCCCATTCAGTCTCTTCCTAAACACCTCCAGTGATGGTGACCACCACCTCCCTGGGCAGCATATTCCTGGGCAGCCCATTCCTGGGCAGCCCATTCCAATAGTGATATGTGTTAAAGATTTTAACCAGTTTATATTGTAAATTCCTCATGGAGGAGTGCAAAGAAGATGGTTCTCCATGGTTCCAAGGGATAGGACAAGTGGCAACGAGCAGAAATTGAAATCCAGAAAATTCCATTTGAACATCATGAAAGAAAAAAATGTTCTAAAGATGATCAGCTACAGCAACAGGTTGCCCAGAGTTGTGGAGATATTAAAACTCTGGCTGTATGATCCTAAGCAGCCTGCTCCTGCTGACCCCCTGCTAAAGTGATTTCATAAAAAGATGGGTCTAATTCCCTGTGGTTATATAGAAGAGCAGCACACAAGCAAAGCTCTTTTTCCTCTTCTGCTTCGAAACACAGAGCTGGCAAATCCCACTGGCAAGATATGCATGACTACCAACTTCAGGCCTTTAGAATGCAAAGCTCATTAGAATAAATAAAATATTTCACTTAGTTGTACTAGTGTCCCCTGGCTCACATTATCCTCCCTGGTGACAGAGCTGCTGAAAACTGTGTACAGCAAGATAAATGTTTAATATCCTGCTCTATTTAATAGCAAACACGCTGATATTGGGAGTGCCCACGTTGGCTAAAGGTCTGTCAGCATTTTTAAAGCTTTATAACATCCATAAAAACTCATGGAGTATAGAAATGAGTCAACCAGTAGTTATAATTGCTGGCATTTAGCACCAGCGATGATGACTAAGAATCTATATTTGAACTACCTGGAGATGGTGAAGTCCAAATACAACTTGTGGGGAAGATGAAGTGCTACATTTTTGTGAATTATATATACTGGTTGTAGAACCTTTAGGTGAGCACTCAAAAGCACATTTGCTCTGCACGTGCACTACAAACACAGTTATCTTGCAGGATGAGTGCGGTTTTGACTTGGTTTTCCCTGGATGCAGAGCACTGCCACGTTTGGCGTTCGAGTTCCTGCTCTTTCATCAGCAGAGGTGCCTGCATTTCACATTTTTAGAGCTAGTGTTTAGTAAATTCCCTGGGGCATCATCTTCAGTGGCAGATGTCAAGTGTCTCACATGCTCAAATACTGTTTGACAGCATTTCAAATGGTTTGTCCTTTCTGCATTAACAAAGCCTACAAAAATTCGAGCTGAAACAGAAAGTTATGGAGTTGGTATCATAATAGCTCAGATGTTTCCCTGTCGGAGAAGGAACCTCACTAAATGAAGGATATCTCAAGATTGTTCATGCAATTAATTCTTGTATGGTGGTTTATGCAGTGTATTTATGTGGCAGCTTATGCTGTTGATCTGGAAGTGGGCTGGTAGTCCAATCTATGTGTTAACTAAATTTACAGCTATATTTACTGCCTGTTATCTGAAAGTATCCTGACGCGTTTCACAAACAGCACAGCATAAACACCATACATCAATGGCAGCCACCTCAAGGATATCAGTCACAATTGCAGAAGTGCTGCAAGTAAATCAAAGAACAGAACAGGGGCTAAATTAAAATGGTGCTTGATCTGCAGATTGAGTAGATTAATTTAATTACAACTTTGTCTGAAAGGCTTAGAGACTGTTTCAGAGTCACATTCTGCAAGAGAAGATGAAAGGTTAAGCCTCACAGATGTTAACTACACGTTAAGGTAGACATTGACCAGTGTGTGTTCTCAGGCTGGTATTTATTTGATGCTTTTAGGTATATGTAAATATTGTTAGCAACATCAAAATCAGGCTCTGTATGTTTCCAGCTCAGAACTTAGGCCTTTACAGTGTCCATTACTTGAGAAGTTGTAATATTTGAGTTCAAGTTATCACAGAATAACACAGGATCGCACAGAATCGCTCAGGATCACACAGGATGGAGCCGGTTGGGAAGGAAAGAATATAGGAGTACTACTGTTGTATAGAGTCAAAAGAAAACATAGCAGAGAGGTGACTAACTGTGAGCAAAATCTTAGTAGTATTTCTTCCCATCTTTCAAATCTTACAAATACCTCCCTTGATAAATGCAAATCTTTAATTTCTGATGAAATATTTCTCTAAGAATGAGCTGACAGACACCCTAGGATTGTTTCTTCCTCTATTAACCAAGCATACCAAAATTAAATTGAAACAGAACATGTCAGTGTTTCAGTTTTGGTAAGTATAGCTGCTTCTTTGGCCAGATACTAACTCACACTTTATACTCAGTATCTCAAGTAACTGAGGCAAAATGTTGGGTTTTAGCCCCATGAATAGCGCAGGGCAAAAGGCAGACTAATTTATGAATGGTAGTTAAACCTGGACTAATATTTACACATGCACTTCACAGTAATTCCACCAGAAAAATGAACAAAAACATACAATCCTTCCTATTTTCTGTCCTCCAGCCCTTTAGGAAAAAGTTCTTCCCCATGAGGGTGGTGAGACACTGGAACAGGTTGTGCAGGGAGGTGGTTGGGGTCCCATGCCTGGAAGTTTTGAAGGCCAGGCTGGATGTGGCTGTGAGCAGCCTGCTCTAGTGTGAGGTGTTTCTGCCCATGGCACTGGGGTTGGACCTGGATGATCCTTGAGGTTTCTTCCAACCCTGACAATTCTGTGATTCTACTTTTGCTATCTCATATCACTAACAGACAATGCCTGTGCACTGAGACAAATTTAATTGAAAACAAACAAACACAGAAATTTTCCCTCTGAAAAGATTGCACAAAGCTGACCATGAGTCCTGCCATTCCAGTGGTCAGTTGTGAGTAGCAAATAATTAAAGAGCAAAAACTAAGAAAGATATTTGAGTGCAAAATGTTTGCATGACATAAACTTACAGAGGCCAGTATGCAATTGCCACATAAATATACCTGAGTTGCTCCAGAAAGGTGTTTCAGGAACCTTGTAAAACTGGGCCAGACTACCATTATAATTTAAAGATGATAACTGGAATAGGAATGAATGGGAAACACTTCTATTACATTCTGTATTCCAGGAGAATTGCTTTAATTCAAACAAAATAAAAAGATGTCTACAGAAAGTTTGAGAGCTTTTAAATGGCAAATTGCAAAATTCTGGGAAACAAAAGTAATGTCCTGCCCAGAAAACCTGTGCTGTATGTGAGAGTGCTGGTTTTCTCCATTGGTTCCGTATTGGATGGGTATATTTCACTGAAGTGTTTGTTGGTAACAGGTAAATTTCACCTCATGCCACCTACTAACAGTTTTCCTTTGAATTTCTGAATTTCTTTCTGCATTTCTTTGCATTCTGAGCCCAACCCAGCCCATCAGAGGCCAGTGTACACTGCCATTGCCCTGTGCGATCTGTTTCAGGAGCAGCCACCTGAGAGTGGCACGAGCAGTCCCCAGGATGTTAGGTAGATTGCCCATTCACAGTTTCCCATCTGATTCCTTTCTCAAGTAGTATTTTGGTAGTGTGAGACACAGATCTACTACTATAGAGAAATTTTAGAATAACAGTACTGTAAATAAATACAGAGGGAATAAAATACCATTTCTATTAGAGGGTACTGTGTATTGAGGTGTTTATGTCTATGCCTTCATGGAACACCTACGGATAGGTCTTTTGAAAGAAAGCAGAATTCTCTTCAGTAAGTAATACCTTCATTACTTTTCATAGACATTGCTAGGTGGAAGTATTTGCCTTTTAGTATTACTAGCTGCTCTAAATGTATGTTTTCTATTCATTGTACACATTAGTAAACATAGCAAAAATGCTTCCACGAACACAATGTCTTTAAAATATAGAAAGAGGTATCTATAAAAGAAAAACCAAAACCAACCAACCAAAGCAACAAAGTGAATTGGTGAGTCTGCCTGGCTAGTTCACTCATTCAGTTTCAGCACATGGCTGCTCACAGCACAGTTCAATCAGTTCTTTATTATTTCATAATGTTAAAGGTTATTACCACAACACAAAGATGGGATAATAGTGAGTTCTTAGATTTGCATTTGCTTAGCTCAAATGTCACTGCACTGATCTGTTTCTTTAAAACCTAGGACAAATCGTACTCTAAGTCAAGCTTAGAGAGTGGTGAGTTTCCCCTGTCTTCCACACCAGAAACATCTCATGGGGAGTACAGCAAAGAATTAAGAAGGACACACCACGACCCACTCTGTCACTTTGCAGGCTCTTCAAGAACAACACAGTGACCAGCGTGAGGTAAAGATGACATCAACTTTCAGGATTTGAAAAACTGTTGTCCAGATGGATTACATTCTTGCCTGGATAAAATAATAGGAGATTTCTGCTAGCACTAAGAAAGTATTCTGGGAATGAGGACTCCGTCTCCATTCTCTTTTTTCAGGCTGGCTTTTGAGTGAGTGCATTAGCAATTTCCAAGTAGAACTAGAGTGATGCCATAAGCATTTCCCTGTAGCACAAAACAAAATCTCTATATTAAGCTGTAGGCTACCAACTAACAACTTGCATTTTGCACAGGACAGAAGGCAGTACACCGCTGCTGCTCAGACTGGATAAATATGCCGCGGATGAGCACCACTCCTGTCCGTGTATGGGCAAGTGAAATGATAAATGTGCTCTATCTTTGATGATTCCAAGCAATACAGAAAACTGGGGACCAGAGGAGCAGCAGGTATTTAGGAGTGCTTTCAGCTTGTAACTCAGTGGAGGACACTCACTTTCATGCGAGGCTTTATGAGAGGGTCTCTACAATACTTTTTTCTTCTCCACATTGAAAAGGTGAAGTGTTCCTCTAGAGCAATGCACAATGACTTCTGGTGTAACTGATTCTTGGGACATATATCTAATACTTGCCTGTACGTTTTAAAGTTGTAGAGCCTTTACTGGAGCAGATCCTGGATGTGAGTAGAAGCCTACACCACTATTTGCAAGTTGCAACTATGCTGCGCTGGAGACACAGCCACAGCAACCAGCACCCTTCTTACCAAGCATGTCCTCTAAAAACATGGATAAACTCCATTGACAGCTGACATGAGCATCTTGTCTCTTGAAAACAACCCTTGATCAGTAACTTGCATGCAATTGATCATCTAAACTACATTAAATGCCACACAGAAAGCAGAGCATCTGTATCACTTTAATGACATCTGTCTCCCACCGACTCCTGAGTTCTCCAGAATCAGCCCTATTACCCTGGAGCACACCTCCTCACCTGGGAGGTTTCAAGGACAGGCATATCTGCTTGCTGTAATAACCATCTGCCACCAAGGAAGGAGCAGAAGTGATGCACCTTGCTTTTACTTGTATTTTTTCCACAACAAAGACTACTTACATTAAAAGCTCATTGTCTTTTGCTTTTTATCTTTTTTTAAAACACTAGCACAATGCAGCCAGGTGCCGAGACACTGGGAGTCACTGAACAAGCTAAGCAATTGCTTCCACAAACAAATTAAACTTGGCATCTGAGAGACAGACTTTGCTCACAAGCCAATCTTCCCTTGTTTGTATAAGTTGAATATGCTCTCCTGCTTGTACAGTCATACAACATCTGAAAAGACCTCTTCCCACAGGCTTAGGCCTTTGCATGTATTTCACTCCCAACACAAAGAACAGAGCAACATCAAAGTGCACGCCGTGTTTATGGTCACGCTCTCAATCTACACCAGTTGCCAAATTCATTCCTTTCATGCACTGAGTGTTTGACAACCCTTTCAAACGGCGTTTCTCTGCTTGGACATACGAGAAACCTCTGGTTATTGTAGGCACATCGTCAATCTCTGCTGTGTTCTGTCTCTTCCTTGCCATAAAGCTCCGTTGGCTATTTCCAACACTGAGGATGTACATGTCAAACTTGTCACTCCAACACATTTCTCCACTGAAGGATTTCTCCCTGAAAGCACATTGCTACGACTGCTGGCATCTCCAAGACTTTGTTTCACACCCATCATGACTACTGACTTCAAATGCTGCAAAATAGTGTGCAGTGTCACTTTACCAGCCACTTCAATAAAATATAAGAAGAGATTTAATATAGAGTTAATGGCTTCTAATTCTGTGCACCAGAACTCTCTGTATGTGAGGTTCGGTATTATTCCTCTATTTAAAAGTGTAGTTTGTGTATGTGTGCTTCAAGGGAGAAAGCAGAAATGTTGACGGCACACAAGCAAGTTTACATATTGCTACTGCAATCTCCAGTCACTTTTGTCAAACAGAAAGCACAGTCATGCAAACTACACAGTCAGACATTAGCTGTATTTACTACAAATGGAAAAAGAACCCTCCAAAAAGCAGTGCTGGCTTTGCCAGTACCCTGTGTTACCAAAAATGTTGGCAATATCTTGCTGCCGTGGGATTTCACAGCAAATCTGAAGGTCAGCCACACCTGAGGTATTCCAGACCAAAGAAAACAAGACCAATCCCAAAACTAAGGGCTTTTAGCTAAAATGTTTTCCCCAGGCATCTATAATTTAAATGAAGGATAATCTAAACATAGGTGCCTTGTCTGGCTTTAGCTGTCACCGAAAGGCAAAAGCTGAGAAAGAGTCCTCCTGGATGGTAGATATCTGATGCTCAAGAACGGTAAGATTTTCTCTCTGTTTAGAAATCAATAGGAAGCCAACAACTCCAAGTTGTGGCATGGTATGGCGTGTTTCCAGCAGGATGTATCACTAACCACAGAGGTGGCTGTTACCTGGACCAGCCTTGGCAACCAGGAGATTTAAGGCTCAGCGCTCCACAGAGAGCGCTGCTGTTGCTTACCGAGAGGTAGGAGGCATGGATCACCGTAGCAAATTCATATCCACATAAAGCAACTGTGTCTCCAGACCAGAGAGGATTTAAAATTCAATCCTTAGTCACTGTTTTTTTCCCTTCAGCATCACTCCTGGATCGTGACCACAAAGGTAGGCATGCACCCATGACAAAAAGTGATTTTTGTCACATCCTTTGGCTCTTTTGCTTGGTTTTATCTGGAGCAAACTTCAAGAAGCTGGACTCATCTGTGTTCAATCCTCTGTACTATTGACTGGAGAATTAACTGGTTGGTAGCTTAATTTATTGTGTTATAACAAACAGGGAGTCTGGAGCTCTGATGCCCACAAGAGCCATATGCCCACATCATAACTTTCTCCTTTTAGGGTTGCTTTTCCTGTCCTAATTTATACTTCCTGAGTTACAGTACATACATTTACATGGTTAATGTTCACATTGCTGAGATTACACCATAGTGATGCATGCAATATAAATGCCTAGACAGATGGATGCAATATCACAGATTTCTGAAAGGAGGAGAACTTGCAAAGCCAGAAGCTCACACTTCAAGAAATCTCATTTGCTAACACAAGGGTCACTGAAAATAGATCTGAAATGCTTAAAAAGCAGCTAAATGCTCTTAAATAAAGCACTGCTGACAAAGGTATATACTCTATCCTAGACAGAGGCTGTAGTCTATTAGGCTGCCAGGAAATTATGGTCTCAAGAAATTCTGCTTTTTTTCAGATGCATGATTTATAACTGCAAATCTGCAAAGGAAGTCTGTGGCAAAGGCCACTTTGCAATAGCCTTCTGCTTTAAATAAAAAGTGACACCTTATCAATTAAATCAGGATCTGTCCTGCAGCTTCAGCGCTTCCCACACAACTCCCAGAATAAGTCATAATGCGAGTTTAAATCACTACAGAGTAAACAGTTCGGACTGACACCACAGGAGAGGTCTCTGGAATCGAGTGTCTTTCCCCAGTTATAAACAAAGCAGCAGTAAGACAACAGGTGCTCTTCTGCCTAGCCTGCTGGATATTTTGATAAAGCCAACTTGCCTCTCCAGACCACAGAGGGGAATAAAACCCCACAAACACCACACCGGCACAGAGAGACAGGAACAACCGCTGCCCCTTTGGTAACGCTGCCAGAGGTTAAAAGGAAAGTGAAATTGTCACTCATAATGACCCGAGGAGGGAGGCAGGTATGGCAATGTCCATGTTTCAGTTTGAGAAAGCTTTCCCATTCTGCTCCAGTTAAAACAGTGAAACAAAACAAAAGCAACAACTGCTGCCTTACTGATCTTTGCAGGTTACCGGCAAGATAATGTCGACAGATATTAAAGGAGCTTGCTTAAAATGATGTAGAGGTCGTAATGAAGCCAGTGATAATTAGAGCAAATAATCTAAAGCTGGCAATATTAAGCAAGTAATTATAGGAAAGATACCTTTCCCTGCCTAGCTGTGCTATGTCATGTTTCCCACAGTTTGTTTCAAAGTCTCCCTTAGCCTTTCATCTTACACATTTTTCAGCACTGTTGTTATGCAAGATGGGGAATCATTCATTTTAATGTGATACTAAGCATGTTACCACAAAAACACAGAGGCTATCGTTCTACTGATTACCTCATTAAAAAGCTCCACAATGCAAATTCTTTGCACCCACTTGCTACACACAATAGATTTAATACTGCATCTGAAAAGCCACATGTACATACAGGCAAAACATTTTTAAAGGCAGCTCATTTTAGTTTGTTCTTTTCCTTCCTCTTGCTGCAAAAGCCACAGCTCTCGCCGTCTTAAACCGCTCAGCAAAGCAATTAAATGACAGGTAGATTTGCAGGTTTGTAGCTTCCCTGAGCCCCCAACATACTCACTAAAGGAAAGTAACTTTAGCCAGAAAAGAGACCTCGCAGCACTATGGTGAATAATTCATCATCGCATTTTTCTTTTCATCTCATTTTGTGCCAGCAATGTACACAACTGAAAATATTGCAAAATCTAAAAACAACCACAGACAAGGACTTCCAGCAGCAAAACACACACAGAACTAGCAGGCAGGTTTCCCCAGCTTACATAATATCGGCTTTAGCTCAACAGAACCCCCATCACTCACCGAGGACTGAATTCACTTGAACAAAAGCAGAGCCCAGTCACCAAATGCAGCTTTGCAGGATGCTCCTGTCTGCTGTTCAGTTCACACTTGCCTTTATAACTAAGCCAACCAACAACATTCGGTTGCTGAACCTGATGAATTATAAAACGGTAGCTCGCAGACTCTCATATTTTACATCACAGGGGGTGGTCATCCAGCATACACACTGCCTGTGTACATATATTCTGCTATAACTCATCCTGATAAACACATCAGGGCTGGCAGCACTGACAGTAATTGGTGCTCAGGATGTACAAGCACAAACCAATAGAGCACACTCCCACCTTCTGCTCTGTGCCACATCTCTACCTGTCAATCACTGCACCTTGTTAAGGTGGAATGATCAACTGCACTTTAGGGGAGATGCAAAACTCAGAGAAGAAACCATCTACCGACACGAATTCTTCACTTAAGCATTTCTCAGTGCAGTAGTAAATGTAGCAGCAAGATCCTCTAGCTACAGTTTTCATGATTTTTTTCTTTAAATAAAAAAAAAAAATAAGAAAATCTTCCCTGCTTAAAGACACAGTCCCTGTTTTGCAACTAGCACACACTTCATAACTTCCACTGTCGTGAATGGCAAATCCGCAGGCAAATTCCATGGACATTAGCAGGCATAACTTAAAAGCAATATGCCAGGCAGAATGACTCTTAGAGGTACTATACTTGTTGGGTGAAATGATATGTACATTTAAAAAGGTTTTTAGAATTCCTTCTAAGTTATCAATAGGTCTCTGCAATCCTCTTTAACGCTGATTTCCATATGTTTGCATTGTTTTTGAAGTCAATGTGTAGATTCCAAACAACAGAACCAAACAGCTAAAACTTGAGAGTCATTAATACAACCAGTTAAATGCACCATTTTCCAGTGGCATCAATTACAGCAATAACAATCACAATTGTGGCACATGCCACAAATTAACACTCACCATTAGCTCCTAACAAGCTAAGCTGGTTATGGCAATGGTAATACACAGCCAGGGATGAGCCACTGGAAAGGGGGTTGTACGGCAAGTCTTTTACAGTGGAGCAGAGGTTGCTCTTTCAGAGCTGAGCTCCAAGAATTCTGTTTGCCTGTTAGACAAACTCAAGGCTATCTGTACAAGTGCAGAGTGTGAATGATGATTTCAGGATGATTCTCTATTTCTACACCGCGGGAGATGACCCTCAGAGGGCTCCATTTGGAGCCTGAGCTTGATCCAGCTCCTTTCACTCCCCATTCCTGTAAAACTCTTCCAATATTTGGTACCATAAAAAGAGGTTGTGCTTGGGAAGGTGCACACAGTTGTGTGAGGGGTTGTGCATCGTCTGGATGCTTTTCCATGAACAACTGGGCTGAGGAATGCAAATGAAGCCTGCGCCTGCAGCCCCAGGCAGAAACCCAACCCTTCTCACCATCTGGACCGACTGATGTGCGTCACCATGTGGGAACAGGGTGTTGCATTTCATGCATAGCAAAAGCAAGTCCTATATATATCCCTTTTCTCCCATCTTCAGCTGCTCGTTTGCCCCATTCCTCATTTGTATCTTTGTGTTCAGCACCTTCACTATCTGAGAAAAAAAATCACTAAAGGGCAGAGATATGAGCAGTGTTTCTGCATCTGCTACTGGCTCTTACTACAGTGACTTACATGCAAGAAAAGCTGGGTATAGTTGGGTGGCAGGACGCAGGGGAGACATCAGGACTTAGACTAATGGTTTTAATGTCTCCATCTTTCTCAGAGAAAAGGCTGCTGAGACTCGAATAATTTGATTTTCCAGCATGGGCAGAAAATATTTCATATCACAGACCCTGGCTCATTGAGAAGCAGAAAAAAAATCTGTGCCACTGGGTTTGACTTTTAGAGTCAAATTCTATTCTTGTGGGTTTACACATTCCACTTGCAAATCATGGAGGATCTCTGAAATGGCCAAAGCACAACAGTTTGTTGTCTTGTGCACTAATTAGGGTTTTCTGACCTATTTTTCATAAAAGACAGTTTCAAACCCTCTGTGCTGGAATGCCCTCAATGGCATCTAT
Source organism: Colaptes auratus (assembly GCA_015227895.2). NCBI lineage: Eukaryota > Metazoa > Chordata > Aves > Piciformes > Picidae > Colaptes > Colaptes auratus. The sequence continues at coordinate 29,356,089 of CM037631.1, forward strand.
TCTCCTTTTTGTTTTGACTTAGCCATCCAAGTTTGAAGAGGCTTCCCAATAATCTATCTAAACATGACACTGCCCTATAATGATTTGGTGCAGCAAGATTGAGACACAAGCAATGCTTGGTTGAATCTCCTTGACCAACGTAACATTCACCCTAAAATCCACCTCACATTTACTGAAGCAGAGGTTTGCACAACTGACCAGTACCACAGTAATGTAAGGCACTGCAGTATTTGATGGCTCTGTGTAGATGGGGTGCGCAGACCACAGTCTGTGCTATTACACAATAGTCACAGCTCCAAAAAAGTAAAAAGGCTACCCCATTTTCACACTTGCAAGTTTTAGTTAGACATCTGGCTGCCATGTTACCTTTTTATGGGAGATATTTCATAGCTAATACTGCTATACTATTGAGCAGGGTGGTTCTTTGTAAACCTGCTGCCTTCTCGGTGACTGGATATAAGCACGGCTCAGCCCGTGTCCTCGGGGCTCTGTTCATATGTTCTGGTGCAGAGTGTAAGATTTCACATTCAAACTTACTCACTCCACTGACAGGTGTGTGAAAATCCCATATGGCTGCCAGATTTCTGTGGACTTAAATATATATACAGTATGTATTTTTAAGGCATTTGTAACAAACACATTTGGTATTGACTTTGAACTTCTTCAAGCTGCAAACTAGAAGTGATCTAAAAATGCAAAAGCAAAAAGACAAAAGTGTTCCCATTTCCTGTCAAAACATGACTTCTTCATTCCATAGTCATGTGGACTCCATTGACTCCACGTCACAGACATCCTATCTGCTATCTAAAGTGAGCACACAGATCACTGGAGAAAAATCAGAGCATTCAGCTGGAATAAGAAGAGTAGTTACATTTTCTGCTCAAGTTAAGGAAACTTCAAATTAAGAGTAACTACAACAGATTTGATACTATCAAGATAACGAATTAGCTACTACAGTTAACTTGCACCCCAATAAAGCAAACCTAGATAGATCTTCAGGATCTTCGGTGTGGACCCAGAGTTATAGGCAAATAAATGTGCACCAACAGAGAGAATTTCCAGGCCCTGCCAGAAGGTACAGATGGTCAGTAAGCTGGTCAGTAACTCTTGCCATGTGGCCTCAGAAGCCGCCATGCAAACTAAAGAGGCTGCATTTATATTCCATTCTGTTAGGGAATTTTTGTCAGACTCACACTGGCTCAAGGCAATGCTCTTTCATCTGATAGCCTGTTGATGGCACTGTCAGGGAGCATCTAAAGCAAAGAGCCCAGCAGGATGGAAAAGAAGACTGGGCATTTGTCAGACAATAGCATCTGGAAGCACAGTAATAACAAAGCCACAAGTTTTCCAATTCTGCCTCCCCCTCTCCCCCCCAACTTTGTTTCATATGTTTATTTCTCCTTTGATCTCAGGATCAAGGCATTGCTCTGCCCCAGCCTGAAACACTTCCCAAGGGCCCAGCTCCTGGGTCCTTTGCAGGACAGAACTCAGAAACACCGAGGGCTGCAAGTTGCTGGCCATGCTGTTGCCTACCTTCCTCTCACAAAGGCAGGCACTTAGCTCTTCTCCTAAATGCCAGAGGAGAATTGCCAGGAAATCCGTATGAGTGTAGTTTACATGAAACTAATCCAAGGTGAATTTTATTTCTCAATATTATTTTACAATACAATACAATACACCAGGTTGGAAGAGACCTTCAAGATCATCACGTCCAACCTATCAACCAATCCAACCCACCTAAATACAATACAATACAATACAATACAATACAATACAATACAACCCACCTAAACAACTAAACAACTAACCCGTGGCACCCAAGCACCCCATCAAGCCTCTTCTTGAACACCTCCAATGAAGGTGACTCCACCACCTCCACGGGCAGCACATTCCAATGGGCAATCACTCTCTCTGTATAGAACTTCCTCCTAACATCCAGCCTAAACCTCCCCTGGCGCAGCCTGAGACTGTGTCCTCTTGTTCTGGTACTGGCTGCCTGGGAGAAGAGACCAACCTCTGCCTGGCTACAACCTCCCTTCAGGTAGTTGTAGAGAGCAATAAGGTCACCCCTGAGTCTCCTCTTCTCCAGGCTAAGCAACCCCAGCTCCCTCAGCCTCTCCTCACAGGGCTGTGTTCCAAACCCCTCACCAACTTTGTTGCCCTTCTCTGGACACGCTCCAGCAAGACAATTATACAAGTTAATTCGCAGACCTACCTATTTTCAAGTCAAGATCAGCTGAATATGCTTGTAAAGGTTTCATGACATTTGGTAAAGGCGGCCACAGGTTACAGGGATTTTCGACACCTGCACTCTCTGAGGGGTAGCAAGGTAAGACCAGGTCATCGTAACTTGCGAGTACAGAAATCTATCAAACTTTTAATTCTAACCGAAAAAGTATGAATTTCACAAGCTACTTCACAGTATGTGGTCTGAATCCAATGAGAATTTGTCCTTTTACACAGTAAAATAGTACTACACGTTCCGTCAGACAGAAGATTCCATTGCTGCAACCTACATACATCATGTACTGCAGTACAAACAGTAGTGACTATGTAAATGAATTTAATTGCCATGGCAAGGCAATGGAGATATTAATTTCCTTTCAATGGAGCACACTTGCTACAGCCCATTTAAAAATAGTTTTAAAGTGGAGTTTCAGTTTCTAAGATTAATCTTCCTAAGTATAACTAAGAGACTTATATTCTAAGACTATACTAAGATTAATCAATACATTAGCTGGTAGAGGGCTTTGAAGATGGAAAGGACTGCACAAGTGCTATCACTACAATAACATTTTTCTGAATTACAATAATATTTTTCTTCCTCAAGAGACATCCTTTTTCCTGCAAGTACAGAGTGCAAGCTCAAGTTCTCTTTCTGAATGAGGATTGAACTTGAAGAAAAATACAGGAAAAAGAGAGAATTAAAGAGGATATTCAGCTAGGTCTGAATGAAAACACCCAAGAGAGCAGTTCCAGTTGATCAAGGGCAATGACAAGAACTTGCTTTGCTAGTTAGGAAGGCTGACCTCTCTTAATGGTGGCTTCATAGTCTAAAGAATATGAATGATCATATCTGTAATAAAGAAAAGCTGCTAAAGGGAAGGAAGACCAGATGGCACTTTCTCTACAGTCTCTGGAGAGGCTGCCTGAATTTGATTTCAAAGCCATTTTATAGCACCCTATGAACCTGGAATACTACAGCAGCCCATTTATAAGCCAGTGGATACTTCAGGAGCAGTTTGAGACTTCATACAAATTCATTTTCTGTATGACTTAGATTGGTTCAACTGGTTAAAAGGACTGAAACTTGGAAGATATAGTTTGGCATTGGGAACTGGGGTTGTTTTGCTCTCTAGACTTTCATTTTTTCTTTAACCCTGTGCTTCCCACCATTTTCTTTCCACTATTTCCTTATAAATGAATTAAATTTGTCTGAAGCTTGATATTCAAATCCAAACCACACTATAAAACACTTACTAACTCTGGAAAAGTAGCTCAGGATCCACTTTCTCTTAGGTAAAGATCAGATTCAGTAGTAAGCCAGACAAGCCTTTTACACACAATGTCCCACAGTCAACTCCTTATAAGCAGGGTGCATGAAGCCAATGAGTTAACAGCTTTGCATGGCAAGGAATGGCAGAGCAACATGAAGATCATCCTGCAGATCGCAGTTTAACTGCATGCACTCTGCGGTGGGAGGAGTAGGAGGCTGATCTGGGGAAGCAGCACAGCACAGGAATACAGTTGACTCTTCTGAGGATGGTGATAAAAATCTGTCAGCTTGGCACAGCCCTACAGGTTACCTACAGCAATTACTGAGCATGGAGGAACTAACAGCTCTACAGACATCACGGTAGAGGCATAGCGTGTGCGGTGGAGAGAGCACATCTGCTTTGTTGAAGAAACCCCTGAGAGTGCTGCCAGGGGCTACCCATGGAAGGGGACATAAGACAAGCATGCAGATCAGTCCTCATGAGAAAACTGCACAATGAAGCCTGCTTTTGTTACAGCCAGTAAAAAATAAGTGGCATTACCTGAAGATGCCTCCTGCACTGATTGTGCCAGTGAGCTGGCGCAAGAATCAGTACACACACTCTCAGATTAAGTTTTCCCCTCCTACAGTTTTCTTCCAGGAAAGAAAATATGAAGCCCGCATGACTAACTACAATGCAAATGGCAGAGATACCCATGCTAGCTCCAGATGAACTAGCAGAGATGACACCATAAGTGAATTTTACACACCCATATTGAAAAATGTGGGTTTGCCGCTTCTGGAGCCTGAACTTGTAAAGCAGTTTGTGATCCAGAGAAGCCAAGGAAGGACAGTAGGTGATACTCAAGCTAGGTCTGTGCCAGCCATTCTTGCAAATTTACTTCCACAGCTTTTTTTGCCATTACTTGAGAATCTGTCAAGAAAGTACCTCCCAGCAGGAAAGAATACAAGCAATTGCCAGAGCACCACAGTGAAGTGCTGCTCTGAAAAAACAAAGGAAGAAATATCTGCTCTACTAGGTTATGGCAGAACCTCCTTCAGCTCAGTAGGAATCATTTGAAGCCTTTCGTGCTTCACAAAACTGCAACGGTAGATTTACTGTCTTGGCTCTAATGTCAGACCGAGTAATTCAGCTCTCACCAGAAACCCATTGGATTAGCTCAGGTGGATGATAGCCTGCTCTGAGGGGGCTTTCATGCCTTTACTCTTTGAGCACTCTGGAGGCATGCATGGCAGTGATGCTCCATCTACAGGTCGGCAGTGACCTGAAGAAGGAACCATCTGCCATCCTATCACATGTGTAACTGGAAATGAACTTCCAGAGTCAGAGGTGAAATAGGCACTTAAGGACAAGCCACCGTTTTGTAAGGATTGTGCCTGATGGGACCCATGAACCAGGCCACTGATCAGATGCTCTGTTCTTGAACTACTTATAGCTCGAGGATTAATTAGGAACGGGAAAGTGCTCTAAGACCTTTAACTGAAGAATTAAAGGAGGTGAAATACAGATACTTATTCTCCCTATGGCATCATTCTGATGAGATAATGAAGAACTGAACAGAGTGACTGTGCATGTAAAAACTGAGGATGTGCAGTTGTCAGCACTTAAATTTGTAGGTGTTTACTCCTGCACCATAACCAGCTCCCTGCTGGAGGCCTGAACTGAACCTGGGACATCTTCTGTAGGAGTTTTACCTCTACGTGTCCCGGGACAGATGCTGCTTCTGCAACTCACTTTCTCAACTAAGTGCTGCTTCATGGAGACACTGTGAAGCCACACTAAAAATAATGATCTACTTAAATGCTGATGCTGCAGGCCACCTAAGCACCCTCAAAGCAAATAGCTGGAGAGACCAAGCAGTGATTTTATTCAGTGTTTTTTTCTACTTCTAACCACGACCAACCCCTTGTCTCCATCAATGTTAATAGTGCATAGCAGAGAGCAATAGATGCCATTCTGAGGCGTGTAAGAGGAAACAATAAGAAAGTACTGTTGCTGAGTCTGGATTAAAATGAAAGGAATTGTTTCAGCCCCAGTTCTCAGAAACACACGTATTGGCTCTTGAAATGTAGCTGTGTGCTGGAATAAGCAGAAGTGACACAACAGAATGAGAACAATAAAAACCCTGAGGAGAACACGTTGAAAGTGGACAATCCGTACTACAGTCTGTTGGCACCAAAGACTTGAATAGTAAGGTATACAAATGCAGTAAGGTAAAGACAATGGGCTGCTTTTGAGGGAAACAATATGATCTTCACAACGAAAACACTTTTTACAGTCCACCACAAAAGGACAGGGCAGTGTCTGGCTTCAGATCTTCACATGTGGGATGTGTCCTGGCAATGTGTGACAATAGAGATATCGTGGCATTCTGTTGGAAAGTATCAGCAAAGTTCTAGGCATGCAAAAATTCTGCTTGTACCAGAAAGTTACAGGGGAAATATATACTTTTGCTTTATTACCAGTAAAGTGAATGACTTTGTTTGCCAGTAAGCATCTTATTGGACTCCTGCCACTGAAACAACAAGGCCTTTTAGGGTATGAAAAATGCCTATTCCAGGTGTGTGTCTATGCTACACGACCTATATCCCACAAAAAGGAGAGACCAGTGAATAAAGCTTTCCTAAGCAGAGCTGAGCAATGCAAAGGGTGAGTGCCAGGAGGATGGAGCCAGGCTCTGCTCACTGATGCCCAGAGACAGAACGAGGGGCAATGGGTGGAAGCCGAGGCACAGGAAGTTCTATGGAAACACGAAGGAAAAGTTTTTCCCTGTGAGGGTGGCAGAACACTGGAACAGGCTGCCCAGGGGGGTTGTGGAGTCTCTCTCTCTGGAGATATCCAAAACGTGCCTGGATGTGTTCCTGTGTGAGCTGGTACAGGTGATCCTGCTCTGGCAGGGGGGTTGGACAGGACGATCTCTTGAGGTCCCTTCCAGACCCTAACATTGATCTGTGATATGGTCTCTTCTCTGTTTTATTTTTAGACTTAAAAATTATTTTTTGTTACTGTTTTCACAAATTAATGACCACACAGCACTGATTAGATGCCCTCTGCCTGCAGATGACTTATGAACATTATGTGGTTAGTATTTACAACAGCATGTCCACAAAGAATATTTTCTTTTCAGGCAGGTTTCATATGCAGGGCTGGGAAAAGGAGCTGGGCAGAGCGAGATGATTTCCTGTCATTCTGACATTTTGGCAACGGAAGACACACATTCGAAATTTCCTAGTCAAACACTAGGTGGTATGTGGTGTGCACATCCAGCCTGGGGGCAGCTCCTGAGCACTGCTCAGTGTGAAGGATGAGGCTGCTCAGCAGCCTGAGAGGGAGCTCACCAGGGGCACGGAGCTGCTAAGAGCCAGAAACTCAGCTGGACTATGCTGCCACTTCAGCAAAAGAATTGCTTTCTACCAAAATGTATCAGAATAAAACATTTTTCCCTTTAGTCCTAATATGAAGGACAAACAAATAGAGCAGCCAGTTTACTAGGAACACAGGAGGTGCTGGGTTAGGTATCTAGTAGTGAATAGGAAGCACAAACACTGGAACAGAATTCCTAGAGAGGTGGTTTTTGCCCCAAGCTTAGCAGTGTTTAAGAGGCATTCAAACAACAGCCTTAATAAAGTGTTTTAATTTGGTCAGACCTGAACTGGTCAGGCATCTGGACTAGATGACCCTTGTAGGTCCCTTCCAGCTGAAATAGCCTATTCTGAATAGTAATGTGATTGGCAAAGTAATAATTATTAGAGCAATTAATGTTTTCTCTGCAAAGGAATCTCTACCCTCAATGACTGCCCCAGGAGCTAGATGTCCAGATACAGTAACCCATCTGGGCCCAAGATATTGTGCTGTTGACAGTCCCTAAGTCAGTGGTTTGTGTAATAAGGTGTTTCTTCCTTTGTGCATCTTTTCCCTCTGCAACATGCACACAGTGCCTGTTGACAACACCCAGATCACTGGTGTGAACAGTTTCTCCTACTGCATGACAAGTACCTTTCTAAGAGCAGCAGGTACCTTTGTTGTGACGAATCAAGCCCTGTGGTCGATCTTTTGTCGTTTTTATCTTGCACATGTTGTTGATTTTACCAGATTAGCACAAAACTGCTACTGTAAGGCAGAAAAACCAAATCACTGTTTTGTGGAAAACTCCTCAGCTGCATAGATGTGGGGCTTTGGCGTGGGAGAAGGAACACTCTATGTGTTGCCCAGTGATTTTCACCCAGATACCCACAACCATCTTGGCAGACACAAGCCACCTTCCGTTGCAGCAGAAAGGAAGAGAACTAACAGGCAATCTCTCAATGTACTGCATGCAAGTTTCCTAACCTCTATACTTTATAGAGTTTCCTAACCTCTGTACTTCCACTTTACTTCCACAAACCAACAAACCTCTTCATAAAACGTGTTCTTATGGAAAACATGGGGTTAGTTGATTTTCTGCTGCCCACAGCAACTCCCTAGCCAAGACCACCTTATCTTTTGTACCCAGTAACAATCAGCTTCCTAGGGATGCTCAGTTCTGAGCAAAAAATAATGTGCATCTGTCTTTAAAAGTGCATTTCTAGATGAAAGTGTGTGTGTGTGTATACATACACATATCTTTTGTGACTTGGATTTAAGCATTTGCTAAAGATCTTTATTAGCAGGCTCGGTGTGATATAAAACCTGACCAACCAATTGAATGGCAGTTTTGCTGGAGCACTTCTCTCCCATGAGAAGGTTTCTAAATATCTAGCTATCCCAAAAGGCAATTTTCATGCAAAGGAATTTTTACACCCTTTAGACATGCCTCCTGTACACTTAAATGATGATACACTGCCTCATACACACCAAAGTTCCACAGTCTGTTTTCAGTGAATGGATAGAACTTGCCCTATGAATATGCCTCATGCAAAAATAACCCAAGTTTGAAGCACAACTTCCCAATGCTGTCATTAAGATATCATTACTTACTAGTGTCCCGTGAGAAAATAAACCACACTAACTTGTCTCCCCCTTCTGCACGTTGCCATGAAATGTGTTTCGAAAGACAGGTAGCTGAAGTCTCTCAAACTAATTTCAGCAGTGCTCAAGCTCTATTTACATAGCTGCAGACTTTCAGAGTGAACTGCACCTTGATAGGCACTGGTAAATTATCAATGATATTTATCTGGCTGAAATGGACGTGAATCTTCTGAAGCCAATCCTGATTCTCACAGAGATGCTTCACTCACAGAATCAAAAAATGATTCAGGTTGGAAGGGATTTTCCTGAGGTCATCTCACCTAGCACCATACCCACAGAAGATCTGCCTGCTTGCTGAGGGCCTTGTCTGGTTGAGATCTGACATTTTTACAGCCTCTCTGAGCAATTTCTTCCAATAGCTGACTGTTTTCAGAGTGAAGATTTTGTCCTTAATCACAAACTGGCATTTCCTTTGCTGTAATTTGTGTCCCTTGCCTCCCAGCCTGTCACTACATCCCCTGAAAAGACTCTGGCTCTTCTCTGTACCCTCCTTTCTGACAGCTGAAAATAGAAACAACATTCCCCCTGCCTCTGAACAAAAAGCTTCAAGCTTAATTTATTTGCTTGAAAAACAAGCTTAGAGATATTTAAAAGAAGAAATGGGGGGTGTGTGTGTGTGTGTGTGTGTGTGTGTGGGTGTGTGGGTGTGTGGGTGTGTCCAGACAAGGGCAAGGAAGTTGGGGAGGGGCTTGGAACACAAGCCCTATGAGAGGCTGAGGGAGCTGGGGTTGCTTGGCCTGGAGAGGAGACTGAGGGGTGACCTTCTTGCTCTCTACAACTACCTGAAGGGAGGTTGTAGCCAGGCAGAGGTTGGTCTCTTCTCCCAGGCAGCCAGCACCAGAACAAGAGGACACAGTCTCAGGCTGTGCCAGGGGAGGTTTAGGCTGGATGTTAGGAGGAAGTTCTATACAGAGAGAGTGATTGCCCACTGGAATGTGCTGCCCGTGGAGGTGGTGGAGTCACCATCATTGGAGGTGTTCAGGAGGAGACTTGATAGGGTGCTTGGTGCCATGGTTTAGTTGATTAGGTAGTGTTGGATGATGGGTTGAACACGATGATACAATACAACACAACACAATACAATACAATACAATACAATACACCAGGTTGAAAGAGACCTTCAAGATCATCACGTCCAACCTATCAACCAATCCAATGGTCTTGAAGGTCTCTTCCAACCTGGATTATTCTATTCTATTCTATCCTATTTTATGGCTATAGTACCTTGTGGAAGGTGTTTACTTTCCTCATATACTTTATCTTCCTGCTTCAGACCTTTTTTGTTTGTTTGTCCTAATCTGTAGTGCAGCACAAGGATACTGCAGTCCAGGAAAGGAAGCACAAACAGTGCTGCTGATCTGACCAGTCTGTAGCTGGAGAAAAGTAATTTGTAGCAGTTAAAGGGGCTTGCATGAGAAGCCATGGGGTATCCATGAAGGGTCTGTGATAAAGTAGCAGCACAGGAGCAATTAGTAAATGTGGTTCACTTCCCAAGAATCGCTTTCAAAAGCACATCTGCAGTAGAAAGAAAGGTGGATTTTTAGGTCAAAAAGTGTAATTTGTTCCTTTGCCTGTGTTCACCTGCTTTTATTTCTCCATAGTTCATGAAGCAGATTGAAAGCATACATTAAAAACTTTTCAAAAGATATGCATTAATTAAAAATGTAAAAGTTATGTAGATTTATGCAAATTGGTATATTGTGCAGCATACAATCAATCATAAATAGGCAAATGGGGGTGACCCTCAAGTGCTTGGTAGGCTGCCAGTTGAAGAGCTGCAAAGACTCTACAATGCCAACAGGTTGCATAGCACATTGCAACACTGAGCTGCCTGGAGATCTCAAACTGAGCATTTGTTCCTGGTGCTCTGGCATTCTGACTGCAGGGGAAAAGTCTACTTAAAAAGAATAATAAAGCTTCAGACCACATGTTCACATTCTGTACTCCTTGAAGCTCTAATGATAGACTGATAGCCTTTGGCTTGCAGTCAGCTCTGCTTTCACACTCACATGTGCTTGTTGCAAGCTGCAGATACTACTTGGGATACTTGGTGGATGTTGTCTGCCTAGACTTCCAAAGAGTGTTTGACACTATTTCCCACAGAATTCTCATGGACAAACTGGCTGCTGATGGCTTGGACGAGCACACACTCTGCTGGGTAAAGCACTGGCTGGGCAATGGGGCCCAAGGGTGGTGGTCAATGGAGTTGAATCCAGCTGGCAGCCAGTCACAAGGAGTGTTCCTCAGGGCTCAGTGCTGGGACCACTGCTGTTCAACATCTTTATGGATGACCATGATGAAGACACAGAGAGTGTCATCAGTAAGTCTGCAGATGACACCAAGTTAGGTGGGAGTGTTGATCTGCACCAGGGTAGGGAGGCTCTACAGAGGGACTTGGATAGGTTGGATCCATGGCCAGCCTTAACAGGATGAGCTTCAACAAGGCCAAGTGCCAGGTCCTGCACTTGGGTCACACCAACCCCAAGCAGTGCTGCAGGCTTGGGGATGTGTGGCTGGAAAGCTGCCTGGCAGAAAGAGACCTGGGGGTTCTAATGGACAAGCAGCTGACTATGAGCCAGCAGTGTGTCCAGGTGGCCAGGAAAGCCTATGGCATCCTGGCTTGTATCAGAGATGCTGTGCCCAGCAGGAGCAGGGAGGTGATTGTCCCCTTGTACTCTGCTCTGGTGAGGCCACACCTTGAGTCCTGTGTCCAGTTCTGGGCCCCTCAGTTTAGGAAAGATGTTGAGCTGCTGGAATGTGTCCAGAGGAGGGCAACAAAGCTGGGGAGGGGTCTGGAGCACAGCCCCATGAGGAGAGGCTGAGGGAGCTGGGGTTGCTTAGCCTGGAGAAGAGGAGGCTCAGGGGAGACCTTCTTGCTCTCTCCAACAACCTGAAGGGAGGTTGTAGCCAGGTGTGGGTTGGTCTCTTCTGCCAGGCAACCAGCACCAGAACAAGAGGACACAGTCTCAAGCTGTGCCAGGGGAGGTTTAGTCTGGATGATAGGAAGAAATTCTTGATAGAGAGAGTGATTGCCCATTGGAATGTGCTGCCCAGGGAGGTGGTGGAGTCACCGTCACTGGAGGTGTTTAGGAGGAACCTTCATGAGGTGCTTGGTGCCATGGTTTAATTGATCAGATGGTGTTGGATGATGGGTTGGACTTGATGATCTTGAAGGTCTCTTCCAACCTGGTTAATTCTATTCTATTCTATTCTATTCTATTCTATTCTATTCTATTCTATTGATTATTTTAGATCAATGAGAGATTATACAAAGATTATCCATAGTTTACTTCGAGCCCATCATTGCCCCAGAGGAGAGACTCTATGCTTTAATCCATTGCTGCTTCAAATTCAGGGGCTCTCCAAGAAGGAGCAGGTCCCACACCAGCACTCCTGTTCCCTCCTCCCACCTTCTCTATGAAACTCTTGCAGCCTGTACACAAGCTGCAGGACCCTATCTTCTTTCTGTGACCCTTCCATCTGTCAGACCTTGAAGTCTCTCCTAGCTTTCAGCACCTCTCATTTTCCGTTGTGCAGAGCCCGCTCCATCTCACCCCAGGGGCTCCATCAGGCCCAGTCTTCTTAAAGGAACTGAAGATAATGATGAGCCACAAAGAAAAATCCAAATACTGTCTGCCACATCCAGAACTAATTTTAGGCCCCATTAAATATTAGAATTAACCCAGAATGGATTAATACTCTATGATCTGCTTTGCAGAAAACTCTAATTTTGAATCTGTACCAAAGTGACATTTATTTCTTCAAAACTGCCCTCTCTTTGTATCTCAACCAGGACCTATTAGTCCTACTGTAAACACAAACAGCATTTTAGCACTTCCACAAACACACTCCCTTCAAGGATGACGACTGCAGCAAAACTTCATAACCACGGATTAAAGAATCAGGCACATGTCAAGCAGGCAGCTAAGGGCTGGCCCAAGGAGTCCTAACCCAAACCAGGACCCACAGACATGGTTATTTAATTTCCCCATCATTATTCAGTCTCAATCCAACTCTGTTTTTGTTTGCTTTCATACATTTTCTCCTGGGTTGCATGCTCTTAACACAGGACACAATCTTCACACTGAGCTCCCCAGCCTGTCAGTCTGAATGCATTGCATTGTTCCCTATCATTAGAGGGCATCTGCGGCACCCAGGGGAAGGCTGAACGAGTACTTAAGAGGTAAGCTATTATTACTGCATTCCCTCCAAGCTCTGGTGAAAGTGCAGTTACCTCCTGCTTTCAAGGGAAAGCCACCGGCTTTGGTAGCCACACATCTGTACTCACAAGCCTCTGGGCAGAATGTGCCACTCCACCATCCCAAGACAAAGAAATAGGAGTCTGTTGTCAAGGTTTTCTGGGTTCAGCTGAGGAGATAATTTTGCCTCTGTCCTTACATATGGTGTGGGGTTTTTTTGGTTGGTTTTGTTTTGCTTTGTGGTTTGTGGTTTTTTTTTTAATATAAGCACTCAAGTGAAAACTACAGCAGAACTTGGCTCCAGAGGAAGGCAGCAGAAAACCTTCACAATGGGGAAGAATGCTGCTAAAAAGGTATTTTCAATCCCATGGATTCAAGTAACTTTTATCAGAGACTTCCCACTAGTGTTGAAGCCACAGTTTGAGTTTGAGCCTATTGTCTACACCTACAGTTTTCTGCATTGTGTCTGAAAAGCTGGCCAGGCCTTCAGATAGCATCCTACCAGGCTCTGCAAATGGATCCTCCAACTCACTGCTCTGCCGGTGCAGATCCCAATGATAATAGGTACAGAAAATTATAAGAAGTTCTAAAAATGTCAAAGGAGTAAAGCTGGCAGGACTAGGAACAATAAAAAGGGCTGCTACAGCCTATTGGGATGAAAAAAGCTGCAAGAAATGGTGCAGATCCATCATGAGGTGAATGCAATAAAGTTTTTAGTAAGTCATGCAGAGCACAGGGAACCAGTCACGAAACATTTCTGTTCAGGTTTGGGAGAGAAATAGGATGATGCACTTTTCTTTAATACATGAAGGGGACAAAATTCCTGTCTGGAACTACTACAGTATTTATGAAAACCAAACTGGAACCTGAGATGTTACTAGAGAGGAAACAGAAGATTATACATACATAGGCATGATTGATTACTGCCTAGGATTTCTTGAATTGACAGATGAGGATACACCTGGGTATAGATTTTTCTCATTAGTGCACCTTGACCTGCTGAGGGAACTACAGCACATTGAAAGAATTCATGATCCACATAGAATAGAATAGAATAGAATAGAATAGAATAGAATAGAATAGAATAGAATAGAATAGAATAGACCAGACCAGGTTGGAAGAGACCTTCAAGATCATCGTGTCCAACCTATCATCCAACACCACCTAATCAACTAAACCATGGCACCAAGCACCCCATCCAGTCTCCTCCTGAACACCTCCAGTGATGGTGACTCCACCACCTCCCTGGGCAGCCCATTCCAATGGGCAATCACTCTCTCTGTATAGAACTTCTTCCTAACCTCCAGCCTAAACCTCCCCTGGTGCAGCCTGAGACTGTGTCCTCTTGTTCTGGTGCTGGTTGCCTGGGAGAAGAGATCAACCCCTGCCTGGCTATAACCTCCTTTCAGGTGCTTGTAGAGAGCAAGAAGGTCACCCCTGAGTATCCTCCTCTCCAGGCTAAGCAACCCCAGCTCCCCCAGCCTCTCCTCACAGGGCTGTGCTCCAAACCCCTCACCAACTTTGTTGCCCTTCTCTGGACACATTCCAGCAAGTCAACCTCCTTCCTGAACTGAGGGGCCCGGAACTGGACACAGGACTCAAGGTGTGGCCTAACCAGTGCAGTGTACAGGGGCAGAATGACCTCCCTGCTCCTGCTGGCCACACTGCTCCTGATGCAGGCCAGGATGCCATTGGCCTTCTTGGCTGCCTGGGCACACTGCAATAAAATAAGGCTCTTCTTGTATTTGATGTGATATTTCACGATGGAAAGAAAAGGTAGCTGGGTAAGCACAGGGTAGTCAGCCTAATATCAGGGCAACTACAGTAACAACAAAACCAACAAAACCATGAGACTGTAATACCATGTGATCTCATTGAAAATGTCTCCTCAAAAAAAGCCTCACTCCTGACTTTAGAGAGATGACCAACAGAATACTCTCTTTAGGTGTTTAAAGTGTTCTGTGGAGAGTTTGAATGGGCACTACACACTGTGTGCCACACAGGACCAATACAGCCTGTATTGAGTTACAAGGAAATGGTTTGTGTCTGAAAAAGTGGAAAGAACAAAATAATTGTTGAATGAAGATACATTGAGTGGGGTTTCAGAAGGATAACTACAGGAACACACATTTTGGAACATGCCAATAGATTGGAAAGCTAAGCCTATTTTGACTAAGTTTGAAATTAGAACAAAGACTAACAGAAAAGGTAGTAACAACTAGAGAACATCAGCCCTGGGTTATGATCTGGTTCATTTGTTAAGCTAGTCTCAGCTGAATGAAATCTGTCATAACCAACTGATATATATGAAGAAACAAAGAATGGAAGCCAGGGCTATGAATGCTTGAAAAGAGTGACTCTGAAAGGGACTTACAGTGAAAACGGCAAGGCGATTCCTGTGGGCTAGGTGAACACAAAAAGGAGTAAAATGTAGACCGGGTGTGTGTACTCCTGCATTGAGGACACAGGTACAAAAACACTGCAAGAAATTCTAATGTCCAAAACTGACAGTGAAACACTGAGGTAGAAGCCAAAACTGCCACCAAGACAGACAGCTGAAGAACTTGTTAGAAAAGTTTATAGCTTGGCAAAGAGAAATTGGAGAAGCTGTAACACAGAGCCACTTTCATGGGAAAAAATATTAGATACTTAATGACTTTCACTTAGAAAGGCATGAAAAAAAGAGATTAGGAAATGGGAGACAGAAGAATCCACATGGGAAATAATGCACACATTTTCATATCTATTAAAATGAATAACCACTGGAAAAATTAACACATGAATTGAATTCTTCGTTTCTCTGTGTCATCAAACCAAACCAGGATGAATAAACTTCTTAAGGATAGGGTTCATCTTTGACTTTCCCTTCATGGGAAATACAGTTTAGCTCTACCCAAGTTTTGTCCTCAGCAGCATGGTACCAGTATGAAAATTAAGAGCACATGATGGACAGTTTAGAATAGAATAGAGTAGAATAGAATAGAGTAGAATAGAATAGAATAGAATAGAATAGAATAGAATAGAATAGAATAGAATAGACTAGAATAAGATAGGATAGGATAGCGTAGGATAGGATAGGATAGGATAGGATAGGATAGGATAGGATAGGATAGGATAGGATAGGATAGGATAGGACAGGACAGGACAGGACAGGACAGACCAGGTTGGAAAAGACCTTTGAGATCATCAAGTCCAACCTATCACCCAACACCATCCAATCAACTAAACCATGGCACTAAGTGCCTCATTCAGTCTCCTCTTATAACAGAGTAGGTGATCCAAGCTCATATTATGGCCCTGGCTATTAAATGAATCCTAGGAAAATGACATATTGCATTCATTTACAAAGCAGAGAAGGATGAGATTTAACTGCTTTCTCCTGAAATAGTTGGAAAGAAGCTTTAATTCTATAGTAGTAGAATTTTACAGTACAGCAAGGTCTTATACTGTGTCTTCAACACTTTCATAGATTCTCCTTTATCTTGCTCTACTCCCCTTTTTCTTTCTCTCACTTTAGAAGCTATGATACTTTCTTGCAGCTTCTCTTCATCCGCTTGCATGTACCTACCCTCCTGTGGGTGCAGGTAACTGCTTTACCTGTCTTCTAATACTGTGCAACAAAATTCCTCCGTGACAAAGAGAGGAAGTGGGAAGAAAGGAAAAGTTAAATAGTACTGCTAATTCAGCTAAGCAGGTCATTCCTAAATGAGAAAAAAAAATAGAAAAGAAGAAAAAAAGGGGAAAAAAACCCTAACAAATATAGAGTGGAGGAAAGAAAAAGATTAGGAAATGTGCCCCAATTTCTGACCCAAAGGATGCCCATAATGGTCGCTTGGCCAAAGCAGGAAAATGCAAGTATCCTCCTTACACAAAGCACTCAGTTTGAAAAGGTTTGTCACCTGTCTCTGCTTTAGACTTTCACAGTTTTGGAAATGGTGCAGCACTCGTCATTATAGGAGTTATATTTAGGAGTTTATTTAGGAGCCATCATAGGAGTTTTATTTAAATGCTTGTGGAAGTTTTCTCTTCTTTACATTTGATGAGTTTTGGTATCCTGGAAGCAACGTTTCAGTTTACAAAAAGAGCATACCTCAAAACTTCCTCAAAATCTCCTGCACTGGATTAAGCCAATCTAAATTGTAGGCAATTTCAGCAGAGAGGCACAAAACCTCAGTGCATTCAAGAACTGCTGGAATCCATCAAGTATAATAAAGCAGCCAGAGTGCTGCTTCTCAGATTTGCCTCCTTGAAGTCATCACCACCACCATGATGGTGCTCTTGATGAGCTCTTCATCTTCCCAAGCAGGAGCTCTGTTGTGTTTTCTGTGTCATTCCTGGTCCCCTTTGCACCCCTGTACTTTAGCAAGTATAACTTAATCCTTAACCCTCTAAAGCACTTTGGGATCATGACATGAAATGCATTTGAGATGTGTAGATACTACTATGAACTAATTAATAACACTTTAAGGAAGGGCAAAGCAGACAGCAGCAAGGTGGTGTTTGCTTTGCTACAGACCTGCAGAACTACAGCTTGCAATAAAAGGAGCAGTCACGTGGAACAGAGCTGTTCTCTTGTAACTGAGCAATACACATCTCTTCTGTCATCTAGAATCAGTAATAATTCACGTCAGAGCTCCACAGGGCTTCAGGATAAAAGTAGGCTGACAGAGTTTCCCCTCTGCTCAGAAAGAGAGTTGGATACGCAACACAGCAGGAGACGTGTCTTCTCACGAGTAGTTTACTTCAAACAGCCCCACTTTAGGCACTCATGCAGCAGTAGCAGAGACAGTTGTGTTTGCTCAGCCTTAAGAGGAAAAGGTAAAGAGGCGATCCTCACCATGGCAGTAGTGAAACACCAAACAAGCTACCCAGAGAGGCTATGGATTTTCATCCTTGGAAAGATTGAGGACTTCACTGAAGAAGGCCCTGAAGAGCTTGCTTAGGTTGGCCCTGATCTGAGCAGCAGGTTGGAATAGATGATCTCCAGAGGCCTCTATCAACCTTAATGATTCTGTGATTGCTTGTAGTTTTGGATAGTTTTCCCCATTGGTCTAGTTCTGTTCCTGTTAACACTGGAGCATCGAATGGTTTTGGAAAATTCCATTCCCTAGCATTAGCAATAAATGGTCCTTCAAGGAAGCACATCTCACTAGTTTTCTTCCAAAGCAGGGCTTTGAAAAGTATTTATATACACTCTTCCTTCTGTTTAAGTAATGATTTTCAGCTAGAGACACCATTATTTCCACACTATTTAATTGTGATATCAAGTAAAGAGAGTGTCAGTGAGGTCCTGAGAAGCCATCCCACAGCTCTGAAGACGCAATGTCACATTTGCTGTTTTTAAGGAAGGACACTCCTTTCCTGATTTCTTTTCCCCTTGCCTTCTGACAGGTCTGATGTTCATCTGAACAGAATTTAGTTTGGGTCATTTTATTTCACTTCATTTTCTGGTAATTTAGCAAGCTGAATTATCCAGTGCAGAGCTCTGCAAGAGAGCAAAGAAGAGCAAGAAACTCTCCAGTAACAGCAAGCCCATTACATTGGCTTGCACTGTTTCACAACTTCATATTTAGGCTGAGGTGTTACAATTCAATGACTTCTACAATGCATAAAATGAAGACACGTACATCTGGCCCAGCCATTTACACCGCCCTGAGAGTCAATGGATAAAAGCTAGCAGATGCTTAAACCAGCATGGATCTTGGTCTACAACTGCTTTTTCTTGACAACAAAGGAAGTCTAAGGATAAGATTTGCTTCTTTAAGCATGGAAGGCTGGTACCCCATGTGATGCTCCAACTGCCTCACTCGGCCTCAGCCTTTGTGAGGTCCTGCACCACATTTGCTAGCCGTGTGCTTGTCCCTTAGACCCACACAGGCTGTCACTCCCTTGCTACAGCGAGAGCTGGATCATTATATATAGAACTCAAGTTTAGGAACCTTAAATTAATGCCTACTTACTGTGAGCTGAACCCTGTTCTCCATATAAATAAGGCATTTCCAAGCAAGTGAAATGGTCCAAAGAACTTTGAAGGTCTGAAAAATGCCAATTCTTGTACAGTTTTTGCTATGCAGCTTGGGGGATTCCCTTTGTTTTGTAAGAAAAAACCAAACAACAACAACAAAAACAAACCCCAAACCCCACCACCCAAACCCAGCACAGAAATCAGTAAATTAAGATATTAACATATTTCCATTGAGGTAATCTAACCCTATAATAAATCTGTTTCAGAAGCTTTCAGAAAAATAAGACAGGAGTAGAATCCAAATGCTTCTTTTTTTTTGTGGGAAGTATTTTTATTAAACTGACTTTGGGCAAAATATGCAAGCTTTAAAAAAATAAATATATAGCTCATGTGAAAATTAGCTTATAGTTATAGTTGCATGTGGGAATGCCTCCAGATCTGTGCATATTTTGAACCTCCTAATCTTGAGGAAAGATGAAATTTTTCCTCACTTTACACCTCCACATACTGAAAATCAAGACACAAGCTGCTAAGTGTGTACAATGAGTTCTGAAGAGTGTCACAAATGATACCAACCTCTACTTCTCATTTACTTATCACAGCCACCACCACTAATTTCTGGGGAATCACAGGATGCCAAACATTGCTTGCTTAAGTCTTTAAATAATCACTAGTCAAATGCCTCTCCATGAAAGCTCATTATGCCTCGAAATTGTAGTAGTCTGGAAAGATTATGCCCAGCCATGTAAGAGCTCAAATTACCCACTTTGGCTCTGATTTGCATAAGTATGAACGCTGACACTTACTGGACCTATATGTATTCATAACCACCAACTATTAGTTGAGAATGGAAAAGTTAATTGGGCTGGAATTACACTGACATGATTCATGCAGAGCAGCCAAGAGCTGAACTGCCATGACAGGTCAGCCAGCGGCTAAGGAATGAATTCCTCATGCACCTGAGGTAGTTGCAGACCTCACCAGATTTGCTTTTAAGCATTGTTTTTGCATCTTAATGAGGGTGTAGTAACAGGCATGTGCAGATAATTTCAGGAAGCCGACTGAAACGCTTCTCTGCCCACACTGTTTTCCTTCAAGAGGTGAGATGAGAAGAACCACCACGAAAGGCGTTTTGAAACTGCTGATGGCACAAAAGTCAAGAGTTTACAGCTAAGTAAAATCAACAGCCCATTTCCCAGAGCTTGCTTCTTTGTCTGCCCTTTGGGTACATGATATCACAAAATCCTTCTCTCAGAAAAAGGAGACTGATGCTAACCACAGAGAGAGTCTCATGATTTTCTCTAAGTTTTATGCAACTGATTAATCACATTCAGCCTCAACCGGCTCATGTAGGAATGAGTAATTTCTTTTCTAAATAGAGCCTTTAGAGATAACTGTTCCTCCAACTATTGTCCTGTCAACATCTGATTTCTGGACACAGTGGCTTTATGGCATAGTCTGCATGGCACCACTTCTGCTGCAGCTTAGGAAAAAACTTTGTCAGGACTGTTGTCGCCACAATAGCATTTAGCACAATAGATGAAACAAATCAAAGTCATGAGTCAATTCACATCAGAGGCAGAGCAACTGCTCATCACCCTGCAAACATGTAGACACTCCAAACTGTAAACATCTTGTGTTTTTTAATTCTCCAGCGAGTCAATTAACCAACACAAAATGGAGAAATGAGCATTGATGGGAATTGCAGGGAGAAGCAGCAGCTGCTTGGTGAAGTGAGGACAGAGAACAAATGATGAATCCAGCCTTGTAAAACAGTTATGCAGCAT
Source organism: Colaptes auratus (assembly GCA_015227895.2). Classification (NCBI taxonomy): domain Eukaryota; kingdom Metazoa; phylum Chordata; class Aves; order Piciformes; family Picidae; genus Colaptes; species Colaptes auratus. Next base: position 29,376,544 of record CM037631.1, read on the forward strand.
CCTGGCCCAGTCACAGTCTAGGACAAGTCCAGCATAAAAGCTTTGGCAAACACTCAAAAAAGATTGTACTTCAAACAATCTGAGAAGTAATCAGCCTAAGGACGCTAGGCACCCTGTCACGTTTCTGAAGGCATTGGGGTAGGTAGATGTCTAGCCTGAAATCAACAGGTGTTACTCAGCACACACATTTGGTAGATTCTTGGACATCTTTGTAAGGACCCAAGAAGAAATATTTGCAATCTGGTCTTCAGAAGCCTTGAGTACTTTTACTGAGTGCCAAAGACATACACACTGCTTAAAGCTTTGGGGTCTTGTAGAAACAGAAGCATTCTCCTGTGGATGTTATGGTCTCGTGGATGCTGTTGAATACTGCAGCCAAAGTGCTCTAACTACAGATAATTATTTCCCCCGAACTAGGGAGGTAGGTTTTGGTAATACTTAGCAGAGTACACGCTATTCCACCAGCTAAATCTGCTCAGGCTATCATATCATGTTTCAGTTACAGCAATTTCTTTTTCCTGGTCACTGGCAAATGAAATCTTGTTTCACTGAAATCCATCAGAAATTAATTTTACTAGATCTTTGCCTTGATCAGCTTTTCCCTGAGACATACAAAACTGCAACAGCATTTAATTTGGCAGCATTATTAGCCTGCAGTCCATCTTACAGAGAATTATTGTCTTACTGGTTTCTTTGCACACTGTCTTCTGCCTGTCTGTGAACATCTCTAATCACATCTTGTGCATAAAATATTCCTGGTATGGGCAAGGCTGCAGCAGAAGAGGAATATGACATTAAGGGTAACTGGGACAATACAAAAAAAATAATACCTAACAGCCTCTGGCTTCAGAAAGAATTGTTTTTGAAAATCTGATTTTATAGAGAGATATGAGCAGCTCTGTGGGAAAGGACTTGTGGGTGCTGATGGACAAGAAGCTGACATGAGCAGACAGTGTGAGCTGGCAGCCCAGAAGGCAAATCGCATCCTGGGCTGCATCAAAAGTCACATTGCCAGCAGATCCAGAGAGGAGATTCTGCCACTGTGCTCTGGTGAGACTTCACTTGGAGTACTGCATCCAGCTCTGGAGCCTTCAGTCTGGGAAGGACATGGACCTGATGGAGAGGGTCCAGAGGAAGGCAACAAAAATGATCAGGGGATTAGAGCAGCTCTGCTATGAGGACAGGCTGAGGGAGCTGGGGGTGTTCAGCCTGGAGAAGAGATGGCTCCAGGGAGACCTAAAAGCAGCCTTCCAGTACCTGAAGGGAGCCTGCAAGAACGGTGGAGAGAGACTGGGTACAAAGGCCTGTGGTGATAGCATAAGGGGCAATGGCTTCGAAGCACAGAAGAGTGATTTAGATTGGATGTTAGGAACAGGTTGTTTACTATGAGGGTGGTGGAACACTGGAACAGGTTGCCCAGGGAGTTGGTTGTGGCCCCATCCCTGAAGATATTCAAAGTGAGGCTGGATGAGACCCTGGGCAGCCTGATCTAGTTGAAGATGCCCCTGCTGAGTGCAGAGGGGGTTGGACTAGATGACCTTTGGAGGTCCCTTCCAACCCAGACCATTCTGTGATTCTATGATTCATGTCTGTGCCTACACATGGGCCTGTAGGAATAATGGGATATATTTCACCCCATCTTCTCACAGTTAACTAAGGGGACACTGTCAGGTATTATTGTGCAAATATTTAAAGATTATTTCATCCTTATAAAAGCATCACATTGGAGAGCAACGTGTTCAAACACTTCCAAAGCAGCCCAACACCGAAGCATCTGATGGGTTGGTAACAGACTGTGTCATTATAATCCAAAAGCTGCAAATGGGAACATCTTGTTGATTTTGTTTGTGATAGACTTGTTGATGGATTGTGAGGGCTGACTGAAGGAGATTATTATTATTTTGTGAGCACAATTTGTACCTGCATGGGGAGTAGCAATGATCATCTCACTTGACTGAGGCACAGAGAATCTGATGTGGGATCCTACAGCCCCTTGCAAGCCACAGACCAAAGCCAACCTGAAAGCACTTGGTGGCCTCTGGAAGATGTTATTTTCTGCAGCATCCTTTCAGAACAGAAACAGTAGTTTTGAAGATTAAAGATCAACCCCACCAGGCCTTCCAGAGTTCTAAAGAAGGCAGCAGAAAGATCATGTCTGTTTCAAATGTGGGCAAACCCAGACCCTTAATTGCAAAACATATCTGCATGCTGAAAAAGAAACATCCACATTCTCCCAACACAAACAGGTTTGATCAAAAGCCCAGAGTGACTCAGGTAGTATCAGATGGGGGGCTGGGTGTGCCTAAGCCTTGATTAAATAGAGTAGAGCCCGATACGATGTTTTTATGCTGGAGCACAACCTAAAGTGTATATGGAAAGTGTGTTGCCATAGGAACCACTTTGCTGAAATGAGTAGGAGAAGTGAAGAGCAGGGGGGAGAGAGGCGTTTAATGAAAGGGGGAAAGTACTGAATATCACTGCCTATCAGAAGCTGTTGAATCCATAAGATACTAGCCAGCTGTTAATAAGGTGATTCAATTCAAAAAGCAGAGCAGAAAAGGTAAACATAAAGCCAGTGACTAACTGGGAGGAAAAGGGCTAATTGTAACAGAACAAAACAAAAACTGTAGTCAGCTTTCAGCACATACAGCTGCTCGAGCACCACCAGAAAGGTAGCACATCAGCTTGGTGAAACTGGCTCCAAACCACAATGTGCCAGCTTCATAAAATTAAAACATAAATAAATTGAACCCAGCCCCACCCAGGAAACAGCAAGCAAAACACTCCAACCAGCCAAACCCAAGACACCTAGCAGCGTTCATTTTCTGGCAACAAGCTCGATGCTATGGCTCCATGGAAACAAGATGGACTATGTGACCTTTCAAGGTGCCTTCCAACCTAGAGCATTCTAACAATTAAAAACCCCACACGAATCCAGAACCCATTTACAAACCAGGAGATGTCTGGAATTCAGTCACTCAGTCCACACAGTGGGTAGTACAGTGAGTAGCTGCTGGAGATGTGCAGGCAGGGATACTCCCATGGTATATATCCCTTTAGGCTGTAAGAGATGAAGAGTGTTGCCCTCTACTCGAGATGCAGTAACAGGGAAAAAAGCATCTCTAGGCCACTTGTCATCAATAACAACATTACTAACAGCTAATAGCTCTAGGCTGACTAAAGGTAGAGACCTGCTGTGCTATGAATTCAATACCTAGAGAATAGTTGCTTCCTCCTCAGAGATAAATAGATGAAAAAGTCACAGGCTCTGGAGACAGCATAACAGGCAGAAACAATTACCAATTGTCTTGGTATCTCTTGTGCAGAAAGTTACTTAATGGGCAGAGAAATGTAGGTACATGGGGGCTTCCAAGGGATAACAAGGAATAAGGTGAGGATTAAAGAGGAAGACAAACAACCTGGAGCAAAGATAAAGCACAAAGACTGGGTAAGGGGAGAAGGGGGAGGTTAGAAGACCCACTCAGCGCCACAAGACCAGCAGGAGTCTAATATGTCCATGGGCTGCTCAGGGATGTTGGTGAGAGAGAGTCCTTGGTTCACTCTTCTGGGCTACTGCTGTCTCCTTTGGAGCAGGAGAGATGTGAGTCGGGTTTTACTTGCTGGCAACATGGGAGACGATACTCAGGCTGTAGCGTGGTCAAGCCCCAGCTATATCCCACTCCTCTGCTGTGGGTCAGGACAAACCTTAATAGCAAGTGTACCTGAAACCCAGTAATAGGAGGTGTACCTGAAGCCCAAGCAGGAATTCACAACCCATAAAAAGTGAGCAGAATAGACTGAAGGCTCCATTATGCAAAATCTCTAAGAGGGCTTCCAAATGAAAACATGCAGGGCTCTGTCCTAATAGGATGCAAGACTAATGAGCATACAAAAATAATCCTTTGCTCTCTGCTTGCTGCAAAGAAAGCACCCAGAGATAGAATACTGGTTGAGTTCTTTCTGATGCTGGAAGGGCGAGTAACGAGGTTGGGATTCATTCGTTACACGAAGGAAGTGCTGAAGCAAGGGCCATAAAGTGCACTGTGATAATACAGATGTTAGGGGGTTTACCATTTTTGGTGGCAATAAACCAATAAAGCTGCCAAGATAAAATGAACTAATAAAACTTGATTTAAAAAATGAGTCCTGTTCTTAAGATATAGCCTGCAGACTAAATCTGGATTTCTCTATTTAATTCTCAGGCAAAACTTATTTTAGACCATAATTAATAGAAGACTACTTCCAAATAACAGAGAAAATACTTCTATTATATCTTTTTGCTTGCTCCATGATATATGTTGTCTGAATCACAGAACTTGAATGTAGGGATTCAAATAATAACAGATACAGTGATAGATTTGAACATCTATAAAAGCTGAGTATTTAAATGTATGTATAAAGTGAAGAATCTGAATGATTTCTTAGACTTTATATTATCATTAAACTGTGAGATGTGAATGAAAAGAGTCTCTACAGGTTAAGAAGTGCATAAAGGTGAGGCAATTCTCCTTTTATACAACGAAGAAAGGAAGGAGGAAAGAAGGGGATTACACAGCCCTTAAAAAGCTGTATTAGCTGCTTAAATTTTCAAGGCAACTAACCATTTGAAGTCACAAGGCTTTGGCAATTTACAAACACTAACCATCTGCTCTTCAGTTTCCTGAAATCATCTGCACTGAAAAAAAAAATCCCACCCAAACTCCGTATAAAACAGTATGAAACAGAACGACAGAGCCCCAGCGACGAGCATCAGTAAGACAAGGCGGTCAGAGCAAGCAACGGGGGCACTTTCTCACATGCTGAAGAACCTCTGGTTTCCTACAGTGGTGTGAGCAGCTTTATCTCATGGAGCATGTTTTCTTTCTCATTGATTTCCATGCTTTTAAAGGTCTGGCTCTGGATCTCAGCAGCAAAAGTTTGTCAGCACATCTAGGTCTTTCTTTGGAGGTGTGCTCCCACCTGATTGATTTTCCCTGTTTAACTGTACATTTCAGGGTATTGTCAGCATTTCTTTCCTAAAACTTGCCATGATTTAAAACAGTACTGAAATAACTCAGTCCTGGTAAACTGTGATTCCCTTAGTCTTACTGAACTGCCAGCTGGCGTTTCCAAGAGGAGCAGAAACTAGAAAGGAGGATGTTAGCTGCCCTTCCTTTCAGAGAGACACTCCATTACCAAAGCTTCTCCTAGATGTGTATCTGAAGCAGACTGGTCAGAATAAACTGCCTTAGGGTGCCTCTGAGCCATACCTAATATTATCCATCCATCTCAGCTAGGGACATTTTTTCCCCCTGTAGCATTATATGAAGAATTTCTATTTGCATGTTTTCTGTGATTGCAGTAGAAGCTCACTGACCTGCATGTAAAAGGAACAGCTTCTGCAGGGCAGCAAAAACCAGCTGTAGAAAAATGACTGCCACAGAGATCCTGAAATAATTAATCATGATTAATGTTAATATCGTAAATCCCATGGGAAGGAATAATGCTTTGCCACTTATGAAGCATTGCCCTCAGCAGGATTTTTAACACTGAAGTTAATACGGGGCACATCACTGCACTCCATGGGTCCCTCATCAAAATCCAGTCCCCACTGGAAAACCCAAATGCAAAATGAGACTCCAGGGATCTTCGGTTGAAGAAAGGCCCTCAGAGCCAAAATCAACAGCAGGAGGATTCTGCAATAAAAGTCAAACATTAAGGGAGAATACACTAGTTAAATTGAGATTAGAGTGTGGTATGACTGGGACTGACTTCCTGCTGCAACTAAACATCTGTACTAATGTGAAAAAATAGCCACAGGACAGATTTCCCTCCTTATCCCCCACAAACCATCACTGGCATCTCTCCAGGAGAGCAGAATCATGCAACACTCTTGCTGTGCCAGCAGTGCCACCAAAACAGTCAAATGCTTCTCTAATGAAGGTTTAGCACAGCAGTGTTGAAACACTCCTGGTCAAGGGGAAATCATAGAAGTATCACCTCTTGGGCTCCTCTGGCTTCAGCCAGAATGTGCTCATACCCTTGGGAAATGAAAATACAAATCCTGCCTTCAAACGACCTTTCACATACAGAAGCTGCTTCACAAGCCCATGACTGGACTGGTAATAAACTATGTTGGCCTTTCCCATCCTCTTCATCTGTCTAAGCAGAGTTTCTGCTCCTTAGGACAGCACTTGTCTAGACAGAGGTTTTTATTCATTAGTGCATTAAAAAACCCCATCAAAGCAAACAAACAAAAGCACAATTTAAACTGTTGCAGTTGCTCTTTATCCCAAACTTCCCAGTGGCTGTCCTTCCTTATCCCATCCTTTCTAATCACCGTCCTTCTTCCCCAGGTACTTGAACACCTATAGACCTATGTTTCACAGGTCTGTAATGCTCATGCACTGGGAATGCTCATGGAGTGGTATGATCAACCATTATGCTCCTAGTGTCTTCTACCACCATAGTCTGATTTCCTTAGCTGCTACCTGGGAAGCTGCTAAAAGCCATAACCAAAGCTGAATGATCTCAGAGAAATTGTAAGGGTAGCTTCCCAGTGCTATGGAGCTGTTTAAAGAGAGGAGCTTGCTGCTCTGAGAGCACTGCTTGCAAAGATGCTGTAAAGAGTAAAGACAAAGACAGTATTTGGACATATCTTTACAAAGCCAAAGAGAAAGCAAGGAGAAAAGTTAGGTGCAAAAGTACCAGACAAACTGTGTGAATCCTAGGATCTCCCTAAAGCACACAAGCACAAATGAAAAGGCAGAGGTACTTAGCACCTTCTTTGTCTCAATCTTCATAAGCAGGACAGGGTGTCTTCTGGACAAGTGGCCTCCTGAGCTGGCAGATGGAGACAGGGAGCAGTATAGTTCTCCTGAGACCCATGAGGAAGTAGTTAGAGACCTGCTTAGCCACGTGGATCCCCACAAGTCCATGGGACCAGATGGGATCCATCCTAGGGTGCTGAGAGAGCTGGCAGATGAGCTGCCAAGCCGCTCTCCATCATTTTTCAGCAGCCCTGGCTCACTGCAGAGGTCCCAGAAGACTGGAAGCTGGCCAACGTGGTGCCCATCCACAAGAAGGGCCGGCTGGATGAGCCAGGGAATGATAGGCCTGGCAGCCTGACCTCAGTGCCAGGCAAGGTTATGGAGCAGCTCATCCTGAGTGCGATCACACAGCACTTACAGGATGGCCAAGGGCTCAGGCCCAGCCAGCATGGATTTAGGAAGGGCAGGTCCTGCCTGACCAACCTGATCTTCTATGCCCAGGTGACTGCCTGGTGGATGTGGTCTGCGGATGTGGTCTGCCTGGACTTCAGCAAGGTCTTTGACACCATCCCCCACAGCAAACTCCTGGCCAAACTGTCAGCTCATGGCTTGGACAGCAGCACTCTGAGCTGGGTTAGGAACTGGCTGGAGGCTGAGCCCAGAGAGTGGTGGTGAATGGTGCCACAGCCAGCTGGCAGCCAGGCACTAGTGGTGTCCCCCAGGGATCAATACCTGTTGACCACAAAGAAAACCAAAACCAAACCAAACCAAACCGAAATGAAAAACACTATGTTACCTGTATTTAATACAGCTAAAATTATCCCTTGAGTTCTTTTCTTTCTGTCACTCTTAGTAATCTTTCACATACCAGGGAAGCTTCTGGAAGTATTCCTGTTGGAAGCTGTATTTTTCCCCAAAGAGACTCAGCTGCAGTTAATTAGGACAATCTCATTAAAAAAATTCTTGAAGACTCTTGTTCTGATTTCCTTAGGAACTGTCTTCTTTGTTATCATTTTTTCAGTATTTTGATCTTCAGTTATAATTACTAATGGCTGCTTGTTAGATTTGCATCAATTTATTACTTTTTTCAAATCTCAGCACTAAGCAGAAGCAAGCTGGCTGCCCAGAAGGGTCTAGCAGCTAGCAGGGCTGCTCCTCAGGAGAGGTCTGAGGCAAAGCTAATCCTGTTGCCACAATGAATAACAGTTTTGTGAATTTGAAAACAATCAATGTCTTACTGATGGCTGATTTTCTTCCAGGAAAGGAAATTAATGAGAAGCACAGAGATTAGCAATCATGAAAGGATCAATTTCATCAAATGAGGAAGGATGAACACAGCCGAACAACAAAGGCTGCCTCGCAGCGCCGTGCGTTGGCAGCGTGTAGTGGGAGGGACTCCCATTGTCTGCACTTTCTCTTTCATCCTATTTCTTCATTAAGACTGAACGTCCTACAACTGATTCCTTTATGGGTTGTGTTGGAATATACCCTGTTCTAGGTAAATTTAGTGGAGAGAAAGGAAAGAGGAAAATTACCATTACTGACAAACAGGAAGTCAGAAATTGATTACAGTGATTATAACAGCAGATTAGAGCAACCTTCAGCTGGTCTCTGCCTGCTCCTTCTATTTGCTTCCTATCAGCTCCTAGGAAGGGATTCTTAAGCAAAGAGTTCAGACTAATTGCAGGGGTGGGAAGGGACAGGAGTCCATGGGGTTTGTGTGTCTGGTAGAGAAACACAAAAGGTTTGAGATTTGCATCTCTGACATTTACTTGAAGAGTTGCATCCTTCCTATGCTTTTCCTCGTCTCCATTTTGTTCCTGTCTATCTGTTTTGTCACATCCTAACTTAATATTTAGATTGTTCCCTTTCAGTATTTTCTTCCTCCTCATATTGTTTCTTTAGGGCTTAGTGTTGCTTCCCTTCCTTTTTCTACCAAGAAGTATGAAGAGCTTTGCCATGCCTCTCCCATAACACCCACCTGAGACAGACTTCCCAATTTCACATGACAGCCAACAGCCTTCAATCTCTAACCACCCCCTAAGCTACCTTTTCCTCACAGCATGCACAAGCGTGTCCATTCAGCCTTTATTTCACTTGAAACAAGGGCTAGATTTTAAACAAGAGATAAGTGTTCAAAGAAAGAAGCCTTTCAATTAGTTACATTCTCAATAAAGATTTTACTGTTTCCTCTTCCCCATGAGGGTGGTGAGAGCCTGGCACAGGTTGCCCAGGGAGCTGGTGGAAGCCTCATCCCTGGAGGTGTTTGCAGCCAGGCTGGATGTGGCTGTGAGCAACCTGCTGTAGTGTGAGGTGTCCCTGCCCATGGCAGGGGGTTGGAACTAGATGATCCTTGAGGTCCCTTCCAAGCCTGGCAATTCTATGATTCCAGGGTTCTATGAAACCTTCAGCCAAGTTAGGCTACAAGAATGTCTTGATAATCATACAGACATCAGTTTAATGCTATAATCATGCAGTGTAAGAATCATCCAAAGCAGAGAGTTGATATCATTTTGCAGGATCTTCCATTTCCCCCAGGTTGCCTGTGCAACACCACTTTGCCCACGTTATCTTTAATTGATGCTTTAATTGATTACTCACTCCATTCGCTCAGACTACAGCACTGAGTCTCTCTGCTTATTACTAGAGTCTCCAAGATCTGTGAGGAGAATCATCAGGAAACTTTAAACTAGTCATTATAAACAGAAGCCAGCTAATTTGAGATCAGACAAATGAAATCTTGTTTTGCAAGTTATCCAAGGTCTGATGTCTAGTGACAGTTTAGCTACAGCTTTAGGAATTTCACTAGCTACATATTTAGGAGACAATTATTTCAAAGGTGACTGAACAGTCTCACTGTAGTGACAAACAAACAAACAAAGCTCAAATCTGTTGAGGACGAATGACTGCTTTTTCTTCTCTGCTTCTGAACCCAGTCGGTAAATCTAGAGGAGAGGGAGTGAAAGGAGACAAACGGACGACTTCTTGACTTGTTTCACACGGCTTTATGTGGCACACTGGCTTAGCCAAAGAACCCATTTCTACAGGTTTTCAAACAAACACAAAGTATGAAAGGAGGAATCCAGTACCGACAGCCAGCCAGCAGAGGAGAAGCCTTCCAGGATCTTAAGGGGGCTTACAAGAAAGTTGGGCAGGGACTGACCTGCTGGAGAGCAGTGAAGCGGAAAAGGACCTGGGGGTCCTAGTGGATGGGAGGTTGACCATGAGCCAGCAATGTGCTCTTGTGGCCAAGAAGGCCAATGGTATCCTGGGTTATATTAGAAAGGGGAGGTCAGTAGGTCAAGAGATGTTCGCTCCCCCTCTACTCTGCCCTGGTGAGACCACATCTGGAATATTGTGCCCAGTTCTGAGCCCCTCAGTTCAAGAAGGACCTCAGGGAACTGCTTGAAAGACCCCAGTGCAGAGCCATGAAAATGATTATGGGGTGGAACATCTTCCTCATGAGGAGAGACTGAGGGAGCTGAGGGCTCTGTAGCTTGGAGGAGAGGAGACCGAGAGGTGACCTCATTAATGTTTATAAATATATCAAGGGTGAGTGCCCAGAGGCTGGAGCCAGGCTCTGCTGGGTGATGCCCAGTGACAGCACCAGGGGCAGTGGTGGAAGCTGAGGCAGAGGAAGTTCCATGGAAACAGGAGGAAGAATTGTTTCACTGTGAGGGTGACAGGACACTGGAGCAGGCTGCCCAGGGGGGTTGTGGAGTCTCCCCCTCTGGAGTTATTCAAGACCTGCCTGGATGAGTTCCTGTGTGAGCTAGTGCAGGTGATCCTGATCTGGCAGTGAGGTTGGACTTGGATGATCTCTCAAGGTCCCTTCCAAGCCCTAATGTTCTGTGACTTTTTAGGATGTCAGATAGTGATAGGACTGGGGGGGATGAAGCAAAACTAGAAGTGGGTAGATTCAGTTCGGGTGTTAGGAAAAGGTTCTTCACCATGAGGGTGGTGAGAGACTGGCACAGGTTGCCCAGGGAGGTGGTGGAAGCCTCATCCCTGGAAGTTTTTAAGGCCAGGCTGGCTGTGGCTGTGAGCAACCTGCTGTAGTGTGAGGTGTCCCTGCCCATGGCAGGGGAATTGGAACTGGCTGATCCTTGAGGTTCCTTCCAACCCTGACAACTCTGTGATTCTGTGATACAGACAGACATCTGCGTTGTTACCATCTCCACAGAGTTTTCAGATTTCAGTTTTCTCTCCTAATTTACAGTCTCTGCCAATTCATTAGAAGAGGATAAAATCTGTTTCTGAGTGTGAAGTCATATCAAGGATCGACACCCAATCGAATCAACTATTTACACAGTCAATGAGGCCAGGATTCTAGGAATGTGGACTTCTGGCCACAATAAGTGCCATCTTTTTATTCTGGCTCAAGATTGCTCTATGGAGAAGTGTTATTGTAGTTACCAAATGTTGTGATCACCATGGCAACTCCCTACTCACTTTTTCCACTATTGTGCTTGTCAATCTGTTAAAGGCACAGAGTCTGAAGGCACAATCCTGCAAAATGCTGAGCAATTCTGACATCCTTCTTGTGCTCAGAAAGGAAACATTCTCAGCACCTCAATAGAGTAGCTCAGCCCCTTACAATGGAAGTCATCCTGTTCTGCTTTGTATTCAGAAAGACTCTGCCTCGAGTTCAGCCAGGGTGAGACACAAGAAGTAGTCATTTATCCACGCAGGTAATTTTGTTGCCTATGTTACAGCATCCCCAGATGCTGCAATCACCATGGCATTAAGACATCACTTAGAGGTTGTTATTAACTAATATAATGTATTATTAAAAACAAGGCCACTAAATTATTTTACACTTCTGTCATTTGTTCAGCTAGCATGAAGGATGTGATGCTTCCTTCAGCTCATCACTCTGACAGAGGAACAGTAGCAAAGAAGGTGGAGGAGTATTTGCTCTGATTGCATACTACTTTCTCCTTTGTAGCAATTCACAGTCAGAGTACTATAAACCTGGACTGACCTTTCACAGTTCATCTTCTCTGATTTCCTACTTGTGATAGGAAAAGGGAGGAACATAATGAATTACATTAAATTAAATGAAGCCCTCTGCCCAAACCCCTCCAGCCCAACCATCACTTCTTCCGAGGAGAAAAACTTCACAAAAGGATGTATTGATCTTCATGTCTAGGCCAGAATCTGCCTACAGGGAAATCAGGGATGGGAGTGTTACTCACACAGCCCTGTGGAGCCATGCACTGTGCACAGGCAGCACGTGCTTGCGTGCAGCCTCTGCAAGCTGACCTGTGAAAAACTGCAGGAACACATTTGAAACTCAGGTAAGCAGAGCTTAGAGCTAGATTGAACATATCCATGCAGGCTTTCTCTGTATAAGGTATTGCCAAAGTGGTTATTGCTGCTTCTACCCTGCCATGTTGCATCTCTAGGGACCAAGGAGTAGGAACTTGTACATGGCAGATTTGTCCACCCAACCCTTGGTGGGATCAGACCTCCATTATCTAAACATAACATAAATGCAACTCACTTGATACACAATTATGTTCTACTCATTTGTTTCACACAGTGGTGAAATCAAGAGAAGCATGGCCAGCAGGTGATTCTCCCTCTCTACTCTACTCCAATGAGACCTCACCTGGAATTATGTGTCCAGTTCTTGAGCCTCTATTGCAAGAAAGATCTGGAGGTGCTGGAAGGTGTCCAGCAAAGGGCCACGAGGATGAGCAGAGAGCTGGAGTTGCTCTCTCTCCTATGGAGACAGACTGAGAGAGTCAGGGCTGCTCAGTCTGGAGAATAGAAGGCTTTGAGGAGACCTTATTGTGGCCATCCAGTATCTGAAGGGGGCCTACAATAAAGCTGGGGAGGGACTTTTCAGGATGTTGAGTAGTGATAGGACTGGGGGGGATGAAGCAAAACTAGAAGTGGGTAGATTCAGACTGGATGTTAGGAAGAAGTTCTTCCCCATGAGGGTGGTGAAAGACTGGCACAGGTTGTCCAGGGAGGTGGTGGAAGCCTCATCCCTGGAGGTGTGTGCAGCCAGGCTGGATGTGGCTGTGAGCAGCCTGCTGTAGTGTGAGGTGTCCCTGCCCATGGCAGGGGGGTTGGGACTGGATGATCCTTGAGGTTTCTTCCAACCCTGACAGTTCTGTGATTCTGTGAACTGTCTTCAAGCTCATGGATTTTTCTAAACCTAAGGGAGCATCTAAAACAAAACAACACACAAGTTTACATTGTTTTAATGTGGTTAACCCCAAAGAGCTCCAAAACCCTGAGCAAGCCTTTCTCAACACTCAAGCTCAGATGTTGTCAGACTAAGCCATCCAGCCACCACTGAAGACTACAACGCTCTTGGTTTGTGAATTCAATGAAATGTTATGTTTGCAGCCTCAACAAGGATGAGAGAGAGATGTAGTTTCTAAAAATCGGGAGAAAAAGAGAAAAGGTGAGAAACTGCTGGATCAAAAGGTCTGTTCCAGCCTGGATAATTCTGTGAGGCTGTTTTTTCTGGGTTTTTTTTTGCAGCACAGGCTGCTTTGATGGCAATCAGGTGGATACTAACATTTGCAGGTTGTTCTAAAAGCAAAATGCCTTTCTGCACAAGTCACATATCAGTTTTGGTGATGCCTTCAGTATGGCTGCAGCAGAGGCAGGAATTTGCATAGATTTATAGATGATTAAGAAAAGAATCTATTTGTTTAGGGAATAAGAGCAAGAAAAATAAGTCAAGATGCCAATTGCTGTTACTATGTTTAGAAAACCACTACTTCATTGCAGCACACCAGATCTAACCCAATGAGCAATCACAGCAAAAGTTCTTCTGGGACATGGTATTTAATATTCTTCCACTGTGAGTGCTACTGGAGTGGCTAAAACGGTTTGGTGGAAGCCTGTGTTCTATTTCTACTAGTTGGACTGAATTTGGGCAAACCACAGTCCCTTTGTCCCTTCTCTTGAGAAAATAACAATTCTGAAGGTGCTTTGCAAAATTGTGGTGCTGAGTGGTGGTTAGAAATCCTTGAAGCACTGGAGCTGTGAAGCAGTGGTCACTGGGAATGTAAAAGTCCTGGTTCTTATGGGAAACACCCACGTCTTTAATTGCTAGAAATATCTTTGTCAGGCATTTACCAGGCTTCATCATTTTCAAAAGCTTTCTTCACGGGGGAAAAACCCAACAAAGCCATCAGAAATGTATATGAAGGGATTACATCTTTGCAGAATTGCTGGGTGCAGTTCATGCTCCTTCAGACAGGATCAGTTTCTTTCTCAGCTTCAAATGAGAAAGATTTAAAATTTAAGAGCAGACAATATCTGATGGCAGAAACTCCACCCCCATGATTCAGAGGCATTAAAACAGTTTCAAACTGAATCAGAATACAATACATTTAATCCAAATCCAAACCTTCTTCTTCCAGCTAATTATACTGCCACAGATGGAGGTATGCAATTTACTGAGCATCTGTGCATAGCAAAATTTTGGACAAGGTGGGTGGTGTTACTTTTAAATCATGCACATGCTGTGACCAAAGTAAAGCAAAAGGACTCATTGATGAGAGTTATTTTATGATTTCAAACAAAACTCAAAGTATTGAATTTCATAGTGCAATTAAATACCTAAAAGCACAGTGGAAAGTCAAGTGCAGACCTGGCTTCAAATTGGGAATTAAAAGAACAAATGCATCCTTTAGGCATAATTCTGCTCTTTTTGTGTAAGTCAAAGGCAGGCTGAAAAAGAAACAGGTAGATGAAAATGAGGTGAGAAGCAGAGGTGGTCAAAGAGCAGAAAATCCTGCTCACAAACAGCATGCCTTCATTAGAAAAGAGATTGTTCTTCTTGGCATCTTTGCTCTCTTCTACTGTGTACTGCTTGCAGGTATCTTCAAGCTGCAGCTTTGCCAGCTGAACTCTTCAGCTGGGGAGCTGCTGCCAGATCATAACTGGATATGTAGACAATACTTCCTTCAGTAACACCTCAACCCCCACCCCCCCCCAGTCTGGGCCTCCTGTGCTTCAGACATCCCACTAAAACTTGAAAGACAAGAAAATAGAGAAATAAGTGATCAAATGTGGCCAAGCAGAGTAATTTGTTATCTAAATGTGACTTGTATTAACCAACAGTGAATCAACTACATGCTACTAAATGTACAGCCACAGAATAAGGGGTAATGGTTTCAAACTGAAAGAGAGCAGATTTAGATTAGATGTAAGGAAGAAATTCCTCACCATGAGGGTGGTGAGGCACTGGAACAGGTTGCCCAGAGAGACAGATGACTCATCCCTGGAAATGCTCAAGGCCAGGCTGGATGTGGTTTTGAGCAACCTCGCCTAGTGGAAGGCGTCCTTGCCCATGATAGGGGAATCAGACCAGATAATCTCCAAGGTCCCTTCCAGCCCAGGCGTCTGTGATTCACTGCCCCTGATGCGATAAGCTCAGAAGATATTTTGCATCATTGGTAGTTTGAGTAATATTTAATGTGAGCTCATTTGTAGGCCCCCTATAACTTTAGCAATTGACTCCCTGCTGCGGTTATGTGTTGCAGGCTTTATGCCTGCTGTGGGAGGACTGATGACATTTGATCTGGCCTAAAGTCAGGACTCAGGCACAGAGGGTGCCATATCAACACAAAGCCACTCACACTTTCTGAACATAACCAAATCAGCAGCCTCAGGGCATCAGCATTTTACATCACCTTGCAGAAGAGGGCTGGGTTCAGTACTCAGAGCCCCACAGATGAATTTCCTGTAACATCAAGACATAGCCTATGTGGCTACACAGTGCCACAAGCACAGCACCCTCTTTAACCAGGGTAGCCCCCAACCCTTCCAAAATCCTGTACACATTGATACTTTCCTCAAGCAGTCTTAGGAAACAGGGCTTTCAGCAATATGTCTGTGCAGAAAACAAGGTCAGCTTAGAGGAAAGGAGCTCAATCATTTTGTTGTAACTACATTAGGAAACTATCAATATTTATGCACAATAAGTCATCTTGAACCTGTTTCCCTTCTGCCTCCATGACAAAAATGCCTCCACATTCTATTTCTGCTTGCCTTCATTTATGCAGCCCTCACTGAAAGCTTCAGTAAAAGGTTAGTGAGCTACTTAGAATCATAGAAGGCTAAGGGCTGGAAGGGACCTCTGACAATCGAGCCAAACTCCCCTGCCAAAGCAGAATCACTTAGGGCAGGTCACACAGCAATATGCCCAGGCAGGATTTGAAAGTCTCTAGAGAAGAATGCTTCACAACTTCTCTGGGCAGCATGTTGCAGTGCTCTGTTACTCTCACAGCTTTTCCTCATGTTGAGGTGGACCTTCCTATATTCTAGTTTGTGTCTGTTGCCCCTTGTCCTATCACAAGGCATCACTGAAAAGAGACTGGGCCCTTTTTGGCACCCACTTATAAGCACTCCTCTTGGTCTTCTCTTCTCCAGGCTAAACAACCTCAGACCTCTGCCTTTTTCTCATACGACAGCCCCTTGAGGGCTTCCTTCTAGGGCTGTACTGAGTCCTAGCCGGCAGGGTGGATGCAGAATGAACTTGAGGACAAGCTACATGAAGAAAGTAGAAAGAAGCCTGTAAAGGAAGACAGCACAGCTTTGTGCTGCCCCTCAGAGTACTGTGTATCTAGGAAGGAATCAGATAGATCAAATTAAATGCTACAACTCTTCTTCTTTGCATTCCAAATCATTCTATCCCTTTACTTCAGCTTTTCTTCTTAGGTAACAATTTGTGACATCTCATGTGTGTGGATGACAAACTGCTGGTTAGGTTTTGCAAACTGTCCTAAGACACCTGACTGAAAAGTTGTACAGAGGTACAAATCCTTTTCACTTTCTTCTGAAGCACTGCACTGTAATCACTGAACAAATGCAGATGATACCAACCAATAAATCCTATCTTAAAAAAGTCCTACATCAGCATTAGGAATGCAAGTAGAAAGACAAAACTGAGGGTCAAGAAACACTGTGTAAGCAAGTGATAAACAGCAGGATGAGAGGATCTGAATGTCTCTATCAATTACACTGAAAATAAAAATATTGAAACCCAGCCACATGCATAATTTGAGTAGTTCTAGTCATAGATCTACTTAAAAATCAAAGAAAACCTTTCAGTCCAATAAGTTTTAGCAAGAAAGCAGCTTCTATCATTAGTTTGCCTAAAGAGCTGCTTCTGCTAAATTGTTTTGCATCAGGAAGCAATTATGCTACCTTTAGTCTGCACTTTTTAGGCAGATTTGGAATATTGTGTCCAGATTTAACCCTGCTCCAAGTCAAAAGAATTCTCAGAAGCTGGAGAGAGTCCAGAGGAGGGCCACAGAAACGATGAGAGGCTGGAGAACCCGATGAGGAAAAGCTGAAGGAATGCACATTTTCAGCCTAGAGAAAAGAAGGCTTGGGGGCACCCAATTGCTCTCTCCCCATACTGAAAGTTTGTTACAGAGAAAATGCATCTCTTCAACAGGTGCACAGTGGCACAACAAGAGGACATGACTTGCTTTGGGGGAAGTTCTATCGGGATACAAGAAGAAACATCATCACCCTGAGAAAGATTGAACACTGGAAGGATTACCTTGGGAAGTGACGGCATTACCCTTGCTGGCAGTACTCGAGGTAACCTGACAGGTCACTGGATAACCTCAGGCCCTGGGTTGGCCAAGGAGTTGGGCCTTCCAGCATGACTTTTTTCTGTACTTCATAGGGAAGATAATTTTTTAATGACTGGGATGTACTTTCACAGTACCACAGTATCACCAAGGTTGGAAGAGACCTCAAAGATCATCAAGTCCAACCTGTCACCACAGACCTCATGACTAGACTGGCACTTCTGAAGGCTACGCTCCATACAGTTTAATAGCAGTCTAGTAGTGTCTACATTTAGCCCATATCTGGATCTAAACCACAGCAGTTACTCTATCACCCAATGACTCCTCTCTAGCAGAGAGGGGAAACAAGAAAAGAAAATGGATTTAATGTAATAGCCAGGCTGACACCAATGTCAATACAAAGTATATAAAGTTATACTCACTTCAGCAGAAGTGCAGCAGTCACAATATCCAGGGAGACAGTCCTCAAGAGTGGGAGACAGCAGAACAAGGCAAGAGACTCCCCTCTCCTCAACAGACTCCTTCCTTTATATTGAGTGCGGTGCTCGTGGTCTAGGATACACCTGTAGCCAACTCTAGTCAGCTGTCCTGGCAGATTCAGAACTGCTGATAGCCTGTAGCCCAACGCTGGCCTGGGATTCTGTCCCAGTAAACCCAGGGCAGTTAGTTATCAAACATTTGATGGCATTTCAGCAGGGAGTCATCTTGAAAAATTTAAAAGATATTTCAGGAAAAAACTGTTAATGGAATGTCTACTCATCTATCACCACAACCCAACCTTTTCTGTTTTCCTCTGGAGAGCCTCTGTACTTCAGATTCGGTTTCTCTTAACTTTTTCTATGCATTGTGCAGCTTAAAAGGATTGGAAATTTTATTGCCACTGTCGCCATAAGTAAAAAGAAATACCCAGGACTGGTCTCTGGAGAATAGCAGAAGAGATGCTGATACATTACAATATAGCTTTCCTAGGCATAATAGCACAACAAATAGCACCAGAACTCTTCTGTACTGTTGGTAGTTCTGTTTACTTTTAATTTTGCACCTAATGATTTTAGACAATCTAGGCAAATACCTTTGAGAGGTCTGCAGAAATAACATTATCCTCAGTTCATCAAGAGTAAAAGGGGGGGGGGGGGAGGAATTCATGGGAATATTCCCAGACCTAATGTGTGGATAAAGAGCAAATTACTCTCTTTAGATGCCAGATTTATAGAGGGAAAATATGGTATCAGCATATTAAACCACAACTGTGTCACCAAAGTCAATCCACAGTGATACAATTATTGTCTTCTGTAGGCAAAATGTTCTAATCTTATCAGTAAGTCAGTGGAAAAGGTAAAGCAAAACGCAGTATTGTCTCCACCAGATGTGGGGAAAGGACATTCTTGCAGGTTTCCCTTTACAAGCCTGCACCAGTGACAAACCCCATTCCTGGGCTGCAAGCAGGATCCCCTTTTTCCACTCATTGGCAGTGTTGATGCTGTCAAGTTGTATCAGCCAGCAGCATGTGGGAAAGTTATAATGAGAGCTGCCAGTTATCAAGCAGCTTTCCTCAAGCCCTTCATTTCCCCAAAAGCTGTGTTCTAAAGCAACACAGCTGAAATCATGTGTCCCAGAGGCCCCTCCCCCTACCATCGCTCTTCCTGCTTTGGCAGTTCAGAGGGACTTGAAGCTGCTCTCTTGTGAGTGCAAGTATAAATTCTGTCCAGAAATAGTTTTGATCCAGGAATGATGAGCACTTCACGAGGTGTGCCCATTTCCCATTCATTAGCAAGACGGAGGCAGATTTTTTATGTGTGTGTGAATTACTCAGTTGTCTTCTATTGGGTAGGCAAATTTCCCATCACAGTTAGGTGATAAGTTGAGCAGTAGATCTGGGAGAGGGTTTTGAATTTAAGATGCCACAAAGACCCCTTCTACCATCACCTGCTAAAATTCACTGTGAAAGGGTAGTACCAGATGGGTTGTCCCCATGGGAAGGGTCCCTCTAAATTAGTATTCAGACATGCAAATTCGCAGACACCAACCTCAAATCAGTGGTGATGCTGTTTTACATTCCGAGTCTGTCCAGCCATATAAAGACCTAAACCCACTAGAAACTTCCCTAGCTGGCCAGAAGGTCCCCTGTGGTCTTCCTTGCCAACTTCAGCACATCAACTGAACAGGACTCTGAATGGATAAATTGTTCCAAGTGTCCAGTTGGCGACTTGAGTTTTCAGCTGAGAAACGCACACCTGACAAGCGCAGGCTGGAAAGGACACAATGCAGTGGTGCATGAGGCACAAACACTCCTGATTTACATATCCAAAGGCACATACATTAACCTGGATTCCACCCTGGAACAGTAGTACTTCCCAAATGTTATTATCCACATATTTCACCTTGTCTATTCTGCCAAGATGTTAATATAGTTCCTAAGTTATTGGAGCAAATTAGTTAGCAAGAATAAACATTACTCAAGTAAAGGTAGTGTGAAAGCACTTAGTTACTTGTTCTGCAGCGTAGGATAACACAGACACCTTTTTACAATTCTTATTGCTCAGTTATTTCATGATGACTAAGTCTCCATTAAGATGATTTCTTCTTGTTTAACCCCAATATTACAGAGTCACTAATAGAACCTGGCTATGCATTAAAAATAGAAAGTCCTATATTTGCCAAAGAGATCCTACATTTGCCAAATCATCTAACCTGGATGTCAGACACTCCTAGACACTTTCTGAATGTGCAACTTTTATGTTCTCATTGACTCACAATTCAGTACATCAAAACATCAGCTTAGTTTAGCATTAACAATACAAACACAGGAACCTCTGTGCTGAATCAGAGTAGTCCTTCCCAGAAGTGCTTTAACATAGCAGGGGAGACATCCCAAGGGGAACATGATTGCCATCTCCCCCAGATCTCTCACCAGTTTCACATTATCTAAACTGTTCGTTAAACTCCTGCACTGTGTGCTCTGATTGCAGGAAAACGTCAAGTCTAATAAAATCTTGGTGCATTTTCAGTCCTCATCACAATGAGCTTCCTGGCTTGTTCCTAAGTTCCATATTTCACTGCTGCTACCTGATGATCCTGGTATTAATGGTATTTGCTGTGTGCTCAGTGTGTGTTTCCCCAGCTGATCTACAGAAGCATGGTGTTCCTCACCACAGCACCTTGCGCTTCGTCCTTCGCTGTCAGATATCTACTGAGTCCTCCAACAGCCCTCGGTCCTCCTTCAGAGACGCACGCAGCCTGGACACACCACCCTACAACAGAAGGCTAATAGCTCCTGGTTTTAAAGAATATTATTATTTGGACATTGGCTAGTGTTCTTACTGCTGTAGATGAGTAAGGTAAAAGAGATACAAATAGAGGGTTGTGCACTTGCTGTACGTGACTGGCAATGGCAGGGAGTATCTAAAGGAAGCACAGCGCACACCTTCCAACACAGTGGATGATAAAGGAATTTAGAATCCAAACCCATCAACTCAAATTCCATTGTAAATGGATTAATTTGTGTTAACTGACAAACAAGTGTCAGTCTCTGAAGCCAAACTCACAGCATCGGAAAAATCTGATCTAACATTGCTAATAATTTGGAAGCCATGCAAGCAATGCATAAGGATCTGCAGTGTAAGGAGAAAGGTTTTCCAAGCTCACCACCATTTTTCCTTGAATCTAAGTCTCTGTCCTCTGACACAGCCTCACCTTCAGAGATCTGAAGAATTCTCCAAACAAGTAGTTAATTTACATTACAATTACTTACTGCTGCTGCAAGGAAGCCTGCTAAACCCAGGACATCTGAAACTAAACATTTTTTCTCCTAAATGCAATTCCTATTACCTCCTTGGGATATAAGGAGGTCCTGAAAAAAATAACTTTCTGGATATGTTACTCTTAACAGAGTTTCCTGAGGCCTTAGGCATGTTTGCTTTACAGCAGTTTAATTCCACTGAATTTGATGTAATTTCTCGGTCCAGGATAAGAAATGAAACTGGAAAGAGAGCACAGAAGATGAATAAACAGAAGTTTTAAAATCAGATGTCCCTTTTAAAGGTTTTCCCTGGGTGAAGATTTGGCATATCTGGAGGCTTATTGCCATTGAAATGGAGAAATTGATATTCTGTGCCCTGGGGAACAAGTGCATCCAAAAGCTCACTGAATGCCAGAGCAGTCATTGCCCTGTCAGCCCCCAACGCAGAGAACAGAAGCAGGCTTTGCAAGCATCCACCTCAGGAATTCAACAGAGCTGCTGTGGGACAGCAGTACACTGCTTCCTGCTTCAGAGCCTCTCGATATAGCTGTTGTGAGTGTTCTACAGATGGGTAAAAGAATGTCAAAACTATTACCCCCTCAAGCCCCTGTCTGACTGTTCATCCTGTGTCTATTTTAGGAACATGCTGGCATTTTGCATTGTGCACAGAAGCATACCTTCTTCAGCTCTCGTCTCCTCCTCTGTGTAGTCCAAGGCTTTGTCTGTAAAGATTAAGCTTAACAGAGTACAAAGCAGTCAGCTTTACTCATCCCTCAAAGCTCTGTTACTGCAATTAAACCCCAGCAGTTCTGAGGGGCACTAACGGCAGCCAGCTCCTGACGTGCCACCTCCCCATGTTTATGTACGACACTAGGCTGCTGATATGCCCAGGTTCCAGTCTCATTTCTCATCATTCTGTAAGCTGTAGGATATATGAACACATCTTGGTAAGGAAAAGCATTTAACAGCAAAACCTGTAGTAGACATACTTCCATTTTAGTACATTTGTGTTTTGTTTTCCTCCCTTTTTCACTCTCAGTGTTTGATGGCACCGTAAAGCCCACATTTCTCAGAGGCAATAACCAAGAGCACTGCAGCCTCAAAAGTAGTTAATTGTTGACTTTTGTTTTCACATTTTGCCTCTGTGGTGTTGTTTTTTAAGTGCCTTTTCATTCAGTGGGTTACTCCTGTACACTTTTTTAACATCAAGCAGAGGTCCCTTGAAGATGGTTACGATGAAACCAGTGAAAAGAACTAAATAACATCCACCATTTGCAACACTGATCCCCCCTTTCCTGTTTGCTCCAGAAGTAGGAACCAGCAGTGGATGCTATTGGAATTCAATGCTTGTGGAAACTGAAAAACCAAGCTGCTACGGTCAGCACGGAACAGGAAAAGAAACAACAACCAACCATCCACATTATTGCTCACTCTGCTCCTTTCCCAAAAAGCTTTTGGGTAGCAACACATCAGGACATTAATTCACAAGACTTACTGCTCCTTGTTCAAAAATCACTAGCAAGCTTTCTCCTTCCTGACTCACTCACCCTTTCCCCTATGCTCTTTATGTCTTCTATGTCCTTTCAAACTTTCCTGTGGTTCCACAGGGACAATGCACAGATTTAATCTGCAGCTTAACAATTACAGCACAAAAACCACCTCTGGGTAAACTTGAACAAAACCACTAGGAAATAAAGTCCCCAGTATCTGATAAGGCAGCTGATAGGAAAAAACCCAACCCAAAACAAAACAAAACAAGAGAGAGAGAACAAAAGAGATCCTTCCATGTTTTCCCTTTAAAACCCCCTGCCTTTTACACCACATAATAATGGCTTGCCTTCCTATGTCTAATTCACCTTCTTTTGCTGGTGTATTACAAGCTAATCAAACACAGGAAAACTGAGGCTATGGTTACATTATTCATTACTGCAAAGGTGCCACGATATCTTCCAGTAGACCTGAATATAGCAATCCTTGCTATCAATACAGACTGGGGGATGAGCTGATAGAAAGCAGCCCTGTGGAAGAGGATTTGGGGATGCTGATGGATGAGAAGCTGGACATGAGCAGGCAGCGTGAGCTGGCAGCCCAGAAGGCAAATCACATCCTGGGCTGCATCAAAAGTCACATTGCCAGCAGATCCAGAGAGGTGATTCTGCCACTGTGCTCTGCTCTGGTGAGACCTCGCCTGGAGTACTGCATCCAGCTCTGGAGCCCTCAGTGTAGGAAGGACATGGACCTGATGGAGAGGGTCCAGAGGTGGGCCACAAAAATGATCAGGGGGTTGGAGCAGCTCTGCTATGGCGACAGGCTGAGGGAGCTGGGGGTGTTCAGCCTGGAGAAGAGAAGGCTCCAGGGAGACCTTACAGCAGCCTTCCAGTACCGGAAGGGGGCCTACAAGAAGGATGGAGGTCTGAAGGTCATACAATAAATCTGGTAGAGACAAGAAGAACCTAGGGCTCCTGGTTTTAAGACTTGTCTACTGATCATACCATCAAACAGTAAACTTTTCTGCTGTACAGCATTGGAGACATTTCACAAAGAGAGATGTGAACTGCAAATACATTATTACAGAGAAGAGGATATGAGTGCTGCTTATAATTATTCTTCAGAATGTGATGAAATAATAATATAATTGTTTTGATTGGAAAAGACCTCTGAGATCATTGAGTCCAACCTCCTACCTAACACCACCACAACCATTAAACCGTGTCCCACAGTGACATGACTACATGTGTTTTGAAGACCTCCAGGAACTCTCCCACCTCCTGTGCAGCCTCTTCCTAATATCCAACCTAAACCTCCTCTGGTCCAAATTGAGGCCATTTCATCTGATTCTATCATTTGATATTAGGGGGAAGAGACCAACATCCACCTCGCTATAACCTCCTTTCAGGTGGTTATAGAGAGCAATGAGGTCTCACAGAATCACAGAATCAACCAGGTTGGAAGAGAGCTCCAAGATCATCAAGTCCAACTGATCGCCCAACCCTAACTAATCAACTAGACCATGGCACTGAGTGCCTCATCCAGCCTTTTCTTAAACACCTCCAGGGATGTTGGCCCCACCACCTCCCTGGGCAGCCCATTCCAACAGGCAATCATTATTTCTGTGAAGAACTTCTTCCTAAGATCAAGTCTAAACTTCCCCCTATGCAGCTTGAGACTTTGCCCTCTTGATCTGTTGCTGGTTGCCTGGGAGAAGAGACCAACCCCCACCTGGCTACAGCCTCCCTTCAGGGAGTTGTAGTCAGCAATAAGGTCTCCCCTGAGCCTCCTCTTCTTTGGGGTGAACAACCCCAGCTCCCTCAGCTGCTCCTCATAAAACTTGTTTTTCAATATTGAAGGGAAAGCAGCATAAGTGTGACACAGGCAGGAAGTGCTGGCATTCCTTTAGGACCGCTCTTCCCAAAAGTACAAACCAGTGCAGTGCCTCTAAGTCAACTTTAAACCCACTCATGGTTAGCCTAATCCTGCTAGCATGAGCGAGAGCCAGGGGAAGCCATGTAGAAAGCTTTAAGAATCCCAGCAGGAGTGTTTCCAACCACTCTTGCTTGTTGTGTTTATAAATTGCTCAGCAAGATATACGGGAAGGAGCGCTGGGTACAGAGCGCTGCTCCTGTGAGAGGGGAACGCGCAGATTAAGAAATCCACTTAGCGCTGCAGACGCAGCGCATGAGGCTTTCTTGAGAGAGCACATTTTAGATCACTTCTGTGATGACAAGTGTTACATAAAGATGGTCCTCAGCAGCCTGGCAGGCATTTGTTCAGGAAGGCATGCTGCGGGTTGACTCACACAGCTGGGACTACCCCAGAGCCTTTGCAAGTCCCCGCGGTATGCAAATAGCAGAACTGTTTACAGCGAGGGAGGGGATGGATGGGTACATTAGCAAGGATGGTAGGAGGAAAGACAACTAGAGGCGTAGTGTACTGAGATACAACTTCATCCTAAAGCACTTTCTCAGCAAAGCTCACCATTCCTCTCTAATAGTTGCACTGCAATAGCAGGGCAACACAGGAATTGGTTGAGAAAATGAAGACTTAAAAGCAGACACCTGGAGCACGGTGCTGGTGTTGCCCGGCTGCAGTCTTGGGCTGGTCCCTAAACAGGCTCTTGGAAAACAAGAGGAATAGTGTTGCAGGGTGAGGAACTGCAAGTATGAGTGGGACTGCCCAAGGTGCAAAGCACCATTCAAAACATGAGTAGAATCTGGCTCAGCTAGATGAAGTGAGAGCGAGCAATGTTTCCCAACTAGCATGGCTCTTTTAACAAGTGAGTACAAAGCTCTCCCAGAGCAAAGACTGTCAAAGGGAAAATGCACAGAAGAGTCTCTGCAAGAATTAAGGGGCTACAGTCTTCCAAGGGATAGATATGCAGATAAGTTCATAGTTCACCCCATACTGAATAAATGGCATCCCTTTTTACTATGCAGCTGTTTTGGAATCTAAATGAATTGAGTGATAGCCAGCAGCTGTATTTGTTGAGAAATGAATGCACTTCAGTGACAAGATTCTATTTTAATATTTATGAATGTTAAGCTTTATAGAGATGTTGAAATGGGATAAACATCAGTGGAAGTTTCTCCCGATTGCTGCAACTGAGATTAGAATAACAGTATGGATTGTGGTTTATTCATCACATTTCAAAGGAAAAGACAACAAAAACTCTAAACCCCTCCCCTCCCTCCCAGACCTGCAGTGGTAATGAGAGAGTTCTGAGAAACTTTCCCAACCACCAAACTCTTTTAATTTTTTTTCCCTCCTTTCCCTGGTCACCTCTGCAAGACTCGAAGGGCCAGAGACAGCAGGCTGTGCTGTACCTTTAAGCCAAGTTTCCGCAATGCTCACTGTCTCATAGTAGAAAAAGCAATAAAGTGCTTCTAAGATTTTTCTACAGATTCCAAGGGACTCCACTGGAAATGGACACAACTCATTCCGAGAGCTGAAGAAAGCTCTGAAGATACTGTAGCTGCTCTAGCTGGCATTTCCATTGCTGGCTGAAGAGAGCAGGGCCAGATTTAAGGTCTGATGCAGCACTCGGTGGAGTAAACAGTAAGACCCTCTACTCCTGCCTTGTGGAAACTGCTCTTCAGAAATTCTGTAACTGTGATGAGAAATATGCTTTTATAAATGGAATATTTCATGTACAACGTGCATTCATTAAAACTTGCTGTGATGTTCTGTTCATCAGTTTGCATCGTGAAGTTATCTGGTATAGTTTCAACCCAAGGAAGGTGAAGGAAAATGCTTTTCCTGTGAGACTTTCCCCCCATGTTTTACTTAAAGTTGAATTTCCTACATAAATCTGTATGTGGTGTCAACAGAGTGTCATATCCCACTGTCTGCTTCCCAGTCTCTGGGAAGAGGATTATTAAATAACCCAGTTAAAATGAAAATAACAACAACAATATTCTACTTTTGATTGCATTCTTGTTTCTTCTTTTCCAAGGAACGGCTCGTGAGCATCAGTTATGTAAATACATCACTCCACACAGGGCTTGTGGGTGTCCCACCTTCCACAGCAGCAGATGCTAATGCTCTGCAAAAGTGGTTATTGTATATTTATGGAAAAGGCAGATAATGGAATCAATCAATGTATTTGACTGCATTGTCTTAAAAACCACCACCTTAAGCCTGAATTTTGCAGTGCAGCTCTTCTGATCAGAGGCCAGCCGAGGAGCATCCCTTGAGACTGAGCCTGGCTGCCTTCTGCAAGTGAGAGGTGCCTCCTTGGGAACAGGCAGTGATTAAAACCATTAAAATGCCAAACCAGACTGGCCATAAACTACCTCTAGGTGGTCTGGAAGCTGCTGGAATTTCTGTGGTCTGACTCACCACCTTACCCTTAAAAAAGTTACCAGAGCAGGAACTCCACCTGTCTTAGAGTTAACAACTGAAATTTGAGGTTTATAACACACAGCAGAAGATGATAGTTGCAGCAACTGAAATCACAGTATCAGTCAGGGTTGGAAGGGAACACAAGGATCATCTAGTTCCAACCCCCCTGCCATGGGCAGGGACACCCCACACTACATCAGCCTGGCCAGAGCCTCATCCAGCCTGGGCTTAAACACCTCCAGGGACGGGGCCTCAGCCACCTCCCTGCACAACCCATTCCAGGGCCTCACCACCCTCATGGTGAAGAACTTCCTCCTCACATCCAGCCTGAATCTCCCCATCTCCAGCTTCATTCCATTACCCCTAGTCCTATCACTACCTGAGAGCCTGAGAAATCGTTTTTGAACAAATGAAGCTGCAATTTTCCCACTGCTGGTGGGACACATTCATCTGGCTGAAGAAAACAGGACCAGCTTTAAGGTCTGATGCAGCACTCAGTGAAGTAAATAAGACGACCCTCTACTCCTGCCTCCTGAACACTGATATTCATAAATTCCATGAACGTGGCTAGAAATCTGCCTCCATGGATGGAATATTTTGTACACAGTGTGCATTCATGAAGACTTGCTGTGATATTCTGTTTTCATACTGCAGCTAACCAGTGTCATTTCAACCAAGGATATGAGGGAATAGACTTCTGTGAGATTTTCCTCCATGTTTTACTTAAAGTTCAATTTCCTAGACAAATCTGCATATGGCATAGACAGAATGTTGTTTTTAACCTAGCAGGGCAGCTTCAGCACCACCTTACAAGGATTCACTATTTACAGGCTCTTAATGCTAATTACAATGCCTTATATTTCTACAGCACTGCCATTGCTGAACATATTGCAGGCTTGGAACATTAAGACCTTTATTTCTTTAAGCAAAAAAGAACCTGCTTTTAAAACTTAAATATTTTATTTTAGACAGCTTATTATATTGCTTTTATTGAAAGCTTCTGGCATCTGAGCACCTACTATAGGGTCCCAGCACATTCTGATCAATAGAGCTGGTTAATTTTGACAGCAAAAGTAATTAATGAAAGTGCTAAGCCACCTTCTTCATTTAAGACTTTAATCAGGACCAAACCAAGTTATCAATTCAATAGCACCTACAAAGGACTACAGTCTCAATATTTTATCTTTTAAATACTCTTCTTTATATTAAACATTAACTTGGGTGGGGGGAAAAATGCAGTGGCAAATAAACACAGTGAAAAGCTTTTCAGGATGAAAAACTGGTATTTATCGAATGAGTAACCTTTACCCAGGCAAGAGAGGCAGACTAGGACTGAGGAAAGGGAAATTAAAGACTACTGTGATCTACATCATTTAATAATCCAGTTTCCACTCAGTTCCACTTTCCCAGGCTAAAGTCTTCCTTCTTGACATAACTCTCAAGAAGGACTATTCTTTGAGAACGAATGCAATTATGCTGTATTTTTAATGCAGAAGCATACTGAGCTTCTCACTCTGCACATTTTTGCAGTAGCTACATGGTACAGGAAGGCTGACAGTTACAGCCCATTAATTAGAAGCTTATTACACAATGAACAGTTATTGTTTGCTCTGAAGAAGGGAAGGTTTCTCTTGGCAGTAGCGATATCAGAGCAAATATACATGGACAGCTGGTTAGGGAAAGACACATTTTAGCCAAAGGGACATTCTGAAGTGAAGGTCTCAGGTGGAAGAAGCACCTTTGATGACTTTCAGAAATACATTATCAGAAGGGCAAGCCTCATGCTTTGTGCTGACTATTGCTGACCAATGAATCCCTCCATCTCCTCCCATCCAAGCTCTGGATCTCAGATTCAGATCTCTGTATGCCTTGCAGTGAACAAAGTGCTTTCTTTAATTCCTGTTCAATTCCATAGTCATCAACAAATTTATCCTGTCCCATGAGTTGCTGGAGCATGTTAAGTCAAGCTTCATCCAGCTGCAGTCTCCTGCTTCAGCTGATATTTTAGTTAAGTGCTCTGTTCATGGCAGCTGAGGCAGGATTTTCCTGCCCATATGGAGGCAAATAGCATCTACATATGGAACATAGCATACAGGGAAAATTGTTGATGCAAGCCATAATTCGTGAGAAAATTTAACTCTTTTTAGTATTGATTTGTGAAGGCTGGAGGATGGGCACTTTCAGGAAAGAAACCAGAGTCAAGGAATGCATTTCTTGGTTTAGTTTATAAGAGCCCATATCTGGCCATTGTTTGCCACTCTGTCAGACTTTGCCTGACTCTGTGATTGGTATGTGCAGATGAAGACAGATGTCTGGGTCTTGTAAGTTTAGTGTTCTAAACAGCCTCCCCCCCCGATTTGTTGCATGACTTTCCACCCAAGAATTCGACTGTCTGCTAGTTTGAAAGATTATCCTGCAGCAGCCTGGTAGAGATGTGCCTTCATATTACCAGTAGCTCTATGCTTGTCTGGTACTAATATGTCTAAAGCAGAGCTTTCTAATTGACTGCCTTCAGGCTATTTGGTGATTGCAGACTATTCTGAGGATGCCTTGGTCACACCATACACCTGCTCACACAGATCTAAACACTGCACTATCTCCATTACAAGACAGCCACACAGCAGGGCCATTACTGCACCCCTGGCCTCTGAAGAGTTGGACAGCTACAGGTCAAGATGCTTATTGAAAGGAGCAGGATTCATTGTGCTAATGTTAATGGGTTTTGGATTATGCCATGTTTCAGATCAGAAGTTGTCTGTCATAACATGGTCCTGCAAGTCAGATGGCAAGGTTTCAACTTTTTTGTGTGTTTAAATTTCCTTAAATAACACAAAATATTTCACATATAACATTTGGAAAGAGTTCCTATAATAATCAATAGTTTGCAAGCCCTGCAACCACCTGCTATCATCATGATCACAAGGACAGGAGAAAAAGAATCAGATATGATGTGCATTGAAGTGTCTGGTTCAGTACAACTACAGCATGCTTTCAGTGTTTGAAGTTCAACACCAGTTACGGTGAACACTGTATTGAACATCAGTATTGAACTTCCAACTCTGCTCTGCCAAAACAGATGAGGAATGTAAGCAGGGGCACAAAGATGTTATGACATTGGAGAGGAGCAATGCAAGCAATGAGAGTCAATTAGAAGGATTCATTGTATTGCCACAGAGAAACTCCAGACAGTAGCTAGTGTGGAATGTTTGCATGTGTGACATGCAAGCATGGCCATGATAACTGTCAATGCTGCCTGGTTTTACAATGGACAAAAAGAGAGAACAAAAGCTGAATAAGCACCAGGAAGGTAGCATAGAGTGAATTGGTTTGTGGCTTCCTTCATATAGTAAAATTTCTGAAGGGAACGGGATGGAAACCTTAGGACTGGGACATTGCTGTCCTGAGAGCAGAAACACAGAGCCAATAAAACACTGAAAACCACATTGCAGTGGTAGGATGATGAGCTATATGGGGTGTGCTTTCTATTTCTCAAGCCCCTGAACTTTTCCCGTTCCTGACAGTGCACTACAGTATCTCAGGAGAGTGTTTCAATGGTTGAGCGAGACAGAATAACCTTCCAGAGCTCACTGCACCAGCAGTGCTGCAGAGCACAGTTTCATGGCTTAGTTTCCTTCCACCAGCACAGGGCATGTCATCCTTTTCCATCTCCATCCTCTCACGTTACTGCTCCTTCAGTGAGGTTGATTCAGCTGTTTTCATGCTAAACTAATTTTGTGAGGTTTTGGGGGGTTCCACCCACTCTTCATTTTTGTTTGTTTGTTTTCCTGACAATGATTTTTTCATTGGTCTGTAAAAATCAACAGGGTAGTATAGTGGTGTATGTAGAGGGGAGTGAAACGGAGGAGCAGAATATATTCATTTTGGCTTTGAGCAGACTAAGCATACAGATGGCAAGAGCTGCAGGCACCTACCAGATGAAACACTGGGTGGGGCTGAGATCCCCTGAGCTGTTCAGTACTGCAGAAGTAGTTTTGCCTTCAGCAGCTACCTCAGTAACAAAGAAAATCATTAAAATGAAAAAAAAAGGCATTTTAAGTACAGTCAGTTCATTAGTTTCAGAACATATCACTCCTATTCCATCAAAATTTGGCGTGGTGAGAAGGAGGCACAGCTGCTACACTACAAGTGAATCCCAGGAACGAGTCTGCTATTTACAGAATATCTACTCTAGAGAGTGACAGAAGTGAGTACAAGTGGGATAATTAACTGATCTATAAAGTGAATCAGTCAGGGACAGGGCATTTAATGCAGAATTCACATTACCTAGAGCATGCATTTGTACTATGAGAGACACGATCTGTTATGAAAGAGAACTACAGGGTTATGTGTTGTACGACCACAAGAAAAAGAGAATCCTGAGCTTACAGAAGGTGAATAAAAGCATGGATGGATAGAGGTAGTTGTGGGGAACAGGAGGAACAAAGACCTCTAGTCAGCTGGGCAGGCTGCAGTCCTGGCACACCTTGTACATTTCATCTTCTGTTTTGTTCTTTTCATAAGAAAAGTGGAGGGGGCTTTTTGGATGGCAGGCTGTTGCTTTTTGCTTGTTTGTTTTTCCCCCAATGTAAGGTTTGAGAATCTAAGTAATGGGCACAATAGGATCAGCAGAACATAACCACATCTCCCTCAATTAGGCCAGTCAGACATGCTCTCTAGCATTCAGTTTAAAGCTACAGAAACTGCTCTGTCTTTTCACACTTTCACACATAGCTGACCACTATCAGAGACAGGGTATTAGTCTAGAGACATCTCTGATCTTTTCCGTTATGGTCTTCTTTTGCTTCTTCGTCCTCAGAAATGCATAAAAGGATGCTACATCATTCCTTTCTCATACTGAGGATTTACTACAGCACCTTCTATAATAGATTCAATCTGCAACCTTTAAATTAGCCTGCAAAGAAAATTGTCTCTGCTGCTGTTATGCCTTTGCCTTGTCGTTACAATAGTCCCTAAAAGAAGTCTCAAGGCCTCTCCACGTCCAGCCTCCAACATAATTCCTCCATAAAGACCTTTGACCAGGCTGCAAAGTGAGTGGAAAAACAAATGAGCTGCTGGCATAAAAAAAAAGTCTTAGATTTGTAACTGGTTGTCATGAACTATTTTCCACTTGAAGGGAACTATTGACCACAGATACCTTCCGCACACCAGGATGGTGCTTACCAGATGGGAACACAGGTCCCGTCTGAGATAAAAGTTCTGTTGCTGTTTTGTCTGTGGCTGAGATTCTAAATTTGACTACCCCCTTCCTCATGTCACACATGTGAAAATAAATCAAATAAACATATAGAGAAAATTACTAGACCAGTTTTAAAATGTCTGCTGAATTACTGAAACTCAGGTCATTACCCTTCTTGCAGATGTAGTCTTTCACGTTTTGAAGTATTCCTCAGTCATTTCCGCTGCTCTATTGCGTTTGAATGCTTCCTTGTACTTGCTTCTAATCTTTTCATTATTGCAGCATAGGTACTGCTTGCTAGGATGAGAAGTGTACAGCCTGAAATCCCTCCCTGTTCCCCTGCTTCTCTCTTGTCCAGGCACTTTGTCCTTTCCCCTATATGTATACATAATGTGTTGATTTTGTGCATGACCCAGAGATTATCATAATCCTAATGTGACCTCCCAGTCATCCTGCTATGACTTACACAAAGTTGTTCTGTTCAGTGAAACCTCTGCTTTGTGAGCAATTATTTTCAACAAACCAAAAATCTAGTCTCTAATTAGCATTTTCCTTATGAAGTTACTGTTTCCTTTCTGCCCTTATTCAGGTGATTGCAAGGTGGTTGCTTAGATTTGTAAGGGTAAACTTTGCTTACTTTTGGAGTTCAATGGCTTTCCCCCCATTCTTTTCTTTCTTATTGATTCTGCTTGAATGCTAATTTCCTTTTCACACATGGAAAATGAACACTGGGTTCATTTCTTTTTGTTAACTGTTATTAGAAAAATACAGTTCACTGCAGTGTTCCTCCCTAGTTTAAAACAAATTATCATGCCTACCTCTGGAAGATTTTCCAGGTTGCTAGGGGTTTCTGTAATACACAACGTTTTAATAATTACTTTTTCTTTTGTTTTATATTTTTTTAAACAATACTCAACTTTAATTTTCATATTTGTTGTTTTTCCTTCATGTTGGAGGACAGACTGAAGGAGTTGGGGCTGTTCAGTCTGGAGAAGAGAAGGCTCGGAGGTGACCTCATTGTGGCCTTCCAGTATCTGAAGGGGGCCTACAAGAAGGCTGGGGAGGGACTTTTCAGGCTCTCAGGGAGTGATAGGACTAGGGGGAATGGGATGAAGCTGGAGGTGGGGAGATTCAAGCTGGATGTGAGGAGGAAGTTCTTCACCTTGAGGGTGGTGAGGCCCTGGAATGGGTTATCCAGGGAGGTGGTTGAGGCCCCATCCCTGGAGGTGTTTAAGCCCAGGCTGGATGAGGCTCTGTCCAGCCTGATCTAGGGTAGAGTGTCCCTGCCCATGGCAGGGGGGTTGGAACTAGATGATCCTTGTGGTCCCTTCCAACCCTAACTGAAACTATAAAACTATAATTTCCATCTATCTTTCTTCAAATGATCTTCTGTGCATACAGCTCTTTACTCTTTCTACAAAGCCAGCATGCTGCAGTGCTGCTGTAGGTGAGCTCCATAATGCTGAAGTCCCTGTTTAACTGTGAAACAGTTCTTTGATTTTTCCTGCCCCTACTTCTAAACGTTCATGTAAATATCACTTTCTTGTTTTCTAAAGCATGCTCTGCTGAACTGCAATAATGATGCTCTGGGAAGGGACAAAAGTGCTCATCAGCTGGTACCCTGGGGTCACGACCTTTGGTCATAACTGTGCGTTGTCTCCCTGAAACAATATTGGACTTCAAAATACTTCTTATGAGATTGCAGCTGCCTTTTCTCTAGTTATGATGAATTTTGCTTTCCTTTTCCAATATAAGTATTTTTTCTTGACAGGTTCCTCTTCTGTCAGTAAGAAGAGTGTTGAGGGGGAGTTATGACCCAGAGCACGTACTGAAAAAACAAAAGGACGAACATGGAGGTACTCTCCTTCGTTCTCTTTTCTGCCTTTGTGCCTACCTGCTACAACCACATACTTCAGAACTTCTTTTAGGGGCTTTGCTGCACACTGAACTTAGGATATTTTTCTATTGATCCAGGTGTTACATACTAGTTTATGGAGCCATTTCACAGAACGTTCGGGGCTGGAAGAGACCCCCAAAGATCATCTAGTCCAACCACCCCCTGCCAGAGCAGGATCACCTGTACCAGATCACACAGGAATGCATCCATATGGGTCTTGAATATCTCCAGAGAGGGAGACTCCACAACCCCCCTGGGCAGCCTGTTCCAGTGTTTCATCACCCTCACAATGGAAAAAAACCAAAATTCTCCTATTTCCATGGAACTTTCTATGCCTCAACTTCCACTCATTGCCCCTTGTCCTGGCATTAGGCACCACCGACCAGAGCCTGGCTTCAGCCTCTTGACGCATTTATAAGGTCACCTTTCAGTCTCCTCTTCTCCAAACTAGAGACCCAGATCTCTCAGTCTCTCCTTGTAGGGAAGGTGTTTTCATCCTGATATCTACATTGTTCAATGTATAGTGAAAATTATTTTAATAGATTTAGAAAGGTTATTTTCCTTCTTAAAATGTCTACCGAGTATCACTTACCCTTGCAGATATCACTCAGAAAGATAAATGGCTTCTTAAACTCCACTTGTGAGCCACCATCCAAGCTTTCAGGAGCGCACACAACCAATACTAGCATTCATAATAGATGAGAGATTGAATATAAACACCATGACTATGAAAAATATAAACACTATGAGTATTTGCTTTCTCTTCTAAATAAGGTTTCTGGCCACACACTTCCCCTCATACTTTAAGGCATCACTTACAGTCAGGCTCAATAGAGAGCACAGAAACAATGAGCAAAAGCATCAGAAGACAAAGATGTCAAGCACAAGCTAATCAAGTCATAGTGCCCCAAACAATGAAAATAAACAGAAAGCAACATTTTTATAGAAAAGGCAAAGTTCACGCTCCTTTGAAAGCCTGAGTATATAAAGATGTTTGAAAGCCAGTATGCATTAAAAAAAGGACTCCTATTGCACATTGCAATATGTGAAGAAAATATTTTCTCAGTCTATTTATTTTGTGTTAGGACATTTACTTCAAAATACTGGTGGAATTGGGCAAGAGCATTTTTAATCTCCCATAATTTTCATCCCTTCAGTTCATTGGCAACATCATGAAAGGCATGAAAGTCAAGGCATGTTTTTGGAGTCTCAGAGTACAGCCTGATGCCTTCATCACCCAGATAGTTTTCTGAATTCACATGAACCAGAACAGTGACATGATAAAAACTTCCACAACCCAGGAGTGATGTCAAAACAACACATTGTTGCTAAGCTCAGGTCTTAAAGAGACCTATCCTGTGAGCATTTTGAACAACTAGCAAAATAATCAATTAGTAAGTCTAATGGAAACCTTTATTAAAGGACTCAAATACCTTCACCTCAAACTTAGCAACAATTTTACCTGTTTAGTTTCTCAAGTGAACTGAAACCTTGCTTGTGTAGAGAAAATGGCTGCTGAATCTTTGCTTTTTCTTTGCTGAAATGCCATAACTGTGGAGGAATTTACCACAGCTGTCCAGTATTACAGTCCTTTTTCAACCTTATCTTCTGGAGTCTGAATAAACATAGTTCATATGAAATCCTTGATCATGTCTTCAAAATTTTGCCACCTTATTCCCTTTGTGTCTCACACCCTGATTTGCACACATACCCAACAGAAACGGTTACCTTCCAAGGGGATCACGCACGTTCCAGGCACAATACTTATGTTAGATCAACTGGAAAGAGCTTTTTAGCAGAAAAAGCTACCAACAGACAGAGTGGTCTCCACATACGAACTGAAAACAAACAAAACACCACCCAACAAGCATGCAGATGTGGCCTGATCTTGCACACATAGTGAATCCCTGTGCTGCTCTCACAGGGTCTGTCCCACACTGAAGACAATGGCTACAAACCTACAGATCCTGTACACAGCTGCAGCAGAAGTGAAGAGAGGTGGATCCATGTCCCACTCCTGTAATGAAACTCACACATAAGATGAGCACTGCTTGCATGAAAGAGATCTTCTCATGCTCCCTATAATGAGAAATGCTACCTGCATTTTAAAAACAGCAAAGAAAATCATGCCTCTCTTCCCCACCCAAAAGAAAAGAAAGAGACCTCTTCCACCCTTGGCTCCGATTTTTTGTCTCCTTGTCTTGACTTGGGCACAGGACCAGCACCCTGGGGTCCTCTTCTCTCAAGAGGAGTCTACTCAATTCAACTACATAAAAGCAGCATGCACACATGCTCAGAAAACTTATGACATAACATCTGCCAGTCATGACCTTGTGCAACCTTTCAACAGGTTTTGCTTATCATGCTTGGTTTTCTGTTCGTGTGATTTCTCACAGCACCCTTCCTGACACAAAGATTTCTGTTCAAGACTGCTCGTGAGCCATAACACAATATTGCTCAAACATGTCACACACAGGTCTTTATTTCTTTGCTCACAAACATCATTGAACTCCTGTGTTACAGCTAAGTGTTCTTTAGCACATTGTTGCTGGGATTTTTACTCTGTATGGACTGGTGCTTGGTGCAGGGTGATTCTGTTTCAGTTTGAAGTGTCCCACACCAATTGTGACCACAAGGCAGCTACATATTGGAACCATGGCACTCTCTCCTCTGTAATTCTTTAGTCCCTACTTCTAACAGAGCTACCATGCTATAATATAAATCAACATTAACTTCAGACTAGCTAAAAAGGTTTCTTGTGAATCCTTCAATCCATCCATGCAAGGTAACACCAGAAGAAAGCTGGGTACAAATATCTCCTGGTAGTTCAAATGCAAGGCAGCAATGAAAACTCTTTTGGGTTCATGGCAGAACAGTAAAGCTTCCTGATGGCATCTTGCACTGTCTTTCAGTTATCACTGATGCTTGTAAGGCTCTGAAAGTTTTCAGAGGAGATAGCTGGATTGGGAGCTGGACTCCTTGGGGAGTTGGTAATGAACTCTAATGCCTTTCTTCCTCTAAATTGCTTCTTCTGACTTTGTT
This sequence comes from Colaptes auratus, assembly GCA_015227895.2. NCBI lineage: Eukaryota > Metazoa > Chordata > Aves > Piciformes > Picidae > Colaptes > Colaptes auratus. The sequence continues at coordinate 29,413,583 of CM037631.1, forward strand.
AAAGTCTTATTATCATCTTGACAGTAGAGATAACAGGCCCACCTCCAGCCCACCATCATCCCTTGCCTCTGTTTCTGCACTGTCACGGGGACAGGTGACTCAGTGAAACTTCCCTGTCTTAGGCTCCTTTGCCTTGAGAACAGCTCTGGCTGCCAAAATAGCAGACACCTTCATCCCATTATTACACCTTACTGCTATGAAGCACCCACCGTTTGCAGCAGATGAGCTGTCTTGTGGACTTGGACTAGTTAGCTGCTCGCTACGGGGCGTGGTAACCTCCCCCTGCTGCTAGCTGTGTACCCATAGAGTTCAGTTACGGGAACAGCAGATGAGTGCAGAAATCACATGCAGGCTTTTAAAAGCAGAATACTTGTGCTAGCATTCAGAATTGGTTAAAAACATGGATTTGCAGTTGACAAACTCCCCATTGCAGAACAATCCCCACTCCCTGCTCATGCCAATTTCTTTGTTCCTTCCTCATAAACAAATGCATCCCAAGATAACAGCCTAATTTAACTATCTCTTCAGGCAGCCAGCAACCCCCCCCGAGAATGGCTTATTTCCCCAAGGAGTCAGTTCAGCAACGATGTGATTTGCCACATTTCTGTATGCAATCACTCTGCTGGCTTCTTGGGGTCGATAACACTTAACAACCTGATCTGAGGTGAGCAAAGGAGTGAATCATCCCTTCTGCAGGGGGAAGGAGCGGCACCATGCTCCCAGTAACGCTGAAGGCCAGGAAGACAGCAGGAGGGCAGGCACCTCTACACCCTCTGTCCCACTGCCACAGCTGAAAAGATTAATGCTTTCATTATGCAGTTACTGTTCAGAAAATTGACTTGATTATGACATTGTCTTGAAAGGAGAGTGTGGCCCACCGGTGTTAAACCATATAAAGGAAAGCTCTGAGAGTTTTGAAAAAGGACAAGAAAATTCAGAGGAGAAATGAAGTCCTGGTTGTTGATGAGACAAATCTGACTCCTCTCAGGAAGTGAATCGAACCACACGTCCCCCCCCAAAATAATTCTTGCATTTGTGAGAGGCTCAGAAGAATGAAATAAGCATTGGCTGTGGCAGCCAAATGAGATGCAGCAGTGGCTACCCTACAGAGCAACCACAGAAGAGAGGGTGAACAGGACGAGAAGCAGGGAATGCAGTCATTAAAACTGCCAGAAAACCCGATTTGAATCCTTATTCATTTTGTGCATTCTTCTCCTTACAGACATCATTATTTCTTGTGTTCTCAACGCTGTAAAAGGCAGCTCAGGGTTTCTGTGTTGAAGTGAGACTGATGGCCCCCAGCAGAAGAAAACCCATGCTGGAAAAACAATGACTAATGATGCTTGTGAGACATGTTGTGTCAACACACCTGACAGATGCCAATCTGTAGGACTCCAGCTGAGCCTCAGCTACAAATTCAAGACTTGAACAATTCTGGAGGAGGGCTGAAGACAATAACATCTTCTCACAGATACCAGTTTGGGCTGTTCGCACCTGCTAAGCTCATAGGGGTAGATCTGCCCCCAGGAACGTGCCATGTGGGTCACACTATTTGAACACAAGGCATATGCTCAATTTCTGTGCAACTTCAACTAAAGTAACCTTTGTCATAAAACAATACTTATTTTAACAATTGTTAATTTTTCAGTGTATAATGGGTGCAACAACCTGTGGCTCTTCAAAGCCAGTCCGTGCTGCATGCCACTCTGGCTTTGTTCATCCTTCCTTCGTCACTGGCAGCACAGCCCGATGGTAGGCTCGAATACTGTAGGGGCTGTGAATGGCTCTACAGCAGTTTTTTTAACCAATATTGAGCCAAACTGTGGTTGAACAAGCAAACCAGCATTGAAGTTGTGCTGTTAAACAGCTACAGCAGTATGTAGAAAAAAAGCACTTTGCAAACTTGGTCAGTGTTGGAGAGGCATCATATAAAGAAAAGGAGCAACTTCCACATGGAGAAGGCTTTGAGAATCAGCTAAAGCATTCAGCTTGCATTTGCTTTCAGTAAACCTTTAAAGTGGCATGTTCAGAAACAAAACTGAAAAAGCCAGTCATGCTGGGGCCACAGACCTTGGGCACAAACACAGGAGAGCTGGAACAGATACTTCAGCGGGTCCGTCCTTTTGCACTGTTGCAAATGACTGGCTCTCAAATTGATGTGTTCAGAAGAACTTCAGCTTTGTACAGCATTAGGAAGCCCTTTGGAAACAGATGTGGTCTGTTGGGATACATCTTAACAGAAGAATCAATAGATCAAGCAAGGGAAAGAAGTTATAAGACAGCTGGTGAATCATAAGCAAGGAAAATGAAAAGAAGTTGAAGCAGAGATTTTTGAGTAAGAAACAGCACTGCAGAAGAGAGGTGAGGTAAGTCTGTGGGTGAGTGGGGTCCGAGGCACAGAGATTACATCCACGAGACCCTGAGACTCTGAAATTAGGTTTGCAGAGATAACATGGATATAAACTAAAATGTCTTGGTTAGAAGAGCTCTCCACAAGCACTCAGTGCAATGCACCCTGTCTCAGTGGATTGCACAGAGCAGGAACTGCTGAGCTCTGCTCCATCAGACAGGTGGGGCTTGGTCTCTTCTCTCAGGCATCCAGCACCAGAACAAGAGGACACAGTCTCAAGCTGCACCAGGGGAAGTTTAGGCTCAAGGAGAGGAGAAAGTTTTTCCCAGAAAGAGTAATTGGCCTTTGGAATGCGCTGCCCAGGGAGGTGGTGGAGTCACCATCCCCAGACCCTAATCAAAAAAGGATTGGATGTGGCATTTGAAGCCATGGTTTAGTCAGGTGTTGGGTGATAAGTTGGACTTGATATGTGAGGTCCTTTCCAACCTGGTTGATTCTATGATTCTATCCATACTACAATTGCATATACTGCCAGGGTGGAGAGGTTTGCAGAGTCAGAAACACACTCCCCACCTTAAGAAATAAATGAATTTTGGAGGCAAAACTCTTTCAAATAGATTCTGAAACCTTCTTTTCCATTCTCAGGCTTGATCTTGAAACTGTTGAAACCACTTAAACTGAGCAGTCTGCAGGAAGAGATTGTTCTGAGTGTAGAGAGATAGTATGGGACTAAGGGAGTTGGGAGCTGTAAACTCTGACTCACACATTTAAAAGCAAATTTCCTAATTTCCAGTTGCCATATACAGGTTTCAGGAAGCCACTTCCATGCAACTGACATTTTCTACTACACTGAAAAGTCATCAACAAGTTTCTACTTTGTTAGAAGTAATAACAAAAAGGCAAAACAGAACTCTTAGAGGACTGTAGGGAAAACAAATAAATTAAGAGTAATGGAGAATTTGAATTAGTTAGCCATAAGGATAGAGATAATAAGCAGAGGCAATGCATCAAGGAAGAGATCTGAAAACATAACACAAGATTGCTTATTTACACAGAACATTGTAAAGGATCCCTACACAGATCTTGCTTAGACAGTAATACAGAATGAGGTCATGATTTGAAATCAAGCAGTAAGATTATACTTGAATAAAGCATCTCCCATGAAAGTTTTGGTCAGGTATTCACCAATAGGTTTGAATGACTGAAATGAGTCCCAGCATAATGAGAATAAAACAGAATATCTTGAAAGTAGTGATAAGAAGTGTAAAATGGAACCTGAACAGAATTACGATAAACAAGATGAAGCAATACAGAAGAAGCAAATGAATTCAGTGTCGAACCAAAGCTTTGAATAGCCAGGCTGCAGTTACACCTGAGCCATGCTTCTCAAGACCACTGCAGTTCTCTAATGTGCCTCCTGTCTGGGCTGTGCTCAGAACTGGAGCAAAGGTGTTTCAGAGCAGTGCTGTTAAGGTCTCGGCATTTCTGCCATATTTTCGGTTGGGTTTTGATTTTGTTGGCGTATCACAGTATCACCAAGGTTGGAAGAGACCTCAAAGACCATCGAGTCCAACCTGTCACCACAGACCCCATGACTAGACCATGGCACCAAGTGCCACATCCAATCCCCTCTGGAACACCTCCAGGGACAGTGACTCCACCACCTCCCTGGGCAGCACATTCCAATGCAAATGACTCTCTCCGTGAAGAACTTTCTCCTCACCTCCAGCCTAAACTTCCCCTGGCACAGCCTGAGACTGCGGGTGTGGGGCTCAGACTCCACCCTCAATTACACAGAGGAGAATCAAGCCTAATTTGAAAATACCGACTGAAGAGCAGCTTTATGGCAAGGCTGAGCAGAGAAAAGCTGCAGTATTTATAAAAGGTCCATTAATAAACTCTGATGATTTATTCCTGAGAGCAAATTCCTCCAGGTTTAAATAAAACACAGGCTTAAGCCAATGCAGCAAGCACTATCCTGAAGACATACTATAAATCCATTCTTTTACAAATAAAAAAAAAATCAGGGCACAATATAGAAAGGAAGGAAATGAAAGCTAGGCAGGGAAGAGAAAGAAAATACAATACAATACACCAGGTTGGAAGAGACCTTCAAGATCATCGTGTCCAACCCATCAACCAATCCAGCCCACCTAAACAACTAACCCATGGCACCAAGCACCCCATCAAGTCTCCTCCTGAACACCTCCAATGAAGGTGACTCCACCACCTCCCTGGGCAGCCCATTCCAATGGGCAATCACTCTCTCTGTAGAGAACTTCTTCCTAACCTCCAGCCTAAACCTGCCCTGGCGCAGCCTGAGACTGTGTCCTCTTGTTCTTGTGCTGGCTGCCTGGGAGAAGAGACCAACCTCTGCCTGGCTACAACCTCCCTTCAGGTAGTTGTAGAGGGCAATAAGGTCACCCCTGAGTCTCCTCCTCTCCAGGCTAAGCAACCCCAGCTCCCTCAGCCTCTCCTCATAGGGCTGTCTTCCAAACCCCTCCCCAACTTCGTTGCCCTTCTCTGGACACGCTCCAGCAAGACAACATCCTGCATATGGAAACAAAGTCCTTATAACACACAATATTGATCTCCTCTTGATAAGCAGCAAGACACTTCTTTTCAAAGTAATCTGAAAGCTAATGCTGAAAGTCAAAAAAGGAAATCTGAGTTTCTATGTAGAATGTCAGTGCAAGGATGTTCTGACATTTTAAATGTTTTATAAAACTATGAAACCAAAGCTGCTAGAAATCTTCACTTCCAAGCAAACAAACATCCGCTGTAGCAGCCACAGCCCAAGCAAGGGTTTGTAAAAGCATGAGGAACAGACAGTGAATTAATGAGCTTCTGGTCAATAAGTAAAGTTATTATTTCATACTCTCTGCTTCCTTTGGTTAAAAGGAATCACACTGGGAAAATTAATTGGATTTTGTAAAGCACCATGGTTTGAATAAGATCAAAGTGTTCTTTAGAACAAAAGTTATTTTTTAGGCTGTGATTTTGTGATTGCTCCTTAAATGTGAAGCACACCAAGAAGCAATTGTTTCAAAAGAAGGAGAGCTCAGTGATTGAACAGAAACTTGAAGACAGCAAAACCAAATCCATGGCAGAGTGGGACATAGAGAAAACAGAGGCCATAAGAAATGGATGCGAGACAAAAATAGCCACAGAAGGCAAAATTTTCCTCAAGCATATTTTTGTTGTTGTTTCCTTTGGGGTTGTTTTTGTTTGTGGTATTTTTTCCTATATTGATTTGAATTGCAAGTTCAGAATGCTGTTTTGTTTTTAGGAGAAGATTCTAGCAAATCGTACAAACTCAACAAAAGGGCCCAGCTGGCAACACAAAGGTGGGTAATTCCAGCCCATAGCTGTAGGAGAGGGCCCTATGGCTACATGGATCCTCTGCATATGACCAGGACTGTTCTCTGGATTCACACTCATAGGATAAATAGTGCTTAAAGTGCTGAATGGCAATGCTGTGTGGGTTGAGCTCATCCAGCACCATGGCCATCATTTGTTTGCAGTGGTATCTCTTCGCCCAAGCTTTATCAGGAAGCAGTTTAAAGTTTGATATATCCTACATACCTCATTAGCACAGATGTAGTTAGGACTATACTCATACACAACTACATCTAGACAGTCTTACTGTCAGAAAGTGTTTGAAATTTGCCTGGATATGATGAAAACTGCCACTGTCTGGTTTTATTGCTTAGGGTATATTGTCATCTGACTTTTTATTAGAGGCCTTAGACTCAAATTTATAATTGTGGCTTACTGTAACACAACAACAAAGTGCTTTGCTTGCCACAACTGCATTGAAGCAATCACAGCCTTATGGCAACCAAGCACTGGTGCTCCTCTGCCCGTGGTCATGTAGAGCTCTACCCCACAATGAGCTGAGAGATTGTAGGTATGTGGGTTCATAGCCTGAGCACCTAAATTCAGGACTTAAACTCATGGCTGCTGCTCTCTAGGAAATCCCTCTGGCCATCAGCAGTCAAAGCTCTACTTAATAAATATAGATCTGGATAAGAATCTAGAAGCAGCCATTGACATAGTACCACAGTATCAGTCAGGGTTGGAAGGGACCACAAGGGTCATCTAGTTCCAACCCCCCTGCCATGGGCAGGGACACCCCACACTAGATCAGGCTGGCCAGAGCCTCATCCAGCCTGGTCATAATTAAGCACTGATCAGTAGCTAACAAAAGCCACTCCATTTATACTGTTTTCCCTAGCAGACAGATTAATTAAACTCCAAGAAGACTTTTCTGAATACAGTAAAAAGGATCCTCATTTAGTACTAATTATGTTGATTGACAAAATTACATACATGCTTGTCTTTGTCTCTATTTTGTTGTGATTAATGCTGCTACCAAAATAGCTTGCTTCTGCTTTGATCATGTGTGTTGGTTGGAAAGTTCACACAAGCACACAGATATTGTGCATGCACTCACAGAAACACAGGAAGCTCTGCGAGAGGAAAAAGATCACAGCTGTCAATTCCACTCACTGCTTCAAAAATTCCTTGCAAAAAAAGGAGAGAAAGATTTATTTTTAAAGGTAGCTAACAAATTCCTTTCAGTCCCTCTCTAAAGCTTACTGTGAGGTAAAAATACTGTAATTAGCATCATATCATATGACTACACAGCTCCTGCTCCACCACCACCATTTCTGCACCCATCCCAGAGCCAGGGGCAAGACCCTCACCAGCCAAGATACAACCCAGAGGAGCTCAGCCCCAGTGAGGAGCCCCAGCCAGCACCTGTGGATGGTATTGGAGGAGTCATCAATCCTGTTCCTAACAACCGGGGGGCCAGCAGGCCCCCCGGCCTTTGTTGTCACCACCACCATCACCCAGTGTGCAGCAGGGGCACTCACCAGAGATGAGAGGAGGATCCTCAGCCCAGATGGGCTCAGCTAGGGGCTTCAGCCTTTCCTGGGGGGATTAAAAAGGGGAGTGGGTGGGGAGGGCCAAGTGGTCACACCTGGGGTGGGAGGAGACTCCAACAGAGCCCAGGTGCTCTGGGTTTGAGGGGGAAAATGGGGTGGGTGAGGTGTCAGGTAATGATGGGACTGGGTGGGGATGAAAAAAAATTAGAAATGGGTAGATTCAGATTGGGTGTTGGGAAGAGCCTCTTCCCCATGAGGGTGGTGAGACACTGGCACAGGTTGCCCAGGGAGGTGGTGGAAGCCTCATCCCTGGGAGATTTTAATGCCAGTCTGCATGTGGCTCTGGGCAACTGATCGAGTGTGAGGTGTCCCTGCCAATGGCAGGGGTGTTGGAACTGGATGATCCTTGAGGTCCCCTCCAACGATCTATGATTCTAAAACAATTTTGCAGTTCAGGCTGGATGTTAGGAAGAAATTCTTCACAGAAAGAGAGACTGGCCATTGGAATGTGCTGCCCAGGGAGGTGGTGGAGTCACCATCCCTGGAAGTGTTTAAAATAAAACTGGATGGGGCACTGGGTGCCATGGTTTGGTTGATTAGATGGTGGTGGGTGATAGGTTGGACTGGATGATCTTGAAGGTCTTTCCCAACCTGGCTGATTCTGTGATTCTCTGTTTGTGAGGTTCACAAGGCCATACTCCTGCATGGGTTGTGATACAGTGGTTGCACTTCTGCAGAACACAAAAGCACACCAATTCAATCCGACCAGTAGCACCTACCATAATGCTGTGAAATCAAACTACCTAATGACAAAGTAACAAACTGTTTTTAATAAGAGATTCTTCACAAGCCCCAGAGGATTCCATGTTTACCATGCAGATCTGCAACCATTTTTCAGAGATGGTTGTTTATTCTTTTTCCTTAGCTTATCCTCCAGCACCAAGTGAGATGCATGCTGGAGATGAGACATGCAGCAGGTTTTTGGTTTGTTGTTGTGGTTTTTCTGTTGTTCCCCCCCCCACTAACCAATAAAATAATTAAATCACAATCACCAAATTTGACTGGTTCATAGAAACTGCTTCAGAAATCTGAGCAATATTAAGGAAACTTGTACTTTGGCTGACAGATATGCCCATCAGTAGGGATGAAGTTACACAATCATCTCACAGCACCTTGGGTTGGATTGCATCTTTTCAGCAGCATTTTTCAGCTGTCACAACAACCTGCAGAGAAGGTTTACCTTTTGCTAAGCTTCTAAACCAATTTCTCTGGAGTCACGACATTTTTTATCCATCTCTTCTGAGTTTCCTGTCAGTTAAATTTCTTGGCTAGTCAGAGCAAAATTTGAAAGGAAGATTACAAAAGGTTGCCATCTGAAAGACACTCAAGATGAAAATCTTTATACTTTGGAAACAGCAAAACCAAGAAGATCGTAAAGGAACATTTGCCTGCTAATGAAAGTGAAGGATTCAGAATGAACTAATTTGTTTAATGGTTTTCAAACAAACCCTAATTTTTTAACTTTATATTTTTCTTTGACCTGTATCCATGAGCACCTACATTTTTGATTTATTTGCCTTTCATTATTATGCTACAGTTAAAAGTTACATTAAAATTATTTAGACAGATTAATTGAAATATCATGCAAATAATATAAAAAGCAAATTTCTACATAGCTTTTACATGCAGAATATCATATAGGGGAAGTAATAGTTTTGTGAATTGGCTCCTGTTGATTTCTAGTGCTGTAGGTTTAATACAATAAGCAAAAATACCAGTTTTGAACTTTATATCGATTATTGTGCATTAAAAATACACAGCCTGGAGAGAAAGCAGTGTGAGTGTATTTGATAGGCTACAAATTATTTTCTGTTATTTACTATTTATTTCACTTATTAAGAGCCTAAATAATCTCATTTTATGTATTAGAATTGTTTATTTATTGATTACAATTCTATACTGATGTTTTAAAGGAGCTTCCTGTAAGCAAAAGCATGACAAGCCATCAGTCACAGCAGCGCCGTTAAGAGATCCACGCAGTCTGATGGTCTATCTCCAAACTGCAGCTTGCTGAAGGGATCTGTGTGTCAGCTCTCTACAACGATGGAGATGTAAGGCTGGAGTTAACGCCAGCAGTGGCAGTGGGATGGAGTTGTATCAGGTTAATGCAGCTCATGTTCACATTTGTTGATTCATTTTAAATTTGTTCTCTTCGCTGTTGTGAAATTCGGATGAGATCTGACTGCAAAATGTTTGTGTGCTGCAATGAAAACCTTTACAAGTTTGATTTGTAAGAGGCAATGTTTTCACAGCATGAAAAGAAATTGCATCAACGAGTTTATAGGGAAAAGCCAGTAAAAAGCAGGCAGAGCAGGCAGGGCCTGTGAACTGGAAGAGGTCTGCGCGGGTGTGGGCGTGTGCCCGCGCGTCTCACAGGCAGTCATGTAAACCTTCCCCTGTGCCCACGGGCTCCGTGAGCGACTCACTGCCTTGGAGCGGTTTACCTGGCAATATTTTCACACGAAATGTGACACTTCCACCCTGTCACATATCGTCACTTTTGATGCTGTATGACACTCCTGCAGCCTTGAAATCCTCTGCCGCCTTACGGCCTCACAACAGCGATTGCATACCTCCAGACCATTGGACACGAACAGCACCAGTGTGCGGGTGTCAGAATGAGTCCCTCTCTGAACCTCTCTCTCTGGTACACCACACCTCTACCCAGACACTAATAATTAGAATTAGGCAGTCCTCTGAATACTTGGTGCAGTACCTGGAAGACCTCTACTGGCTTGTGACAATTAGGTGTCTGACACTGACCTGCTACACATTCAGCCAGGTCTGTTATGCTGTCTTTCAGGGATTCTCTAACACTCTGGAGGAACAGCCTGGGAATATCTGTACACTACTTTTCCGTTCTTCAAATCCTAATCCTCTAATTGCGCTGCTTGCACCGATGCACTGAGGTCCCAGCCTGCCATGTGGGCCAGTATTACTGCTTCCTTTGCATGCTTGGCTGTCTTTACCTATTTAGTGCTACTGTTAGCTGTCAAAGGCATTTTTTATACTGTGTGTTCTTGTAATGCCTTGCTGTGGTCTGTAAGTGGGCCTTCTAGGGACCACAGCCATACAGATACTACGTTCTGTAATTTCTACATTCTGTAATACTACCTTCAATACAATATTGCCCCACAACTGAGGGCTAGAGAAGCCCAGCAACCTTTATCACAGACATTTAGAAGTAAATCTCCCCAGTCGGTAAGAATACAAAGAATACTCTACAAATTTATCTCACTATTTAATATCTAATCATGTTTTTTACACAAAGAGGCAATTGAGGACTACTTGAATAGCATGATATAATAATTCCCAGACAAAAACTGCATTAAGATAAAGTTACAGTTGAATGTACACATCAATAATTTAAGGTAAAACACATTACAGGGATATATATTTAGCCTCAAGCAAGATTTACAAACCTATGAGTTTTACAGATCTGGTTAGAGAGAAAAGAAAACCAAGGGCGTCTAAGAATTGGAAATGTGAAAACAGCTGCCTCAGAACAGTGCAACACGATGGAAACTACCTAAAAGGAGGCAGCAAGCCTTTGGTGTCAGACCTATTGAAAACATTGCTTCCATTTTCTAAAGAGGAAAACTCCTTGTGGGATTCTTTGCAGGAAAATATGTGGCAACCTCTATTGAAGAAGGCACTCAAAAAAATCTGACTTCAAGGGCTGAATAATTTAAGAGACTTATTAATAAAACTTTTATAAATACATTTACTTATGGATTCTCAAAAATATTTATAAAGGCATTTATGTCACTTTGAATAATACATTGCAGGTTTGATACACAAACAAAGTGAAATCTCAGCTTTTGGCATGAAAAGTCACCTCACTGTAGAACCACATGCTGAGGTTACAGACTTTGCTCACTTCTGCCTGGCAAACATGTGGACTGTACTGCTGTGTGAGCTAAGAGACTTAGGGCCCCAAGTCATCCTAAGCAGACAGACTCAGGTCTCCTGTAGCATCCTGAAGCCAGAGAGGGATTTTTGAAAATTGCACACCATTAACTTAAGAGGTGAACATAATTAATTATGCTTTCATTGTGTTTAAATAATGAATTATTCTTATACTAAATACAGGATTCCTGTCCCCAAAGTACATTGCTAACCATAGTGCTCACAACCATTACTCATGCCCAAACACAAAATCGGCTCGCTGACGGCCATGCATGCTAAAGCTTGAACAATAGCTCAGTTCCCCAGCAGCTCTCAAAGTGCTTTACAAATGAAAATGGACTGATATGACAATTTTTGGACATGCACAGCTTTCACTGAAGTCACAAAATATATCTCTGGATTAAGCCACAGTCAAAGAGCCTGTTTTTGCACGTTACTCACTAAAACTCCCCCTGGCTTCAAGGCCCAGAGAACTCAGCAGGGGTGCTTTGGTGAATGGGAAGTGCTGAACAGGGCTCAGGAAATTTCACAATGTTCTTATTATCATGCTCCATTACCCCTTGCTACATCACACCTCATTTTTACAAACACCACTATTTAAAGGACCAGAGTGATCTGCAATACCATAACAGTAGAAAAACCTAGAGAAAAAAGAAAAAAAAACACACCTAAAAACCCAAAACAAGTTAAAAAACTTGAGAAGCAAAGCAAATGTAAGTGGCAGAGTTAAGAAGAACCCACGATGCCTGGTTGTCAAACTTATGCTTTAACTGCGAGATCTGGAAGCCCTCTTCTGCTGGCATTGCCACAACAGACCATGAACTGAGAGTGAAAATCTGTGGGGAAACAAGGAAAATATGAGAAAGCACCTCTTTGGCCTTGGAAAAACCCCTCACAGAACTCTTCTCTCTGCTAACCACATTGCAAGCCTGGGGACCACAAAATCAGTTCAAGACTCCTTTGAAGTATGGGAAAAAGGTGATCTTTCCTGCAGCAGGGATGAAAGGCTAGGCCAGTTCTACAGTGAAAAGGAGGGGGACAGAAAGAAGGGGCAGAGCTGCAATGGGGAGGAAAGGAAGAGCCTCAGAGTCAGGCTTGTGGCTCCAACCAATGGCATGAGAGACGCTGATCCCTCCTGCAAAGCTGGAGGCAGCTGTCTGCCTGGGGTTCCAAGGCTCTGGCACAGAAGACACAGGCAGAGGGGTTTTGCAACCCTTTCCTTCTACAGCTTTAGCCCACTGCCTGCTCTTTCTATGCTTTAACTCCATCTTGTTTACTTGGCTCATTGTAAAATCTGTTATTCATGTTAGTGTTTCACTAGGGCTAACATTACAAATGGCTATGCTATTATTTTCCCTGGAAATAAGAACAGCTTGAACATTGCATTTTTCCTATGCAGAATGTGAAGTCTAGGCTATTAAACAACCTAAACCCAATTTTCTTTCTGAATAAATTTACCTTCTTTTTATTTTTTAACGCCATCCATCACTTCACTTGGTGCTAGTCATTAATTATTTGAGGTTTTATAGCTTCCTTTGACCTCATAGTTGGTTTTCCAGACATGATATTTTTAATTTCACAGGCAGAATTTTAGTACGTTGCCAACTCCAGCTATAAATCACTTGATGTGTTAGAAAGCAGATTGCTCAGGAGTTTCCATTTTATTTAGAGTACTGGTGCAAGCAATTTAAATGTCTGAGTTCTGAAACTTAGAAACAATGCAGAGAGCTCTAGTATAGCATGCAGTGTCAGCTCAACCAGCAATAAACAGGCATTGTTTCCACCGGCGTGAGAATTCATGGTTTTAATAAAAGAGCACTAAGAAAACTCTATGAGCCAGTTGCACCTCAATGGCTGCTGTTAAGGGTTCAGTATCAAATGCTCATCTCATCTCACTGTTTTCCAAGTCTGGAAATGCTGAAGGAGACAACACACCCTCCCTTGGATGTGGCAAGAAGGGCTGAGAAACATAGTGCACTATTTTTCAGACACTCTTGGATAAGGCAGAAATATATTGAGAGATTTCAAAGGTAAAATCTCTCCTGAGTGGATGACTAGAGATTCCTGGCAGACTACCACATGGAGCCTGACAAAGTGGCAATGCAATATTCTTTACTTTCTTCACAGAAATCAAAATTCTGTTTAAGAGTCAGATCACCTGCACCAGTGGTAAAGACTGACTTTTGATCAGTTGCTTTCCTGTAGGACCCATCTTAACAGACAGCACAGTATCACTTCTGGACTTTTATTCACACAGAAGAGAAATATCAACCAGTCTCTTACTGCCTTTGGACTGAGATTTGGACGGCTTTCCTGTGCCTAGCCTTTGCTATGAGGTGTCTTGGCATCCTCAAAGGATCATATCAAACATAGCATTTGGCACACTGGTCGGCATGCTGGCTTTAAGCCGTCAGAATCTGGGCTCCCAGCACAACACCCTGGTACAGTGGGGGTTATACAGCGTTCAGGGCAGAAAGGCACCACCAGCAGTTTTTACTCTGAGAAGGACTCACTGACATCAACAAAGTCACTCCTTTCATTTCCTCTTGTTTACATGAAAGTGAGTATGTATACATAGAAATAATCATTTGGTTATTTCATTTTTATTTGATTTTTTTCAAGCTTTGTGGCCAAGCTTAACACTTGTAATATTGTTTACCTTCTCAGCACCCACAGATTTCCCCACACCTCTCAAAGAAATCTATGGACTGTTTTTGAAACATAAAAGAAAGATCCTCGACAGCAGCATGCCTGGAAATTAAATGAAACTTGAACAGAAACTCAGCTTGCTTCACCCCTTTTCCAGCTTACTGCAGTGGATGCCTCTCCCCTTAACCATACTGTATACACCGTAAGATACCACAGAAGGCACTTGCAAAGGGGAATAATCTGGACTTCTGGGGAATTCCTGAGGGTTTCCACGGAAACCAGCTGGATTTCTGAGAAGGTCCAGGTAATGAAACTCCAGAGGTTTCCACCAAGCGATGATGCAAACACGAAAAGAGACAACCACACTTCTACTGGTATGGAAAACAGCTGGGAGGCGAAGCCCGGGCTCCAGCCAGGCCTGCCCGTGTCCTCACATCGGTCTGCAGTTCCCTTAGCTCAGAATCAATGATGCTGTATTTCCAGTACTTTAAATTAATTTGATATACTCACTTATGAGTAACTGATAAGTGATGCAATTTTATCTCTTTTAATGGAATTACAGTTTGTAAAAAGAATTTATTACTTTTGTATAGAGAATGCACAAACAACACTGAATAATGCAGTGGCTGTGCTCGGGATACTCAGCATTTTCTTTGACAGCAGTTATTTCCATTCAGCAGCAGAGACTTCTCTATCTGCATTATTTTATGGCAATGGTAAGTATGTAAAGTTTGTGAGTAATTACATTAACTTAGGACTTCTTTATTCCAACGCAGGCTGTCTCCTAACTTTGAAACTCACAGTTCTATACAATAATTATCACTTACACTGCCCTCCTTGTTTTGCAGATACAGTTATTGGTTGATACATAATACACTTTTCTGGTTCTTAAAGGTGGCTGCATTGGTTAACATAATAATCAGAAGAGTTATGCAGAGTTAAGGGGAGAGTCAGCACTGTCTGACTGTCAGAACTCCAATGCTCTCTTTCCCAACACAATCATCTGTTTGTTTCGCTTTGCTTTTGAATTTAGTAACCACAGGCTGCATAATTTTACACTGGTGCTGTATTCAGCCCAAGAATACCAAGAAGTCGAACTCTTTTCTGGTAGTAAATACTGAGATAGGCTTACAGATGGGAAAGATTACTAGCAACCCATATTAAAGAGGATACTTACCTTGCACCGAGGCTTCTTCATTTATAAAGGGGCTGAATTTCTGAGACAGATACAAATGTCAGAGAATCCAGCAGAGATGCAGGACATAGAGTTGCAGGAAAAAATAATGTAGCTACATCATTCTTGGGATGTAAGCAAGACTATCTCTATGACTATCTCCAAGCCATGTAGGCAGATCACCCTTATTTAGACTTAGGTTTGATGATTTGCATCAGAGGCTGCCCAAATGATTTAGGTGATGGGGATGTCCAAACAAGATGCCACACAAACACAGGGATAACTACGTGCATCACGGTGAAGGTTTAGGAGAGCACTATTGAAAAGTATGGGCAGATGCACAATGCCCCTTACAAACACCACAGGACAGAAAGGCTCAGTTGTACAACATTCAGCACTCACTTTGCAAATGGAATCACAGAGAAATCAGAGCATTAGTTTCTTGCAGCTCTCTCCTCTCTTCCCCTTTCACACCTGGTCCCCCTTGCCACATGCCTATCTCTGCAGTAAGGGGATAGCCAGCAAAATCCCCACTGAGGACTGCTTCCTAGAACCATTTTCATATAATTTTATTTGTGTTGGTACCAAAGCAAACTAAGAAAATCAGTTCTTGGCAATCGGACTGTCACCCCCTCTGCATGCTTCCACACGTGCTGTCCACATCAGGCACAAGAGGGGAGGAAGACTCAGGCATAACAGCACAAAAGCACAAGGACTCTGTGATGTGTATAAGTGCTATATACAAACACACAGGAACTTGTTATGTGCCACAACCACACAGACTTGCAAAGAAAGATTTTAGCAACGTTTGTAAAGTCCTGTTGGGGACGGACTCCACTATTCACACAGCAAGACCTGCCCTGATCTATGCTGCGTAGCTTTTCACTGCATGAAGCTATCCTTAAGTGCTGAGTGGCAAGATCTGCAAAAGCAGCAGATGATTTCAGCATTAGTTTGGGGGGTTCTGTGTAAACAAATGGAAAGATCCAGATTTACTGAGGGGAGAAAAAATACTCAAGCAAATAAACAAAAAAGGCAATAAAAAACTACTGGTAAGTTCCTCAACACCCGTCTCTTGTCTAGAAGGCAGATGGATTAAGCTGAAGCTCAAGTAACCTGGCTCCTAACATGTTGGTCACACATTTATTTGTGGCTTTAGGCACCAAACAGCACTGAAGCAACAATTAAAAGTGTGGTTCAAAGTTTGTAAAATCTGAATTATCTGCATGAGCTACTCTGTGCAAACCATCTATCAGCAAATATGCTGCAAGTTAAGCACCAAAATTAGTAACTATTAATTGGATTAACATCACGTGTTGCAAACTGCAAAGGGAATCAGAAAGTCACTAGGAAGTATTTCCAGATGTCTAATGACAAACTTCCCAGAACAGGTGACTAATGCCAGACTTCTAAGTCCATGTTTAAGGCACAAAATATGACTAAACTGAATTTTAAGCGATGTAATCATTCACATCAGTCAGTACTGCAACAGATCAGGATATTTTCTATCTTGGAGTTTGACTTTGAATACCAGGCTTACAAAATATTAGATATAATTTATTTGAAACCATCTTCAACTCTGAAACCAGGAGAAAAAAACTATGTTTCCTGGATACTAGAGCTCCTAAAAGAAGATGGATTCTCAGGGTAAGATACATAGCAATTTTTACTTTCTTGCTAAATGATGTTACAGCATTAAATGGTTCACTTTGAACTATGGTTAATATCTAATTAAAAATTACCATGCCATTTAGTTTGGCTTTCACTTAAGTGGGGAGATTCAGGCTGGACGTGAGGAGGAAGTTCTTCACCATGAGAGTGGTGAAGCCCTGGAATGGGTTGTCCAGGGAGGTGGTTGGGGCCCTGTCCCTGGAGGTGTTTAAGCCCAGGCTGGATGAGACTCTGGCCAGCCTGATCTAGTGTGGGGTGTCCCTGCCCATGGCAGGGGGGTTGGAACTCGATGATCCTTGTGGTCCCTTCCAACCCTGACTGATACTATGATTCTGTGATCATAAGTCTTTAATGCAGACATCATATGGTAACCCATACAGGTGAGAGAGGCTGAAACCAAAGAGTATGTATCTTTAGTGCAGTCACTTATCATGTAAAAGGGTTGCTTTCTTAAAATTAAGATTAAGCAGAGGAGTTTTTTTGAAGCTGACTGATGTACAAAATTCTTCAAAAGATTCTGGAATTAATTATTTTCAATGGGTCTTTATTCAAGTACTGAAATTTATGATGAAGTCCTAATAATTTTATTTCTCTTGCCAACTGAGAGGTTAAGAGCCATGTAAAAGAAAATGGTGTAAGAAAGAATGATGTGGATCAGGATCATTGAAAACATGGGAATTTATTGTAGAAGTAGCTCAGCAATAAAGGTTTTCTGAGGCATTTAACTGCCTTGCTAAAAGATAGTTTTATCTCAGGTACAGCTTAGTATGTGATCTGATAGTACAAAGCTTCTTACTTATCCTTCACACACTTAGAATCTTGGAATCTCTGATTCACAGAATCAGAGTCACAGAATGTTAGGGGTTGAAAGAGACTTCTAGAGATCATCGAGCCCAGCTCCCCTGCCAAAGCAGAATGTGGCACATGGAACAGCTGTGAAGAAATCTATTACAGGCATCCCATGCAGCTTTTCAAATACATCCCTGTGGATCCCAAATTCCACTTTCCAGTGGGTGCATGTAAGCGTGCACCAATATTTACTCAATAGCAGTTCTGCTCTTCGTAATAATAACCTATGCATTAGGTGCACCCCAAATCAGTGCTTACACTTCCACTCACTATCCCTTACCTTGCCACTCTCAGCAAGCAGAGATTGGAGTTCAGCAGGCTTGCAGAGCAAGGCAGCTATTCACTTTTCTAAGTGACATAGTTTAGAAAGCTGTTCATGCAAGTGCAGTGCTCAGAAGCACCTGAGAGCAGCTCTTCCCCCCTCTGTTGAAATCGTGCACGCTTTATTTTTCATTTCTCACACTCCACAACAGTTTTTACCCGTAGGTAATAAATTCAAATAAACAGACCAATCTACCTAAAATTAATTTCACAAGTACTCTTTAAATTTCTTATCTTGCCTTGAAACTCTTGATTTTCTTATTTTCCTGCTGGAATAACAGCTTCAAGCCGTGTGATTTTTCCCACTTTCCTCCTTCTGTCAAAATAGTGATTGTACTAAACTTGCCTCGAGAATTATTCCTGACTGAAAGTGTGGTTTAGTGACTGAACCAAGGGCACAGATATCAAGGAGTTTATTCCTGCCTTCATTAGCTGTTCACCTGGTGATCTGGGGAGAGCAACTTCACCTGGCTGCATAGCATGTTACTGTCAGCTACTTTCCAGGTGCGAAGAGGCTCCTCTCACCCAGACAGGCTGGAAGAGCTCAAAGCAGCTTACGTTTCTGCACCGAGAGACCTTGGGCAACCAGCTTAGCCGATGGACACATTTAACAAACAAATCATGTGTTTTAGATTGTGTTTGCCTAGCCTTGTAATATAATTAAAAGAAAATTCCTGTATATGTCAAGAGCTATAAACTTCAAAAATATGAATTATGAATGGCTGTCCCTAGCACTTGCATTGACTCCACTCTGAAATTTCTGCTGACAGCAGCTGCAGCACTGGGCCAAGAGAATCCCTGGTATGCCATCATCTTCTGTGATAGTTAGGAATACTTCTCTAACATCTGTCCCTTGATGTCAGACTTGTCTTTCCTCAGAATGAGATGTCTCCAGAAGTAACACATAGCCCCCACATCCTTTGGGAAATCTTCATCCCTTCACATCATGGATCTCAGTTCTCTCCTATAGTTGCTCTTTTGTTGATGTTTTGCAAGCAGAGAAAATGACATCAGAAATTCTCTCTTTGACTTGTCTTACTCTAATTAAACATTGAAGCAAACATATGTTGAACTTAGGGAATAGACTTGAAAGCCATACTTCTTTCTTAGCAGATTCAAGAGCAGTTCACTAGGAAGCTCCAGAGGGATATACTGTTAATTTTGAACCAAAGCCTTTTGCTTGCTAAGCATTTTTACCTAAATTACTGCAGAGAAAGCTTAGTACTTAGTTTTTAGTATTCATATTTTCTGGGGATATAATCTGTACACACAGGGATAGTACAGAGCCTGTGTTTTAGCAGCAGTTTAAACACATGAGTGTTGGTAATATCAACTATAGTGTGGCATTTCATCCAGTTCAGTAAGGGCAGAGAACAACTGTTTTCTAGAGAGCTTCTCAACTCTAAAATGAATCACATTAAACTTTTTGGATATTCACTGCTTTTGTGAAGAATCTTCAGGATATCTAATCACCAAAGATCAGTTTCAAGTTACTGTAAATAGCTTCTAAACTTGAAGTTGTATGTCACCAAGAAGACTAAGAACAGTAGTAGCAATGAGACAGGACAGACTTAAAGTAACTGTAATCAAAGAAGAGAACAGATCTGACACCAAAGGTAACTCGAAAGCAACACAACAAAGAAAGAAGCAATACTTCTACAAAGTGCAAAAAGCACTAAGAAAGGAAGCATCTTTCAAAGTAAATATTTTAAATTAAATATTTTGTCTTATAAACCAATAAACTAGTAGCTTCAGAAGTCATATGACAATTTCGTACATCATATGACCTCATATTAGAATTAAATTAGCAGAAGTTTAAGTAAAATTTGTTGTAGTTTAAGAAGCAACAAAGAAAGTAAATACCAAATGTCTTTATCATGGAATGATTTTTTCCAGGTGAAAAGCACAATTAGAAATTGAAAAAAAGAAAGAAAGAAACATTGAGATGTGTTCAGAAAGAATTTCAACATTTCCCCTCAATCTAGTTCTAAACCAAATTTTGCCTGGACTCCTCTCTGATAGTTCAGCAGCATACTACCACCTGCAGCTTGCTGTTCCTTGCTCTACGGTTAGATTCAAACCCAAGCTCATGAATGTTCCCCTATTGCCAGAGATATAAAGACAAGCTATTAATTAAATAGTAAAGCTCTTCCTGTAGTACCACTACAGCTACGAAAGTTTTATTCCTTTTACTTTTAGTACAAAAATCTACTCATATTTTCTCCACTGTTAGAAGATATTGCTTTCAGAACATGCAAGGGCAAAACCACAGGGAAAAAGGATTTGTGTTTAGTGAACTCTAAGAGAGGGAGGAAAAGTGGGAAGAATTCATAGCCACACTTAACAGTGAAATTAGAGCTGAAAACATAGCAGCCATTGCAAAAAGATAACTCTTCATTTGTATTCCCAATGAGGCTTTACAATGATTATCCTCAACAAAACAGCAAGAAGAGGAAACCACTCAACTTCAATTAATAAATCTCCAGAGGAAAAAACCTAATTATCTCCAATATGAGGATTTAACAAATGCACTTTTTTTCTCTTTATGTATAGAATCACAGGGTGGTAGGAGTTGGAAGGGACCTCTGCAGATGTTCTCATCTAGCCCACTTGCTAACCCAGGTATGCCCAGATTAGGTTACCTAGGAATGCTTCCATAGGGGTTTTGAATCTCCAGAGAAGGAGACTCCACAGCCTCTCTGGGTAGCCTGCTCCAGTGTTCTGTTACCTCTAAGTAAGGAATTTTTTCCTTAAGTTCAAGTGAAACCTTCTGTGTTTTGTTTTGCATCCATTGTCACTTGTCCTATCACTTTGCACTACTGAAAAGAGGGGCTCCATCTTCTTGAATTCCACCCTTTACGTATTGATAAGCATTGAGAAGATATCCTTCAGTCTTCTTTTCTCTAGACTTAACAGCTCCAGGTCTCAGCCTTTCCTCGTAAGAGAGATCCTCCAGTCCCCAGTCATATTTGTCACCTTCTTTTGGACTCTCTTCAGTAGTTCTCTGTTACTCTTGAACCAGGGAGCTCAGAACTGGATACAGTACTCCATATGTGGCCTCACTAGGGCAGAAAGGAGGGGGAGGAGAATCTCCCCCAACCTGCTGGTCAAATTGTTCTTAACGCACCCCAGAATACTGTTGGCCTTGGCCACAAGAACACATTGCTGACTCAGTGAACTTGTCCACCAGCACACCCAGGTTCTCCTTTGCAGAACCCCTTTCCAGCAGACCAACTCCTCACGTGCACTGGTGCATGGGGTTATTCCTCCCCAGGTGCAGGATGCTACGCTTGCCCTTGTTGAACTTCATGAGGGTCACCTCTGCTGAACTCTCCAGCCTGTCTAGGTCTCACTGAATGGCAGCACAGCCTTCTGGTGTGTCAGCCAGTCCTCTCAGTTTTGTATCACATCAACAAACTTGCACTCTGTTCCTTCATTCAGGTTGTTCAGGAATATGTTGAACAAGACTGGACCCAGTATTGACCCCTGGGGAACACCACTAGCTATAGGCCTCCAATTACACCCTGCACTCTTGATCATAATCCTGTGAGCTCTGTTCAGCCAGTTCTCAATCCACCTCTCTGTGCAATAGTCTGACCCACACTTTGCAAGCTTACCAATGAGGATGTTACAGGAGACGGTGTCAGAAGATTTGCTGAAGTCAAGGTAGAGAACATCCACTGCTCTTCCCTCATCTACCCAGCTGTTCACACCACCACAGAAGGCTGTCAGACTGGCCAATTTCATGTATATATATAATTAATCAGAGAAGACTGTATACCAACAATAAAAAACTCAACAGCACCTGCACTGTAACTGAAGCTTGAAGAAAGAATTACAGAAGAACCAAGAATAAAACCAAGGAAAGACAAGGTTTAAAAGGGACTCATGTTTTCCCTGCACAGTTTCCTACTGCTGATAGTGACAGCTTTTGGGAAGAACATTCTATTAAAGGAAATGTAAAACCTGTTGATAAAAGAGCTACATATGACTGAATTACAAAGCAAGTACTTAAACTGAAACATTCATGAAACGGAGCATTGAGAAGGCTCAGGAGCCTACGAGGAAGCACCAAACACAGTCTAGCAGACTGGGATGACTACATTAAAAGCAAACAAAGCTACACCAAAACATTAAGAAAACATATCAGAGCCATAACTTGTTTCACACAGAGTGAGTGCTGGTTAGCCCAGGCAAAGCAACAAATGAAACGAGAATTCTGCTTTTCATAAAATAATGACTGCTGGCTGTGTGCTTCCACTGGGGAAGTGATCTTTAAAATTAACAGTGGCATGACAGGAGAGCCTTTTATGTCTCAGGAGAATCCTAGAAAGGCTTGGCGTTAAAACAACATCCGTAATCCCTGGTGCTTATTCAGCTGTGGCATCTGAAGGGCCCCAGAGAAAACTGGCCCTGCTGGGGCACTGCCCATGTACACAGGCAGAGTCACTTAGAGACCAGAGTTAGTCTGCACTAAATGGAAGCTGTGGGGACGACTTCTCAGGCAAAGAGGGAAAATGCTGTGACAAAGAATTTGAAAGTGGACCAGGAGATGTTTAAACTATCCTTTTCTTCTTAAGCATGGCTTTTGTTTTGAGTTTTGTTGTTTATTCATTTGAGGTAAAGATAGAGTGAAGCTTGCAATGAAATTATAAAGTTGAAGACTTTACCCCAACAATGTAAAGATAAAAGCAGTGTATTCTAAATAGCATGCAGCAGCTAGAGGCAGAAAATCTATAGCTAAGGTGAGGATCTCAACTGGCCAGTCAAGCTGTCTCAGCAACTGCTGCTTTTCTCCTGAGGGTACCAAAGTCATATTTACTGTATCAAAGCTAAGAAGAACAGCAAATACCAAGCTCAACATGTAACTGCGTACACTGACTGCTGACATGGCCTGGAGTACTGCCCTGGCGCAGCCTGAGACTGTGTCCTCTTGTTCTGGTACTGGCTGCCTGGGAGAAGAGACCAACCTCTGCCTGGCTACAACCTCCCTTCAGGTAGTTGTAGAGAGCAATAAAGTCACCCCTGAGTCTCCTCTTCTCCAGGCTAAGCAACCCCAGCTCCCTCAGCCTCTCCTCATAGGGCTTGTCTTCCAAACCCCTCACCAACTTTGTTGCCCTTCTCTGGACACGCTCCAGCAAGTCAACCTCCTTCCTAAACTGAGGGGCCCAGAACTGGACACAGTACTCAAGGTGCGGCCTAACCAGTGCAGTGTACAGGGGCAGAATGACCTCCCTGCTCCTGCTGGCCATGCTGTTCCTGATGCAGGCCAGGATGCCATTGGCCCTCTTGGCTGCCTGGGCACACTGCAGGCTCCTGTTCAGCCTACCATCAACCAGTACCCCCAGGTCCCTCTCTGCCTGGCTGCTCTCCAATTCCTTCCAACCCAATGCATTCTACGATTTTATGATCTGCAATCTGCCTCATGTCTATTCAGTGGCTGCTTCGTGGACAATCAAGGGATGGACAGGCCTGACATTTAATCAGCTAAAGAAAACGATTTACTATTGTGTAACTTGGGTAAAAAAATGCTATCATTATGTAAAAAACCAGTAGATTTAGAGATGCCACTTCAAAAGAGAGGTAAAAAAAAATTAAAAGAGAGAAAATAATTAAAAGCAGCCTTTGGTATTTGAATTGGACTGCAGGCCTTGCCTCCAGCATAGGACAACTATGGCGTGCTCTCAACTACTATCAATAAATTAGGATCTGAAACAGAAACTTCTCTGGTTTGGAACAATATATCCCCCAGTAGGGTTAAGTAAAAACAAAAGCTCTAATACAAGGAAGAAAGTATATAGTACCAGAATGTCAAGCTTTATCATTTATATTCCTTTTTCTTCCTCACTTTCCCAACTTGAAACTACACTCAACAAAAATCAGTGACAGAACTCTAGCAGGACGGTCAAAGGAACGTAATACGAAACTGGGTTTTGGCTTTTCTTGGTCTTCACAGGGTGATATTTTCCAACTGAGGACAAGGACAGGATTTTGCAACCCCTCTGTTCTTTCCTCTCTCCCTAAGCTGTTGGAAACAGGATCCCCATCAAATGGGCCTGTGGTCAGATCCAGCTTGTCTGTTCCAAGATTATGCTATATTCTTTAATACACATGCATGAAATACAACCTTAATATCTTGCATTCTTGGGCAACTGGATATCGTGGCTCCCGGATGAAAGCCAGCTGCTGTGATGCAACTTTAGCCAAGTAATTAAGCCACACTGATTTTCAACAGCTGGGAACAGGGGCTATTAACATGAGTATTCACATTTCAGAGTACAGAAGTGACCTAGACAAAGATGAATAAATACAATTACTTATTCTTCACATGTATTTTGTATTTACTTTGTTCCTGCAGCATCTGGAGAAGCTAAACATCCAAGGAACATTAGTGGCTGTTGGGCCACTGGACAGGAGAAAAGTGCTTCCATTTGGGGGCAGGAACAGGCAACAGTTAAGGATCCATGACTGTTCAGGGAGAGGCGTGTGAAAGTGATCCCTGGATCTTTTACCCTTAAATATTCCAAAGAGCAGAACTCGTGTGTTAGTAGATCAGAGAAGTGTGTAAGACATGGGCTATGCTTTTGTAAAAGCTGCTTAGGAAAGTCAGGTCTGTTCCAGTGCACTCCATGAGCCTCCCAGAGCTTCAAGAGCAAAAGAACAAAGAAGTGAATTTAGTACCATGCTTTCATGAGGTGCTTATAACAGTAGAAGCTGCTCTCCAATAACTTCCTTAGCTAACGCCTGCAAAGACAGACACTACCTATCACGGTCTGTCTCTGTTTGGTACTTTAACTGAAGCTCAGCTACTCACCACGCAGTGGGTACAGAGTATCCAAGCATGCAGCTAACAGCTATTTCAAAACGTGGTAAAGCAGAAATTCTCCTGCTGTAACAACTTTTTGACCTCTGCCTTGTTGGCTGGTCTAATCAAACTGTAATCAGTGAATGGTTTTCTTATATGCAAGCTGCTGAGAAAGCAAGTTAATAGGCTGGCTCGAATGCCTCAAAGTGCATAAACTTCTGGGTGGTTTAACAGTTTTCCAGGAACTGTCAGGAGGGAATAGCTGCAGAGACACTGCAATGCAGCACCACGCAGCTCACAGACCACTGACACTGGAAACCTTGCAGAGATTGTATGGCTACAATCTGCCCCTTCGCGCTGCCACAGGGGTGAGGAGCGTGAGCATTTGAGATTCAAACGCGCAATCTTTTAGCACCTCCATTAGGTGCTAAACGTGGGGTTTCTATCTTGTCTCTTTTTCTTTTGACTCCTTCCATACTGGGCTGTAATTTGCAACTGTTGCCATTAAAATCAAAAATATGCCCAGCATAATAACCTGAAAGTGTAAAATGTGTTTCCCTATGTGGTCAATATCCTCATTTCAATTTCTAATTAATTGTTTACTTAGGACACACTGTTCTACCTTAAGACTATTTGCCAGGCTTGGGTTTTTGTTGTTTTTTTTTTTCAGATCAGCAGGGCCTACTCTGTATTTGCACAATGTTCTAAGAGATCTGAGAGTTGTTACCCTAGGAGAAGAATTAAAAACGCTTCCAAGAATATTAAAAACTGGAGAGCAAAGTTAAATATAAGACAATTCCTCTTTCAATTTTGTTTTAAATGGCTCTCAGTCCTTAAAGTGTCTTGAATTTAACTTCAGCTTTGTGCAGCAGCTGTAAGCTGCACATGAATGCACAAAAAGACATCTTTCTGAAGCCTGCAGGTTGGCTGCTGTGCTTTGGATGCATCTCTAGACCTCATATGAACTGCATCCACAACAACCGTTAGAGAACATGATGCTTACCATGACTTGATCTCCATTTGCATGACATGTGCATATGACACAGCACACGACACAGCACACAGGTTATACTCAGTTGTTAAAAGAGAAGCAAGGAGTAGCTTGAAAGGCCCAGAATCATGGCTGCTGTTCCTCAAGCAATAAACACACACTCTCACTGTTGAACTCTGCCTCTTTTTCCTCTTTTAGTCTTGATAATTTGTTTTTTTGCTCTAACATTTCAGATTTTTGTTCATGATATTTGCATTTCTGTTTGGACTTCACATCTCCTTTCCTCCTTTTGCTCTTGTTTCTCACAGAGATGAGTGAAATAATCATGGTCAGTGTACATGAGGAAAGCAAGGACTGAAGACCTGAGTTCTCCATTCCTCAGACTGTCCTTTGTACTTCCACCTTCCATTCCACCTTTGTTTACTCTATCTGTGCTCCTTTACAGAATTTCCTTCTCTTTCCAGGACCACTTCAGTCCGAGAGACTGGCAGCATGGTTTAGATAAGCACCATCACCAACTACAACTCTGACAGCATTCAAAACATTTAGTTTGATCCAGACAGGAT
The DNA here is from genome assembly GCA_015227895.2 of Colaptes auratus. Taxonomy (NCBI): domain Eukaryota; kingdom Metazoa; phylum Chordata; class Aves; order Piciformes; family Picidae; genus Colaptes; species Colaptes auratus. The sequence goes on from CM037631.1 coordinate 29,439,820, forward strand.
GAGAAACCCAAGTGCCATAGTATCAAGAGGAAAAGCTATCTGAGTGGATAGCAAGCACTAGATTTTTTTTGCAGGAGCTGCCATTCTCATGAGGTTTGCTGCCAAGTCTGCAGACATGGATTTGAGGGGGTCATACAAGGCTTAGATGAGCTTTTGATTGTTTGAAAAGAGAAATGGGAAATTGAAACTTTGGAAGCTGTTTCTACAGCATTTGTCTCATTTTCTTCCTACATCAAAGTATGTTGCTTTTGGAGACTAGTGCTGTACGATTTCTTTGCTGCATAAAACCCAGATTATTGGAACATAAGCTTTTCTGCTAACAATTGTAATTGCTAATCATCATCTGGCTTATAGTAATGACTGATACTTATTTTTAGTTTTGTTTGCAACAACATCCAAAGGCTTAGTAAGCAGGAGAAGATAGGAAAAATAGGGCACTGCTTAACATTTGCAGTGGCAGTTCTAGGATCTCCCCTGAAACATTTATAACAGCTCAGAGCTCCCAGTATGAGAATGGAAAAACCAAGCTACCAGCCTACTTTATTTATGTAATTTACTAGTTTTGGAAGCATTTTAAAGTGAGAAGCCCCTGAGGGAAGCACAGCTCTACAGTTTAAAGACTATACTTTATGACTATGTTCCAACATGTGCATCAAGATAAGATGTGGTAAATAAGAGATTAAGAATAAATTACAGAGAAAGGACAAAAAGAGTTGTGCAGCATCTTTAGAAGAAAATAAATGTTTGTGCTGACAGCAAGTGTGTTTTGCTCCGAGACTGGCAGATCTTTAAATAATTCTCTGTGAAAAACTCTTTTAAAACTGCTTCATCTTTCTTTGCTGTTCGGGACTTTTTTAAGAAGGAAACACTTTCACATCTGTGTCTCAGCAGTTTTCATTGACCAGCATCTCACATTTAAATGAAATACTTCAGCAGAAAGACAACACATGCTGAAGAGCAGCCGAATGCTCCCACTACCTTACAAGACTCAATCATTTCCTACAGAAAGACTGATTTGGGGCAACTTTTCTTCTCTTCAGCGTAATTTGAATTCTTTAGGTGATCTAGAGAACTGGTTGTGCTTCACTTAAAGACGTTGTGGAGTTGAGACTAGTCTGCCCTCACCAGGGTTTTTGGTGAATGGAGCAGTGATATCAGACAGACTGTAAGACTCGATGGACTTCGTCAGCATCATTTGAATTGCGTGCTCACCAGCACGGAATCTGTCATAGCAGAGAGCTGGTAAAATGCAGGGGCAAAGTATGTCAACCACAAGTTCAAATAGAATAGGAAAAATCTGTCAATGCATTTTTTGTGTATTCACAACTGTGAAATGCCAGTGATTGCTACGAGTTCTCAGACACCATGGTGATAATTGCAGTGTAAAATCTCCAGACAGCAAACAAGACTGCCAGAACTAATGGGAACAGGGTTTTATTCAGAATCTGGGGCAGAAAGCTGTCTGCAATGGAATTGATTTTCAGTAATTTTTCTTTGAAACAACTAATTATTACTTATGCATTTTTATATTAATGTATTCCATTGGTTTGACTAGAAATAGAAAATTGCCATTTCATTAACTCTCATCTGCCCACTTCTTAGCATGGCCTAATTTATTGTTTGGTGACTCAAGTGCAAATAAACCAATAAATGGATGCATGACACCAGATCAGAAGCACAACTGTAAGTCTAACTAAATACCAGGTGTTTTCCTCATTGTGTGCTATCATCAGGATCCAGGGAAACAAAAGAAGGCATCAAGTTGGATAAATTCTGGCAGTACTAATTCATCTCTCCAGTGTCCCTGAAAAAATGACTGGTGGAACCTGTTATTAGAGCTGCTCTGTTTCACCTGTCATAGGCTGGGCACAGTTAGGCAGAATCAATAACTTGTGTTGACAGGGCACAGCAGGACTTGTGAATTGAGCTAGAAGTGTTTACTGAAAACTGAAAACTGGTGCCAGGAAGACCTCCCACGACATCTGCATATGCTAAATTCACCTGGAAAGACTTTCAAAGAAACATCTATTGTGGAGGAAAAACATCTTCAGTTATTATGAGACAGTAATATTCCTAACATTAATTCCCTTAAAGCCTCAGTTGTAGCTCACTGCAGATAAGGAGTTTGTCACTTAACTCTGGCCCCATAAAATTGGTCAATGCCTATTTCTTCCCACTGAAACTAGTTTAAACTCTAGAAAGCTAAATACTAGACACCAAAATCTGGATGAGAAGCATTCCACCTCCAATGTCATATACTTTGCTGAATTTGTTGATGCTTTTATTTAGAAAACTGTCATCTTCTTTAGTAAGTACTTCTTATCTAGGTCTAATTGCCTTGGAGGTACAAGGACATTGTCATCCACAAAGCAGTGCAGGGAAGCTCTGCTCATTTGGCAGGAAGCATTTGCTTCATTTTCGCTCTGATCTGATTGGCTGAAGCAACTTCAGATCTTTCTGGTGTTTTGTTCGTTCTTAGGGTTTGCACTGTCTGTCTCCAGGAGAATAGAAAAGCACGTAGAAAACGAGCAACAACGAAAATACAATGATTAAATGTATGTTGATTGCTGTGTTGTGATATGCACATTTAAAGATAGTTCTTAGAGTTGCATAAAATCCTTATGCAAGCAAAGTCTGTGACAAAAACACAGCCATTTCCTTGGGATGGAGTTGCCACTTGAATTTTCATTCCAGATGACTTCTGATGATAGCTGCAACAAGCACCATCTACAGCAGCCTCATCCTGTTAAATGGGTGGCTTTAAAATGTTTGTCTTTTACCATATGTCTTTAAGCTTATTATTTTACTTACCCTCTGGCTGGTATTGTGCTATGATTGTTACCGTCTGCCCTGCTCCCTTCAGCGCAGCTGCAGCCTGCTCGTGGGTAGCACCCCGAAGATCAATACCATTCACCTACAGAAGCAATGCAGAGAACAGATCTGAGTAGTTCCACATTAGAGGTGGAAAGACAGAGGTGGTGGTGTTCAAAATATCTGATGGATATGGAGGTGAGGTTATGAGCACAAGTGAAAGCACACAGTCACAGAGGGTGAGAGGTGTGACTGACTGGCCGTGAGGATCTGCACACCGGGGCATTTCCATGCACATTCTCTCACCATTACTTTTGGGGGGTTTCAAGCTCTACTGATCTTACACTTTCGGCAATCTCTTTGCCAGCCCATGAAATACAACATATAAGGTTCTACAGTGTTTGAAAGTCACTGCAAGCAAGGAAACTGCTCCTACAGCCAAACTGTAAGCCCAGTCTGTAGCCCCAGGGAAATATGGAGCTGTATAGAGCATATTAAAATCTCCAAACTACTGTCTGGAGACTTTTCAAAGAAAACCCATCTACAATTTTCTTTTCATGCAAATTCTACTCCTACAGCCTCAAAATACCTTCATATCTTGCACATGAAAGCAATGGAGTTGCTATCAGATACAGCTTTATCACCCCTGGCTGTTCAATAGAAGAATTAATAGAACTTTCAATGGGGCTCCCCTTAATTATTTTTTTGCTGGCTAAGCAGTGGAAGCAGAAGAGTTCTAACAGAGTGGGGAATCCACCACACAAAGTTCAGAACTCTGGTGGTTTGTATTCGTGATGTTAAACGTTTTGTCAGCAGCATCCAAAGGAAGAGAGGGCATTCACAGAGAGGATTGCTGACTTCTCCAGCAACTGGAATTTTGCTTTCCAGAGGCAGTCTTACTCTCTGGTTATACTGAACTGTGAGAGGTTTCTTTCGTTTTGCTTTTCTGTTAATACATTTATCTGTCTTTTTACTTCCACAGGTTTCCACTCCATAATGTTTCAGTGAAGAACAGGAGAAGTACACAACTCAGCAGGGCATAAATCCATTTCTGACTGCCGTAGGTTTCACAGGCAAAGAGGCTAAAACACAAGTCCCAGATTCTCAGCGATCCCAACTCCTTGGGCTTTATTTATCGAGTGCTATCACAAGGTGGCTGAGCACATATTGAAAATATGTATTTTATTTTATTCACATTTTAACAGCTTTATAAGGCTTACAAAAATCAATTTGATTCCCTGGAACTTTACAAATAACAGCTATTGAATCTCTTCTGAATACATTTATTTGGATCAATTACATTTACAACTGGCCTGTCTTGAATACTGCCTTCACCACATTGGAGAGAATGTGATCCTTTGGTCACCTGGTTCATGATTACTCATCATAGAATCATGGAGTGTTTTGGGTTGGAAGAAATCTTTAAAGGAGCAGCACCATCTTCCTCTAGATGAGGGTGCTCTGAGCCCAATCCAATCTCATCTTGAACATATCCAGAAATGGGGGTTCTACCACAAATCTGGGCAACTGGTGCCAGTGTCTCCCAGCTGCCATCATAAAAAAACTATTCCTTATTTGCATGACAAAGTCCAGTTTTTAGTAGCATGTGACCAACATTTAGACTATGGTTATAAAAACCAATTCATGATAGCAACAGCATACACCCCAGGAGATCTCATGGTTTCTAATCCAGAAGTTTGCATTATGCTGCAGACGTGTTGACTGTACACACAAACATAACTGTCTACATCAACCTTCAAGTTCCTGAAACAATGATTCCATAAGAATCAAATTATTCCCAGTCCAGCTTGTCTAGGAAATACATTTCCTCAGTTTCTAGTTTCTTAATGGTGAAGGAAATGTTTTTTTTTTCTAAACAACTCATCCTTCATGAGCTAACCCAAGAGCTCTCAGTTGTCCCATCCCCATCTTCCCATTCAAAAACAATGGCTGATGGAAGCTTTCATAAAAATGAGCCAAAGGTTCAAGTGCTTCCATCACGTTTGGTGGATGGCAAGACTCACAGAGACTCCTGGGAAAAAAAGCCTTGCTGAAGCTCAGTTTGGGAATATGCTCTCAGAAGCCAATGAATAAGTGCATCCTAAAGGAACAAAGGAGAGAATCAGAGCTTCCGTGCCATGAAATCTAATGCATTGTAATGCACCCCACTGAAAACGGCAATCAGGACTTAGTTTGCAGCCTCTGTGGAGAGCACAACCTTCCCAAAAGGACCACAATGTAGGCTACTGCTGCGGAACAATGAGGTGCTGTGCCCTACTTTTACTTGGTGATGGTGTAATGACACTTGATTTCGCATTGCCATAGGCACAGATGTTCCAGCACTACAAGTACTCATTACCTCGGCCCTGCAGTCACAGCTTTGGTACTGTGGAGTTTCAAGCATAATCCTTAAGTTTAGGCATCACAGAGTCTGTATCATGCCATAAAGGAAACCTCAGCCTTGATTCAGTGCCCTTGAAGACAACAATCTTGATGCCAAGTTACTTTTCCTTTAATAGAGAGCTTGGCTTTTATCTCTGTTATTTCCCTTCATAACCTGAGAGAGTACTGAGAAAGAAGCAATAGCATGAACTGCAGAAAAGTTCAGCCTTGACTGGATTCTTGAGCTCCTAATCTGGGGAGATGGATATGGATGATGTCACCCAGTCTGTATTGGGATGTCCAGGAAAACAAAGATAAAAATGTTGTTTAGTCTTAAGCTTGAAGAGTTTAGACTTCAGAAGAGCACAAGCCTCTCTCAACAACATAGGAAACTATTGCAGTGCTCTGGAAGAGTCGTGTTGACAGGACATAGAGCTTCAAAAATCACAAACAAAATTAATGATCTGTCAATAAAAGGGGAGGATGTATACAAGAATGACCAAGCTAAGTACTTATTTTCCCTCTTCTCTGAAAAAATAATATCTCTATCTAATAACTAAGAGCCTAATAATACATCAAGAATATAAATGAAAGATGGGAATTCCACCAAAGTCACACGAACATCTTCCACTTTTTCACAGCAGCAGCAGCAGCCACTGATGGCAGCTACTTTCTGCCCTTTGCATGCTCATTCTGGAAGAAATGACTGCCTGACATGCAAGCACAAAACATTAGAGTGGGTTCATTTCTCTGAAATTCAGTTCACTATTCTGTTAGGATGTAGGTGGGGTGGACACTTGAGCAGGACAGTTCTGAGTGGCTGCATCATAGTATCATAGCATCATAGTATCAATCAGGGTTGGAAGGGACCACAAGGATCATCCAGTTCCAACCCCCTGCCACGGGCAGGGACACCCCACACTAGATCAGCCTGGCCAGAGCCTCATCCAGCCTGGGCTTAAACACCTCCAGGGACGGGGCCTCAACCACCTCCCTGGACAACCCATTCCAGGGCTTCACCACTCTCATGGGGAAGAACTTCCTCCTCACCTCCAGCCTGAATCTCCCCACCTCCAGCTTCATTCCATTCCCCCTAGTCCTATCACTACCTGAGAGCCTGAGAAGCCCCTCCCCAGCCTTCTTGTAGGCATCAAAAGAGCAAGGAAAAGAAACGTCAGAGAGAAAGCAGGAAGTCAAAGCCACCTTCTGCAATTTTTATCAAGACAATAAACATGTGAGACAGGACAGATTAAGTAGTGCTGAACATGTAAATGATCTGACTAACACTAGGTTGCCAAAAGAGTGATCACCCACTTGAGGATGCACAGCTGCAGAATCAAAACCGTTGCTGTCAAACAGGTAGAACTCTGTTTGCATGCTGCTTTGCTCACCACTACCTGACCAAGTAATGGATGTTAAATTTAGACAGGATTTATAACCTAATGTGACTTCCTAAAGAACAAATTAGGCACTAACTTGACTTCTGTGTATTATTTGCCAATATTTAAAAGAAAACACAAGCAAGCCCCAAACCTTCCAGTTGAAAATCAGTATGTTCATTCAGCAACGTTAAATCTTGGTGAAAGACACCATTCATTTACATCTTTTAATCAACTTCTTACCTTCAGGCTAAAACTAGCAGGAGCTTCTGAAAGGCTAAAACAATCTGTTTTGCAGCTTCCTCCAAAACAGTATCTTAATTACAACTATTGTGTGCCATGATATTTCTCCCTGGCATGATTCCACTGCAAATAGCTAAATCTGATTTCAGTTACTACTTAAAACTAATGTGCTTTATGTTAAGAATAATCAGTAAAACAAACATGAAGGTCAGAAATCGTTGCAAGTATAGGTAGGAAAGTGTAATACTTATCAAAGCTGGTTTGGTTTGGTTTTGTTTTCCTGTCACACAGGCTGACTTCCTTCAAGAGGCATTATACAATCAGCAAAGCAGCAGCGCTGTTCTGAGCTTCACTGCACAATCCTGGCCCAGAATGAACTTGACTGCACAATATCTGATGCCTAACTCCAAAATGAATTTGACATCATGGAAATAAGCAGAGCCTCCAGCTTATACAGATGTCTGTCTCTTCTGCACGCTGTGGCAAAAAGCAGTTAGAAAGCTAACAAACAAAGAGAAGTGCTGCAGTGGAAGATTATAGTTTAGAACTACAGACAAAACTAAGCTGAGATGGAGAAAAAGGTGCAACTATAGTTCACAGTAATTATAGCAACTGTGCTTGCATTCATTGACTCAAGGTAAGGCATGATCTACTTCATTAAATGATAAACCATAGTCAATGTAAGGTGATATTTGTATTTCAGCTTGATCAAACTCTTCTAAAATTGGAAGAGTTATATTATCTTTTAAAATATTTCAGTGGAGCACCAATTGGTTCAGTTCTGAGCAGTGTCACATAGAGACTCAGTACAGTCTGGCTGTCCTCTGCTAGCATGCTCGAGTATGATTTCTATGTAGGTCACTCAAATAGAGGCTAGCAGAATAATATGTTTTATTTATCCATTTATTTATTTAAGGCACCTTATTTTGTGTCTGCACAGTGACTAAATGAAGATTTTGAAGGTATCCTTGAACTGGAAAGGAAAACCACATCCCTTCTGTACAGAGAGAATACAAAGGATTTCTTTTCATTTCCTCACTGAGCTGTCACTGAGATAGGATGGTGCTTTGGGACAGGAAATTGCATGGTGAAGGGACCGTGGGACAAGCATTGCAGCTGATTCTTCAGGTTGTGGCTAAATCTTATAGTTTTGGAACTTGTAAAATAAGAGCTTTTGATGCCTGAAAAAGGCAGCAGAATTCTGAATAAAGACAGTTCTTTAACGGCAGCACTGCCATTGGCTACATTAAGAGAAAGAAACCTTTTGCCTGCCTTAACTTCAGGTGTCAATATCTGTATCCGCAGGTACATTAATGAGGGAAGGAGGAAAGCTGGGCCATGTTCTCCAGCAGACCTGATTAGTCATTAGAAATAGAATGTATAGCATCAACCCTTTAGGAATGAAAACAGTCTTCCAGCAGGACAGGGAGCATCGGAACAACACACACAAACAGTGACTTGCCCTTGAACGTATCTGGGGAAGACTTTCTGCACAAGCAGTGGCACAATCGTTCTCCACAACAGCCCACATGGCTCTGACAACTGACACAGTCTAGCAAAAGGTATGTTAACTCTGAGAAACGTGCATGTGGCCAAGGCACAGCCCTCAAGCACTGATCTTTCCATCTTGGATAGGCCACATGCCCAGCCCAGGGCTAGAGCTCTGCAGAGCATGGCAAAAGAAGCTGGCAGATGATCAGCACCCTGACGGCTCTGGGTGTGGCAGTGGGGAGCTGCACCTTGGGGAGAGCAGTGTTGGTATAGGAGAGATTTTGCCCTGATAGTGTGAAAGAAACAAAAAGGATAAATGCACAGAGGAAGAGTCTTCATTCTCCAGTTTAGCTTCTGCAACATGTTCAGCCTCACTGTATTGCTCTTCTTTCACTTTTCTCACTTCTAATTTTTCCTGTGCCTACACTTTCTTCTGATCAGTTAAACCTGCTTGGCTCAGCAGAAAAGCACAGCGGTTGTCTTATGTCCAGCTGCACGGAGAACACGTTATCATGGAATGGCTGCTCTTCTCCATGCCCACTTTCCTCCTCCTTTCTTTTTATGGGCCAGCAACTTCAATGACCTTTTCAGTTTTCCTTGTCTTGCTACCTTAGAGTTACGACTTTTGCCTCCAGTAAGCTAGTCTTTATGCTCTGGTGAGCTGGGTACTCTAGAGGCAAACTCTTCTCTCTTTGGAAAACAGGAACCACTGTAGGGGTATAAGCTATATCATTTAGCATGCCTTTTATTAGTGCCAGGAAGTTCAAGGAGATAACTAAACCAGCAGATAGAAGTATCAAAAAATAACAGCTTTGAAGCAGGAAGAAAAGTAATAGATCATTGAAGAGGTGTCTTGCACACACTGCCTTTCACAGTAGGAACCAGTGAGCTTTATGACTCACTAGACCACAGGAATCATTCCAAATGGTACCTGTTAAACCTGTAACGTTCAGCAAAGATTTATTTTTGAAGCCAAAGTGTATAGAAATGCTGCAGATAGAAGATCTGCTTCCAATGGGAGTGCAGCTTTTTTGAGTGTTGCCAGATTGGCAAACTTTGAGACTGAATTTCACTGCAGTGAGAGCTTAAGATCCATTTCCTTGGAGTTCCACCAGAATTCCTCAAACCTTGTTTAACTGGGTTTGAAACAAATAATAGACAGGCTCATTGAAGCTAGTTCAATTACCAATATGGACTGGATATCATCCAGCAACTATAAGGTGATCAATGGTATTTTGTCTCCCTGCTAAATGGTAAAGTCTAGACAGAGGCACACAGCTGATGCTTTCATATTAAGACAATTGCTATTATCAATGAAAACCATCATCTCTGAGTACCATGCTAGCTAGTAACACATGCCAGTATTTATGGACTCATTTTAAACAATCTAAATGTTTTTCATTAATTTTATACATTAAGCACAATACTTAGTCAGTAGGAGCAATCACTTATGTCAAAATGGAGAACTCATCATTAACCCTTAAAACAAATCAAGCTGCTGGTTTTGTTTTGCCTCTTCCTGTATGACCGCTTGAACACCTTCATATTTTTACCACCACTCAGTCCCATGGACCTCACCACAGAGTCATCTTTTCGAGGTTTCACACATTCCCTTTCCTTTGCAGCTTCTGCTGTCTTCCTACTCCAAACTGATAAAACTTCAAACTATCCCTCCTCCCTCCTCCATCTTTGACTTTACACGACTGTTACTTCCATTCAGCTCCCTGCCTTCCTGAATTAATCTTTCTTCCAAATTCTGCCTTCACCATCTGGATTTCCCAATCTCCTGCCCCCATCCTGGGTCACCTAGACATCCCCCCCCAGTAGCACTTACTCTGTGTACCTTGCTTTCCACACATTTCCAGTATATGGATATAGCTAAACTATTGTTGATCAGTTTTGCTCATAATGCTGCAGGGTTCTCGTTTCACACTTGAATTTCAAAGGCAGAAACAATAATTGAAATTCTCCTGCTTCTGAAATGAAATAAAGGTTTCCATTTTAACAAGTGCCTTATTACTGAAAGATGATAAGAAATTCATTCCAGCTGAAGCCAATAAAAAGGTAAAACCATTTTCCATGCCTTTCAGAGAGAGAAGGGCATTGGTGATTTGTTTGGAGCTGTGGTGTTTTCCTCAGGGCTCAGTACTGGGTCCAGCTTTCTTTAATATCCTTGTCAATGATCTGGATGAGGGAATTGAGTGCAGATGTATGCACACATATTTTGTACCTATTAATTTCATTTTATATTCCCAGATTGTAGCTTGTTGTGTAAATATAGCTTCATTTTGCTTCCAACCCAACTGAGATAGTCTGGTGGTTTCTTATAGGGGTAATTCTCCAATTTGCTGGGGGGTAATTTCAACTCACCACACTACCCTGCTCCACTTTTAAACCACTGCCCCTCACCCCATCACTGCAAGCCATTCTTACATAGTCCTTCCCAAGCCTTTCTGTAGGACCCCTTCAGATACTGAATTGCAGCTGAAAGGTCTCCCCAGAGCCTTCTCTTCTCCAGGCTGAATTCTTTCATCCTGTCTTCACAGGAGAAGTGCTCCAGCCCTTTGATCGTCTCCGTCCCTCCTCTGGACTCGCTCCAGCAGGCCCATGTCTCGCTTGTATTGGGGCTCCAGAAGTTGAACACAGTACATCAGGTGAGGTCTCACCAGAGCAGTGGTAGAATCACTCTCTTGACCTGCTGGCCACACTTCTTTCGGTGCAGCCCAGGATGTGATTGGCCTTGTGGGATGCAAGTGCAAAGTGTTGACTTATGTCCAGCTTCTCATCCACCAGCACCCCCAAGTCCTTTTCTGCAGGGCTGCTCCCAATGTTGTCATCCCCCAGCCTGTACTGATATTGAGGGTTGCCCTGACCTAGGTGCAGGACTTTGCATTTTGCCTTATTGAACCTCATGATGTTCTCCTTGTCCTACCTCTCCATCTTGTCCAGGTCCTTCTTCAGTCTTATCAGCCACACCACTCAGCTTGGTATCATTTGCAAACTTGCTGAGGGTGCACCCAATCTCTCTGTCCATGCAATTGATGAAGATATTGAACAGAACTGGTCCCAATACAGACACCTGAGGGAGAGTCTTTTCCCTCCAATACCAATTCTATGACCCCAAGCACTGAGGTAGCATTGAACTAAAAAGCTGAAATCCTGGCCTTGATCTCTACTTGGCAGTTTTTTTCATGTTTCCATACCCACAGAGTACAGCAATGTGGCCTGGGAATCATAAGCTGGCCGTTGGCTTGTCTCGGGCAAACGCATGCTGAATCCCATGCAGCAACCATGAGGCAGCGTATCAGGGGATGAAAGGCAGATTGTCTATATGGATTCTTCAGCTCCACATGAAGTGTTCAGTACTCATGTTTTATATTACAACTGTCACAGCATTCATAGTGTGTTTGTGGCTGTACACATTAGAGATGCTCTGAATAGATGGTCCCCAATAAGGCATGCCTACTACAATCGAAGGAAAGCAATAGCTCCTGTATGCTGGAAGAGTTTTGCCTTTGCTATTGTCCTGGTGGATCAATTGCTTGTTCAGGAAAAGGCCACACCTACCTGTTGTCTATTTGCCCCCAAAGGATCTCCAAAACCTCCCCCAACAAGATCTTGCAGTATCCCCCAGATACCTTGTTTAACAGGTGGCCAGTTTGTATTATTTTGCAGTTTGTGTTATGTGATTTTTTTTAACCACTGAAGAACTTAAAATATGATGGGCAGCAGAGCAGAATAATGCCTGGAGCCCGGTCTGTTCCAGCACCAGGCAAAAGCCCATCCTGGGGCAAATTTCTGAGTGAATAAAGTTCAGGGCTGCATTTTGGCTTTCAGATTTGTGTTTTATGTTTCCCTATGCGTGAGGCTCACAGCAGGGCGACACCGAAGGGTGTAAAGCTCACTCCAAATCCTCAAATTATCACTGTGACATAATTCTGTTTGGCAGTCTCAAAACAAAACTCTCTGAGTCAAAATGTTTGAACTGAATGTGAACTTTCTTCAAACTATTACAAGTTGAAGAGCAAGCAGTCTGGCACCAGATCCCTTCCACTCACTGAGGCAATTGTAAATCGAATCTTTCAGAGGTAATGGATGATTTCATCACAGCAAAAGTAAGCAGCCTCTCCTTTAGGCCAATTTGCTAGTTTTACAGGACATGTTGACAGCTAACACTGCTTGGCAAGAAGAGACATACCTTATTCATGAGAATTGTTAGCATAATTTATTAGGTTCTGATCAAGTGCTTGGAAATGCCAGAGTTAATTTAGGAAATAGTTACTGCATCAAGGCAATTGTAATACTTGCTACAGATTGCAGACAGATAGGGGCATGGGGGAGGGGAGAAAGAGGGGTACCCAGCTGGAAGCCAGATTCCTAGATTAATAAAAGACAAAAGGGAGCCATACAGTCACCAATGTACATAGTATTCCATCATACACAGGTGCTAAGCTTTTCCCTTGAAGCTCCATTAAGCCTGTATTTTAGAAAGTCATCTATTTTATTTTGAAGTCCCAAAGTGACAGGTCTACAAGCTTCCAAGTCACTATAATCCAGTTACCCTGACAACAAAACAAGTGCATCATGTTTGGAAGCTCAATATGTCTAAGTTCAGCTTCCAGCCATCAGATCACAGATATTTATCAACAACACTGAAAAATGAAGTTTGCCACCAGCTCTCTTCTCCAATGGCAAGTGTTTCCAGATGGGAGTGTGTACAGTGACCCCATTCATGCTTTGTTAAAGTGAATTTGTATGGTCAAGGAGGATGCTTCCCCGACACAGGTTCTAAAGGAAAAACTGAAAAAACCCAACCAACCAAACCCACAAAACCCCCAAACCAACCAAAAACCCCAACTTTTTGCCTTAACAAGCCATTTCCTTCAATACATAACAGAGAGAGTTTTGCAGTTGGTCTGTGTTCATTAGGTGTCCATTTGCCTTCTGAAGTGGCTGTAACGTTGATCATTGCTGCTGTGGGGTTTTCCACAGCAGCCCGGAACGCGCCGTGGATTGGTTTGGAAGTTCATGCTACTTACTGTGAGCTTCCTCATTCCCTTCCCACACAAAATCCTAACCTATGGCCACTAAAGAGTGCATTCTGTCCCATTCTCCCTTTGTTAGGCCATTGTCTCTTGCTGATCAGAACGAAGTCTGGAATGTCACTTGTTTCTCCATATTCCCCACCCACCCGATCCAGGAGCACCTGTTCAGTTGGGATGGAAGCTCTTTCAGTAAAGGGATGCCGTGGCAAAGTCGTTGCAATCGACGAAAAGAAATCCAGACTGTCACAGCACAATGTTCATCTCACCTGTATAAAATGTCTGTCTTAGGGCAAGGTAAGTTGTACTCCAGAAGTGGCTACGTATTTCTGGCAGCTACAAAGGGAGCCTGAGCAGCTATACTCCCTGAGCTTCCCAGGGGTAAGAAACCACTATTTGCACCAAAGGACTTTAATCTACCTGCCCTTCCTGTTGGCATGATCCTAAGGCAGTACCTGTGCTCTCAGCTCCCTTTATCGCCAGAGATTTCTTTTTACTGATCTAGCACAAAGCCACTTTCCATCATTTACCAGCAGTCCTGGCTAACCAGGGAGGTCCCAGCTGCCTGGAGACTGGCAGGTGTGACACCCATCACAAGAAGGAGCCAGGGAACTACAGACCTGTCAGTCTGACCTCTGTGCCAGGGAGGGTCATGGAGCTGGTCATCTTGAGGGCCATTGTGCAGCATGTGCAAGGCAAGTGGGCAGGTCCTGCTTAACAAACCTGATCTCTTTCTATGACAAGGTGACCTGCTTAGTGGATGAAAGCAAGGGTTTGGGTTAGGCTAATCAGGACTTTTGTTGAAGACATAAAGGCCACAGAATTTGATATGCTTTGCCATGCCAGAGGACAGTCATGTATCATCCACACCCCCACAGGGAAAGACATGGCCACCACCATCCTAAGGATAAGGCCAGTGCCTTTGCAGGTAACTCCTGTAAGGCAAAGGAAGTACCTATCATAATCCTGGTGCTGTTACACAAGAATCACAGACTGATGCTCCATGGAGAAAAAGAATCCAGGAGCTGCAGAGATGATTCAAACAGTTCCCAAGCAATTTGGACAAAAACAAACACAAAACCACACAGAAAAGTGAGAAGGAAAACAAATGGCCTTTGCCATTTCTCTTAGTTTTGTAACTAAGCCATTTTACTGCTTTTACCCTGAGCAAAAGGGCACTTTAAATTAGGAGCTGAAAGCTTCCCTGCAACAAAGTGAGGGAGGCCTGTCTGAAGCTCAGTTCTGACTGAAGCAAACACAAAGCATAAATAGTTGCTGCAAACAAGCAGAGTCCTTATGCTCTATGCTGCTCTGTGCACACATCTTGGAAGGGAAACTGGAGAGCACATTTTTCATTTTTGCTACAGATGTGAGTGAGAAGGTGGGTAGGAGATGTGTGGGAGAAACTAAGTAGAAGTGTTTAGCTGTTCATAAGGGAAAGCAAACATCTCACAAAACGTGACAGCAGGACGATGTGCAGACACAAGACAAACTCTGATTGATACAAGACAATCACCTTCCCTCTGGAAGGAGAGCTTTGTATAAAAGGCCAGGGACACTACCACAGCGAGATGCTTAAGCAACGACACTGCGACCTAACCATACATAATGCCATGAACCAGTGACAGCAAGCCCCACAGGATATCTCTGGCAGCCCTTTCCCAATGAA
This sequence comes from Colaptes auratus, assembly GCA_015227895.2. Taxonomy (NCBI): domain Eukaryota; kingdom Metazoa; phylum Chordata; class Aves; order Piciformes; family Picidae; genus Colaptes; species Colaptes auratus. The sequence goes on from CM037631.1 coordinate 29,454,837, forward strand.
CAGCTATTTGATCTCAAAGTAGCAGTGGGACAAAGATACTGTCTTTCCCTGCACACAAATACATCCTGGTACTGTGCTGACTCAAGAGGAAAATCATACAGAATTTGATTAACTTCATTTCTCTGACTCAGGTTAAAAGAGAGGGGAAAGGGAACGCTACAAGCACAATGCCTGCAACATCCCAGTGCAGCCTATTCTTTTTCTGTTATTTTAAGTGTTGCTGTTGAGAAATGACCCTTCAGAAAGCTCCTTTTGTTTCCTCAGGGTAGCACGTGGCATGTATTGCTTGGGAGCAGCAGTCTTGCTCCAAAGCAAGCAGTCTCTTTTTCCCTCTCGGTTCTACTCTGAGGCTACTGGCCACACTTCATCCTGCCACTGTGGACCACAGGACACTAAAGCATTTTCACAGGAGAATGAAATGAAGCTGATGCTGCTTTTATGCTCCACAATTTTATTTTCCTTTCCTTTGTGATGAAGCAAGCATGTTGCTAACTGGAAAAGCAAACATATATTAGAAGGTCAAACAGACATGAAAGGTGGGAGTCAGTTAAGACACTTCAGTGGGGATATGCACACGTGCTAAGTGTTTGAGCTTAAAGTCAATGGATCAGTCCTGGCAATAAAGCTTACAGAGTAATCCAGCTTGCTCTACACAACTCATAGTCAGACAGTTGAATCATTCTCTAGTCTCTGTTGACTTCAATAGCAATCAGACCAGCATGTTAGATGTCCAAACTTAATCATCTTAACCTGAGGTTTAGTCTTGTCCAAAGACACAAACTTCAGTAGTTTCAAGAGTTAAGATTCAAATGCTAATATATAGATAAGAACATGGCTGCCAATTCACCTTAAATCTCTCTTTTATATACATTTTCACTTAGTGCATCTTCCTGAAATCATTAAACCTGGGAAAACAAATGGCATAATAGGAAATCAAGGGGCAATATGCCCCCAGCCTTTGTGTGCCCCCACTTTGCATTGGACGTCTTTTGAAGCCTGCAGGGTAAGACACCTAAAGTAAGCAGGGATGGTTTGTTTTAGTGTTTATTTGAGGTTGTAGGGCAAAAAATAGTGTGCCAGTTTGTGTTTGAATAGTACTGTGTTCCTCCTCCTACCTCTGCAGGAATCCCCTCCTCCCCCCAGTTAGACTGTGTTCACTATGTACCTGCTTCCCGAAACTGTGAGAGTTATATTGCTTTGTGTTAGCAGGGATGCATGCCCAACACGAGGCCATTCTAGAGGTATGGGTCTTGGGCATAACTTGTTCTCATGCAGATGACTTTCAGTAAACAGTGCTGGGTTCCCATTGCTATTGTAGCAGGCAATGTGCCCCTTAGCATTGGAAGTGGCATTTTAAACTTCAACAATGGCATCAAGGAACATTACTGCTTTTTTATTTTCTTCTAATGGGAGACTGCATTTTCCTAACAGATGGAGAACCTGGGGTTAGATCAGAGTTTAAGTAGCTTCTAAGTCTAGACTAGTCCCAGACTTCTCCCACGATTTTAAATCAATCAGTTAGCAGACTAACACTTCACTTCCACTGCTTTAAAACTGAAATAATACTTCCTTTGACATTGCGAGTGATTTATCTGGGATATACACATCTGAGATGAACGTTAATCTAGGTGTACACAGCACCTAGCGATCTTGGTACCAATTAGCACTCAAAATGCTACTTGATCATATTTAAATGATAGTTAATAAGAGGACAATACTAGGGAGGGATATATCATCTCACAGAGATGAACGCGTGGTGGTGAGGCATGCATCATTACATTTTAAAGACATTCAGAAGCGGTAAGCAAAATGTAGTTAATCTGGTGGTAGTTCACAAGAGAATCACTGAATGCTAGGAGTTGGAAGGGACCTGCAGAGATCGAGTCCAACGTCCCTGCAAAGCCCGACTGCTTAGGGCTGGTGATAGGACTGTGTCCACGTGGGTTTTGAAGATCTCTGGAGAAGGAGACTCGGCAATCACCCTGGGCAGCCTGTTCCAGGGCTCTGTCACCCTCACAGTGAACGTTTTTTCTCATGTTAGGATGGAATTTCCTGTGATTGAGTTTATGTCCATTGCCCCTCGTCCTATAACCGAGTATGAATGAAAAGAGACTGGCTCCATCCTCCTGACAGCCACGCTTCAGATATCTGTAGACATTGAGAAGGTGCCCTCTTGGCCTTCTCTTCTCTGGACTAAACAGTGCTGGGGTCTCTCGTAATGCATTCCATCAAGAAGAGACCACCATTTAAAAATTCCTACCTTTCAGGGGGCAAAGCCCAGCTCATCATGAATGTAACTAATTCGTCTTTCTGCTCTCTGAAAGGTTTTACCCCTTGAAACAGAACATTATCCAATATTCTCCAGCTTGCCTTCAAGAGAGGATTCATTTTGTCTCTCTGCACAGAAGCATCGGGAATACCTAAGCTGTAAACCCTTGCAGTCAGTTAAGGGAAAGGGGAAACACAGCTCTCGCAGCTTTCCCGGAGGGTTTGGCTTTCCCCAGGGCCGCTCTGGATGATTACTGATTCTGTGCTGCCACCTGGTGGCACTTGGCGAAAATAACCGCAAATAGCCCTCGTCACGGCAGCTAATGTTTCCGCACAGTATTTCACAGAGACCCTGGAGGGCTGCGTGCTTGGACCCCTTGCTATCATACCACAGAATCGCAGAATACATCCGGTTGGCCTTCCAGTATCTGAAGGGAGCCTACAAGAAGGCTGGGGAGGGACTTTTCAGGCTATCAGGTAGTGATAGGACTAGGGGGAATGGAATGAAGCTGGAGGTAGGGAGATTCAGGCTGGACGTGAGGAGGAAGTTCTTCACCGTGAAGGTGGTGAAGCCCTGGAATGGTTGTCCAGGGAGGTGATTGAGGCTCCATCCCTGGAGGTGTTTAAGAGCAGGCTGGATGAGGCTCTGGCAGCCTGATCTAGTGTGAGGTGTCCCTGCCCATGGCAGGGGGGGATCAGAACTAGATGATCCTTGTGGTGCCTTCCAACCCTGACTGATTCTATGATCATCCAGTCATCCAGCACTAAAGGGTCAACATGACCCTAAGCATCCAGTCCACACAGTGTTCAGGGAGGTGGTTGGGGCCCCATCCCTGGAGATATTTAAGACCAGGCTGGATGAGGCTCTGGCCAGCCTGATCTAGTGTGGGGTGTCCCTGCCCATGGCAGGGGGGTTGGAACTAGCTGATCCTTGTGGTCCTTTCCAACCCTGACTGATACTATGACACAGTGCTACATAACAGCAAGCAGGCAGAAGGAGCAGCAGAGAGGTTATGCAATTTGCCCCAACCTTGCAGGTTGACCCTAGGACTACATGTACATCTAGTATATCACCCAAAGGCAATGCATATCCCAGGCATTGTTGGGGTTTGTTCATGGATTTGCAGTCTATTAACACATTTTGATAAGTACCTTCCCCAAGGTGGGCATACACATCTCTCAACCTGTCAGCACTTTGCCGTATTCACTGCACAGGCATGAACTAGGAAAGTGCTGTGATCCTCTTCTTCTGTGTGGGAGAGAGAGGCTCAAAAATAAAACAAAATCCAGCATCTTACCTAAGGTCACATGAAAGTACCACAGGAAAATCAGAGAACTAAATACAGACCTCCAAAGTTTCAATCACTAGTAAGTGATGGCTTCCTGTTGGAAGGAAATCCAACCAAGCTGGAGTTAGCTGTCTGGCTTTGTTCCTGGTAAATTAAATTTGTCATGGTTTGAGAAACAAACGGGAAAACTATTTCTGCAAGAAAAAAAGTGCTTCTGAGGGATGAGGCAGGAACGAATAAAGAGAGGAAAAACATACCTCATGAGATTAAGGTATCTGGGACCCTTCACCAGTCGAAGATTAACTAGGTCTAAAAGTATGTGCATGAAATTAGTTCCATTTTAATGTGGAAAAATACATTCTTAATAGGCAGCTGTAACGAAGTCAGCCAGCAGTGCCCGACTTGGTGATTGCCTGGGGACATGCACACAGCCTAATTTACTAACAATCTCCATCCCTCTCTGCTCAATGAACAAATAAACTACTCTTGCATGACAGCTAAATGCTGCAGCAACACTGGTCACTTCAGTTAGAGTGCATGGGCAACACTGCTAGAAAACAGATGAAAATCAAAGTAAAAACATCAACCCTGGCAGCGCTTTGACATGCTAAATATACTCCCACTTAACAATGGAGGAAAATGGACTTTCAAATTTGTATCTGAGATGCTGGATTTCTGATGCAGTCTACTGTGAAAGGCTTTCACCTTACAATGTTCTTTCAGCCAGCCTTACTTTTCTGCATCTAGCCAAAGAAAAAGGAACTGCATAATTGTCCTGAGGAAATTTCCATGTTTGTTCTTTGGTTTCCTTGTCTGTATTCTTCTTGGCATTTTCCTTCCTTATCTCTTTATGCTGATAACCTTATAAAGGTCTCTTTTACTTTTATTACTGTTTCCTACAAACTTTCTACTCAGGGAGCTCTTTGAGCCACCTAAACTTCTTTTACTTGCACTTGCACAATTTTAATTATTGTATTTTCAAGGAATATGTCTAGAAAAATATGCCAGTACAGTCCCCACAGCTTCAGGTTGCTGCCTCCCCGTGGTGTTAATAAGCCATACTTTCAATATATTGCAAAGCAGCCCCAGCCAAATTTTCACAGAGTAGCCCAAGAAAAGCAGTCCCAGCTTCCCAATGAAGGGATTTAAGCATTGACCAGGAAAGGGCTGCATAACTATGCCAAAACACACCCAGATTTTAGCCATCCTCCACCCTGACATTAACCAAACTGTAGAATAGAATAGAATAGAATAGAATAGAATAGAATAGAATAGAATAGAATAGATCAGATCAGGTTGCAAAAGACCTCAGAGATCATCAAGTCTAACCTATCACCCAACACCATCTGATCAACCAAACCATGGCACCAAGTGCCTCATCCAGGCTCTTTTTAAACACCTCCAGGGATGGTGACTCCACCACCTCCCTGGGCAGCACATCCCAATGGCCAATCTCTCTGTGAAGAATTTCTTCCTAACATCCAGCATAAACCTCCCCTGGCACAGCTTATGACTGTGTCCTCTTGTTCTGTTGGTGGTTGCCTGGGGGAAGAGACCAACCCCCACCTGGCTACAACCTCCCTTCAGGTAGTTGTAGACAACAATAAGATTCAAAGGGACAGAAAGCACAACAGTGGGAGTGAGAGTGACACTGCAACCCAGTGGGTCCATCACTCATGTGGGATGGATAACTCCTGTTTCATCTCTTTGTCTTAAGGCTATTTATATACTTTGCATAACGTTTGGGATGGTTCCTTTTTTCTGTAAGGGGGCATAATGTGAATAGATATTCAACTACATTTTCAAGGTTTTCAATGTCATTCAAAATCCTTTACATTCAGATTGTTGCAGTCAAATAGTCAATTACTTGACAGGCTGCAAAGTCTTTTATCCTCTAAAATTTGAAAATGAATTTCAGAATGATCATCAAATTCCTTAGAGGCACAGAAATAATTTCCATAACCTAAACAATCTTCTCCTTTCAGCTGGCCATTTGCAGAGCCACGAAGCGCACACTAGATGGCGCCCCCAGCCCCGAGGATTTCATCCTGTTACACTCGCTCACAGAAAAGGTGAAGTTGAGAAGTATCTTGAGATTCAGGAATACGTTTTGGGCAAAATGAGACTGGATGATGGGCTAAACTGGGAGATGCTGGTGTCTGCACTGTCCTTAGATCCTCTCTGCGGTGTTGCCATATTGTAGACAGCGTTAAGCAGTGAAATGTCTCATCCTGAGCTAAGTGCAAGTATCACCATGAACAAGTGCTAAAAAACCCAAGAGTAAATAAACAGAGTACTAGGGGCAAACTGTTTGCAGATGGTATTTCACGACATGGAAACCAAAAAGACTTCTCTGTGTGTCCCTTGCAGTACAGACAAAGAAGAAAATGAAGTAGTTGGCCAGCAAAGTCCAACATAAATACTTACCGACAAAATTTGATCTCCTCGCTGCAGTTCTCCGCTGAGGTCGGCAGGCCCGCCTGCTAGGATGAAAGACACGAAAATGCCTTCCCCATCTTCTCCTCCCACAATGTTAAAACCAAGTCCTGTGGAGCCCTTGTGCAGGATGATTTTTCGAGGCTCTCTGCATAGAAACAAAACGATAATGCTTATCCATGCAAACCTCAGGAGGGACACATCTCTCAAGGCATCTTAACCACACTGTTTTGCTTGAGACGCAGTGGTCCGTCATTGCCCAAAGAAACCATTTAATAAGTGACATAAATCTGTTACCTGGGGAGCAGACAAGTTTGGAATTAACCAGCTTTTTTTTTTCCACCCATGGCTGAATCCAAACATCTCTATTAATTTCAGCCCTCTGGAGGAGTAATCCTTACTAAGTTAAGTGCCAGATTTATTTAAAGAGAAAACAAAACGCTGATGACGTGTTATAATCTCATTTGTAGCAAGAATGTATATACAAACAGAATCAATCTTTCTGGGTTTTTCTCCTAGTTCTAATCTTGCTTTTTAAACAAATTAACAAAGGGAAAATTCAAAACTGCAGGTAAAGCCATGGCAAGTGTGTTTGATCCTGACAGACCAGGCTAATAGAGCAAAATCCCATGGAAAATATCCCAGTTTCACATTATTAGGAGCTTACAATTGTAAAGCCAGGCTGGTTCGGAAAGTTGATCATTATGATGCAAATCGATAAAAAATAATGGCTGCATCTCATGCAGCACTTTCTGTCTGTAGATTGAATATATGCCCCAAAGGATGTAAACATAGTAACACACATTTAATGATGGGAAAACCTATATCCAGAAAGAGATGACTTTCCTAAGCAATCAAGGTACCATCCTTGAGAAAGCACCCAAAGTATTCCCATTCCCAGTTACCACATACAAGGCCTCAGACCTGCATCTCCCTTGGATATCAGCACACAAAACTCCATGCATAAACACACACTGTTTACTGGTACTTACCCCACACCAAATCCTGCTAACAACTTACTCTCCAAACAACGTGTGAACACTGTTACATTAGTATGTTGAGTCAATCTTAAGCCTAGCCTATGTGTAACACACCCATGCACATGTCTGTGACTCCTCACAAAGACATGGGTTTGCTCTTCTAGTTCTCAGCGCTCACGAACAGAAGTTACCAGCGCAATGACAACTGTGAACACAGACAGGTGTGTGGAAACCTGCTCCAGAAAGCCTCCTGTGCAAATGACCCCGTGTCTCCTCTGCACTATAGAGCACTCCTACATCAGATGAATAGTTACTGCAGTTCCATTTTGTTTTGAAAGAAAGGGGGAAAAAAAAAGGGGGGGGGAGGGGGGGAGAGACAGAGAGGAGATTAAACAAGGTATGTCTTATTTAATCTGAGTTCTTACAGCTGTAGACATGGAGACAATTTTTACATGATAATTCTGAAATCAATAAGAGCTTGTTCGGCTTTGCCCGGGGCTGCTGCTCAGACTGTATCCCCAGCTTGATCACAACCTTTAAGCAACATCAACTTCCTGACACTGAAGTCGAATGATTTTTGAAAGCAAAACCACAAGCAAACTTATTGGAAGTATTTTAATGGTGATTGTATTCTTCAGTAAAAATATTAGTCCTGCTCCACACAGTCCTCCATTTTATAACTTGTTCTTAACACAGTCTAGTCAGAAAGCCTGTTGAATATGCAGCTGTGACAAGAAGACTGAGCATCTAGAGGTCCTGTACCCTTAATATGTTTTAAACCAGTCAGAAAATAAAGGGAGTTTTGGTTTGGGTTGTTTTGCTATTGATTTGCTTTGTAGCAACAGCTTCAGCACCTGCTTAAGCATGTGTCTGTTAGACATAATGTAATCCAGATCCAGGAAGTCTAAACAGGATTTTAATTAGGAAGCATGGCATGGCCTGGGGCTTGGAGCAGAACTAGGACAGCAAGCTGGAAGCATGGATTCCTCTCTTTTCTTAGCCCATGCACTGCTGAGTGATCTTGGCAAGTCATTTGTTCTTCCAGCTTCAATTTCCTCATCCACAAAATGATACGGTGACACTTGTCATCTCCGAGCCCTGCACATCAAAATTCTTAGCCAGTGCCGAGCTGCTGACACTCTTATTTACCTCAATATTGAGGAAAAAGAGGCAATAAAGCCAAACACATTTCCATGCTCTGCTGCTGAGAAATCAGAGGAGCTCTTTTTCAAAATGCAGCTGAGTATTTCCACATATGACAGGCAGCTTGGATCATAAAGTTGAAAGCCAGGGCTATGGGCAAAACTAGGTCAATACAACTGGGTATCCACTGAATAGTAAGCTGTGTAGCTCAACAAAACGTTGGCCCAGTTATTAATCCCTGTCTCTCATCAAGTCAGCAGATTTATGCCCCAAACGCTGTCAGTGCTCTTTTGTAACTTTGGCCTTTTGACAGCAAACTTCACATTCTGCTCTTGGATGAGTGTGTGCAGAGGAAGCTCAGACAATAACGGGGAAGTGTCAGAAGCTGTGATTAGAACACAAGGAGATTTGGCTCCTGCCTTTCAGCTTAATCAGGTCACTTTGGTCATGGCCAAGATTTGGCTGTATAGAGACTGACCAACCATGACATGTGCTCGCTCATATTTCTGTCGTGTCTGAGTGTCCTGCAAAACCTGGAAGGTGGATTTGGAGCACACAAGTGGTGGTGTCATGATCGCAGGAGTAACCTTTAGCCATGCCTGTACCGCAAAAGCTACGGGTAGTAGAAGGTACATGTGACTCCACCAGAACATAGTAAATCCCTGAGATAAAGATGGCATTGTTCAGGCTTGTAAGTGTAAAAATGAACAAAGCTTCTCTGATTATAATAAAGTGAATTTTTTTGTAGTACATTATGAAGTTAAAGTAGGAAAAAAATTCTTAAGCAAACAAATTACAATACCAGTCACTGACCAGGTGATCTCCTAAGAGTCATGCAGTTAATGGTCAGTGCTTTACCCACACCCTAAGAATAGGCTAGTTTTGATAAAGCTGAAAGCCAGGAGGTTATATACTGATTCACCTGGCTCAAAAGTTCACACTCAATATTTCCAATATGATGGTTGAGAAGATCTCACAAAAGGTGTTCCAACTTTTCTTCAATATTTGGGAAAAACTCTCTCTGTTAAAATCCTTTCTGAGTGTAATTCCAATGCACATGAAAGAATGCAGATAAATTCTGCAAAGGAGGTAACAAAGACTTAAAGACGACAAGGTGGTGAGAAGCAAGACATGAAAGGAAAGTAACTGAAACGTGAGTGATGTCTTCTTGCAGTGAATGCACTAAGCACAGTCGCGCAGCTCCCTGCAGGAGACGGCAACTCGGGCACAGGTAATTCCAGAGAACTTCTTTTGGAAGTTCACTGTTTTGTCTGGAGGACAATAGGTGGCAATCTGGAGCCATCTAGGAAAAAGGAACAGTCTGACTCCCAGCCTTTCTGAAATGCAGATTTCTGCCTCCAGCTTTAACTACTTATCCCATTTACAACTTATTCTGTAATAAATGTGGCCGAAGGTAAGTTTCTAGGTGCTAACAAAGCACACCAGCACTTTAATTCTGTGTGTGTGTGGTTTATGCCCCCCTGCAGCTTTGTACCAAACACAAACAGAGAAGAGCATCAGGGGAAATCAAGCAGAAATTAGAAAAGAGTGTGAGATGGAAACTGACAGAAGGCAGCAGAAGGAAAAAAAATACCAGAGCAGCCAAACAAAAAAAAACCCACAACAACAACAAACAAACAAAAAACCAACAGGGAGCAGGATAAAGGCAGACTGGAAAGGAGAACAGAGCAGGAATTAGAAAAGCAGAGAAAGAAGAAAGGAAGATTCACTATAATAAAGCCAGGAGCAAAGAAGCAAATATAGTGCTGAAATCCACACAAATTTACGGGCTCAGAAATCAATCAGAGAATCAATTTGGATGGACTTGGTAACTTGCTTCAGGGAATGCATCAGATTAGATGCTGCAAAGCATACTATAAACTGCAGGCCTGATGTAACAGCAAAATATTATTACATTAGTATTTGAAACCAGTAAGCAATAATAGATCAGCGCAGATAAAACTCCAGCACTTAAGAAAATTTCTCCTGCCCTAAAAATGTGATTTTAAAAGATACATCAAAAAGTGAGGCATTGTTCCTCCCCTGAACCACTTTCTTTTGGTTCATGTTTGTTTTACTTGTCCATTATCTTGAAAATATCTCAGTGTTTTGTAGTTATGATATCTGTACTGAATATTTGTTTTGATCAGGTTACTCTTTTACCACAAGAAGATGACAAGCGAATAAACCTGAGCGTCCCTCTCCTCCTTCCAAAGGCTGCGGAGCTGTGGTAATTAGAGATTTAATTTAGGAGATTATAAACAGGACTGATAAATGAAGGAAAGGAGCTTTGTGAAAACAAGTAATTCTTACAATAACTAAGTGAAAGAAAATCCATTCTTAATTTGCTTATTTTGTGCTGCTGGCTACATGCCGAGCACAGGCAGTTTTGGTATTCACCTCACACTGACAGCTCCATCTTTCTGTTTCTTTTGCACCATCTATACAATTGGGGCATTGGAATGATTTTATGCTCTTTGCAGCATCTACAGAATTACATTGGATGCTTTCAAATACCAGACCCCAGGGACTTTTTCAGTAACATGCAATCAATGAGGAATCCCAAATCAGCAGGGAGTTTGAAATATGACTTTGATCTCGCTCTGGATGCAGGTTTGGTGTTGTTTTGGTGTATGTTTGCTTGTTGCTGTGTGTTGTGTGGTGGCTTTTTTGTTTGTTTTGGTTTGTTGGTTTGGTTTGCACATGCACATGCACATGCACATGCTGAGTTGTATTATAGTAATACACAGCATAGAAAGCCCAAAGGAATATTCATTTATCTTACTGCCTGCATTAGGGCAGCATCCAATCTCCAGCTAAGAACCCACACCCTCTGTACAAAACACTACACACACATCATGCAACAAAAAACATTTAAGCTACTTAAAGTAATAAATAGCAGGAGGGAAAATGGAAGTAGAGAGAAACTGTGTTCATTGGTTACAGTCACACATTAGTCATACATGAGGGGGAAAACCATAATCTGAGGGATTAAAGCACTTTTGAGCAGTGTGGTGTTCAGCTTCTGACAACTCACTGTGAGAGCACCGAGCTACTCCTACTTAGAGGAGTGAGTTGGCTATCCAAGCCATGTTTTTCAGTACAATTCTCATGCTTCAAAAAATCCAATAAATAACTGCCCATTTATTTCAGCCAGCCAAAGGGCATTCAGACTGGAAGGACCTAGAAAAGGTGATTCAACTAGGCTGAGCATTCTTCACAGCACTTTAGCACAGAAAGCTAGGATGGACAGAGTGTGTGCCAGTGTGTAGAATGATTTAAAATGTGGTTAATCATACAAGAGAGAATTTGAAATCTTAATGTGGTGGAAGGCCTGGAATACACACACACACACTTTTTAAAAAGGCCTTAAAGTTCAGGCAAAACCAAATTACTCAGCTGATTTAAATTCTGTGTTACACGTTCTACACCTCTGCTTCACAACAGTTCAGAGAGAAATCCGTCTGTACTGCTGTGACCTATTGTTTTACTGCAACACCATCTCTGTGGCATCCTGGCTATTATTTTTTCCTTTCCTATTCCCCTTTTAGGCTTGGCAAAAGTCTTTCCATCACGATGTGAAGCAGCACTACCCCTGCCTTCTTGCCCAGCCCTCCCTCTGATCTGTCTTTGTTGTGAGGTTTCCAAAACACCATGAGCTGGCACTGGTAGGAGTTGGCAGACCTTCCTTTCCCCAGCCCCCAGTCCTTGACCATCCCAGAGCCCAGGAGAGGCTGATTGAATGCAGGAGTGTTGCACCTGACCCAGCACTTAGTCTGATCCCAGATTTGAGAGTTTAACTTCTGGTGGAAAATAACAAGAATAAGGAAAAATTCCTCTTATTTATTAGTGTCAAATTGACCAGCACAGTCCAGAGGGGTAAATTTGCCTTCTTAAACTCAGACAATGTCTTGGTCACGTGCAGAGTGTTCATTTTCATTACATGTACTTGAAATATTATTTCATTTTACTAAGCATTGATAAACTAACATCTAAGCATTCAGCCTTTAATGAGATATTAATTTATCACATAGCAAAATACAATTTTGCTTACTGCAGTTACCCTTTCTCCTCACAAGTATTTTATCTGCTTATCTGACTAGTTTTCTTGGCATTGCCTGCTGATTAAATGTTGGCAGTAACTCTAGAAGCAATACTTTATCCTAACGTTAATACTGACTGCATTTTTAATGCATTTATTTTGCAAACATCATGTCTAACTTGTCACAAACTTTGAAGTACACTTAATATGAGAGAACCTACTGGGAGCCAGGCTTCAGCCTGACTGATGCATGCATGAGTGCACTGGCTTATACTTCATTTGTTTTCTGGGACCCCCTCTGGACTTTAACATCTTTCATTTTGCCTTTTGTAGAGGCCTGCACACTAGGCAATGCTTCCTGCTTACAGATAGCAAGATGGAATTGGCATGCAGGCATAAATTCCTATTTAAAAAACTGGCCTATATTTTCACCATGACAGCTGAAGTTGACTTTAAATGCACAGGATTATGTCTCTCAGATTTGAGGAAGATTGCTCTCTAGAGTGACAATGTAGGACAGCTAACATGCTCTCTAATTTTGAAGGGGAAAAGATTACATTTATTCATTTCTACTTTGTCTCACAGAAGCACTTGTGTCTGTTTCCTGATCCAGGAGGTATGTTATTTACATGCCATTAATAAAAACAAACCATTAAAGCTACATCCCTGTTCCATCTGCCACACCCAATCCAGGCAACTCCATACTGAGCAGGTGGCTTTGCATCCTGCATTTGAAGCTGCTGGTTCCATATCGCACCCCCTTTTCCATAAACTCTTACTGCCAGCCTTTGCTGGCTTTATTTACCACGAATGCTCTAACACTTCAGTTTGCAAACAAAGCTCGATGCGATGGAAGTGGTGGCAGGCAACGACACTGCACTGTCAGGAGACAGGAAGTGTTCAAAGGCTAAGAGAATACCTAAAAATAGCAGTGCCTCTAAGCCATGTTTTCAAATATCAATACAGTCTGTTACTAGCAAGCACCCAAAATCACTTCAGACAAGATACTTCTGAAACACAAAGCAGTCTGTAATATCTGTCCTAGGCAGAATAAACATTCTTACCCTTAGTCATGGTTCAAATGTTGTTTATTTCTATATAAATATTTATATATATTTGAGATACTCAGTCATGCTGATAAATTCATTTAAAATTCCCATCAAAGCACTCTGATCAAGCTGAAACCCAGTTTGTAAGCAGCTCAGCAGCAGAGGTGACTGGTAGCATGTAAAATACAGTTCAGTCTGAATGGCAACTCCAGAGAGGAGGCCATCACACACCACTAACATTGTAGCTTCACGCAGCGGTACAGTAGGACTTCCAGATGACAGGATTTAGTTTCCATCCAGTATTTTTCCTATTTTGAATATTCACAGTTAAAACTATCCATTAAAACCATTAAAAACCCCAAACCAAACAAACCAAACAGCCAAAACCTCAAGCCAGCAATGTTTTCACATGGAGGCATTGGAGCGTTCTTGTTTTGAAACCATGCAAATAAACCATTAGGGAAGTTACTAATTAGACCTCTCCAACAATGGCACCAAACACCTGTGAAGTTCAGGCTTTCATGCACCTAGCAAATCAGTTCACCTCATGTATGTTGTAAAGAATATAGGGCTTGACTGTAAAGAAAATTTCATCTTTAAAGACTTCTTTATTTTTTTACCTTGATACTACTTTTTTTCTTCTGTATGTGAACTCCACCCCCCCCACAAACCCCCCTGTTTTTGGTATGAATGTGTCATCTAGATGAAAAAATGTAGGTTTTGAAAAATCTGCTCTAGCCAGCTCTCAATTTGGACATATTCAACGGGGTGGAAAGAAATAAATGCCAACCCGTGCAGTTCCCTCTGCATTACTTTAACCCTGCCGGACTTAGTTTCTCCTTCCCAGGACCCAGTAATTGCCTTCCTCCAGAGGCTCTGTGTGACTACAGTCAGCCAGGCAGCCCGCACGCAGGCCACAAATCTAAGTGTGTGCTAGGCATGCCTGGCAGGTAAAGCAGGCATTTACAAAGTGCATCAAAGTGATACAATGAGTCACCTAAACACAAGACTCGTACTGATGGAAACCTGGGTCCTACAAGAGAGAAATAACTCTGTTTTGACTCAAATTGCATTAGCTATAAGCACGCTTAATAGCATGGACTTCACAAAAACATTAGAATAAACTGAGCTTTAAGATAAAGAAATATTTAGGGCTGAGCTGATTTCTTCCTTTTGTCCAGTGGTGTGACAGGCTAACAGAGCCACTTTCCTATGTGAAATGAAATGTAACTCAGTTTAAGTTGGTCAGTAATAATTACAAGCCAGATCTTCTTCAGCCTCCTGAGCCGCAGGAGACCTGTAATATCAATTGCAGATTACCTGTGCTCTAAGGACTCATACACAATATATGCAAGTTGTCTACATGGGCAGTACAGATCCTGCAGCTTAGCTAAAAATCCATGCAGACAGATTGATGTACAAATTTTGCCAAGAGCTTAAACCTACAGGGTACCTGCTGAGTGATGGAGCCCAGCAGACCAAGTCAGAGACATCATAATAGAATTTCTTTCCTTAAATCTCAATTTAGCAATTTTCTTTTAATCCAGTCCCCATTTTAATTAATAAACTTGTTCTTGAAGCTCAGTATTATTTCAAATATCCATTTATTACTGATGTAATTTGTCTAAAAACCAGGAGAATTCGTTATGACTCTCTTTGTTCATTAGAGAGAGAAATGAAAGAAATCCATAATGAGGATGTTTAAGTATTTAGAGAGATTGCCCAGAACTTCTGTACTGTCCACATCTGGTGATGGTCACAGTTCCACCAAAGTCCCTGAATAACCTGATCCAACTTGAGATTAGCCTTGTTTTGAGCAAGGAAGGTGGATGATGAGGGCTTCATATATAGAATTACTTTCTAGATGACTTTAGCCCTTAAGCCATATGCACCTTTGCTGTAGGAATTTTATTATTCATCCATGATTTCAATGAATAATTACTACAGCCATCCCACACACTTTAAATAAAAACTCCTAGATGCAGGTAAAAGAGAAGAAAATTGAGATGTGAGAAAAACATTTCTGGCTTCAGTTAGGAGTGGATTATTCCACATATCTACCCTTTTATTTTCTGGCTGTACCACATTGAGGTTGTAGCACAAAATACAACAAGGTCACATCTCTCCTCTGTGAAAACTTTGGACTGTCAGTTTTATCAGAAGAAAGGCAGGCTTTGGTATAGGACTTGAGAGCAGCTAAGGACAAATTATTACCAATGTCTACAAAATAATTCAAACAATTCCACATTTCTGTAGGAGAGAAGAAACAAATCCTTTTATCCTTTTTGGATGAACTATGCCGGTCAGTGCACCAAAATCTACGTGGTTCAGGGTTAAACAGCAGGTTTTTAATACCTTAAAGATGCAAAAATCTTAACTGCGTTTGTGACTTATACATATTTCCCACTATTATTTGTGTTAAAATGTAGTCAGCTAAGGAGTCAGAGCTCTGCTTCTACAGTCAAGACAGTAACGTACACAGACACGCACCAGCACAGGGTTACTGTTCTGTATACTACTTCATCTGTACTTTGGGACACTGCTCTGCAAAAAGAGCTCATGCATACATTAAGGAAACAGAGAAGACTTCACTGGGTATGTCCATGATTAGTGAGAACAATTTTACAGGTAACACTTGCAAATATTGGCAGTAGTCAGATGAAATGAATTAAAGCAGTTGTAGTTAATATGTCATCTCCATGGCAGACCCTCCCATCCCCAAGAAAACCAAACCTTCAGTGTAAGTATCTAGAAAGGATAACACTAATTTGAAGTGTATTTATTTTTGTCATCTGGCAGGCTTAAACGCTGTGGTATGTAAACCCACATCTAGTTAACAGCTATGTGCATGTGAGTAGTTCAGCATCTGCCTTAGGGGTATCTGAGAGCTCTACAGGCAGCTTCAACAGAGAATGATCTTACCCTTCCACTGAAATGGTCCGCTGCAAGCTCACTGTGGGTGGACGCGTTGCAGTGCTGTGCTGGGAATGACTGTGTGACCAAGGAAGAATAAAGAAAAGCATTCGTTAAAGAAGTAGAAGTTTCTCTGGTTTTTATTGTCTCTAGTGGTTTAGCAAATGCCAAAGCAGAAATATCAGATTGTTTTACATGTCTAAAGCATTTTGACTTCAGGGATGCTTGTCTCTTCAAAAAAGAAAAGGGCTCAACCTCACAATCTCGTGCTTAAAATCAGGTTTCATTCCTCATTAAGAGCAGACAATGAAGAGAGTTAACTCCTTATCTTATTATTGGTAAAAAGCATGCATACACACACAGCTCAGTGACTTAAATTAGATGGTAATTGTTCTGCTAAGTATACAAAGCATGAAACATAAAGTTAATTTCAGAGCAGAAGGTAAAAGAGTAAATGATGTTATCAGCCTCATTATCAGTGTTTCTCAGGCAGAATGCTCGGTGAAAGAGGGCAAGCACTGTTCTAAGTACACCATAATGTCACTTTGGATTGTCCAAATTTCAGCCAGCATTCTCTGTTTCTATCGGATTTGAAGTAGGTTGAGCCTTTCCACGTGAGATTTTATCAAAGACACATTTAGACAGAAAGAAACACAGAATTTTCCCAGCAAAACACAGAGTCTCTGAAAGGAAAACATTTTTGACTGAAAATCCTGAGGTCTAATGGCTTCTCATGTCATCATCACTAAGTGACCTCAAAAGCAGTCATTATGCTGCATACACCAAAGAGAACTACACGATGTATGTTGACTTCAGTATTGTACCATTGTACAGCAGCATTGCATCATAACTGTAAATAAAATATCATGACCATAAATACAAATGGATTGCAACACATCAGCAAGTCAGAGGTACTGCTGTGACAAAAAATGGCACTCCTTATGCAAGGAATAGATAAATAAAGCAGAAGCATCTGAGTGTATCCTCTGATTACTTTAAATGGCTACATCACACAGTGAGGCCCAGGATTAATAATGCAAAGTACACATTAAAAATAAATCTTTTTAGCTCGGGTTTGTACTGCAGATTTTGTCTTGCTTTCAAGATTTGCGTACAACTCAAGCTGTTTGCTCAGAAGAAACACATCTTATTATCCTTAAAAGCTAAGACATTCAACATAAGTGAGCAACACATCTGTTTTCATGTATTCTATCCCGTGGCACTGCCAATGCTGTCTGCCTGACAGCAGAGAGAGGATTTTCTGTGCGGCACACTGAGCTGTGACACAGGACACCATGCCACAGGACAAATGAAAGAGCTGCTGGGGTTTCCTGTTGCAACCATTGGGTTCTTGTTTCATGTTAGGGAACTGCTGTACTCATCCTTACTCTGAGCATCACAGAAGGCTTGTAGGAAAGTATATCAGAAGAGCTACTGAGTTCTACATGAGTCTGGCATTGTGGTGTGACCAGAACAGCTGAGCTGGACAAACATTCCAGAGCAGAATTAGAATAGAATAGAATAAACCAGGTTGGAAGAGACCTCCGAGATCATCGCATCCAACCTATCATCCAACACCACCTAATCAACTAACCCATGGCACCAAGCACCCCATCAAGTCTCCTCCTGAACACCTCCAGTGATGGTGACTCCACCACCCCCCGGGCAGCCCATTCCAATGGGCAATCACTCTCTCTGAGTAGAATTTCTTCCTCACCTCCAGCCTAAACCTCCCCAGAAGAATCCGAACAGAATTTTATGATGTTGGTTACAACTGCACATCAAGTTTGCATCTTGCAATTGACCCAGGCTGTGTATTTTTAAACTACCCTTTTTTTAGTAGTTATACATTTTAGAAATGTTAAAGTTCACTTTGCATCTTGTCTTCTGTCCCTCTCCCTCCAGAGAGCTGGAAGGGAACACACGTCCTCATGCTCCTGCACTGGCTTCCCATGCAAAATTAATGAAGAAGGGAACAGCCTGTTCCCTGAATTTCCCCCCTGTATACAGGAGACACAAGTGGCACTGCAGAGCCATCATTCCTCCATCTCTTTCTTGTGCAGTTTGACTCTCAGAAACTTTATTCTCTGAAGCTGCATCAAGAAATGCAAAATACAGCTGATACAAGGAACAAGAACCCAGTAGGGGGGAGGGATGTTGACGTTTGTCACAGCCCTCTAAATTGCACTGTATGTCAAGGTTTACTTCAAAGACAAGGATGTCAGAGGTGGTGGCTCAGCTATGCTGCTAATGCCACAATGCATCAGCAAACAAACAGCTCATATTCTTGCAACAGATGCTACTTATTTGTGGGGGAAAATATCTATTGACAAGGCATGGCAAGGTAGTAACAGAAGTTGTTGCCAGAGGAAAGGGAAGCTGAGGACTGACAGCTGATGTGGCATTTTGCCTTAAACCATTTAAGCTACTTCCCCTTGTCTCACGCTCTCCTTACTAGTGCTGTGGCACACTGCTGCAACCAGAGCCACTGTGTTACATTCCAGCACAACCACATGAAGCAGCTTGCCCTCTGACAGCTTGCTTTCTTTTCCAAGAAAGATTTCAACACTGCCCTTGTTTTACTACAGCAAACTTAGTTATATAACTCTGACCAGCTTCAAAATGAGCAAAATTATGAAAGCATCACCGGCAGGACTACCTTCTAAGGACTAAACCATCATTTTCCCATATATCTTCAGAACTAGTAGCTGAAGATGGTCACAGAACCACACTGAACAGTCAGAACTTGGGATTGTGACTATGCTTGGATGTGTCAAGCAGAAATTGGGCTACATTCAGTGAAGTAATTGACAGAATAATGAATTATTGCTTCTGCACTGGAAATGAGGAAAGGGAGCAGGAAAGGAACTGTAATAGGCTCTCAGCTCCTACAGGAAGGCTGCATTTTACTGATGAATTCAACTGTCTTTGAGGATTGATACTCAACCAAGGCTATTTTGTGCAAAACTTGAAGGTTATTACCTATTAAATCACACTGTTTATAAATATTTTATACAGTGGATGGACTACGACCAAGGATCTTGTCACCATGACCTTTACAGAATCAACAAAAGGCCTTAGCCTTTTTAAAACAACAACAACAAAACCCCACCAAAACCAAATAAATCCACACCAACCACTCAACCAAAACAGAAACCAAACCCAAACCAAGCAACCCAAACCATCTCTGCTTGGCATACCTTTTTGGACACAGACCTGCCTAGATTTAAACCTGATATTGGCTGCACTCTCACAAATTCCTATTTGTAAAAGGTTGGTGAAAATGCTGAAATGAAAATAAGTGTTGAAACACAAAATTGAGATGAAAGAAAACAGGGCTTCCAGAAATTATGAGGAGTACCAGGTTCTTTGATTTTCTTTGTCCAGTCTAAATGTGGACTTCCAAGATTCTCTGTTGCCAGAGAGATATTCACCCCTTTCAGAAAATTAGGTGTGTAACATCTTATCAGAAGAACAGGTACCCAAACTTCACTGGTCACTCTCCTTGGCCACCAGAGATGTGCTGTGTCACCACATCTGCTTGGCAGCTACCATGTTATGGAGGGGGCAAGAAGCAGGAAAATCCAGGAAAGGATTATCTAGACAGGGTGGAAAATGAAGGCTGTTCAGAGGGAAGAGCAGATTTTGGGGGAAATAAAACACATTTCAAGGGTGTGACAAGACTAGGGTGGCACTCATATTTTCAATTACACCAGCTGCTCTATCCAGTACTGCAATGCCACAGTAAGTATGAATTAAAACAGTGATTGCAAGTCAGTATTCTCCTGAAATTATCAAACCACTCAAACATTAGATGCCATCAAT
This sequence comes from Colaptes auratus, assembly GCA_015227895.2. Lineage (NCBI taxonomy): Eukaryota > Metazoa > Chordata > Aves > Piciformes > Picidae > Colaptes > Colaptes auratus. Next base: position 29,474,782 of record CM037631.1, read on the forward strand.
ATTCCTCACTGGAATGATCACCTAAGCAAAGCTGTGAATGGAACCTTATATCTCAAATCTTCCACACAAGGGGCTCAGCTATTGGTAATATTCCACTCTCTAGGAACCCTTTTCCATTCCTAAGTATTTGTGACGGAGTTCCAATGAGTCCTCATCTTTTTTTACCATTAAATTAATTAATAACTTGTGATACAAAAAGTCATTGCTTTTTGGTATATAATTATGCAAATGAACTTCAGTGCCCAGTACAAGCTGATGTCTGCCTAAGGTATGGCCATGAATACAGCGACAGATAAAAATCAAACCCACAGTTCAATTGCCGCTTGGCACAAGCGACTCTGCAGTCGGAGACAGAAGTAACAGCCTCCTACCATTCCAAACTGACTTGCTGTTTATAGGTTAAGGCCTAAGTGTCCTACCATAGAGATGAATTCCTCCTAGAGGGCGAATACAGTAAATTGTAATTTGCTGTTCCATCCCATAATCCTGCATCCCTGTATAAGCAGACCTCACAGGCTGCTCTGTCTCTTTTTTCCCCCCTCTCTGCCCTGCTGTGTGCTCTCTCTTTGGTTTGTGGGGTAGTGCAGCCTCAGCAAGCTATTTTCTTTTTGTGCAGCTGGCCCTAGTGTGCCCAGATAGTGTGTGGCACCTCACACTAGATCAGATTGCTCAGAGCCCCATCCAGCCTGGCCTTGAAAACCTCCAGGGATGAGGCTTCCACCACCTCCCTGGGCAACCTGTGCCAGTCTCTCACCACCCTCATGGGGAAGAACTTCTTCCTAACATCCCATCTGAATCTACTCATTTCTACGTTTTTCCCATTCCCCCCAGTCCTATCACTCCCTGACACCCTCAAAAGTCCCTCCCCAGCTTTCTTGCAGCCCCCTTCAGGTACTGGAAGGCCACAATTAGGTCTCCTTGGAGCCTTCTTTTCTCCAGACTGAACAGCCCCAACTCTTTCAGTCTGTCCTCATAGGAGAGCAGCTCCAGCCCTCTGCTCATCCTTGTGACCCTTCTCTGGACACATTCCAGCACCTCCAGATCCTTCCCTGTAATAGGGGCTCCAGAACTGGAGGCAGTACTCCAGCTGGGGTCTCACCAGGGCAGAGTGGAGGGGGAGAATCACCTCCCTCGACCTGCTGGCTACGCTTCTCTTGATGCAGCCCAGGAGGCTTTCCGGGCTGCAAGTGCTCACTGCTGGCTCCTGTTGAGCTTCTCACCCACCAGCACCTCCAAGTCCTTTTCTTTAGGAAAAAGACTTTTCCTTTTGCCTTTGTACCTTTTGTATTTGATTTACTTTTGTAAATCATATTTCTATTTAACCTTCAATTCTGTGTGAGTGTTTATTTACTCCTCTGGGGTAAATTCATTCTGTCCTCAGTCCAGAGCTGTTTCAGCTCAAACCAAGACACGTATTTAAAGGATAAAGCCCCTGTTGGCTTCTCTTAAAATGGCAGATTCAGCAGAAGGGAGCTGTTTCCATCAGTGCTCAATGCACTTAGGCACGTGCCAGGTCTTTTGTAGCACCAAAGGCTGAGCTCCTGGCTTACTGTCACCAGCATGTTCTACAGTGAATGCCTGAACACAGACACTTGCATTCCTGTTGAGATATGCAGGTGAATAGCATAGTTCTACCTTCACAGATCGAAGTATTCAGAGTTTGACTTCTAGGCTCATGAAAATGCTACCTTTTCTCTGGAATGATACAGAATGAACGTCTCAATACTTTTACCCATAGAATGCAAGAATATTTCCATATACTACTCAGTACTCCAGTCAAACAAGAGGATTTTCCCTGAAGAAATGCATCTCACGTGCTGTAAAACACCACCTTTAACTTATTTCAATTTATTTTCAGTCAGAGACAAAGGGAACATACTATTCACGTAGCTCTCATGATTGAAGGAAAAGAGAATGAGTTAATAAGGGGCAAAATAGAAAGCAAAGGATTCAGCCATCTTTTTTAAAGGGTTGGTTTGAAGCTGCCATTGCATATCTTTGTGAAACATTAAAAATAGAGCAGCATGGTGTTGACATATTTTTAATACTTATTATGAAAATATCAACATCAATGAGCATCATAGTAACAAGAAGAGAATTAGCCAGTCTCTTTAGTTTTAATTTTGTCCTAGCCCTTCAAAGGGTGTTCTAAAGACACTTGTGCTTTGTGGCTGCTGCTGATACTGGAGGCAGCATCACAGGCCCTCCGTTCACAAGTCACACTTCTGCCAACACACAATATCCAACTGAAACCCCCGCCCGGGATGAAACAATCAGACCAAGGAAACATGTATTGTGGTTTAAACTTCAGTCATGCAATAATAGCAACTAAACAAAGGACAAGCCAGCATTAAGGGAGCAGTCTGCAAGACAGTCAACTCAGAGTTCCTCCCTAGGCCTGCCTATTCCATTGAGAGTGGAAGAAAGAAGGTTGCATGAAAAGAATACACATTGCCTTTACACACAGAATACTAGAAGAGCCATCAGCTTTCCTCTCTTGAGCCACCTCCTGTCAAGAAAGAGCTCTTTGCTTCAGTCTTGGTTTAAGAAGTTGTGTGTTTTCATCATCTTTGGCAAGTCCAGTCTCAAAACAAAAGGGTCATTATTGGCTTCTTATATCAATTGACCTGCATCTTCTCAGAAAGAAGTGGCATGGGCTGGATGGAGACCTCCCTGGCTTCAGAGCAGCATTTTTGAGGTCCTAATTGCTGAACTGCAACACAGGCATATGCAAACTGCATTTGCCTATCAACATGCTCTGGGCAGAATGAAAATATAAAAATAAAGCAAGACCAACCTAACAAAAAGACAAAGCTAGAGCTCTGCATTATTCTTTGTTACTCACACAGCTGAAAATAAAAGAGGTAGATAAAGTCCATACTGAAAAGGTTCCCCCGGAGAAGAGCGAAGGGGATGCTAACATTGCTGGGTTTCATGATGTGTTCTCAGCATGTTGCTTCTTATGCCGAGGACTGAAGGTAGCAGCACAGTTTATAAAGCTTCTAAGCCTTTGTTTTGTTGGATGCAAGAGTTCAAGAAGGCAACAAGCTTTAATTTTATTAATGTTGGGCTTTAATTTGGCTCAGAGAAGCGAAACCAGCTTTTCCTGATGCTGCCAACAGCTGAACTTCTAACTTAAATGAGTTTCTGTTCTCCTGTGGGATTAATTAGAAGACCAGAGAGTGCTTTTTTCGGTAGTAATTTTATCTCAGCTACAAACAGTTTGATAATATCCACTACTGCCACATATTAGAAGTGTCAAACTAAACAGACAGTTTCTCATCAGAGGGAAATAGGAAGGCTTCAGAGAACAGGACATTCAACTCTGCTACTTCAAGATCACCCTTAGGCAATAAAGCCAAGCATGGGATGTAAGATTTGTTTTCATAGAATCACAGAATCAGAAAATGGTCCAGGTTGGAAGGGACCTCTGAAGGTCAGCATCTAGTCCAGCCCTCTCTGCAGTTAGCAGGGACACCCTCAACTAGATCAGGCTGCTCAGAGCCCTGTTGAGCCTCACCTTGAATAACTCCAGTGATGGAAACCCAATCACCTCCCTGGGCAGCCTGTTCCAGTGTTCCACCACCCTCATAATAAAGAACCTGTACCTAACATCCAATCTAAATCTGTTCTTCTCTAGTTCAAAGCCATTTTCCCTCATCCTGTCACTGCAGCCCTTTGTAAACAGTCTCTCTCCATCCTTCTTGTAGGCCCCCTTCACGTACTAGAAGGTTGCTATTAGGTCTCCCCAGAGCCACCTCCTCTCCAGGCTGAACATTCCCAGTTCCCTCAGCCTGTCCTCATAGCAGAGGTGCTCCAATACCCTGCTCATTTTCATGGCTCTCCTCTGGACCCTTACCATTAGGTCCATGTCCTTCCTAGATTGAGGGCTCCAGAGCTGGATGCAGTACTCCAGGTGAGGTCTCACCAGAGCAGAGTGGCAGAATCACCTCTCTGGATCTGCTGGCAACACATCTTTTGATGCAGCCCAGGATGTGATTTGCCTTCTGGGCTGTGAGCTCACACTCTGGTCATGTCCAGCTTCTCATCCATCACCATCCACAAGTCCTTTCCCTCCTTCCCTTCCTTTCTTCCTTCCTTCTTCCCCTTACTTACATCCTTCTCTCTTCCCACCTTCCTTCCTTTGCCAAGCAGTAACCACAAAGATGTGGTTAGCCACATTCCACAATTTGAGTTATTGCAGCCCTAAACAAGCATCATATAAGCAAGAAGGAAGAATGCAAGGTGAAACTCTGACTCAGAGAAATGCTTCAGCTCCCTGACTAAAGCAAATTATCTCCACCTTTGTTAGCAGGCACCTAAGTCAGCACCTAGCTTCAAAGTCCACTGACTTCAAATCTGCTCTCTTACAGCTGTGGCAACTGCAGTTGTCTAAGGCAGCAGACTGGAGAGCATATGCTAATCAAGTCCCACGTGTTATCTAATGCTCTCACGTAGGGCAAGTACAGACGTACAGGGTTCTGTGAAGAAAAGACCATTGAGCAAACTAGGAACACTGAGCCAAAACTGTGAGGGAAAAACCCCAAACCACTCTGCAAACACACAAAATTGGAGCAGAAAAGGTTAGGAAAATGAGACCTGAGACCTGCTTTAATAACTCAGACATGGAACCTTGCTCTTTTGGCAGATGATGCCGTTCTAGATGTCGATGGCAGGTATTGGTTTATCTTCTAACCTTTTTTTCTTAAAACATAAATAATTGCTCAACTTCTCTTTAACCTCATCCTTTTCCTGTTTCATTATGTTCCTTGTTTATTGCTTCTCTTCATAACTTGGACAGACTTGGGTTTCTGGAAGGACACCTAAATTTCCATGGCATTCCAAGACATTTTGTTACTGTTAAAAGAGTCAATCTCAAGTCTTCTTGCTAGACTGTCAGACAGACCATTATTGCTGTTATAATAATAGCAATAAAAAAGCTCCACTTGGGAGCGGAAATGTTCCTTGGTGAAGTTAGTTTGACAATTACACCAGCTGAGAAATCAGGTTTACATGTCAAAATATTTGCAACAAGAGAAAAACATATGTAGGGATGTAGAAAAAAAGTGTTTGTGGAAAGAGATGGTAGGGAAAGGAAAAATACATCTCACCTTCTCACTTGCTTAAGCAGTGTCAGACAGAAATGATCCATGAACATAACAACTGATTCTGGCTCTAATTACAGTTCATGAATCTAAACAAGGAGACTTAGTTTAGGAGTGAAAGAAAACTTCCTGACACACCACACAGCCTCCCAGTTACCTGCATCTTGTGGTACCCTGGCACCAGTGCCTAACGCAGTACTGAGTTTCAGATCCTCGTGGAGAAAGCAGCTGTCACCCTCCTCCCTACTCTTTGACACCATGCTTATGTAATTCCACACCACTGAGGGCTTTCTTTGCCGTGCTGCTACACTCAAATGCCATACCTCATTTACTGCTTGCTAGCACTCCCAGTTCCCTTCCAGCATTAGTGCTTTCCAAGCACTAAAAGTCCCATGAATGGCACAGGGTGAAAGAGCATTGGAGAAGGTTTGATTTCTGTGTGACAGAATAACAAACATTCCTGCTGAGTAAGGAGAAATCAGCTTCACTGAACTCATGCTACGGTACACACAAAAAAGGCTTAATCAGTCAGGTCTTCTGTAACACAACAGAAAGACATGCTTGAGGAAAAATCCTTCCATTAAGGATGTCTGGAGGTACTAAATGATCAGAACATGTTGAAACAATTAAAAGGCAGAGTGCTGAAGCTTGCAGCTTTACCTGGCTGGAAGGAATGACCACGTTTCTCATTCATTCTATGCATTTGCATAGGGTTTGTGTGGTGGTGTATATGGTATGTATATGGCAGTATGTGTTCTGGGTTTGTGTTTGCGGTTGGGGGGGTGAGGGGGATGTCACAGGGGCTTCTGTAAGAAGCTGTTGGAAGCATCCTCTACGTCTGATAGAGCCAAAGCCAGCCAGCTTCAGGATGGACTCACTGATGGCCAAGACTGAGTCAGATACAGAGATAGCGCCTCTCAGATAATACAGTTAAGGAGGGGAAAAGTTAATGGTAGGGCAGACACCTCTCTGCAGCTCATGGAGAACCCCATGCTGGAGCAAGTGGATGCCTGAAGGAGTCTGGACCCTGTGAGAAGCCTGAACTGGAGTAGGCTTCTGGCAGGATCTGTGGACTCATGGAGAGAAGGCTGCATGCTGGGAAGACTCGTGACTCCCTTGGGGACCCACCCCGGACCAGTCTGTTCCTGAAGGATGGAATTGCTTGGAAAGGACCCACACTTGGGCATTTGTCAAAGAACCACAGCCTGTGGGAAGCATAAACATTGGAGAAGCTCATGGAGGACTGTCTCCTGTGGGAGTGACTCCATGTTGGAACAGTAGAAGAGTGAGAGGAGGGAGGGGCAGAGACACTATGTGCTGAACTGACCGCAACCCCCATTCCCCATCTCCCCCTATTTCTTAGAGGAAGTAGGCACAGAAAAGTAGGATTTAAGTTGAGTACAGGAAGAAGGGAGGGGTGGGGAGAAGGTCTTTAATATTTTATTTCTTATTATCCTGCTCTGACATGATTATCAATAAATTAAACTAATTTCCATGAGTCAAGTCTTTTTTGCTCACAATGTTAATTGGTGAGTGATCTCTGGCTGGTTCTTATCTCAAACCATGACCCTTTTGTTGTATTTCCTGTACCTTGTCCATATGAGCAGGGAAGTGATAGAACAGCCAGGGTCAACTCACCACAGTCATTATTTGCCATCATTGATTTCAAATCCTTATTAGAAAGGGAAAGCAATGATACATGCAGCCATTTATGTCTAGTCTTTGAGTATTGATGAAAGAGATAAGAACAGGAAATACAAATTTTCAAGTAGGAAGTTAAGTTCCCTGACTGTCAGCTACTCCAGTGGTCCACTGTCCTTCCCACTGCACACAGTGGGTGTAACTGCATTTATCCCCCCCCACCAAGAGATGTAGGTGGTGGCCTAGGGCCACTACAGCTGAGCACCCATCGAGTTAGGTGCAGAAGGAGTATGTGGCACAATTTCTATCAGTAGCTGTTCTATTGTCTAGTAAGGAAGTTCCTTCTGTTGTCTAAAGGAAAAGCTCCTCTAATGCACACTCTGTGAACACAGCACACATTCTGGAACAGCATAGACTAATGCATTGTTCAGAACAATCCTAACAGCCAGTAAGACTTGAATTTTAGACAGTGTGAAGAGCTGAAGTTTTAGATGATCTGGTTTGTTACTGTCAATGGAACTAGCTGAACTGGATGATTTGTCAAAGCTCAGTTCCAAAGAGCTATGCACTCAACAGGAGGTTAAGAAAACAAATGTTTAAACAGACACCAGGACAATCTGGAAAACCCTCACATTTTAGTGAACTTTTCCACCAGTTCATCGAAGTTCATTTAGAGTTATGAATACCACTTGTAAGACTGTTGAGAATTCCCTGCAGGCATCAGAGAGAAGCATAATGCCATTTCAACCCTGAACTCCATGGGAGCAATCTTGCCATTTACAAAATGGACAGATTATGTTTTTATGGTTACACTGATCTTGCAGTGCTGCATTTTGTGCCTAGAACAGCTTAGCTTTGCTTTCTTTTCTCAAGGGAGGGTTAACTTCCTTTGCACTGAGGATGATATTTGAAAAATAACTCATAGGACTTTTATACTGCATCTACTCTTTTTGTTGCAGAGTAGGGAAATCACAGATAATAGGCCTAATGACAGAGCTCAGAGAACTGCAACCCATTAAACTAATTTGCAAAGTTTCTATCCATCTCCATCCAAAGGAAAGCAGGCACATGAAATTATTTTTGTGGTAGAGTCACTGCACTGAATTTTACTCATTCAATGTAAAACATACGGAAAATAACAATTAATTAAAGTGATTTTGAAACAGCAGTGAAGAGCTGTCTGATGCCAAACCATGCCACACCATTTCCATATCCCATGAGATTTGGTATCATTATATTTGCACAATAAAAACATTCCCACAGAAAATTAAGTTCTAATATTGTTTCTGCATAAGACCAAGTTGATTTCCTCTGTACTTGTGAACTGTCATGTGTGCAGCACAATGACTTACACTAACGGTCAAGGTCAAACAGCCAGGAAGGATGTATTCAGCTTCCTTCGAAGTGGTTCATTAAAACAAAGGAATGATTGCACCAGAAAGAGCATTAATTTATGATTCCGAGCTAAACTCAACCAGAGGAGCACCCTTTGTATTGCAGTTACTCCTGGTACAATGTTTACTGCACCTGTGTGACACCTCCTGATAATGTTATCCCTCCTATGTGGATATACATTATCTCTATGCAAGCTTGGAACGTGGGGCGAGTGTCTATCTTTCTCAGCAGAGCAGAGGTGAGAATGTAATCCTGCAATGTAAGCTGCTATTGCATCTTGCTCTCTCCATCATTCAAATCAGCCCAGCATGCATGTGTGCATGTGCAGCTATACCAAACATAAACCCCAAAATCCTAGAGAAATACACACAGAGAAAAGCAAAAGTAGAGGTAACTTAATGCGTGTGAAGACATGACATCCCAGGGGAGTACACACCAACAGCAGTGAGTGGCAATCCAAAAGAGGGAAGCCTAAGGAATGCATTGTCAAAATGAAAGATGAATAGCGAACAAATCCAATGACTTAAGTTATTCTGTTTCTAATCTAACCTATGTGAACCATGATTCCTGGATCTCTTTAATTTGATAGAGGTCAGGGTTAATCAGCATTTCATGGGAACATTCACAGTTTCACTCTGTGGTGTCTCCAAATGAAGTATACACTGGAAATCAAATTTAAAACATTGATTGATTTTTCTCATTCTGGGGTTATTCATGGTAGGAGTGTCAGGCACAAGCATCTCCCATAGCAGACCACTGCAATATTATCCAAGGACATCAGAAGTTAATTTTGCCTGTCTTTGATTATAGGCCATAGATTGGATTAGATAAATGATGGGGAACTAAGATTATTTATGTGCTCCATTATGTCAATACCTACATCCCGACATCAACACGTAGAACACCATTTATTTAATGATTTGTGTTAAGTTCAAACTTTGAAGAGAAATTTGGCTGTTTAAGAAAGAACTGTGAAAGGAATTGATGGCGAATTTTATTGCGAGCCTGTGATAGTCATTAAGGTGACTTGCTTAGTTACAAAGTCAATAGAGAAACCGTTTGAGTAAAGCATTGGAAATTAAAATTGCAAATGACTTGCCAAATGAGCAAGAGTGCACACATGACTGAGCTGACAAACAGCTTGTGATCCGTCTGGGAACAGGTTTCATGTCATTAAGATACTTTATAGTAGCAGTCCTCGACAACAGTCTGAGTTTCCTTCGCTAAACTCTTTATTTTAGGTCCGGGATCATTTCTTAACAGTTACAACACACCCATCAGGCAGTAAGCAGATGCAGTGTTCTTGGATAATTGCAAGCTCACTTCAGTATGAAGGGTGAAGATGCTGCCATGTTTCTGCTATGGCCAACTTTCATTTATTAGATAAAGATCTTTAACTAGAACTAAATCCTTGCTTGCTGCTTCCCACTAATCATTATTCTCTTCAAGCACCATTGTGCTTTGGTACCTTAATGTTTTGCACAGGGTACCCTGAGAGAAAGACACTGCTGCTTAAGAGAGGACGGGTGAGTAACAGACAGGGAAGCACAAGGCAGCTTGAGTCAATCCATAGAAATGGTCACAGCTGGATTTAGAACAGAAATTCATCCAATCTTAACTTGGACTAAACCCAGAATTACGTTGTTATTTAGCACTGTAGAAAGAAATAGCCACACAAGGATGCTATTTTTGAAGGTGGGCTTCTTGTGTCCATCCTGTGCACACGAACTGAGCTAAGGTGGCAGCTTTCTGCCTCAGTCCTCCATGCTTTATTTCTGAGGAAAAAGACGTTCTGCTGAACAGCCTGCAACCAATGAGACGCTCCACATATGAAATATGGATTGCTCAGATGATGCAAAAAAGCTGATGGAGGCTAAGCCCATGCACTGGATGGTCATCCACAGTTTCAAATCTTGCATTTGCAAGATTTGCAGCAAATTCCATCGCAATAGGCTCTTGTGTTTAGAATTCCTTTGCCGTATTATTTTATTCCAAGTTATGCCTTTCCCGGCTTATCGGGGATGTCTGCTCATAGCATTGCTACACACCGGTCCCAAGCACCAGCTCTTCCCTTTCAATGCAAATACAGAATGGATAAATGAGCATGGGAAAAGATTAATGATTTCAATTTAGATATTTCACAGATAGCAATCCAGACCCATTGAATATTCCTACAGAAAACGTCACACTCTGCACATCTCTGACTGAGAACTGAGGGGAACCAGCCTGCATTTTGCAGAGGAAAATATTTCTGCTCGCAGCTCATCTCGTTCTCTACTCAGAATCTGGTTGAAGCTCTGAGAGTTGAAATGGGAGATTCCCTTTAAAAAAAATACTAGGACCTATTTTAATTCACTTTGCCTTTTCATGCTAGAAATACAAAGTCCTTTTACAATACTATCAACTACTGCAGACTTGTTAATCACCCTATGAATCAACATTCCCAAAGCAAATTAAAGTTTCCACTTCCCCCCCGCCCTGAATTTATTTGATGAGTCAATTTAAGCTATCTCAAATCGTCAGAAAAGATAATTACACGAATATAAGTTCACATGTATGTTGCTAAAATTTTCATCTGTGCAACCTATTCTTGACTTTTGTGGGGGGTTTTGTTGCTCCTTTTGTAAATGAGCCTGAAACTTCCCAGCCTTGCTGTGGATTTCCTTTCAGACCTTAGCAATGCCATTTACTCTTCCTGTTCACCAGCTTCCTGTCTACTATAACCTAAGTGAGATATCCATAGTCTTACAGTGATGGGAGCAATATTCATACATTCAGGTAGACAAGACTCCAATTAATTTCTGCTATTGACCATTTCTTTGGAGAAGCAGAGGAAAACCTGTCATTCCCTAAGTTGCATCAGTATTGTATTTCTCTTAGTTGACACTAATTAGGCTGATTTTTCTCACTGTAAAGTGGTAATGTAAGAATAGCAGAATGGGGAAATTTAAATGTGAAAACACAAAAGGTTGACATGGACACAATTCTATGAATCTCCTGGACAGAAAAAAATAACCCAAATCAGCCCCCACAGCATATTCTTTCCGGCTGAAGAGCTATTTTACATCCACCTTTACATGAATTCTCTCACTTACCATCGTGGTGGTTGCTAAGAATGATACATTTTTATGGCACCATGGTGTTTTAAGACTTACTCCTCATCGGGGGTCCATGTTGCTTAAGTCAATGGCAAATGGAGTTACCATTCTAATCACCTAAGAATTTGCTCTCCATGCCATGCTGTTCTTTATGAGGGACTGATGCTAGCACGTCCAAACGAACGGTGGCTTTTTGAGCTTCCCTAAGATGCTACAAAGCATTAGGTCCTGTGATTTGAAGTTGACATCAAGGAATGGCTCTGTACTGGTTTTCCTTTGTGAACACCTGCTGCCTAATCCCACTGTCAGAACAGAAAACTCTACCCTTCTTGTCATTAGTTCAAATAACTCTGGGACCATACGAGATGAGGAAAGACGAGCGAGATGAATAGGCTGGACATGACTCCACTCTTCTGGCAATTTCCACTGTAGTTTGGGTCTTGAATTTTTGGTTCCAAGGTGCAACTTTTCAACACCCTAGCTGAAAAACCCGGCTCTGTATGGCATCCCAATGCAAAACCTAACTGCTGAAGGATAACTACAAGAAGTATCTGGGAAACCAAGCAAAATCCTTTAGGAAAAATATACTAAAATTTCCATGAGGAGTGAGTTTCTCTTTGCATAGTTCCCTTTTTAATTGCTGTGCACATATCAGCCAGGAGACATTTCAGTCATTTGTGCCTCAGGTTCCAGATAGCACTTGTGATTTCAATGACACAAATTCTCTGTCTACTTTAGAGGTCTTCATAAAACTTTGTATATTTTTGTACAGTTTCACTGCAGTAGTATAATATATAAAACATTTTAAAGGCTTGATATGAAACATTGTCAATCTTCACACATACTGCTGAATCGAAATGTCAAAATCAATTCTTCTTCTGCATTTTGCAACGACACTACTACCCCAGTTTGTATCCTAACCAAACCTGCAGGACTTCTGCTTCCAGTCAAGTGACACTCTTGCCACAGATACTACATAAGTCTTCCTACCTGCAGCTCTCAGCTGCTGTTCTGATTACAGCTCATACAATCCTCGTCAGATCAGCTACTGAACTGTCCACACATATGGCTGATTATACTCAACTGTTAAACAATGTGGGCATTTATTTGAAGCAGGTTGGACTGCTTCATCAGCTTACTGAATATGTCTAGAACCATCTCAGGAGTACCTGAGTGTTCATCACAGAATAATTATTGATGCTGGAATAGAACTCTGAGATCATCAAGTCCAGCCTATGACCTAACACCACCACATTGGCTGGACCATGTCACTAGGTGCCACATACAATCTTTCCTTAAAGACCTCCAGGGATGGTGACTCCACCACCACCCTGGCCAGGCCATTCCAGTGTCTAATTACCTTTTCCATGAGGAAGTGCAACCTAAACCACCCCGGCTCAGTTTCAGACCATGCCCTCTCATCTCATCACAAGTTGCCTGGGAGAAGAGCCCAACCCTCACCTTACTGCAACTTCCCTTCAGGTAGTTCTAGAGTGTGATAAGGTCCCCCTTGAGCCTACACTTCTCCAGGCTAAACAAGCCCAGCTCCCTCAGCCTCTCCTCATGAGACTTTTCCTCCAGTCCTTCACCACCCTTGTCCCTCTCCTTTGGAGCCACTCCAGCACCTCAATATCCTCCTGCAAGTGAGGGGCCCAGAACTGCAGATGGTACTCAAGCTGAGACTGCACAAGTGCTGTGTACAGGGGCAGAGTTCCATCGTTCCATCCCTGCTCCTGCTGGCCACACCATGCCTGATACAGACCAGGGATGCCACTGGCCTTCTGTGACACGTGGGGAGACTGCTGGCTCAAGTTCAGCCAGCTGTCAACCAGCACTCCTAGGTCCCTCTCAGCCAGGCTGCTCTCCAGCCACTCATCCCCCAGCCTGCAGTGCTGCATGGGGTTGTTGTGGCCAAAGCGCAGCACCCTCCACTTGGCCTTGTTGAATCTCATACCATTGGCCTCAGCCCCCCAACCCAGCCTGTCTCTCGGAAGTGTCTTCCTAGCTTCCAGCAGCTGCACACTCCTCCAACTTGGTGTCATCCACAAATTTACTAATGGTAGACTCAATCCCCTTGCCCAAGTCATCAAGAAAGATGTTGAGTAGAACTGGGTCCAGTGCTGATCCCTGGGGCACACCACTGGTCACCAGACACCAACTGGGTGCCACACCATTCACAGCCGCTCTCTATGCTCAGTCATCCAGCCACAGTCTTGCCCTGGGCTGTGCAGATGCACCCTACTACCAGTGAGCAGCAGCAGCTGGCACTTGCTTTCTGTAGGGTGTACTCCCTCTACATGAGCTTCCGTGGTTTTCAGCTGTGCATGCTGACACATTTCCCCTTTACAGACGGTCTCTGTCTGCTTTTAAGGAAAGCTTGTCTTAATGAGGGCACAGACATTGCTATTCAGAATTCAGATGTTAGAAATCAGTGTAATCAAATCTAAAGCAGTTTGTGATATGCAAGACCATATACACAAGCGTGCTCTTGGACTGTAGAGCTATATTCTTGTCCCTGCTCACCACTTCATCAGTGTAGTGATTCCAACAGCATGAAAGCAACAACTATAATGATCCTCCGAAGACACAGCAAGCAGCTCCAATTTTCTGTGGAATAATTCATTTTCTGCATGGAGTATGGAAATAGTCTGGAACTTTCTATGCATCTTCCTGGGGAGTGGAATGTGTCTGTATTTCCTTAACAATATTGAAATTTCAATTTTGGAAGTCAAACTAAATCTTCCTCTCCTTCCCTCTGCCAGCTAAAGAAATGTGTTTTAATATCTTGTCACTTCCACCCAGCTTGCTCTTCCTGGAGTTATGCACAACAACAATTCCTTTTAAGAAAGTCAGAGAAGCCAGCTGCTCCTAATACTATCTGAAAATGAAATAAAAACATTTCAACAAATAAATTCTTTACGATCCCAAAACATTAACAAATCCTAGATGCAAATTTACAATGACAACTTAGCTAAATTTCGGTTCAACCCAAAAAGGTCAGTTGCATAACGAGGCTTTCACCAAATTCAGGGATGTTGGGAGCCTGTAACTCTTTGTGCAGACCTAATGTGATGGTTTTCTTAGGAAAAAACCAACAAACCTCCCAGTGACCTCATAGCCACACAGCAGTTTATAATTACCAGGACTTATCATGAACTCTGATGTCAATTTGCCCCACAAATTTGCACTGAATATCTCAGCAGAGAGACATATTTTTTACCAATGGATCTTTTCTTTTCTTATCCTTTTCAATGTTTCCCATTACAAATCCAAGTTCAGGATTTTGCATTTCTCCTGTGTTTGTGAGTAGCAAATACACATCCCTCCGTCCGCCTTGCCTTTCCATCACCCCACCACCCTGCCAGGTACTGCTTCTCCAACCAATACATTATAAAGGCTGAGGTGCTCAAGAAACTACTGAAGGACAGTAACTGTGTAACTTTACATTATCAACATTTTAACTCCAAACCTACCCTTCACGTTTTAAGCTACAAAGCAAGGTTTTAATAGTTTCATAGTTTCATAGTTTCATAGTTTCAGTTAGGGTTGGAAGGGACCACAAGGATCATCTAGTTCCAACCCCCCTGCCATGGGCAGGGACACTCTACCCTAGATCAGGCTGGACAGAGCCTCGTCCAGCCTGGTCTTAAACACCGCAAGGGACGGAGCCTCAACCACCTCCCTGGACAACCCATTCCAGGGCTTCACCACTCTCACGGTGAAGAACTTCCTCCTCACATCTAGCCTGAATCTCCCCACCTCCAGCTTCATCCCATTCCCCCTAGTCCTATCGCTCCCTGATAGTCTGAAAAGTCCCTCCCCAGCCTTCTTGTAGGCCCCCTTCAGATACTGGAAGGCCACAATGAGGTCACCTCGGAGCCTTCTCTTCTCCAGGCTGAACAGCCCCAACTCCCTCAGTCTGTCCTCATAGGAGAGGTGCTCCAGCCCTCTGATCATCCTCGTGGCCCTTCTCTGGACACGCTCCAGCACCTCCAGATCCCTCTTGTAATAGGGGCTCCAGAACTGGACGCAGTACTCCAGGTGGGGTCTCACCAGAGCTGAGTAGAGGGGGAGAATCACCTCCCTTGACCTGCTGGCCACACTTCTCCTGATGCAGCCCAGGATCTGATTGGCTTTCCGGGCTGCAAGTGCACATTGAGAGCTCATGTTGAGCTTCTCGTCCACCAGCACCCCCAAGTCTCTCTCCTCTGGGCTGCTCCCCAGCCAGTCACTGCCCAGCCTGTATTTGTGCCTGGGATTGCCTCGACCCAGATGCAGGACCCTGCACTTGGTCTTGTTGAAGCTCATGAGGTTGGCCTGTGCCCACCTCTCCAGCCTGTCAAGGTCCCTCTGGATGGCATCCCTTCCCTCCAGCGTGTCTGCTGCACCACACAGCTTGGTGTCATCAGCAAACTTGCTGAGGGTGCACTCAATGCCACTGTCCATGTCACCCACAAAGATGTTGAACAAGACTGGTCCCAGGACTGATCCCTGAGGGACTCCGCTTGTCACTGGCCTCCACTGGGACATGGACCCATTGACAGCCACTCTTTGGGTGCGGCCATCAAGCCAGTTCCTTATCCATCTGGTGGTCCATCCATCAAACCCGTGTGTCACCAGCTTGGAGACCAGGATGTGGTGTGGGACAGTGTCAAAGGCTTTGCTCAGGTCCAGGTAAACGACATCAGTTGCTCGCCCCTCATCTATTAATGTTGTCACCTGTTCATAGAAGGCCACCAGGTTTGTCAGGCAGGATTTGCCCTTGGCAAAGCCATGCTGACTGCTCCCAATCACCTCTTCACTACTCTTCTGAGTCAGTAGTGCCTCCAGGAGGATCTGCTCCATGATCTTTCCGGGCACAGAGGTGAGACTGACCGGCCTGTAGTTCCCTGGTTCCTCCTTCTTACCCTTTTTGAAAATGGGAGCAATATTTGCCCTTTTCCAATCTGTGGGGACTTCCCCAGTCTGCCATGACTTTTGGAATATAATAGAGAGGGGCTTAGCAACCTCATCTGCCAGTTCTCTCAGCACCCGTGGGTGTATCCCGTCGGGTCCCATGGACTTGAACACTTTCAGGTTCTTCAGGTGATCACGAACCTGAGCTTCACTTATGAAGGGCAGTTCTTCCTCCCCATCCCTGGCATCATCTGCCATGACTCCAGGAGTGTGGCTGGAGGCCCTTGCAGTGAAGACTGAGGTAAAGAAGTTATTGAGTACCTCAGCCTTGTCCACATCACTTGTGACCATTCACCAGTTCCTTTCTGAGGGGGCCCACACCTTCCCTACTCATCTTCTTGCCATTAATATACCTGTAGAAATTCTTAGTGCTCCCTTTGACCTCCCTGGCTAGATTCAATTCAAACTCTGCTTTGGCTTTCCTAACCAGGCCTCTTGCTGCTCGGGCAGCTTCCTTATATACCCCCTGTTCTATCTGTCCTTCCCTCCACTGCCTGTAGAGTTTCTTTTTAAGTAATAGTGTGTCCAGGAGCTCCTTGTTCATCCAGGCAGGCCTCCTAGCGTTCTTCCCTGTTTTCCTCTTTGTTGGTATACATAGCTCCTGGACACAGAGGAGGTGGTCCTTGAATACTGACCAGCTGTCCTGGGTCCCTCTTCCCTCCAGGGCTTTGTCCCATGACACTGTGGCTAGCAGACTCCTGAAGCGATCGAAGTCTGCACGCCTAAAGTCTAGGGACATAAGCTTAGAATAGGTCCTCCTGATAGCCCTGAGGATATTAAATTCAACTGCTTCGTGGTCACTGCAGCCAAGGCAGTCAATGTTTTCCAACTGCCCAGGATTTCGGTTCCGCTCTCGGGGCCCTCCAAAGGCACACTCTCAGGAGAAGATGCTGATAATCAGTAAACCCAGAGCAGCTATGATTCGTTGTGTTGCTTTTCCTAACACAAACCCTGCCCCACCTCTCCTTTATTTTTTTTTTTTTTTTTTTTCTTATTTGTTTAATCACACTTTGGGAAAATTTTGTGTGCAAGTATTGAGAGAGTACACTTGCAGTGAGCTTCACAACCTTAGAGCAGCTCCCACCGACGAACAAGCATTCTGAAACTTACGCCTTCCTGTACAGTAAGGTTTGGTTACATCCTACACACACACTTTTAACAGTTTAAACTAACACATGCAAAGGTTGCAGTGCTTATGTGAATTCAGCAAAGAAGCTACAGAGCTGGAAGAGGCACTGACTGCAAGCAGGTGCAACCCTAGTCCACTAGGCTAAGATAAATTATCCTTCTGACTGTTAATGTATATTCTGGTGTAATATATATGTAAGTAAAATCTGTAAGATTGCTGGCTATACAATTTGAAATTAAATATACAAGGGGGAAAAATGCAACAAACCACATCATTTTGAGGCAATCTCCTGATAATTTTGGTGGTCAAACACATGGCACCTCTGATATTATTCGTGAAAGGCTAAGCTACTATTTCTCACATGAAAGAGGGAAGTGAGAAAATACAGTGACAAGTGTGGAGTGTGGAGGGATATTGCTTTAATTAGGGGTTAAGGAGCTCCAGCAAGTGTTTACTCCAGGGTGTTTTCTGTTTGAAAGGTGAAAAGATGGTAAATACAGTATCCAATCTGGGATATAAATCAGAAGTGCCATGGTTTGCAATGGAACCAGGTGGCAAACTATGGAATGTAAGCAGAGATTCTCACCTGGCTATCCCTGGCTGCTATTCCTTTAGGAGATCATGCTCTGCTTTCACAGGCAATTGGATTACTTTCAAATCTGTATTCTTCTAAAAATCACCTGGACTTTGACTCAGGAGATTATCTGAAGGCTCATCTTCTATTTTACAACAGCCAATTTTCTCACTAGCTGAGGGAATAATTTAGCCATTTAAAAAATGTTATTCAGGGTTTTTTTGTCTCTTAACTATTACAAGCAGTTGCTGCCACATTTATGTGAAAATTAATTTAAAACATTAAAAAAACAATAAAGAAGTGGCACTCCCCTCCACACCACAGTGCAAGCTTAGCCTAAAAGATCAGCACTCCCCTCCACACCACAGTGCAAGCTTAGCCTAAAAGATCAGCACTCCCCTCCACACCACAAGGCAAGCTTAGCCTAAAAGATCAGCACTCCCCTCCACACCACAATGCAAGCTTAGCCTAAAAGATCAGCACTCCCCTCCACACCACAGTGCAAGCTTGGCCTAAAAGATCAGCACTCCCCTCCACACCACAGTGCAAGCTTGGCCTAAAAGATCAGCACTCCCCTCCACACCACAGTGCAAGCTTGGCCTAAAAGATCAGCAATCCCCTCCACACCACAGTGCAAGCTTGGCCTAAAAGATCAGCAATCCCCTCCACACCACAGTGCAAGCTTAATTTAAAATAGGAATGGTATTTATTCAACCCCCAGGTGGCATTAAAAGCCGTGGCATTATGTCCCTCCCGCACCTCAATGTACTTTGTAGGTCAAAGGGAGGTTCATTTCCCTTCATTTTTAATTCTCCTCTCTGCTATTTTCCCCATTTTCAGGAATCACTGTGTAGTATTTGTGCTGCCAGAATGAATCGGGGGAAAATGTTCAACAAAGTTATACCATACCATACCATACCATACCATACCATACCATACCATACCATACCATACCATACCATACCATACAATACAATACAATACAATACAACACAATACAATACACCAGGCTGAAAGAGACCTTCAAGATCATTGTGTCCAACCCATCAACCAATCCAGCCCACCTAAACAACTAACCCATGGCACCAAGCACCCCATCAAGTCTCCTCCTGAACACCTCCAATGAAGGTGACTCCACCACCTCCCTGGGCAGTTGATTCCAATGGGCAATCACTCTCTCTGTATAGAACTTCTTCCTAACATCCAGCCTAAACCTCCCCTGGCGCAGCCTGAGACTGTGTCCTCTTGTTCTGGTGCTGGCTGCCTGGGAGAAGAGACCTGCAATCCACCTCAAATTTAGACAGTTTCTCAAGTTTTGAGTGCTATAATTATAATTATTTGTATCACACTGGAGCCTCTGCAAACAGATGGTTCCAATTACACAGTCAATATTTGCAAAGGGCTAGGAACTAGGAAATGTGATGTCTACTGATCAATAACTATTTCTGCAGCAACGTGAGAAATACATAACTATGTTTTTCCTAATGACAGCTGTGTGTCCATTAAAACAAAGGAAAGGCAGAAGAATCTGATCTCGCTTTGGCTATTGAAAATCCATTTCCCTTTATTATGGAATGTGATTATTGTTCTAATAGCCTCCTAAGAGTACAGGGATCTTCTGATAGTGGGGGAAAATTCTGAAACAGAAAGCAAAAATATGCAGATTCTTTTTAGAACAGACATGGAAGGTGGATTCCATGATATTGGGAGTTGTATTTAACCTCAGAAATTTTGCATTTCTCCCTATTCCATTAATTCACATCCTACACTTGTTTGACCAGAAGTAAAGCACTGTGAACTTGGGGTCTGCAGAGCTAAACTGCTCTTCCACTTACTGCAGTACCTTCCCCCGCAGTGCCTTCAAACAGGGTGGCAGTATCATTGGCCTAGCACACTTCAGCCATGCTACCTCCTCACTTCTATATCAGGAGCATACCTGTAGGCATATGCTGCTGACAGTCAGACCCTGAGTTGGCAAAACTAGCAGAGATGGACATATTTGCAAGTATGTACATACTGGTGATTAAACATAAAATAATCTACGAGCCTGAATCAGTAGCATATTGCTCCACTGGGATAGCAAGCACCTGCTGGAAATGCCTTTTAACTCAGAGTGCTGCTGGGGGTGCCTGTGGATGCATGTCACATATTTCCCAACTGGACAAAATAGAATGCAAGTCTTAATTTGCCAAGGTCAAAGAAGCTGAGAGTGCTACAAGTACATTTCTGAGCTCCTAGCTCTTTTCTCTGACCAGGAAGATTCCTTGCTCTTCTTTGTACAGCTACCACCCTGGAAATCATTCTTCCCCACCCAGGTACAGTGTAGGTAGCCACAGGGTAGCTTTACTTACCCTGTCTCAACAGCAATATTTAATTTCAAAGCTCTAAGAAATCTCCTGGGGTAAAGAGAGTATTTCTTCCCTAGGTTAAACCTATTCTCAGATTTTCTGATGAGCTGAGTGTCTAGCAATTACTGTGACAGATGGAGCGATGATTTTTGTGATGTGGAAACTTGTCAAAATATCTAAATCCATTTCTCCTATCAGCCCTTAGACAGTTGCCAGGCTGTCATTAACTTTCGTCACTGTGGCCAAGACCTGAGCTCCTGAATGGCTCCATTAGCTTATCACTGTGGCACTCCTGCGCAGAGCGACACTTTCTGTCAATTTTTGTTGTCGCTTATTCTGAATACACTCGAAGCAGACATGGAACCAGTATTTCAAGTGTGGGGTTACATTTCTTCCAACAGGCAGAGGCATGTGAACATTCTGGAGTTTCGGTGCTCTAGCACTTTGGAAGAACTGTTTCAAGGGGAACTTCAGAGACCAGAACAAGGCATGTAGGAGGTTGCTTACATACACTGAAAGGAACAATAACATGTCTCACAGAAATGACCATTTCAATCAATGAATTTATTGTATGACTTGAGTTATGAACTGATTGGATTCTCCTAAGATAATGTGAAGCACCATTCTTGCCTTGTACCTAGCCAGAACCAGCTGCAGCACGCTGGGTGGTGAATGGTGTCTTCTGAACAGACATCAGGCAACAACTACATTTTGAGAGCCATGGTCCACCTCAGCCTTCCCATACCATATGACTGACTGCCCTGACCAAAATCCTCAGGAACCAGTTGAAAGTGGTCCAAGACATTTCTAGTCTCCTGGTTCCAGACTCCACCATCACTCCAAAGGGGATGTAGGAATTGCCTTTTGGTGCTTTGGGAAACTTTCCTGCGACTTACACAGAGGCTGAATTTCAGAGCTTGCTTACAGGCGTGGAAGCAGAGAGACCTCTTTCCTCTGTTTCCCAGTGTCTCTCTGTGGGTTTGTTTATCATCAAACAGCAGGAAGATTTTAATACTAGTGATTTACAGATGTTTTCTTACTAAGAACTGGTATTTTCTTTTCTTCTCTAAAGACATAGTTAAGAAAATATTGCTGCTTGACTAAATTGAGTTAATATTTCTGTCCCTTTTATGAGCTAGGAATATACAGTCTAATTTCCATGGGTGCAGAATATGAACAAAAGAGGATTTGTAGCACGGGAAAGCACAGTATCTCTGAAAACCAAAGTATATATTCAAAAAATAGGAAACTTTGCAGAGGATGGAACAGAACAAACACCTTAATTTTTCACTTAAAAAAACGTATTCTGTTCTGTTTAATGGTATTAGTGATCCTTCTGAATATAACGGAGTAAGAAGATTATTGTGCTGATAGATAAACCAAAGCAAATAGAATTGGTTTGCTCAACTGCTGAGAATTATTCAGGGGCAACTGGAAATGAAGCCCAGCAGCATTAACCTGAAGGACCCCATCTTAACCTGAAAAGCTTCTATAACTTTACCTAATTAAACACTTGAACTGCAGATATTTTATGCCTTTATAGGTTAAGATTCTCCTGCAGTTATCTCTCTGGCTTTTTACAAGGTGCATTTTGCTAATAATTTTAATTACTAGTGTCCAAAATAGAAGACTCCTCATTAAAAATAAGGAAAGAGCCTGAGAGAGTCTATAGGAATGTTTGTGCTTATCAGGATCAGAGATCCACCCATGCAAAATAACATGAAAGCTGAGGCTGAAAGGCAGTACAGTTTTTCTTTCATTAACTATAACAGTTACATGACTGGATCATTTAGTTGAAGAGAACACTTGAGTCTAGATTAAAAAGAAATTAAAGGAAACTGTGCCAGTTGAGAGTTTCTAATTTGTTAATTGAAAATTATAAGAAAAATCCACAATTAATTTTGGTAATTGCGAAAAGATCTTAAGTCATTTAAAGACCTCAGGAATCTGATTCACAATCAGGGACAACATACTTTGAGACACTGTATTTAGTTGTAGACAGCTAATCAGCATAGTTGATGCTGATTTTGTTTTGCCTTATAACTATAAAATAATGCAGTTCTGGAGCTGCTTGCAGAAGCAGCACAACCCAGTCAAGCATAACGAGCATGTAGCTGCTCACATCCCGCCTGCACCTTGTCAGCCGCGGCGGTGTGTGCTCCTGCGGAGGAGACGAGGTCTCCAAACTCATGGTCAGAAAGGTCTAGGTGCCAGAGCTAGAGAAGTACTTAAATTGATAAAGACAGTGTGCAGGGAGAGGAGGCCACAGCACTTACATATCCCACTGATATCAGCAGTGCCCAAGCCAGCCTCTGTGATGACCAATTCAGTCTCTGAAACTGCTTAGGGATTACTGCATGTGCTGTGCCTCTGAATGCCTGCACGTGTGTACAGATCCACCACCACTCATTTAGCAGGACAAAAGGTCACAAATGCCACCTTATGGTTTTAGGGAGCTGCTTTATCAGGAGTTATTTCAATCAGGTAGCTTTTAGTTTCAGAAGAAGTTTTTCATTTGTGACTACGGGATTAATTAATTTCCATTAGCATTGAACAAGTGGAACCTCAGTATTGACTACTTTCCTCTTCAACAATCTCCTAAAAGAATGTACTTCTGTAGTTCTGGGTACTTACTCCTTCCCACTGATTTTAGCAGTGCTGTTTACTAGTGCTCATTTACCATAAATAAGCTTTTCTGCCTGTGGTTGGAGCACTGATCTGCAGATCAGTCCAGAATCTGATTCCAAGGTATTAATACATGAAAAAGTGCAAATCTGCTCCAATTCTGATTTTCAATATTTGAGTATTTAAACCTAGGAGGGGATTAGGGGGCATCTCATTAAATCTCATAAATATCTGAAGGGTGGGTGTCAGGAGAATGGAGCCAAACTCAGCGGTGTGCAGCGGCCGGACAAGGGGCAGTGGACACAAACTGAAAGACAGGAAGTATCATGGGATACAAGTACAAGGGGGAAAATCTCTTCACTTTGAGGGTGGCAGAGCGCTGGAGCAGGCTGCCCAGAGAGGCTGTGAAGTCTGTGTCTCTGGAGGCGTCTGAAACCCGCATGGACACGTTCAGGGGTGATGTACTCTAAATGAACCTGCTCTGACAGGGGAGTTGGACTATGTGATCTTCAGAGGTCCCCTCCAACCCCTATCATTTTGTGTGATTCTGTGCACGTGTGATTTCCAGTTCTGTGATTATTATTTGAACTTTTCAGAATAAATAAATAAATTAATACAACTAAACAGTAGAAGTCCATTTTAAATACAAGAAAGGTGGTTGTGCTCATGTGGGACAAGCTGAAGACTTGGTTTCATAGTATCATGGCTTTTTACTGCTTGCTTGGTAGGTTTCAATCTTAAGGTTGACAGGCATTTCAGAAACTTCAGAATATGGCTAGATGCAATCCCATATTAAACACATGGGATTGAAACAGGGGTGATTAATGAAGTTCAGCATGGGCAAGTGTAGAGTCTTGCACCCAGGACAGAGCAACCCCATGTACCAGTATAGGTTGGGGACTGACCTGCTGGAGAGCAGTGAAGAGGAAAAGGACCTGGGGGTCGTAGTGGATGGGAGGTTGACCACGAGCCAGCAATGTGCTCTTGTAGCCAAGAAGGCCAATGGTATCCAGGGTTGTATTAGAAGGGGGAGGTCAGTTGGTCAAAAGAGGTTCTACTCCCTCTTTACTCAGCCCTGGTGAGGCCATATCTGGAATATTGTGCCCAGTTCTGAGCCCCTCAGCTCAAGAAGGACCTCAGGGAACTGCTTGAAAGAGTCCAGCACAGAGCTGCAAAAGTGATGAAGGGAGTGGAATATCTTCCTTACGAGGAGAGACTGAGGGAGCTGGGGCTCTTCAGCTTGGAGAAGAGGAGACCGAGAGGTGACCTCATTAATGTTTGCAAATATGCAAAGGGTGTGTGCCAAGAGGCTGGAGCCAGGCTCTGCTGGGTGATATCCAATGCCAGGACAATGGGCAGTGGTGGAAGCTGAGGCATAGGAAGTTCCATGGAAACTGATGGAAGAATTTTTTCCCTGTGAGGGTGACAGGACTGGAGCAGGCTGCCCAGGGGCGTTGTGGAGTCTCCCTCCCGGCAGTTATTCAAGACACGCCTGGATGAGTTCCTGTGTGACCTGGTGTAGGTGATCCTGCTCTGGCAGGGGGTTGGACTAGATGATCTCTCAAAGTCCCTTCCAGCCTCTAACATTCTGTGATTCTGTGATGAGTACTCCTGTACAATGTGAATTTCAGTAAAGATGACAAGTGCCTCCCCAGAGGGCATTTGCTCCTAAGTACAGCTATATGCACCATTTTGACAGTAAGTTCACTCCAAACAGGCTCATGCAAAGGAAAAGGCTGCACAGATATTGATAAATGAGAAAGGACACCATAGAAAAAGTAGCAGAGAAGGCCAACATTCACACCTTTTTCTAGTGCAGTTACCTTAACTGCCTGCTAGGATCCCTGAAAAGCCATCTACACCTTCTCAGCAGTACCTTCATAAACTATTAAGGAATCCTGGGAATCCCTGAAACTAGATGAGGGTGACCACAAGCAGTAGTGCTTAGCATTGTAGACATACCCCAGTCTGATTGCAGAGACTACTGCAGTGTAGTGACCCTCACGCACTTGGAGGCTGTGGGAATTCAGTCACACATTTGAAACAGAATCATGAAGAAATCTCTCAGATCCTCAACATTACCACCTCTTTACCCTTATGCCCTGCTTATATGTCAGCATGCTTCTACTTGTGAGAGACACAATGCTCAGCTATCCTTGAATGCCTATGCAAATACCATGCTGTTTCTGCAACAGCCTGCTCTAGAGCCCTCTCTCACTGTTGCCTTCTCTCCCTAATACCCATTGTTGAGAAGGTATGGGTTGTCCCAAGACCTGCTGTCACCAATCTGATTCATCGAATACCTTAACATCATTTTTGTTATAACAACACAACTGCCATTAGTAACAAGATGCTATGCTCCAGACAGAATTAGTTGCCAAAGAAGCTCTATGAGGTCACTGGTAAATCTCTTCTAGAGACTGGGAAACAAAGAACACAATCATTAACTCCCTTGACTAAAGCTGCAGATTACAGTGTCAGCCAGAATTAAGGCTAACTTCAAGAAACTAATCTTGAGTTGAAAAGCAAGCCAAATACTTTCAATCCAGGTGTCCAAGCACATTAAGGAGGATCTAGAAGTTCACAAAAGCTAGACTGAAGGTGAACAAAAGTTTCACTCAATTTTAATTTTTGGGTGGGAGGAGGCATGTTCCAAACCTTCTCTTCCATGACCACAAAGCCTGAAACCCTACTTTTAGTTTCGCTCCCTATATGTATTAAGAAATATTGATGTAATCACATGATCAAAAGCCTAAGAGAAAAGAAAATGCCTAAGGGAAAATAAAATTGAAGAGAAAGACCCCAAACAACAATATCAGGACCACCCTTTAGCAAAACCTGTGCTGGCAACTAGAATGCCAAAAAGATATCAGTAAAGACAGGAAAGTTAGCTCTGGGGAAGAGCCAAGCATTTTAACGTGTGTCTGTGCAGCGGTGAATGTAAGGAAGCTTTCAGCGCAGACTGACAACAGTGTTCTGTGTTAGATAATGCAGAGATAAAGGCTGATGTTTGCAGAAGGAGTGTTGCATCTCTGAGCTGCCAATAATCCTCTAACTGCACACAGGACTGTCAGTAACGACAGTGGTGACAGTAGGAACACTGCATCAGTTCCCATGTGGTGCTCTCAAAGGGAAACTCACTACTGCAAAATTCTCTCCCTGCTCCTGTCTTCAATAGCACAGATCTTCAGCTGCTGCACATTGATACAGCCCTGTTAATATCAATTCACATGAACTGGCAATTCAATCAAAACCCAAATTACTTCTGTCTTACAATGGAAGTATATTGCTCTAGACCTCCAAATCTCCCAGGAGCTAAGGCAGGCCACTGTAACAGCAAAGGTTATAAACTTGAATTTATTGTAGACAAATAAGGCTTTGGCCTATGAATTCTCTTTGCCTATTAAGTTAATGAACCTTGACAAAACAATCATCTGAGGAGTAGCCGACAAATTATCTGAAGCAGCAATATGAAAGGCGTTGGCTGGCTTACAAGGATTTCAATTGGGAGAACATGGAGCTCTCAAGAGTTATTCATCAGACCAGATTTCTTGCACTTCAGCAGCAGATTCTCAACACTGGAGCACTGAGATGTGACAATGACTGCAGTTACCAAAACAAGAAAATAATCCCAGTCCCTTCCTCCCCAAACTGGAGGCTGACAAAATCTGATGAAAAACTCCTGGGAAGCTCGCAGAAAGTCAGGCACGTGTCTTTTTGCATTTGACCAGAGACTGTGGCAGTGTATAATGTGGAGGAATAGGGCTTTGAGGAATTCAGGAGACAAAGGGAGAGCTATCAAAATACTTGTTCTAAAGTTTGAATATTTTTCTTGTAGTACAACTTCCAATAGAGATGATGGCATCACAGCCACAAATCAAACCCAAAGGTATTTTATGGAGTAATTCTTGGCAGCATTTGACACTGCAACCCTCAGACACAGGATCCTTGTGCATCTTGGGACTGCTGCAAAGAACAGCCACTTTGATTAGGGTTAAGATGGAATGAATACTTTTCTAAAATGTGTTCTCCAACTGTGAACACTGAGGCCATCTGGAGGCCAGATCACGGTGTGTGTTGTAAGGCTGTCACTTTCCCCACCAAAGGCATTTGGTGAAATAGTTTTTAAAACGTCTTTCTCTGTTTTTCTCTATTTTTCTCTATTCACAGAGTCCTGTGGAAAGGATGACAGTGTTTGAGAACAGCGAAAACTGTCATATTTTCCATCTGAATGTTATTTCACAGTAGGAAGCATAAATTATAGCCATCAGTTGCCTCTACCACAGCATGCAGTAGAGCACAGTGCAGAGCAGTCAACCAGGAGTTGGGTCTTTTCTCATTTTTTTCTGTGCTTTCGCAGTTTTCATTGTGCTGTTGAAATAAACAGACTCATGAAATCTACAGGGACCAAAGCTTAAGGGACCAGAGCTTAATTATATGTCACATTAGAACGAAGAAAAAGGAAACCTTGTTCTTAAAGAGAATTGTTAACTGGCAGTAGAATACAGCCCAGCTTCTAAAGTCATGATGTCAGCTCATTGCATATCCGATGACCAAGTATTCAACTGATCGCACAGTAAAGCAAAAGAGTGCAGAAAATCACACCTTCACGTGGCAAACTGATCTGGTTCTGTGAGCTTCCCAGGGTTCCACTGGTTATTGGCAACTGAGTACCTGGTCTGCAGGAAGTAGCCTTAAGAGATGTACCCCTTTCACCCAACCTATTTCCATAGTCCTGACAGTCATGTCTATAGAGATTGTACACATAGCAATGAGTTGCATCTCTCTATGGTTGGCAAGCCACAATATAGTCCTCAGCACTCCCCATGCACAATTCCATGACTTCAGAAACCTCTAGAACCAGATTGTTCAACTTTCTCGATCACTGGTCCTTTGCTTTCTGAAGGGACCATTTTAAAAGTCCGTCCTTTTATAATGATCTCTGCTTTTATCTGGGTCTAGATGTGGAGAAGAACTGTGACTGCTTACAGATAAATTACTTGTATGTACACTGCATCTAAAGACTTGAAGTAATTTTACTACCTTTTGGCTATATATTTCCATTAAGAGAGTATTTGCAGAGAAAATAAATATTGTGAATAGATCGGTTAGTACCTGGCACCCTTCTGGATTTATTTCTATGTTACGAAACATTGACTAAAACCCACGGAAAACAGCAAACGTAAGCCGGGCTGAACAGCCTGGCTAATCACTCTGCCCAGTCACCAACCCTCTTTTTCACAAATTCTGAAAGCTACACAGTTGTCATTCTAATGAACTGCCAGCTCCTGCATGGTCTTACCACATCTGCTGCATTCCTCCCTCGTACTCAGATTGCTTTTTCAGTGTGGCTATTTCCTAGCACCGCAGCGCTTTTCACAGCTCTTTCCTCGGTCCCTCGGGTAACTTTCTTCCTATCGTATCTTACATTAATTTACCATTTTACTCTCCACTTACACACTTATGCTCTTCTCATCCCACATTAACTATTTTATTTGCAAAGTGCCTATAATCAAAGCTCCAAATACAACTATTTTTCTTCTGCTCTGGAATATAAAAGATGACAGGTTTGTTCCACGACAAAAGAAACACTCAGTTATCTCTTGAAAATGTGTGCTCTTTGCAAGTAGTTTACTGCTGTCCTAGCAGACTACAGAAAAATATTTGGGATATCCTAGCATACAGTTTTGGATAGGATATCTTTCCTTTTTAAAGTACCTTTCAGGAGGCAATTGTTGACAGTATTTTATAGAAATCTCTTCCATTGCTTCAGTTATGGAAATGTTTATCATGTTGGGTTTTACTAGCCGTCCTCTCAGAGCACAGCTAGCCTAGGGAATGCTGAATTTTAGATATATCTTCAACCATGACTTGGTGAGGGAGGTGATTATGTTTTGCTCAATTTCTTCTGAAGGGCTTAAGCAGCCACCCTATACACCAAGATGCTTGTGAACAAAGTAGACACAACAGAAATAAAATTGCCGAATCAAAACAGATTGCTCTCTCTTTATGTGAAGTCTAAGTCACTTTCTCTACTCACAGGAAAACAAATCCTGACTTCAGTTTTAAAATGTGATACATATTATCTAACCTCTTTTAGAGCACCATTCCAATGGATCAAAACATTGCCTGTGTGCATCACTGGATTTTGGATGACCAAAATTATATACCGAAGCAGCATCTCTCTTCCAGTGATGCAGATGTGAAAGCATGGTTAAAAACAAGCACAAGCTGTAGAAAAAAAGATCTATGGTGAAGATGCAAACTATGAGGTAAATCCAGTGATGTTCATGCACTCTAATGAAGGAGGTGAGGAAGAAGCGCATGCAGTACCTGGTGATCTCAGAGTCAGGGAGCAGGCCTACGTGGTAGTGGGGATAGGGAGCTGTAAGAAGGAAGCTTTTGTCACACTCGACAGGGGAATAGTGCCTAGGAGAAGGTGGTTTATCACACAGTTTGTTCACAGTGCTGTAAACAGGTTCAGGAGGCCTGGTGATAAGAGACAAAAGATCAGGTGCATATTAGTGGCTCAGAATACAGAGAAAACACAGCAATCATTTTAAAAGCATGCATAGCAAATCTGTCAAGACCTTCTCAGTAGTGCTTTTCTGACAAGTAAAGTGTGCTGTTAAAGGAAACATTAGGATTTGGTAACACAGTATTACTGCATACGAGCACCTACACAGCAAGACACAGACTGTAAGAGTGGGCCATGAAGCTGGCTCATGGGAAGTGTGGCACCGAAAGAGAACATCTGATCTCTGCAGATGGGTGGTGAATCTTCCCGCAAACCTGGCTTTCTTCTGGTTGCAATCTGACAACATTACTCTGCACAGTTTTCTGTGACCTTAATTTTGAGCATTTCAGAGAAGGAAATATGATGTTTATTACCTGAAAAGAGGTGGTTTTTTACCCATTAATTTAAGATAAAGACAAAGTATATGTTACTTGTTAATACAACACACTCCTGCCTCAACAAGCTAGGGCTTTGCAAGCGGAGCTGTGGTCAAAGTGAGCCATACCCTGTAATAGCACTGATGGTAACAAACTGTAAGCAATTAATCTCAGTATCAGGCTGTTCATTTACTTCAAAGAGTTCTTTGTTCTCTTTTCGGATTCAGCCTTCAAAATCTGATTTTGCAGACCACATTTCTAAGTTAACCCTGTAGACAAGGCTACCGTACTTGCACTGCTGCTCCAGATTACAGACATCAGTCTGCAAAGCTATGAATAAGACCCTAAGGCTGACACTTGACCAGTCACCGAACATTCTCTCCTGCTGCTTGGAGGACAGCACCTGGGAGAAGCAATACTTACCACAAACCTCCCAGGGAGTCACCTGGGGAGAGGCAAGAAGGGGATGCAGCTTTTAGTAACAACCGGCAGGGGATCCACAGGAGACAACCAGCAGTTTTCAGAACAATGCACCTCACAACACATTTCCCATCAAGCAACTTCTACAGCTACTGCAATGGCCCCAGCAGATGCCTCTGGGCCTACTGTCAGAGTGAAACTTGACTCATAATTTCCTGAAGTTTCTATCCTAAAGGGTGCCAAGATGCAACTGCTGCCATATCCTTGCTTCTGCCAGAAGATCCAGAGTGTGCCACTTTCTTTAATGACGGGAACATAGTATTAGCTAGATGATAATCTTATTATAGAAGCCTGAAAATGTCAAGAGGCCAAGCAGTTGTTAAACTTTTTTTGTTCTTCTGGCTGCACTGTGCTTCACATGGGTGTGGCTTTTACTGTGACTTTCACAGGGACCAGAACTTATTACGGTCACGGCGGCACTGGCAGATACAGAGAACGTATTTTCTTTTGTTGTTAGCCTCTGGTTTTGTCCTTTGGGGGAAAAGGAGTAGCTGCTTTACTTGAAAATTGGTCTCACTTGATGCTAATAACATTATTCATAGCAATCTAACGTGATTTGAGAACTCTCTGTGCCTGACTTTCCCAGGGAATGCTTTTCAATTTAAAAAAATGTCAATTTAGTAGCAAACAACAAAACAACAAAGCTGTCCCTCGTTTGGTCATGAAGCATTGTGCCAAGCACTTTGTACAATCCCTTAAAAAATGTGAAAGGTACCAACTGCTTTTTATCAGCATATTTCACACTTGTTTCAGATGGTTGGATTTAGTTATTTATTTACTAAATCAGTTGCTGCTTTAGAAAAACAAACACCCAGATTAAACCCCACTGCTACTATTTTACGTGAGACCAAGACTGTCTTTTCTTCCCTCAAAAGCTCCTTTTGCTTTTAGGCACTATATAATAGAACAATTACAAATATAAATTACAAATAATACCTGCTATGAAAATGAAAGAAATATTACCCCAGTGCAGGAAGATGAATAAAAACTGCAGATTTCTCCATGGCTTAAACCACTTATCATTCTGTGAGCAACTTGATAGCTTCCTCTAGTCAAGATACTTTTCTTCTCCGAGTGCTAGACGTGAGAGTGTTGTTAGCCCTTGGATATTTTGTGAATGCTCAAACTACACTGAGTCATCAGTGAGTGACCATCCAGCCTTGTGCTGAGACACAAATCATGCCACAGAGATGGATAGATATGAGGGACTGCTCTGGTAATTGACAGATACAAACTGCTCCCAAAAGCAAAATGTACAGTCAATATCTACCTAGATACTGAGTCAAAATTAGTCTTCAAATACAAACACAGAGACCTGTTAAAATATCTTGAGAAGCTCAGGAAATTTTAGAACATTCAGTGGTTTTCACTCCTTTCAGTCTTGCTGGATGGTAAGATAACAGAAAACTGAACAAGTCACCTCACTGATATATAAATTCTCTACCAGTTAACAACATAACCTCTAAATGAGCTGGGGAGAGGGATATTAAAGTTAAGAAAAGGGGTTTAAACTTGTTATTCTTTTCAAGCTTGGATTCATTAAGATCATGGGATCAATGGTTTTTTAGACACCATTATACAACTCAGATGTATATACTTGCACAGCCAAATGCATAATAAAGCCATAACTTCATATTCCATTTGCACAGAAAAGCAAAAGCTTGGAAAAGAAGCCATTTAGAGTACCAAGGGTCCAACTCAGATTAGTATAAACTTAATTTTCTCTCTCAATTCTATTCAGTAAATATAAACTGTAGGCCAGTAATCCTTAATCTGAGGTGTCTGCTGCAGACTGTCTTCAAATATGGTTCCTCACTTTTTGTATGGCAAACTAGTACTTACTCACAGCAGCACCTCACCCACCCTGGAAAATGACAATCTCCAATAAACCAGAAATATAAAAGAGCTGTGATGAAGACCACTCAGCTTTATTAAATTATTCCCATGATGCAGTATTTTTTTCTTCTGCTTTACACTTCTCCACTGGAAGAAGAATAACTTCTACCCAATGGGATCAGCCCACCTGGAAAATCCTGTCTTCCATGGCTTTTTCTCCAGTGCTAAGACAGAGACAGGTAGTCTCCTCTCACAGTGTGGGTTATAGAAACAGTCTCTAGTGTGTCACTCTGAAAAGACACTGACAAAGTCACCTCAACATTTCTCCCAAAATAATTAGGAGTCAGACTGAATCTAAGCATTGAGGCCTTATCTTATGATGTATTCATTCTTCATAGAATTAAAAAACATGTGGTAGGTCATTTGACATGCTGTAACAAAAGTGTAAAAGTTGGATATATTTCATTTAAGGACTGATTCACTGCAATTACATCACTTCCAGAGACGGCAGGTACAGCTTTAGAGGTTTTGTCTACCTTAATAGGTTTGTGTTTTTTTAATGTAAGAAAGCACAAAGAATTATGCTATGGAATTTATTTTGACCATTAAATTAAATAAAACAATACTAAAGCCCAAGCAAACATAAACTTAAAATGCCAAACGTTACTGTAGAGCTCTTGGAAAATGACAATATTGAGCAATTATGTAATATTGAGCAATTATGCAATACTGATCTACTTAAAAAACCCTACAACATACAAACAAAAACACCCAACAAACAACTAACTCATGCTTTAGCTCCTTGTTTAGCAGATCTGCTCTCATCCTGCCTTTAAGATGTTTATCTAGTAACAAACGTACTTTATACTTCTCTGTCTTTACCAGTGAGTTAGAAACCAAGCTCTGTGATAAATGAGACCAGCAACTGCTAGGCTCAGATAGGCAGAAGCAACTGGGTTAGCATGAGAATCAGGTATACAACAGTAAAGGAAAGGTACAGAAAATACAAGCAGTAGCATAGCTTGGCTCGAGCACGCCTGAGGAGATATTTCAGTCACGAGAGACAATCAAGTCACAAGGTAAATTTGTAAATGGTATGAAGAGCAGCCAGTTGTGATCTGCTATTCTAGCCAATAACAAGATAACAGCTGTAATTGTAAGTCAGTATAGACCTAGCTGCAGTGAGGTTCAATTTCCACAGAGAGTTACAGCTAATTGGTGGAAAAGCTAACAGTAACAGCAGGAGGCAGAAGATTGACCTGACACTGGTGTTATTTATTTTATAAGAGATTGTGTACAGAAAGCAAATCTTTGCTGTTGCTTGTGGTCCTTACGATTGCTGCTTTGGATTATCTTTGTGCTGTTCTTTCAGGCTGGCTTTATTGCACAACAGAAGTCATAAGAAAATGTCGTTATTAAAACCATTCTCTCCTCAGCATCATGCAGGGTCCTCAATTTAATGTTAACATTTCTTTATTGCAGAGTTCTGTTTGGTTGGGTTCAGCTACCAACACAGAGCACATTAAATGTTAACAGGGGTGGGGTTTTTTTGTTTGTTTGCCTTTTTTTTTTTTTAAACCCTTTTATTACATGGAAATAAATCATCTAAGACTTCATAACATATTGAGCATGCAGGGCTATAGGCAGCAAACACTAAATGCAATCTGAGAAAAAATAAATCCCACAATGCTATAAATTTCCAACAATCTTTTTTCTAGTGAACTTGAGTACAATTAAGAGTTGTAGCCAAGTTCACTTATGACAGGTAGTACATTAGTATTGCTAATGTAATTGTGCTGGAAAGCGTGCAGAGAGCTGTCTTTCAATGTATGTCACTAATAAAACAAAAATCAATGGCAATTTAATACAAATGAACTCTGCCACTTCTAATAACCAATGAGTTTTTTATATAGGTCTTTTGAACTCTTTGAGTTTCCTGTGTCCAGTTCTGGGCCCCTCAGTTTAAGAAGGACATCGAGATACTTGAACGTGTCCAGAAAAGGGCAACAAGGCTGGTGAGAGGCCTTGAGCACAAGCCCTATGAGGAGAGGCTGAGGGAGCTGGGATTGTTTAGCCTGGAGAAGAGAAGGATCAGAGGTGACCTCATTGCCCTCTACAACTACCTGAAGGGTGGTTGTAGACAGGAGGGGGTTGGTCTCTTCTCCCAGGCAACCAGCACCAGAACAAGGGGACACAGTCTCAAGCTGTGCCAGGGGAGGTTTAGACTCGAGGTGAGGAGGAAGTTCTTCACTGAGCGAGTCATTCGTCATTGGAATGGGCTGCCCAGGGAGGTGGTGGAGTCGCCGTCCCTGGAGGTGTTCAAGGGGAGATTGGACGTGGCGCTTGGTGCCATGGTCTAGTTGTGAGGTCTGTTGGGACAGGTTGGACTTGATGATCCTTGGGGTCTCTTCCAACCTTGGTTATACTGTGATACTGTGATACTGTTCATATATTCTTCTTGGAGGACCACAAATCTTACTGTTCAATAAGTTTACTTAGGATTGAAAGCTTGCAGTCTGAGGCATATCAATGGTGAAAAGGAGCCTAGGGAAGGTGTGGCCCCCTCAGAAAGGAAACAGGTGAGCTGGTGACAAGTGACATGGAGAAGGCTGAGGTTCTCAAGGACATCTTCACCTCAGTCTTCACTGGCAAGGGCTCCAGCCACACTCCCAGAATAATGGAAGACAATGGCAGGGGCTGGAAGAAGGAACTGCCCACGGTGAGTGAAGATCAGCTTCGTAACCATCTGAAGAACCTGAAAGCGTTCAAGTCCATGGGACCCGATGGGATACACCCAGGGGTGCTGAGGGAGCTGGGGAGGAGGTTGCTAAACCACTCTCCATCATATTCCAAAAGTCCTGGAAGTGCAGGGAGGTCCCTACTGACTTTTTAGAAAACTAGGCCAGTAAAAACTGCTCAGCTCCCGATATAAATACTCAGCTGCCTACTCAGCTCCTGAAAATCAGCAGGGGAAGGACCATGTCAGCCAGAAACTAAATTCAAGCCTATCCACCATGATTCTGAGCACTTACTCTCAGCCTTATCTGACCATTGTCAGATTCTTCACAACACCCTGTGTCAGTGAGTCCCACGAAACTAATCCCCTGATATATCCAAAACACCTCTACCTTTTTGCACCGTCAGCCTGTTGCTTGGTTGGTCATTGATAACACACGCTAACATCTACATAATTGTATTGAAATCTTGGCAATGTGTAGTCAGAAAATGCTGATAGTTGCTTCCTCTATGCCGCAGATACTTTGGCAGATCTCTGTTCTATTTCTCTCTGACATTCTTATCCTGGTCCGTGCAACAAAAGGAGAAACCATGCAACCTATACAGCACCCTTGATCACCACTGCCGCCCTCTTCTTGGCTTTCTCCTGCTGCCTCCCTGCAGCAATTAAGACTCAGATGCATCACAGAATCACAGAGAAAAACCTCATCTTTTGCACTTTTTTCCTTTCCTAATCAGATGCTATTTCCATTCTTAATCACGTTTTTGGTTGCTCTTGAGTACTGAGTTGAAAACGACAGGGAAATAACCGCAGTGACCCCCAAGTCAACTGCTTTAGGAGTTGGTGCGGTACGTAGCGTGTACTTAGATGGTCTTCCTTACCATTTCTGTGTGTATTATCGCTGCCAATTCTATCTCATTTCAACAATCCACAAAATTTGACTGGTTTTTGGGTTTTTTAAGTGCTAAGTAATAAGTGGCTTTCCCTGACTGTACTAGGAGTAGCCAAATCCTATTGCTTGGGGACCTCTGGGAGGCCTGTTTCAACGTGTGTGTTACTCAGGATATAACGCAAGATTCACAGACGGCATCGGGTTGGAAGGGAACGTCAAAGGTCACATCGTCCAACCCCCCTGCAGTGAGCTGACAATAACTGAAATTTTACTTCAACATAAATTGCTGTTCCGAGTTAAGACTTATTATTTAAAACAAATTTGGAGTAGGGAAATTAAATCTTGCGATAGGCAGACAATTATTATGCACTTGCAAAGTTCAACAATTAGTTTAAGATAACATTTGTGAATTAAACACATGAAATTTAAAATGGTTGCTTTGCAGCTTAGCAATTTCATGCTTCATTGAAGGGAAGGAACAGTAGCTTAGAGCTAAGAAATAGAACTGTGGCCCTTCTTTTAAAAACAAAAATGTTGACAGGTGTTCTACAAGTAGTCAATTTCAGATGATGGCATAACTAAATACTGTGCCACTGTACTGCACCAAGGGTCTAACGTTACACAGACAAATCAATTTGTCTTTTTTCCTCACTGAACATTTAATGTGTGACTCAGATAGTCTTCCTTTACATTTATTTTTCCTTAGATTGACCAAAAGTTTATGGGACATCATATTGAATTCAGTCTCATCATCATCAGGGGTGCCAGCTTAAGAATCAGAGCATGGGAACTCCCTTGTGAGTGGCTGGGAGTAATCAGTAGCAGCAGAAGGCTGGTATCTTCTAGACAGGCAACACAGATGAACTATCATGACAGACTGCCTGCTGGGATCATGCATATGTCATTCAACCCCCTAAACTCTCAATTCTTCTAGTGATAGATGACTTTAGCCTGATCCTGCTAGCATCTTATCAGCAGCTTTTCCTACCTGCTCTCCTTCTGTGTTCCTTGCCTCGGTCTTCTTACACTGCTACGCACTATCCCAAACCTCATGTCTCACTGTCTGAGGGAAATTCATTGCTACTCTTCTCCAAGTTGTTTTCCTCTGTTTCTTCTTCATGCCTCTCCACCCATTTCTCACATTCTTCCTTGTCCTAAACTCCTCTTCCAAATCCAAGTTTTCTCTTGTGATTTCCATTCTTACACAGCCAATGACAAATTCTGTCTCATTTTCACAGCCATACTTCCTTGCCAAACACACTCCCCCTCTTCCTCCAGTCTCTTCAGTTGTAAAATCTGACAGGACTGAACATTCAAAGCGTAGAACCAAATCTCTCCTGATTATATTTCTGTGTCAGAAAGAGCTGAAAGAACTAAGTATAGAGAAAAACTACCTTTGGTCATATAATGCTGTACTCAATCATGCTGGCTTTTTTATATAACCGAGGCTGTATTACAACATTGTGAGAAGCTTGGATATACTACACTGTGAGGATGGAATCTTAAAGAGTTCTACTGGAAAAAAGAACCACAAGAAACATTTGGGAGGATAAATGAACTGTAGTTTTCCCAAAGACATATTGCCTGGCATTTAGATTTAGTTTTTCACAAATGCAGTAGAAACACTGTGTGGATTCAGTTTCATCAACTCCCATACTTAGAATCATAGAATTGTCAGGGTTGGAAAGGACCTCAAGGATCACTGAGTTCCAACCCCCCTGCCATGGGCAGGGACACCTCACACTAGATCAGATTGCTCAGAGCCACATCCAGCCTGGCCTTAAACACCTCTAGGGTTTCTACCACCTCCCTGGGCAACCTGTGCCAGTGTCTCACCATCCTCATGGTGAAGAACTTCTTCCTAATGTCCAATCTGAATTTACCCACTTCTAGTTTTGCTCCATTCCCCCCAGTCCTATCACTACCTGACATCCTAAAGAGTCCTTAAAATGTCTTCATCACTCTAAGGCTGTGTGTGGAATATTACAGCATTAAATATACAATATCATCACGATTTTTAACATAGATTAGAAGAGAATATGAAGTAAGTTATGTAAGTCTCCCTCTCTCCCTTACATGACCAAGCTGCAATGATTCAAACCAAATGCAATTTGATTTGGTCATAATAGTGGTTAATTAAATTTGCTTAAAAAAATAATAGATACAATTTGCACTAATTTTCAGAGAAAAACAACCATTCAACCTCTGCTACCTCTAGATAAACAAATCAAGCCCCAGGCAGCAACTAAGCATGAAAATATAAACTTGAAGAATTAAGTTACAAGTAACTGAATAGAAAGAATCAATAAAAGGCCTTATCAGTCAGCCAGTATTAGCACATATCGTTTACTTCCTTCAGAGCACAGGTGATATGCTGAGTTGGGGTTATGCATGGTGACGGTTAAGAGCTCACAATCACTTCCCATATTCATATAACTGTGTCAGTGTACTTCTGTGTTGCTTTTACTCATCACTCAGAGAGTAACAAGTCAAAGACATGGTGTAAAATTCATCATTTGAAAGTGTGACCTTCATCTGCAAAACATGAGTTCTAATTCAGCTCTCACACAAGAACTAATAGGAAATGCAGCCAAGCTCACTTCTTTCAGCAAATACACACTTTAAAGTGGTGCAAAATATTCTGTCAGTAGAAGACCTAAGCCAGCTCATCAACGACCTCAAAGGAACAATTTTCAGCAATCATTACTAAAATCTGCACATCTTTTTTCCTATTCTTCAGCTTCATCAAACCATTGTCAGAAAACTGTTTATTGGTAGATTTTTAACAGACAAACTAGAATCATAGGATCATAGAATGGTCTGAGTTGGATGGGAGCTATGAAGGTCATCCAGCCCAACCCCCTCTGTGGGAAGCAGGGGCATCCTCAACTAGATCAGGCTGCCCAGAGCCCTTTTGAGCCTCACTTGGAATATCTCCAGGCATGGGGCCCCAAGCACCTCCCTGGGCAGCCTGTTCTAGTGTTCCACCCCCCTCATAGTAAAGAACCTGCTCCTAACATCCACTCTAAACCTGCTCTTTTCTAGTTTGAAGCCATTGCCTCTCATCCTACCAACACAGGCCTTTGTAATATGTAAACCACAATATTAGTTGCAATGGTTTAATACTGAAAAGTCAAATCTGTGCATCAATACAAAGTAAAAGGTGTTTCTGTACAATATCCTCAGTTCATCTCTCAAGTTTAGATAAGCAAACCAAACCAGTTGAGGAATGCCACTTTCAATACTTTGAAAAACATCCCCTGAGACTTCAGCTTCGTGGTTTTCTGTCTCTCTCCCAATCCAATCCTCAGGACCCCCTCCTTGTCCACAAAATGTCATTTTCAAAGGTGCATGTAAAAAACCCCAAATAATCAAACATGCTTCGCACAGCAAAACAGGTAACTCAGCTTTTCCAAGCATGAATCTTTAATAATCTCTCCAGAGTTGAATGCTAGAGTGAATGCTTTAGCAGCTGAATCAGTAAGGTCGCTGTTACCGTCTGCTGAAATGAAAGCGGAAGTAACAACTCGGGGTGGCAGCTCTTTATGGATCTCTTCTCACTAGAGACAGAGCTGATGAACACCTATAGCTACTGGAGCTGCAGTCTATCATTTCAGTTATTCTGGCAATAGGAAGGCAGACACCTGCCAAAGAATAAATGGTCACTTTTGTTTCAGCTGTGGTAGTAATGACTACTCAAGAAGACAAGCAAACAACAGAAAACACAACGAAAATGAAAACAAAAGAAAGCAAAAAACCCAAACCTCACCAAGCAAAAACAAACTAGACCAAAATATCCCTGGGTTTTATTGTTTTTTCTTCCTTCCTGTTGTCATAAAAAGGGGTTGGAATGCACCTCTGTGGCCACCTCCTCTACTCTCATGCTTAAAGTGGAATTAGTGTCAATGTTATATCAGGATTATAGCAAGGATTTTATCCAGCCGAATCTTGAAAATCTCAGCGAGTATTGCCATGGTTCAGGCTCACTCAGCAGCCAAGCCCCACACAGCAGCTCACACAGCTGCCTCCACCTCCCACCCCTTGGTGGGACAGGAAGGAAAATTGAGAGAAAAAGGCAAAGCCTCGTGGGCTGAGAGAGGAGGGTTCAACAGAACACCACCGAGAGATCCAACTACCAGGAAGAACAGCAATACTCATGAAAGAGTATGTAGAATGAGGTCAAATGCAGCACTGGCATGGCATGGCATGGCATGGCATGGCATGGCATGGCCCACCACAGACACCTACTCAAAGCCCCCCTTTTTGCCCTGGTCAGCCCTTCCCCTACACAGCAGGCATGATATCAGTATGGCATTGACTACTTCATTGGCTGGTTCAGCTGCCTGTCTTGGCTGTGGCCCCTCCCAGCTTCCTACAAAGAGGAAAAAAAATACAAAACAACAAAACCAAACCAAACTCCCAAACCAAACAAACAAAACCCAAACCCAAACCCTAAAACCTCCATCCCTGTCCCACAACCCAAAAAATAGCTGACTCCAGGGACAGGTGGATATTTCACAAGCCTTCAAAACACCCAGCTCCAGCACTACACTTACCTGCTGTCTCTTTTCCCCCTTAATTTCCAAACTGAAATCAGAGCATCCAAAGCCTTGGCTTGTTTTGCCCTGCTGTACTTACAGGGTGCTCTTGGGTTGCTCCTTAGCCTTCTTTAGAACATTAAAAAAGACCCTGTTCCCTCAGCATGCCTCTAGCCTCCACAGGATTTAGAACTTTGAGAATCCGTTGGAGCCTTCTGTTTTTCCAGAAGAATGGGAATCAGAGACATTCCTCTCTTCCTGCTGGCCATGCCTCTCCTCATGCAGCTCACCATGCTGATTACCTGACAGGCGACGAGTGCGCACTCCGGGCTCCGCATTCAGCCTGGCACCTGCTGTGACCTCCATTCATTTTCAATGAAGCTGCAATGCAGGTGCTTCTTTCATGGCCCTGTTCCACCTGAGGAGCAGACTTCTTACTGAACTCAATGGGATTTCTCCTGGCCCAGTCCTTTCATGTATCAAGATCCCTCTGGAATACAGCTCTGCCATTTGTCATGTTAACCACTCCCTTTAATTTATTACCCTCTGCAAATTTGCTGAGGGTGCACTCTGTGTCATAAGCTAGGTCACTGATGAAGACATTCACTGACACCCAGGATATGCTGAGCTACTCTGCTCATCATTGACAGATGTCAAGTGATTATCATAACCCTTTGAGTACTGACTGAGACAGTCACCAACCTAGTCTCTTCCTTTAGTCCACAGTTTCTCAGCCTTCAAACAAGACTGCTGTGGGAGACCGTGCCAAAAGCCCTACCAAAGTCTGCTGTCACATGCCAATGAGAGAAGGCTAATGAGCAAGGAGATGGCATATAATCCAGGAGATACCAAAAAGCCTACCCAGAAGGTTTCCAAACCTTTACAAATCATGTCTTCTTTCCAGCTATGGATCAGTTGTACTTTTATCCAGCAGTTCCTCATGTTTGGATGAGAGGCTGCTGAAGGAGTTTTAAAGGGTGCTCCCCATGTTACAGCTTCTCCTAGCCACAAAAGTGATGCAAGAAATAGCTCTGCACCCACTCCCCAGGGCAACTAGTGGAGAAGAGGTATCACCATGTGCACCAGAGCAGAACCCAGGTGCACATCTGTGGGTGTTATGGCATGAATCAAGTATGCCTCTGGAGTCAGCTGTTTTCACCCAGCAAGGAGACATTCCTGCTCCAGGCAGCACCTGTGCTGTGGCACTGGTTGGTATAGGCCAGCCACTGCTCTCCCCTCATCCACTCAGCTAGTCATTTCACCAGGGAAGGAAGCCAGGATGGACAAGCATATAATTTGCCTTTGGTAAATCTGTGCTGACTATTCCCATTACCTTCTGGTCCCTTTAATGCCTCACGAAGACAACGCTGTGTAGTTCATCTTTTCCTGCACTGCCTGTCATTACACCCCCCCTTATCAGTTTTGCCTTTCATCATGTCTTCATTTTTGCAAGTAGCA
This sequence comes from Colaptes auratus, assembly GCA_015227895.2. Lineage (NCBI taxonomy): Eukaryota > Metazoa > Chordata > Aves > Piciformes > Picidae > Colaptes > Colaptes auratus. The sequence goes on from CM037631.1 coordinate 29,516,488, forward strand.
GATCTGCAGAATCACTTTTTCTTTTCCTGTAGGATCCTTCTCAGCCTCGGGTGAGAAGAGGTTTCTGCTTTTGTCGCTCAGCAGTCACGCTGCTTGTCCATGGCTTGCATTGTAGGTCATGAAAAAGGTCTTTGCTTAGCCACAAAGGTCTTCTGCTCAACCCCCCTCCTTCCTGCTGAGCAGGGTGGGTCATTCCTGAGTTCTCAGTAAGTTTTCCTCAGAGAGCATCTGTCTTTCATGGACCCTGTGTCTCCGTGGCAGCATCCCAAGAGGTACTGCTTAGCAATTCTCCAAAAAGGCTGAAGTCTGCTCTTCTGAAGTTTACAGTCACAATTTGCTGACTACCTTTTCAGAGTTCCTTTGAATCACGAACTGAACCAACTGATGGTCATTCTGATCTCAGCTGCTATTTATCACCACCTGTGCCATGAGTTCTTCCCTTTTCATAAGCAGCAAGTCAAGCAGAGAATTGTTCTGGTTCCTCCCCTCTTGCAGTGCTAGGAAATTGCCAGCAACACAGGCAAGGAGTCTCCTGCATTGCCTGGACAACATTCTTTTTCTTACAGGAAATTAAACCAAATAAAGACTTATTTGAAGAATGGTGATGACTGAGTCTGTAGGCTTTTGTGGCACACAGCTTTTATCCACATCTGATCCCAGATTCTGCCAGCTTGCCATTGTGAGACTTTATTCAACTTCTCAAAGCTGACAACTTCTCTTAAAAATACAGGAAGGCAAAACGTCTGCTGTGAGTGACTTCAGAATGAACTCAGTAAGCAAGAAGTGAATGATGCCTGTCACTGACATCATTTTTGACCAATAATAAGCACAACTTACAAAAGCTCAGTAATGAGAAGACAATGCAGAGCTTGTGGCTGAAGATCGTGTGTTATTTCTCCATTTCTTGTGTTTAGATGAAGTTATTTTTTCCCCATATTTTTACTAAGTGGTACTTAAGTAAAAAGAAAGCCTCTCTCAGATCATGGTTACAAAGAATTATGGAATTGCAAATGCCTTTTATAGTGAAGAAGTTACTGTTCCAGATATTTTTAGTGGGCACAAATGAAAGCCTTCCAGAAGTGTTGCTGCATTATGACTGCACGAGTAATAACTTTCCTCATGTGATCACCATGTAAATTAGCCCTGAAACCCTACTACATCAGGACCTAGGTGGTTTTAATGGCTATCCCTGCAGTAGCTGGCAATCATTTAATTATAAAAAATGATGTGAGGAAATCTAATTATAAATGCTGCAATCAAGGGATCTATAGGTTTCACTAAAAGTACCAATAGGATAATTAACTTCCCAAAAGATTTTAAGCCTTTCTAAACTGATCAGCAGCAAAGACTTTCCAAGTATGTTCTTATTTTCATGGCAGACTCATCAGCAAATCCTATGGCACTGCACAGAAAGAGTGCCCTCACCGTCCTCAGTTTAAAAAGTGAAAATCACTGAGAGAATGCAGCTAAGTGGACATCTGAAAAATAAAAGGCTTAACATTGTTCAAGTGTTAAATGCTTCTGAAGGTCAGAGCTTCTTATTCACTGTAATCAGAGGAGAAATCTGGTCTCTGGCTCTTGTTTGGCTGTCTCTCAGATTCTACTGTGTGATGAATGCCCAGTGAGGAAATGCAATGGCAAGAGGTGCTGTTTTTCTTATGACTACATTCATTTTGTCTTTCTGCTTTTGTATCCTGGCTATCAGTGTAGCATATAAGCAATTACCACTAATATAATTAAGTCCACAATAGCAGCCTCCTTTACAAGGGTCAAAGTAAATACTTGTTTAGAACTAAGAGATTTTCTTCTGATTTGCTCTGTTGCATCCAGACTCAACACCTTTATTGCTGCCAGTGCCACAAGCCTTCCACTGCAGGCCGTGCTTATAGAGTCAGCCTCTCCTGTCAGTAGTGCCAATGACACAACCCCCCTCACTGGATCTCAGCCCTTCATTAGATGACACACTAATCTGGAAATGCAGGCAGGAAGAACACAGGAAAGGACTATTTCACAGAATACAAACAGCTTCGCTGGGTAATGCTGTTTCCCCACCCCCTCACCCCGAATAATGCAAAATGGACATTGCTGTGAATACCTCAGTCAAAACCCAGCATGTGCCAGTATTTAATGTCATGTCAGGAGCCAAACCTGGGAAATGAACTTGTTTAGAAACAAACTCAGAATATAAACCTAAGAATACCTATTTCTTCCCAAATGATCAGAGAGCCATACTGATTAATTTCAACACATATCCTGCACAGTGCTTTGAGTGCCGTCTGCTTGGTAGCTGCTGAAAAGTGGGGTAAGGCTGTCACTGCCTTCTCTCCTATGTCTGCTTTTTATTTTTCTTACTTTTAATTTTTGGTAGAAATAATTAGAAAGTTAACATCAGCTATACAGGACACAAAGAAGCACAGAACCATCTAAAGGTACTTCTTCATTACCTAACAGGTTTTGTAACTGCTTGCCTGGTCTTCTAATTCTCAGGGCAACTTTTCTCCTTTTTCAGTCTTACATCTTTCTGTGCCTTCTTGGTCTCTTTAGCTATTATTTACTTCTAAGGTTGCATTTTTTGGCTGGTTTTAAATTTAGCCAACTCTTTCTCAGTATTAGTGGTTCTGGCATCTGATCACAGGAGAGGATTCAGCACTAGAAACTTATTGACAAAGCCCTCATCATTGTAATCCAGACACTCTATTGGTATTCTCCCTATAAACAGTCATTTTAGAATTTATGAGGTCAGTACCAGCCCAGGCAAAGCCTTGATGCACAGATTAATGATTTTATATATATATATTTTAACTATTAATTAAGAATATAACTTCTTGGAACCCTTTGGAGAAAATGTGTCCTAAATGAATGTCTCATAAGCTCAAGGAAAGCAATGACAGCTTTGTGTCCTCAGTCAAAACAAAGGAGAGATTCTTTACAACCAAGATGGGGAAGCGAGGTGTGGTTTCCGTACATTTACGTCCTGATTAAACACCACCTCATGATCCAGTTACTCTGAATCTGTCTAATCCAACAAGTTAAGCAGCTTGAGATTGTAATCATAGCCAACAAGAAAAAAGCAATGTAAATTAGCAAGTTATGAAGCTGATGAACACGTAAGTGGATGAGATTCTTTGGCTTTAAACACACAGTAAGTCAGGTTAGATGAGTGGGACAGCCTCCTCATAGCTTTAAACACCATGTATTTATAAATACTGAAGCACAGAAAAAATGAATCTCTCATTTTCTGTGGCACTAGACATTATAATGAGAGCTCATTTTACAAAGTTAACGACTATTGTCTGCTAAGTGGATGGTGGGGCTCTTCAAACCCATTGTCTCATCTGTGACAGTCAGTGTTAATTTCATGCAGGACACAAAAGAACCTTTCCAGCACTTCCCTGAGTGTCTTTTCTGCCTGGAGATCAACTACAGAGACACATTTCTGCCATCCATGCTTCTATACAGTAGTCACAATTATTTGGGGATTATTAAAAACCCTGAAAGATTAGAAGGAATATCCAGGGTAATTGTGCTGATAATCACATCAAAGAACCCCAGTTGTATAGGCACCAAGTGTCACTGCATAAATTGTCCCCTTTCAACCTCTATGATCTCACAGAAGACCATTTCATATTATGATTGCTTTAATGGTTAAGGAACTTTTCCCAGTTCCCCCCTGTATTTATTCACAGCAACTTTATCCATTTATTTTCCTTTTCCCATAGTGTTTTCTTTCCATAGCATTTACCTTGCAACGTGTGTACACAGAGCAACTACAGGCTACTTCAGCCTTTCTTTCAGTAAACTAAGCAAGCTGCACCTTTCACAGCACACTGTCACAGACTGGCACAAGTGCACAGAGGGTCCCTTTACCCATGCATGCAGTGAGCCAGAAGACCCACTGATCCTGAGAGCTCTTAGTTGTGTTAAGAAACAGAGCATTTTGCTCGGTGCCAGCGTTGTTCTAACGCAGCCATGGTGTTTAGGCACTAGTGCAGGACTGCTCTGAGACAACGCTGACCTCAGGTCAGCACTCATTCCTGTGATCTTTCTCTTAGTTGTCTTCACACCTGTAAGAGTCCCAATTCATCCTCCCCTGATCATGGGTGACAAAAACTACACACACATTCCGTCTGAGGCAAACTGTGTCCCCTGCAGTAGTCATGAAAAGTAACAAATAAAGAGAAGCTTCTGACCTGGTGTAGTCGTCCTCCACAAGCATGTGCTTTGGAATGGGAGAGTATCTTCCTGGTGAGATAGGGGCCAGGGATGTCTTGTACTCTAAAGTGCCATTGTTTCCAGAGAGTATGTGATTTTCCATTGGTGGAGAGTAAGCTGATGTTAAGAATAAACATTTCTGGTTAGTCAGTTTCATGTTTGATTTGATGTCACAAGAGCACCATTTTTAAGTTAAGTACCTAGAAGGTGCTTATTGCTGTAAATAAGATCAAAACAAACAATCCTGAGAAAGCTTAAAATATAGTAAGAGAGAATAAACAGCTGGAGTTTTCCTGCAACATTATTAGTATTAATAATATTGATATTATTAATAACTGATGAGATGATTAATAGTGACAGTATAAATAACAATAACAGCAATAGTAAGTTGGTTTATTTGTAGGGATTGACTCTTTAGAGGGGATATGAATAAAAAAGGATAGCTGGGGAAGCTGGAAACGTTTTCCTCAATTAGGACTGACTTGAAGGAAATACAAATAGGATGGAATGAGATTAAAAGCACATTCATCTCTTTGATTCCAGTGTACAGCAAAGGGAGCAATACAGTAAGAGCTCAATGCAGGACAAGAGCAGGAATTTGGTGTGTGGTAAGCGTTATGTGTGGTGAAGATTTAAAGCTGGGATCTACTAAAAGTATCAAAATTCCCCATGTAATTGATGTTTCAGTACCAACAAAAATGGCAGTCAGATCACAGTAAATCTCTATATTTAAAGTACAAAGTGGATACAAATCTCTTGCATATTAATGATTAATAAAGAAAATGACAGGACTCTGCTGTCTGATTCTGTGCGAGAGCCCTAGTGCTGGCTTGCCCGTTTGGCATCCGAAGTCACTGGGGATATCTACGGCCGGAGAGATGTAACAGCAGCTGTATTCAGTCTCTAGTTGATGTAATGAGAAAAGGAAATGGTCAATAGGAAAAACAATGATCTGTGCTTCTGCAGAACGAATCCTGGTTCATGAGAAGAAGACAGACAAACTTTCTAGTATCAGTTTCAGTCTTTCAGAGGCTTAAAAAGGGAATGCTTCTGGAGGCAAATATTTCTACAGGGAAAGGCCAGTACAAAATATTCTGAATGAGTAGGTATCGTGAAAGGTTCCCTGGGGATAAATGAATCTGTATGTATCAACAGCCTGGGACAGCAAATCCTGTCAACCTTTACTCTCCCTCTGGAATTCTGTCTTCTCATATGCTGCTGATCTACAGTGCGACATGATGAAACACACTGACTTAGAACTCCCAAACTATTATTTTGGCAGGTATTATAAAGCAAGAGATTGGATAGGGACATTAAACATTTCTACTTCTTGGGCTCTGCTAAGATCAGGCTGGTGCTGAACTACAGGACTGCCATCTGTTATAACATTTGCTAACTAAAGAGGTATCCTGGGCACAGTCGAGAATGCCACCTGATGTGCATGCTACAAAACCTTCTCTTCATTTTTATTGCATGCTCTAAGTGAGGAGGATTGTGGATATTTAGATTTCCCCCTCAACTTTGTCACAAGTGTAGCAACATTATGCAAAAGTGCAGGAAAAAAAATCAATCTCTAGCACTTAATAGGAAGATCTGCTTTATCGAAGCCCTTGGTTAGCCTTAAGTGACCCTGGGAGAACCAAGGTGGGTATGGAGGAGTTGCTGGAGCTCCTGTCAAAAATTAAACTGCCATCCAGTTCTCAGGTAGTCCCTGTTGGTAGTTTAACTCAAGGCAGACAGTTTCTAATGAACAGCTAAATAAAGAGAATTCAGTAATTAACTGGTCAGACTAACAGGCACCAGTGGTATAGGAAGTTGCAACTGAAATGTAAAGAGTGCTGTAAACGAAAAGGGAATGTGAATGCCAGATGCAGACATCAGGAAGGGCTGGCAGGAAGCATATAAGAATTGGATGTGCTGATAGCACCTAGATTCATCCACAGGTCACCAATACACAACATAACTACTTGTAACTTGTCAGGACAGCCTACATGACAAGGAAAGCAAAGACTCAAGATATTAACAGATGACAGTAGGAGGTAAAGACTAGATTGGAGCCTTGGGCACTCAAAGAGACATAAGAGAAGTGAGCAAATCCTGCAGCCTTGCATTGATGGGGCAGATGGAGAGAAGAGTGTAACTATTGCCATATCCTTAAGTGTACAAAAAACACATCAACAAGGAGGTTGTCAGCATAAGGAGAAGGTATATTTGTATCACAAGGACTCCACAGCCATGCATACTTGTACTTGGTCATCTCAGGGAGTCCTGCTGATGCACCTGGATGCAGGTCGTTCTACTTGAATGCTGCCATGAGCCTAGAAGATTCTGAGTGCATGGACTCCCCTATACTCAGCACTGGTTAGACCACACCTTGAGTACTGTGTCCAGTTCTGGGCCCCTCAGTTTAAGAAGGACATTGAGAGACTTGAATGTATCCAGAGATGGGCAAAAGAGCTGGGGAGGGGTTTGGAGCACAGCCCTATGGCGAGAGGCTGAGGGAGCTGGGGTTGCTTAGCCTGGAGAAGAGGAGGCTCAGGGGTGACCTTATTGCTCTCTACAACTCCTTGAAAGGAGGTTGTAGGCAGGCAGAGGTTGGTCTCTTCTCTGAGGCACCCAACACCAGACCAAGAGGACACAGTCTCAAGCTGTGCCAGGGGAGGTTTAGGCTGGAGGTGAGGAGAAAGTTCTTCCCAGAAAGAGAGATTGGCCATTGGGGTGTGCTGCAGGGAGGCGGCGGAGTCACCGTCCCCGGAGGTGTTCAACAAAAGACTGGATGTGGCACTTGGAGCCATGGTTTAGTTGTCAGGAGGTGTTAGGTGATAGGCTGGACTTGATGATCTCTGAGGTCTTTTCCAACCTGGTTGGTTCTGTGATTCTGTGTAATTTTTCAGTGGACAGGACTCCAGTCTACAAACCTAATCAAATTTCAAAATATATTTGCATATACTTATTCCTGCAAGTTTCACAAGAGTTACAGTTTGGCCTGGTCACTTAGCCAATGGCTAACTGGAATCAGAACAGGAGAACACCAGCTACATTCTTACTTGTGCTGTAAAATTACTTTAGTAGAGTTACAGTATTTGCAGTATTTCACGAGTACAGCATGTGGAAGTGCCAATAACCATTTCCTTCTTGTAGCCTGCCAAGCTGTTTCAGAAAGTTTAATGGGGCACTTTGGACATGATATAAAAGAACCACAATCATCTGATAAACTGCTAATCTGCTACAAAATGAATTGCAGGAGTTACTTACAGTGAGTAATATCTGGTGGGCCATATGGGTCGGTCATGTAAATGGTGGTGGGCTTTCCAACTTTCAGATACACTACATCCGAGGTGTTCTTCAGGATCGCCACTGCCTCCTCGTGGGTGACTTCTTCCAGACTGTAATTATTTACCTTAACGAAGAAATCAGACAGGTGAGACAGAATGCAGAAATAGCCACCAAAAGATGACACAGCACTGCAATATCACAAAGCTGGGGAAAATGCTGCAGGCAAAGAGCACTGACGACGACAGATGCAGCAAGGTATAAAATGGAGCTTTTGTAGCACGTTTCTAGAAGGCTGACACAGCAGTATTGGCCATGCCACAGAATCATAACGGGTCATGATCATAATGGGAGGAAAATCCTTTGTGATAGTCACCATTAACATAAATTTATACTTAATGACCCCATGTCATTTACAAACTCTGCCTATGTTATTGACCTGCCAAGTTGAGCTGTCTAAATTCGCCTTGCAGTCTACATGGCTGGGCTCTCAGAAATATTTAACACCCCCAAATCTTTCCACTGCTGATATGACACTGACCACTGAAATAATGAGAGCTACCACGTAGCACAGGAAACAAGGGGATGCTTATGAGATGCAGGACATGAAACAGAGCAGTTCTGGATGGGGGAAAAGGCATTTTCAGTGTGATAGTTTGTCAGTTTTCTGGAAGCACAGGAAAGAGACATTGAGAAAGTAGGAGAATATAGTACCAGTTCTGTGCTCTTCTGGCAAAGAAAAATTCTTAATGAGAGTATGGAGTAAGGGTAAAAGACTACAGATTAAACCAGAAGGAAATGGCAGAAAAAAATGTTGCCTATTTATGCTTTAATCCCTAAGAAAGAAAATCAAAATGGAAGTGTCAGAAGTGGTTTATTGTAGAGGCCTATGAATGTTATTCACCTACATATCCACTATGTCCACAGAATGTCACCATGTCCTCCCATAAACAGAGCAGCGAATGGTCCCTGCCTCAAACAACACACATCCTGAACAGAAGAATTATCAGATAGAGGAAAGAATTGAGAGTGTAGGTACAGGAGTCAGACCTGCTATAAGACAACAGAAAGCATAAAATCCTAGAATCAGAAGGGACCCAAAAGGTCAGGCTGAGGGAGCTGGGGTTGTTCAGCCTGCAGAAAAGGAGACTCTAGGGAGATGTAATAGTGGCCTTGGAGTACCTGAAGGGGGCTACAAGAAGGATCACAGAATCACAGAATGTTAGGGGCTGGAAGGGACCTCAAGAGATCATCCAGGCCAACCCCCCTGCCAGAGCAGGATCACCCACACCAGATCATACATGAACTCATCCAGGAGGGTCTTGACTATCTCTAGAGAGGGGGAGTCCATCACCCCCCTGGGCAGCCTGCTCCAGTGTTCCATCACCCTCACTGTGAAAAGTTTTTTCCTCCTGTTTCCATGGAACTTCCTCTGCCTCAACTTCCACCCATTGCCCCTTGTCCTGTCATTGGGCATCACCCAGCAGAGCCTGGTTCCATCCTCTTGGCACTCACCCTTGACATATTGATGACATTAATGAGGTCACCCCTGGGTCTCCTCCAAGCTGAAGAGACCCAGCTGCATGGAGAGAGACTGTTTACCAAGACCTGTAGTGCCAGGACAAGGGGCAATGGTTTCAGAGAAGAGTAGATTTAGGTTGGGTATTAGGAGGAAATTCTTTACCATGAGGGGAGTGGAACACTGTCACATGTTGTCCAGGGAGGTAGTTGAGGCCTCATCCTTGGAGGTTTTCAAGGTGAGGCTTGATGGGGCTCTGGGCAACCTGACCTAATGGAGGATGTTTGCTTACTGCAGGAGGGTTGGACAAACCATTCTATGATTCTGTGTTTTTATGTTTCCATGATCATCAAGTCTCTGCTTCTCACAGAACTATCTAAAGCTGAACCATATGACTGAGAGCATCACCCAGACACTCCTTGCGCTGGGACAGACTCGGCGCGGCGGCGCCCTGAGGAGCCTGCTCCAGTGGCCTACATTTCATGTAAACGTTGTACGAAATACCTGAGTTAACGTGCCATCCTCCAACTTCTGTGGCTGCAAAGATTCCTCTGGGAGACTGTGCAAGAAAGACTAACTGCTCACCCACAGTACACCATGGCACAGCTGTAAATCACAGAGAACTCCCATACTGGCTAAGGAATTTAGTAACAGTGAATTGTCAGAAATGGCTCTCAGAAAATAAACTATTGCCAAAGGGTTTGGTAAGGGGAAAGAAATATAGCTATTATGAATCACTGGAGAGCTCTTCATACCCAATTTCATCAGCACCAGGAGAGGATGACTGTTATTGCACAGTACTGCTAAAGGTAAGCATTCTGTTTAAATTTTGTTTGTATAATTCTCAGACTTGGTTTTAAGGTTAATTGAAAGAGACAATGACAGGCATGGTATGGCAATTTGATATGAAGAGCAATGACACAACCTAGCATTCAGAAATAAGTTGATGACACTCTGTGCTCTGTTTTGACAGGTCTTCTATTTAAATGAAAATCTGATACCTATCCTCTATAAATGTCTCTCTCTGTTCTTTTCTACCAACAGCAGGAACACACACATGCACTTCTAAAACATGGCCTTTAAGTTACTAGGCCGATAGCCCCTCGGTTTAGGAACGATGTTGAGATGCTGGAAGGTGTCCACAGAAGGGCAACAAAGCTGGGGAGGGGTCTGGAGCACAGCCCTGTGAGGAGAGGCTGAGGGAGCTGGGGTTGCTTAGCCTGGGGAAGAGGAGGCTCAGGGGAGACCTCATTGCTGTCTACAACTACCTGAAGGGAGGTTGTAGCCAGGTGGGGGTTGGTCTCTTCTGCCAGGCAACCAGCACCAGAACAAGAGGACACAGTCTCAGGCTGTGCCAGGGGAGGTTTAGGCTGGAGGTTAGGAAGAAGTTCTACACAGAGAGAGTGATTGCCCATTGGAATGGGCTGCCCAGGGAGGTGGTGGAGTCACCATCCCTGGAGGTGTTTAAGAAGAGCCTGGATGAGGCACTTGGTGCCATGGTTTAGTTGATTAGATGGTGTTGGGTGATAGGTTGGACTTGATGACCTCAAAGGTCTTTTCCAACCTGGTTAATTGTAACTTCTAACTTCTAATTCTAAAGCAAGGAGGAGTGACTGAAATTAAGCTTTTCTTGCTTATATGTTGAAACAACAAACACTGAAGATTTACTCTTCTGCAAACATGACTACACAGTTGTACTTTACCTTTTCTCCTTCCCACACCACCTGTACTTTGTAACTATTTTGTTTTTCATCCTAACTGTAAGCTTCTTGAAGTAAATAATACCCTGTCATTATATTGTTGATATAAATAAATGTTGTTAGACAAAAGAAAAAGACACAAAATTAAACATCACAGCATTTCCTGATTTTTACTTTTTGGAGTTTTTTAGGAGTATCTAAAACCTATAAAGACAGAAATCAACTTGCTGCAGTTTTTTCCCCCCCAAAGATTTTCCTGGATATAGCTGATACAAATCATGGTTGGGACCAACGTGCTTCCATCACACTTGGAGGTCAGAGCTGTGCAGTCAGAGAATAAGCAGCCATTTTAGAATAGAAAGTACATGGGACAAAGACATTCTGATATGAAAGGAAAAGAATAAGAGGAAGAAATAATACAGCAAAGGGGAAGGAAATTGAAGATAAAATTCCAATCAAAGAAGCTATTTGAGTGATAGGAGGAATCAGTAAGGAATGCTGCCAAAGAGGTATAAAAAGACTGGGGTGGGGGTTTGTTGTTTTCCTAAATAGCATAATCAAGGCAATGAAGTGCAAACCTAAGCAAGAATGATGTTGTTTGGAAGGTTTCCTGGATTCATAGTGGCAAACAAAGGCACTGAGAAGTAGCCTGAGTGAAAAGCTTAGAATCCCCCAGACGGCCGTACAAGTGCTATAAAGAGTAGCTCCATTCACAGCAGCATAGCCTGGAAACAGAATGAGAGCTCTGGAGGAAGAAGTTAGTTTTGTTTAATTTTCTTTAATTGTCTGTCTTTCTTTTTTCCTCCCCCCCCACCCCCCCCTTTTTTTTTTTTTTTAAAGGGAATGACTTATTTTCCTCTATTGATTTGGGGTCAGAGTGATTTGGCTCCCTCAGAGAATGGGACAAAGAGGTGATCTTTGCCTTGGCAGTGGAAATGTTTGCTCTTGTGCTATATTCTACTCTTCCTTCAGAAAGTGGACTTTCCTGAGTCCGGGAGTGAACATTTGCTAGCAAACACTGCGTGGTGCCAGCTGCACATGCAGAACACTGGTGGCCCTTTTGAGGACTCACCATGACTTCAAAGGCTGCAAAAAGTGAGCTGCTTTGCAGTGCTGAAGGCTGATCGCTTGTCCTAAGGATGTAAATTTGTTTGCATTAACTACTTGTAATCCCTTGGACTCCTGAGCCAGTTGTAGAAGTGCTGGACCCTGAACTGAAGGAAACTGACTATCTTGAGGTGACACAGTCTGTTAATCCCTCTGAAATGAGCTTGCCTAGATCAGTAATAGCTGCGGGCTAAGTATCCTAGACCAGATCTGCTCTCTGCAGAAAAATGCAGGAGTGTTTGCGGCACGGGCAAACATGAGACTAGCCAGAGGGATGAAGGCTTCAGGCAGGCTAGTGCACACACAGTGTCCATTATTTTTGATCATAGTTTACACTGATTTGGGGTTAAAAAGAATACATTCAAGGCCAACGTAGTGGCATGAGGATGATACAAGTGTGAAGTTGAGTGTCACTAGAAGGAATCCCCTGGGAAGCGAGCAAATCTACCTCTGAATGCTAGACAGAACATTGTGAGGCCAGAGTCACTGGTGGTGCAAATCTGGCTCAGAGTCCAGCACTGTGTAAGAAGGGATGCAGCCACTGAACCCCCTGAGATGGTTCAGTCCTAGTTTACACTCCACCTAAAGATATCTTTTTTCCTAGTGTGATTCCTTTGTGCCAGTCACCCAGTACATTCTGCAGGCCAGGTACCATCTGTTCACGCTGTTTACTTCCTCTTCCAGGGTAATGCCTGTACCCCATCAGCTGGCACAGCAGCATAACTCTGGATCTGTGGGTGCACCTTCCCGAGCACAGAATGTGTGCACTAGCAGCCACCCAGAGCAACAGCGGGCGTGGCTGACAGGACGTGCCTGCCGTACATCATTAAGGGGGTTAAGTCTGCATTACATCTGTTCTGCTGATTAAAAGGTGTTTGCAGCTGCAATGCCCTGATGATTAGGAATGCTCATGGACCATATTTTCTATTTAAGTTTCATTTAAAAAAATCCAATTTGTTTCCTGAGAGAGCAGCCCACAAGACAGCCACAATCACATTAAAAGAGCACTTCTGATCTGAACCAGATGCTATTCTGGAGGCATCTCAAGTGATGTGCTCCGATTATTTTAACACAAACATGACCTTGCATCAATATATAGTCTGAAACCCCCCCCCACAACATGTACTAGTAGAGGGTCCTGTAAGGAATATAACAACAATTGTGCAGGCAAAGCCCCACAGCAGGCCCATGAAATCAGCAAACAAGAGCGTGCTTTTTGTCAGGATGTAATTGGGTAGAAAACAAGTCTGCATTCCCGACGAGAGAAGTGACTCCTGTCCCTTCCTTCTGTTTCCAGAACAAACAAACAAACAGACCAGGATCAAATAAAACCTCTGAGCATAAACCCAGAAAGCACTGAGCCAAGAAGCAACAGGATGTGTCCCAAACCAGCAAGGGTGCTTTGGAGATGAGCTGTTGAGAAGCTGCTACTCATAAATACTAGCTTAAATGGTAAGCCTCACGTTCTCAGAGTGCTCCCTGAGGAATCCCTTGCTTCTAGCTATTAGCCTTGTTTTGTACCAGTAAAAACACACAGGTTAATACTGATTTATCACATTGCCATTCTGCAGATAAACTCTTCCAAAGTGAGATGATGGTATCAGATAAACTACATGATTATCTGAGAGGTAAGAACTTAAACCATTCTTCAGCTTTTCCTGATCATTACTAACAATTACTTAGAAGAGGTGAGGTGAGGTGTGTGCTTTCATAACATGTGCAGATGACAGCTCACAGTGGGGGTGAGTCCATATACTGAAGGGCAGGATTGCCATGCTGGATAGGATGGAGGAAGGGGCTGACAAGGATTGTATGGTGCTCAACAGGGAGAAACAGCAAGTCCTGTCCCTGGCACAGGCTAACCCCACTCAATAACACAGGCTGGGCACTGACAGCCTGGCAACAGCTCTGTGGAAAAGTGCTTGGGGCTTCCAGTGGACAGCAAGCTGAGCATGAGCCCGTTGTGTGTCCTGGCAGCAAAGAGGTCAATAGAATCCTAGAATATATGAGCAGGAGCAGAGCCAAAAGATCCAGGGAAGGCCTATTCCCCAGCTGTTGCCATTCACTAGGCTGTAACTACATACTGCGTTCAGGCTTGGTCCCTGTGCTACGAGAAAGATAACAAAATGGAGCAAGCCTAGTTTCACCAGGTTGGCTGGGGTTGGAACACTGGCCTGGTGAGGAGAACCTGGGGAAGCTGGGCATTTCAGCCTGGAGAAGGAACACCTCTGGGGACAATATAAAGCAGAGCCCTGGTGCTTACAAGAATGGCATGAAGACAGAGCTCAGCTTTCAGAGTGCCATGTGGTAATAGGGTGAGAGACAGCAGGCACAAGTTGAAACAAGAGAATGTCAAACAGGTTATATGAAAAAGTCAATTTCTCATGAGGACAGTCAAGCAGCAGAACAGGTTTCCCAGAAAGCCTGTGAAAGCTCCATCCTTGGGGATTCCACTGGGAAAACTCCTGAGCAACATGGTCTGGGCTTATAGCTGACCCTGAATTTTCAGCCTAGCCTCTTCCAGTTCCCTCACCTGGGGCTTGGAGGAAAGAAAATGTCACACCCAGTTTTAAAAAGGGTAGAAAGGAGGACCCTGGGAACTAGTGACCTGTCAGCCTCACCTCCATGCCTGGGAAGATCATGGAACAGATCCCCGTCGCTGCCATGCTAAAGCACAGGGAGGACAAGGAGGTTTCAAGACAGGCAGCATAGCTTTACTAGGGCAGGTCCTGCCCCACTAGCCTTGTGGCTTTCTGTGACAAAGTGACTGTCAGTAGATAAGGGATGACCTATGGATGTCATCTATCTGGACTTCTGCAAGGCCTCTGACATGGTCCCCCAGAACATCCTGCTCACCAAGTTGGAGACACATGGATTTGACGGATGGACTGTTCAGCGGATAAGGAATTGGCTGGATGGTCCCATCCAGAGGGTGGTGCTCAATGGCTTGAACTCCAGATGGAGAGCAGTGACAGTGGTGTCCCTCAGGGGTCCCTACTGGGGCCTGAGCTGTTTAGTATTGTTATCAGTGACATCGACAGCGAGGTTGAATGCACCATGAGCAAGAATGCAGATGACACCAAGCTGTTGGCAATACACCAGATGGACAGGATGTCATCCAGAGGGACCTGGACAAGCTGGAGAGGTGGTGCACAAGTGAACCTTATGAGGTTCAACAAGAGCAAGTGCAGGGTTCTCCACCTGGGCAAGAGCAGTCCTCACTATCAACAGTGACTGGGGGATAAGGAGTTACAAAGGGGCCCTGGGGAAAAGGATTTGGGGATGCTGATGGATGAGAAGCTGGACATGAGCAGGCAGTGTGAGCTTGCAGCCCAGAAGGCAAATCACATCCTGGGCTGCATCAAAAGTCACATTGCCAGTAGATCCAGAGAGGTGATTCTGCCACTGTGCTCTGCTCTGGTGAGACCTCACCTGGAGTACTGCATCCAGCTCTGGAGCCCTCAGTGTAGGAAGGACATGGACCTGATGGAGAGGGTCCAGAGGAGGGCCATGAAAATGATCAGGGGGTTGGAACACCTCTGCTACAGGGGCAGGCTGGGGGAGCTGAGGTTGTTCAGCCTGGAGAAGAGGAGGCTCTGGGGAGACCTAATAGCAGCCTGCCAGTACCTGAAGGGGACCTCCAGAAAGGATGGGGAGAGACTGTTTACTAAGGCCTGTGGTGACAGGACAAGAGACAATGGCTTCAAACTAGAGAAGGGCAGATTTAGATTGGATATCAGGAAGAAGTTCTTCACTATGAGCATGGTAGAAGACTGGAACAGGCTGCCCAGGGAGCTGGTTGAGGCCCCTTGCCTGGAGATATTCAAGGTAAGACTCGACGAGGCCCTGGGCAACCTGCTCTGGTTGGGGATGTGTCTGCTGACTGCAGGGAGGTTGGATGAGATGACCTTTGGAGGTCCCTTCTGGCCTGGAACATTCTATGGTTCTGTGATTCTATGCTATGTGATTTGCCTTTGCTCCACTCCAGTGCAAAGAGAAGCAACCTAGCTGAGACTCCTGGTGCAGTTGTATGCTCACACAGGCACTACCACCACCAGCAGACATTATCACCAGAATAGAGTAAGGGAGTATTTTTCTCCTAATTGTTAATCTTTAGAGCCATGTTCTGGTTTGTTCCTTTCATGTATACCCAGAAAAACCTGTGAGTTCAGTTTTTGGCTTAAGCACTCTTACATTTCCTCACTAATTTTGCTAATGGACACCTCTGGATTATCCTACAATTGAGCATTTTTGTGTTCAAGTGCTCAGGATAATAAGCCTTGAATTCAAGCTCAGTGCCACAGAAACATAACTGCATAACATGCCCCTGAGTGGCTTTCACAATACTCAGGGTGCTCAGTACTTGCATAATACATCTTCTGACAGCTCAACAGACTATTAGCAGTATGCATTCCATAACAATAGGGTCATCACACTGCAAAATGCTCAGAGGGCACCTAATTGTTTTACATTTCCATATTAGTTTTGATTTTGCAGCATCTCTTTTATTGCATCTTCCATCATGATGCATTTTATTTCCTTCTTTGGGATCTGGAAGCGTTTTACACAATCTTATCGGAACACAAAGAGGAAATGAGCGTCCCAGCAGCTGCTGAGAATTCCAGAAGGGTGACAAATTCTGGGGAGTTTTATAGATAAATGATGGAAAAAACAAAGATCCAAAAGACTGCACTATCAAAAAGGAAAAAAAAAAGGAAAAGAAAGGGAGGTGTTCAACTATCTAATCGATAAAGAATCAGTGAAGCAGGAGTAGGAGCGTAGAGATGAGAGGGGCAATACCGTGCTGATACCCTGCCAAAAGAAAGGAAAGAATTCTTTCACTCACTTTCCACAAAGGAACACAAAGTTAATGCCAAAAATTGCCAGACACTTCACAAAGTGGAGGAGAAAAAATATTGAAGGTACAGAAGCTACAAAAGCTACAAAGCAATCCAGAGTGACTTGTTGCAGAGAAACAGAAAACATGGCAGCAGCCGGTGAGAAGCTCAGAAATAGACTTGGATCTTGCAAATTTGTCTCCCAAAGTGCGATGGTCAATGTCTACAAAGAGTGCACTGAGGTAGGATTTTCTTAAGCAACAGCAAAAACCTTGGGCTGGAAGTACCTAACTGGCGGAGAGGAGGATTGCTTCTTTTGTGTTTTCGCATTCTCCAAGCAGTGATAAAGGAGATGACAGTAAGTAAATAAATGGTTGAGACTGAAAGTGATATAACAGATATCAAACACACTGAGAATGACCTCTGCTTGTCTTCAGAAGCAAGATTCAGGAGTACAGACTTGTCACAGAGAAGAAACCTCTATAGCTGACTGTAGTGAACCCCAAGTTCCAGCCAGAGACGGCATGGTTAATAGACAAATCCTATGAAAGCCTGGAAAGAATGGATTTACACACAATGGTGTAAAAAATAATTACTTTTTCTATACAGTTTCATTCTGATTAAATTACACTGGAGATGGTGAATTTGGGGGTTTTGCATTTACATATAGACATAGAGATATAGACATTGCTTATTACTTCAAGTGAGTTTGAAGACATTAAAGAATAAGGTAATCAGAATTTACATATGGCATAAAAGCTGTGAGGAATTCTCATCATGCAAAAAGCACCAGCTGAGCACAAGCAGATTTGCTACGAGGTACAAAATAATTTCAAATATAAATATACATTTATACAGAAAAAAGAACCAAAACATCAACAGTGACTTGAATTTTACAGTGCTGAGAAGCAGCACAAAAGAAATGCCACAGAGACTACAAGTTCTAGTTTAATTCGGCTTTGATTTTGATAACACCATTTGATCCTTAAACTGTTTTATCTATCCACTTGGGTTAATTAAAAAATGTCAAAGAGTCACCAACCCAGCAAGCAAATGCCTTCCAGTTCCGTTTAATACCCTGCATGAAACGAATTCTCATCTTCACATGTGACTGGGACACAGTGTCCCAGCCAAATAAAGAAAAACTCCATCAGGCAAAGTCTCACCGGCAGCTAGGAAAGGTCGTGGCAATTTTTCAGGGCTGAGATATCATGTCACAAAACAGAGCTGCTGCAGCTCATGATCTTTTCTCGTGGCACTCACTCAGAAAGTATTTTGCTACCTGCTGAAATCTATGCAAACGCATTGACATGAATACAACTTGACACAGATTAACTTCTGCTGATTCACCAGAGTCAGGATTTCCTCCTTAACAAAGAATTAAACAAACTCTACCAGTGGGAAAGAATCACTAGCAGTGCAAACAGCAGAAAGCATGTCCTGAACTGAGATCCATCAGAACAATAAGCTCACTTCCAAGGGCACATGGAAAATGTATTTTTTCTAACATCTATATGGAAAATACATACAAAGCATTGCTGCATATACTGAAATGTAGGTCATAATCCACTGAGAGTGGCTACTTGGGAATTGAGTGGTATGTTTTCAGACCTTCCATTTTTCCTACAGCTGTCAGTGGAATCAGTCCTGCTCTAGTGAACTGTTTGTCTCAACCCTGATTTTAAAATGTTCTAGTGCAATTTCACTTATCGCTGATGTTCATAATGTTTATTCCCTTCTCAGTTACAGGCTTGTCAAAAGAATATAACCCCTTGCCTTCTCTTCACCAAGTACTGGGCTTCCAGAGTAATTAATTTTAAACAGCAGTCTCAGATAAGAATGGGAAAAAGATTAAGATGATGAGAGTATTATTACAGAAGTCATATAACAGAACTTTGCCTCCAGTAAAACGTGTGGTGGATGAAAGTCCTGTGTGGTGAATTGTCAGCCAAAGAAGTTGTGATGTAAATTTGTCATACTTACCATAAGAAGTCTGTCTCCGACTTGCAACCTCCCATCCTTTTGCGCAGCTCCTCCATCAATAATCTTAGTGACATAGATGCTGTTGTCTCCAGGGATGTGCTGGTTTCCGACCCCTCCTGCAATACTGAATCCCAGACCTGGAAAAGATAAGGAAAGCACAATACTAGCAGTACGACACAGAACATTAAAGAGGAGTCCAAGAGCAGCATAGAGTTAATCTACTGTAAAATTGCAGGATTGTTCACAGAAACCTGAATAAACAAAGAGAGATTTGAGGGGGTTAATATTTTCACTTTCCCTGGAAGTTTAAAGTCAGAAGTCAATTTAAAACAATTCTTCACCATGTACAGTTAAAGGAAGGTAGAGACAAACAGAACCCAACCAGAGATGATTCCCCTCCTGGATGCATTCCTGTGTGATCCGGTATAGGTGATCCTGTTCCGGTGGAGGGATTGGACTAGAGGATCTTTCGAGGCCCTTTCCAGCCCCTAATGTTCTGTGACTCACCCAGAGCTAGTGCAGTCTATGGTCAAGAAGTTATGGCACCACTTGCCATGACTAGCAATAAGACCCTGAAGCCTGGAGTTTGTTTTGTTACATACTGGTATAAAATACATCACCATACACTGGAACAAAACTAAAGGCATTGTGATTGTCCACATGAGCTGAAAAAATACTCCGAGAGGAGCGCTGCACATCTGCTAAGTTTCTGTAGTGCCACAGAGAAGGGTTTCTGAGAGAGGAAGATAAATAGTGCAGATATTTGGATTAAAAGCTGCTTCACATATTTCTCTAGGACACAAATATCTTGGGCTCTGGATACCTAAAATAAGAAAGAATAGTCTTTTAAAGTGTATCGTTTCTGAGCAGTGATCTGTGCAGTTCCTGGATAGAGACCCAAGAAGGCCTGCTTGGAGCACTGTCAATAACACAGGCCAATGCGATTCAGGAAAGGAAAAGGAAAACCACATGCAAGTCGGGGGAAGAATGAAAAATTCAGTTTTACCCTTTTCTTACTTTGCCTATCCTCTGCAATACTGCATAAACAGACAAGTCATTGCTTTCATTTACAATAATGTTTCTATCTCTCAATCAGAGAAAAGATGGAAACTACTGTGTTTTATTCCCACACCTAATTTTCCATCGATCACATAGCTAATGGGAACTTCCATCTGGACAAATAAACTGATATTGCAATAATCTGCTCAGATTATTGCTTCAACCAGGCATTTCCATTTTAGCTGTACAGAAGAAAAGAGTTCTATTTATTTAGGGAATAATTACTAGTTTTATCTATGAAATCCATGCTGCTCAGTTGCTTTTAAAACAAATATGTTAGCAATAGCTGCAGCTTGAGCAGTAAAATGCAACAGTAGAAAAACCTGGAGCTTGACATTTTATCATAACCTTGCCACCATCAGAGTGCAGAGATAAGAATTTTGGGGTTTAAAAGAAGATAAATTATTTTCTCATATTAATTTCATTCTGTTATTACTTTAGCTCACAGAAGATGTGAGGTCACATAAAATAATGGACTACTTCATGGGCAGGGTCAAAGCAGTAAATTAGAAAAGCAGTAAATTACAAGCAGAAACCTCTTAAATTGAAATTGACTGTTAACAGTGCACGTGAAGGGAGTTCAGAAGCATAGGATAATTCAAATAAAGCTCTATCAGCTAAAGCTGGTGATCATCATTATTATTTATGCACTATTGCCAGGACAACTATAAGGATAAAAAAGATTATGATTTCTCCAGCAAGGAAGAATGTGTTCATTACCCTGAGAATGCTAACAAAGGAGCAAAACGCTATTATACTAAGAAAACATCAAGAATGGGAATTTCCCTTAAAATATTACTTGTGGACATGGAACAACGATTGGGTAATGTTTCTCGCTGGCATAATGCTTTTGACCCCCAAACTGTAAAGTGAATATCTGAGGGTATTCCTGAGTGACGATGAGACCAATGTAGTCAGAGAGCTCTACTGCTCACCCAGGGCATGACCTTGGGAAGATTAGGTTATGTTATGCTCCAGTCCTCTTCTTTCTCTCTTATTAACACTGCCTTCTTGTAAAGGTCATTTCTAGCTACATAGCTGTTTGGTATTTTGTTCAAAGGGGGTCCTGATTCAGCCTGGTCCTGCTACAGTCTAAGCAAATAGCAGCAGAGCTAATCCCTTCCATTTTCTGTTAAGCTGAGCTGGGTGCTGGTGTTTGCTGTTTGGTTGTGTGATGGTGTACTGACAAATGCTACTCCCACTACAAAACTGATGTTTACAATGATGAAAAGAATCTTTTCCATTCTCTAAGTCCATGTAAAATGTGGCTGGGTTGCAATGCATGGAGCTCCACTGCATTTGAAAGCAGGGTCTGCCTTTGGGATCAAAAAACCCAGCACTGCCTATAAAAACGTTTAAAAGAGCAGGACAAGATGGATGCCAGTCTTGTCAGGAAAAAAGCAAGAGAAGGTAGGAGAGACAGCTGAAGAAGAGAGAGATTTTCCATGTCTTTCCTGTTGATGAGTTAGTTTCATTGCCTAATTGTACTTGCCTTATTTAGCTTTCTCCTTAGGAAGAATGGGGAATGGAACAAAGGTCAATTTAACTTTACTTAAATGGCTTTTGTTAAATGTTAAGGCCCTAGGAAAGTATACTACAATAAAACATGTGGATAGGATTCATATGGAGAATGACATCAGACAACTATGCAACCAATTTGTGCTACCTTTATAATCAATGGCAATTCATTAGGGGCTTTTAAAGCATGATTCACTTCATCTCAGAGAGACACCTGAAAGAGATAATATGAATCACACTCTTGATTTCTGAAATGGTGGGGGCTGGATGTGGGAAGGTGTGGGTGGGAAGATCAGTGCTATAAAATTTCACAATTTGATTTGGAGTCTCAGCTCCATTAAGTCTGAAGGTTTCTGTTTTGTTTTAAGACCTCAGAAAGGTTTGTGCATCTCTGGTGTGAATGTCTTTTCTCACTGTCTACAAGAGTTTAGTCTCATATCAGCTTCAGACTATTTTAAAAACAGAGAGTCAGTCAAATGTTCAGAAACACGAGGAGCAAGAAATGTTTTCTAAACCTGAGCTTTTTAATTGCTCCATTGAATTTAAAAAGTAATTAAAATGGCATATTTAATTACAGACTCTTTTTCTTACTGAATTCTGTGTATCAGAAAACATGGCCATCGGAACAGAGACATCAAGAGCTGGTTTGAGGAGTGCTCTCCCTCTCGCTTCCTATTTCCCTGTGTGCTATCTGCTTCAACAGAATCCCTCAGGTCGGAGAGAGAGCCCAAATTCCTGACAACAGGTGCTACACAGAGAACAGACCTATAATGGAGAGAAGAGGGAATTTTTTTACAGGGAGGACAGTGAGGCACTGGAACAGGTTGCCCAGAGGAGTTGTGGATGCCTCGTCACTGGAAGTGCTCAGGGTCAGGCGGGATGGGGCATAAACTGATCTAATGAAAAACAGGGTTGGGCCAGATGACCTTTAAAAGTCCCTTGCAACCCAAACCATTCTGTGATCTATGGTTCTGTGAAAAAGAGAAGACCCCAAAGGAAAAAAAGAAAGGAATCAAGACTTAATACCATCGAGTTAAACTCAGTTCAATCAACAGTACATAAGGTTAGGTCAATGTGTAAACTAGGGAAGATTAATCAAACTCTATTTCCTTCCTTTTTCAGTGGATAGATACTCATAAAAGCCATAAATGCTGATCCCTGACCCTGAGGATAGCAACATGCAACACTGGAACAAGACAGGAGATGTTACCGGTACCACACACAATATTCCATGATTTCATTTGACTTCATCACAACTGGGAACTGAGGAAAAAAGCTCTGATATTAATGATGGTCAAGGATCCTTATTCACATTTGTCCTGTGGGATATCAGTAAATAGAACATTAAAATATTAATGAGGCCATTAAAAAAAAGAAAAGAAAAGAAAAAAAGGGGAAAAAAAAAGTAAAAAGAAAAAAAAAAGTTGCAGCCAAACCAATTCCTAAGCCTCCCAGGTCTCAGCCACAGCTATTTCAGAAGATGGCAACCAATGACTACATCTATTTCATGTGATTTGCTGCACCAGTGCTGAGGGTTAGAGACTCGTCTAGCTGGCCAGAGTGGGACAGCTATTTCATCCCATCATGCCTGCATCTCCTCCACTACCTGAAAGGACATTACTGTCTTTTCTGCCCTCTTCCTCATTCTATCTCTCTTCTCCCAGCCAGACCTTATCTCTTGTTTGGTACTGGGAGGATTTTGGCCTTGAGTGGCTTGATTTGCTGGGGAAAAGCTAATTTCTTCTGCTCCATTTGGGCCCAGAGGCATGGGGGGGTAGAGAGGTGGGGGGGAGAAAAATGGAGTCCTGGGGTTTTGGCCTCATTGGGGGAGGTTTTGAAAGAGTTTTTCGGCTTAAAGAGGTTGCTGTAAGGCCAGGTGGAAGGGCTGGGCTGAGACTGAATGTGAATTTGGGCTTTTGTGATTGCTGTATACAGGTGTGAAAGTACTTCCATTTAAACTTCCAACTCTTTCCAATCCCATGTGAGAGTGTTTTTAATTTAGTCCTTTGTGGGGTAAAATATAATTTCTGCCCACTCTTAAAACTTAGGCAACTGTGTCCACAGTTTTACTGCATCACTACCTAAAGTCGCATGCTCTAACCACGTTTCCGGTAAAAGGCAGGTCTGGAGACTCCCTGTATGATTATTTCAGCAACATGTGTGATAAAAATAAAATCACCATTTGAGACACAAGGGACACCATGGGCACATTTATTTCCAGTAATCAAAGAGGAAGCTTAAAAGATCAAGGGCAGCCAGATAATGTCAGCTTAAAGGAGCTTCGCAGTCCTACCTGGGAACCTCCAAATAATGGTAAAGCCAAAGACAGTGGTGTTTAAATCATAACCTTCAAGTGTAATTAAAAGTGATTTGCAGTAGCTATAATGGTAAAGTCAAAGAAAGTAGCATTTAAATCATAACCTTAAAATGGAATTGAAAGCATTTGCAGGTCGTTAACCAAACCAATATGCTCTACAGACATAAAATCCATAATTCCAACACAGTGACCTGTTGAACACAGAACGCCTCGGTGAAGCCACCAAATGCAGAGGATTTGTACGAGAAAGTGTGGGTCAGAAATAACTAAAATACGAACGGAAATGTCCATATAAGAACTAGAAGAAACAAGAAACAATTCTTGACAACACAGAACGTTTCTAGCAGCAAAATTAAACATGAGGTTTTTCTGTCCACCCTGGACAGAATGTCTGAACTGTGTTGAAGACCACAGCACAGGTGTCTTGTCAGCAGAAGACCCTGTGCCGTAACAGTGGGGTGCTGGCAGCGAGTCCGCAGTGTGTGAGGAATGCTGCTCTTCTGCTTGTAACCCCAACAGGGAGGCAGATCGCAGCGATAAAGATGTGTTTATTAAATGAAAAAACCCCAACCAAACAAGTGAGGGACAGATGCCTCATCTGAACCTTAGAGACTGAACAAAGAGAGATTGAATGTAAAGGATCACTTCATAACAACTGTGGACTCCTGGAGGGTATAAACAATCTGTCCAAAATCAGTCCACGGTTGCCAGTGAAGAAAATGCCAAGAGCTGTAGTATCAGTTCAATGTCCCATGTCCTTTGTGTCACACATGAGTGAGCCAGATCACCTTGGCACAAGCATCCTGGGGCTTGTGAGGATGTGGGTGAAATGAAGAGTGAATGAAATGTAGGAGAGAAAGAGCGTAACCGGGTAACTTATTTGGAGATATCACAAATAAATATCACTCTCCTTCCTCGATGATTCCTCACTGCTTTTTGTTACAATCATTACCTACAGGTGTGAAACAAAATGAATTGCTACAGAGCACTGTATGAATCTGGGTTTTATGAAACTGTTGTTTGAGGCAGCAAACCTAGGTAACAAAACTAGAGCATACCCATGCAGCGACTTCACCCACTGAGGACCTTTCCTGGCACTGCAAGTCTGGCTGTGGGACGTGACGCACTGACCATGCCTCTGCGAGCAGCCACACCAGGCAATGAGGAACACAAACTGAGGTAGCTCCTGCCTTTCCACAGAGCAGCCACGTCTACAGCACTCAATTACAAAAAAATATAGCTCAGTGCTGATTTGGTTTTGAGCCCATACCTATATGGTCTTCCGTTGAAAGGGAGAAGGGCATCAATCATACTGATGAAGTGACCAATGAAAAGGTCAAACCTGGAGCACTGAAGTCCAATACAGGTTACTAAGTGATCACGTTCCGCTTGGAGGGAGGAAAGGAACATGGGTAATATAAAATGCTTTGATTGGTATAATTTGATTGACTTGTTTTGACAGGTACCACAGTTATATTTAGTACTACATGAATAAACACACTGAAGCAAGGTTAATTATAAACAGAGGAGCAGCAGGAAATATCTCCCTCTGCCCCTTCGCTCAAGTCTCTAGCTGCCAATTTTAGTTTTCTTGGAGGAGAAATATAGTACATATGTAAAAGTAGCACATCACAATTGTGGGAGTTTTGTATGCGTATTGCAGCTGTGATTTATCAGTGTCACAGTATCAGGGTTTATTGGAGGTTGGAAGGGACCTCCAGAGATCATCGGGTTCAACCTGCCTGCCAAAGCAGGATCACCTAGGGTAGTCTGCACAGGAATGCAAGCAGGTGGGGTTTGAAAGTCTCCAGAGAAGGAGACTGCACAACCTTATGATGAGTGTCCGCTACTGACAGAAGATTCCTTTATTATTCAGGACACCAAAAAAGATAATTACATAATTAAACAAAAATAACAATATTTTTTCACAAGAATTATTCAATGTTACAAGGTGGAACTAAGCAATGTGCCCTTGTGGCCAAGGACAATGGGATCCTGGGGTGCATTAAGAGGAGTGTGCCCAGCTAATTGAGGGAGGTTCTCCTCCCCCTCTACTCTGCCCTAGTGAGGCCCCACCTGAAATATTGCATCCAGTTCTGGGCTCCCCAGTTCAAGAAGAACAGTGATCTACTTGAGAGAGCTCAACAGAGGCCTGCAAGGATGATTAAGGGACTGGAGCATGTGCCTTATGAAGACCTGGGGCTTTTTAGTCTGGAAAAGACTGAAATATGAATATAGATATAGATATAGATATAGATATAGATATAGATATAGATATAGATATAGATATAGATATAAATGTGTGAGGGTTGGGTGTCAGCCTCTTCTCAATTGTGGCCTGTGATAGGACAAGGGGCAATGGATGTAAACTACAGCACAGGAGGTTCCACCTCAACATGAGGAAGAGCTTCTTTACAGGAAGGGTCACAGAGCACTGGAAGAGGCTCCCCAGAGAGGTTGTGGAGTCTCTGTAGACTTTTAAGACTCGCCTGGATGCATTCCTGTGTGACCTACACTAGATTCTATGGTCCTGCTCTGGCAGAGTGTTTGGACTCAAAGATCTCCAGAGGGCCCTTCCAACCCCTAACATCCTGTGATCCTCTTATTGTAGCTTTTGATTTTGTTTTGGTTTGGCTTTTTGTATGTCATGAATCAGTTCCCAAGAATCTTTTAATCTCAAAGATAGGAAATGTCACTTTATTTATCTCATCTCCTCTGTGTTGCAGGGGTAGATTCAACTGCCAACTGCTCTGAGTGAGTTCTTGTAACAATTCCTATTCCTGACTCAGGTAGCAGCTTATACCAGAAGATCTTGCATGAATAAAACGTGACTGCATTTCATTCTGTGGAGGAAAAAGTCAGTCTAAAGTACAGCATGATTCATAAAACTTTAACTAATATTCCTAACCCACTTAAAAGGTGTCTACTTTCATTGCCATGGTTAATTCCTTTCTCAGACCCACAGAGGGCTCTTTCTTCATCCAACAATCTGATATTAGCCATAACTGGGAGAAAGACCTAAGCCCCTACAAATCTAGCTGAGACTATGGTTATCTAATGTTGCTGTCTAATGGCCTTGGGTTAAAAACTTCAAGCCCCTTCCTTATTGTTTTGACATTATTTATTTTTTCAGAAATATCTGGTGTTTTCAGTTATTTCCCAGTTGATATCAGACAGAATAAAAACTGTGTACAGTGCCAGCAGGTAAGAAGAACATTCTCTGAATCCACTTTCCGCAGAAAGAAAAAGCTTGTCCCATTTAGAGTGTGTCGCTCTGCACTCGTGCCTTCAGCTACTTATCCAGCAGTTTTCACACAGCTCCTTTGTTCTTGCCCACAGACAGTTTTATAGTTATCATTTTCATTAATCTCTGCTTTCTGGCTGTCAGTGCACCACCTTCCCATACTGCTGAAAAACCAGAGATGCCAGATTCCAGCACAGCCTCCGTTGAGGGTCAGACGGGAGCGGGCACAAAGCATGGCCAGCGTGCTCAGGAGAGAGGCAATGGCTGGAAGCTGTCTGACAGCTGGGAGTGTGCAGTATGTGAAGAAGTCTGTCCTTGCAAATGTGCACTGAGTGCACAACGACACTGATGTGTCCCTCTGCGGGGCTGGACCCTGCCATGACCTCAGTCAGAGAGGACCTAGAACTCTTCTCCAGGGTTGGAGTTTCTAGCACAGAAAGTAAACAGCCATTTTTTCAGCTTTCTTTCTCTGCATAAACTTTAAACACTGCAAATTCAAAATTTTAAAAGAAATGTCAATAAAATGTTTCTAATTTTGACTTTTCTTAATTTGATTGAAAAGACAACATGAATTGAAGTTGAAAACATAGTAACACACTCATGAGGGGCAACCCTGTGGAGAAATCTGCAGAGGTCATTTCTTGCTACTTGCTTGAAGTGAGAAGAGGGACAATGATCTCACAGAGCCCACAGTATCACAGTACATTAGAGGCTGGAAGGGACCTCCAGAGATCATCCAGTCCAAGCCCCTGCCAAATCAGGATCACCCAGGGTAGTTTGCAGAGGAATGCATCCAGGTGGGCTTGAAGGTCTCCAGAGGAGACTCCACAACCTCCCTGGGCAGCCTGCTCCAGGGCTCTGGCACCCTCACTGTAAAGAAGTTTCTCCTCATGCTGAAGTGAAATCTTCTGTGTTCAAGTTTGAACCTGTTGTTTCTTGTCCTATTAGTGTGCACCACCAAAAAGAGCTTGGCCCCCTCCACTTGACACCCACCCCTCAGATAGTTATACACACTGACCAGATCCCCTCTCAGATTCACATCTTTTCTTTAGACACAAGGAGTTCATCAACAGCATCTGAAACACGCAACAGCCAGAAATGCAGAGGGATCCCGAATGTGGGAGAGAAAGAATTCTGGATATTTCAGGGCTTTGTTTTGCTGGTTTATGAAGCTCTGACCTCAGAAGCAAATTTAAACAACTGCAACTCTTTTCAGAGTGCTTTCTTCTTCTCTGGACACTGAAGTCAAACATTGCAGCTGAACGTATTTGGTTACATCAAGAAAGGAAGGAATCTGTTCTCATGACACAGGGTCACATCCCTTGGCTTAACAAAACCCAAGCCTGTTTACATCTCCAGCCAGAGAGGAGAGGACGAGATTATGATGCAAATGCTAACGAGCCTGCAAAGCAGTGAGGAGTAGATGTGTAAAACCAACCATGCTGTAGGTACAGTGGGTAAAGCTTTGGTTTTACACCATCAGAACAGTGAAGCTAATCTTTCTGTAATCTTTAATAAGGCCTTGAGAAGAGACCTTGCTCAGCACTGCTGCTATTTGTAGACATTTGTCAAAAATGTCAGTAACATGCAGATGAAAACAATCCATTCTTCAGTATTCAGCTTTGCAGGCAAGTGTTCTCCCCAGCACAAATTCTTGCCTCTGTATATGATCCCTAAAGATACATTCGTTCAGATATAGCTGCAAAGGAAAGAAACAGCAAGTGAGGAAAATATGCTCAGAGCCTCATTAGTAGCCATGTTTATTGTTTTTGAAACAGACCAGGATGCCATTGGCCTTCTTGGCCACCTGGGCACAATCCTGGCTCATGCGTGCTCATGGGGCCATCCGCCAGCACCCTCAGATCCTTTTCCATCAGGCTACTTTCCAGCCCCTCTGCCCCAAGCCTGTAGAATTGCTTGGGATTGTTGTGACTGAAGTGCAGGATCCAGCACTTGGTCTTGTTAAACCTCATCTCATTGGCCTCAGGCCATTGATCCAGCCTGTCCAGATCTCTCTGCAGAGCTTTCCTACCCTCAAGCAGATCAACCCCTGCTTAGTGTCATCTGCAGACTTGCTGAGGGTACACTCAATCCCCTCATCCACAGAAACCCCTCAAGTGCACAGCAAGATTTCTCAAGAACACTTGAAAACTTATCTTGAAAAGAGAAGACAGCACTCCTGATTATTCACAATAAGCTGATTTTTAAAGCATTAACAAGGATTCAAGTTCACTGAAAACATGAAACCATGCTGTGACAATTTTACTAGACTAAGTGCAAGAAAGAGAAAATTACTTCATTTTTTGGCACATACTGACACTCCAGGAATTATACAGCAAGCAGTTCAGCTCTTTCAGGAGAAGCTGCATGATATACCAAGTCTAAACATCTCATGTTAAGTGAATTCAGTGACGTAAAGCAGATAAATCTAAGATCTGCTACTTAGGAACAGGATTAACTTCTTGCAGTTTGACTTTCTGAAGCAGCTTCCCTCTTCACACATTTCCATGCCAGGTTTGCATATGCCTACAGCTGTAGCCTGTGTGCACAATCATTTCCTGTTCATGCAGGAAGTTTTGGCATATTTTTGGTGCACCCACAAGGGTCCTTAGATGCAGAGTCACTAAAATGCAGAAGTTTTGATTAGGATAGACATCATCTGGCTGGTTGCCTGTGCAGTAGAATCATCTGCATCTAAACAGAGTAAGTGACTGCATAGCTGGATGTG
This sequence comes from Colaptes auratus, assembly GCA_015227895.2. Classification (NCBI taxonomy): domain Eukaryota; kingdom Metazoa; phylum Chordata; class Aves; order Piciformes; family Picidae; genus Colaptes; species Colaptes auratus. The sequence goes on from CM037631.1 coordinate 29,545,986, forward strand.
ATAGGGATGGACTCTTAAAGGCTACCCTCAGTCTATTTTTATGTCTGCATTAGCAACTTCTTTCTTAGCAAGAGATGTTTGTTTGGCTGGGGTTTCATGTGCTGTGGGGTTTGCCTCTTTTTCATCCCATCCTCACTGCTGCCTTTTGATTCACTTGGACAAAAACCAGCTGGACTATGAAGGACTACAGATGAGGAAGACATCCTTGGAATTGTTCAAGGTCAGGTTGGATGGGGGACTTCGAGCAACCTGATCTGGTGAAACATAGCCCTGCCCACGGCAGGGCAGCGGGACTGGATGATCTTCGAAGGTCCGTTTACACCGTTCCATCATGGTGATGATGATGATGATTCCACACTTCTCAGCAGCCAGCTGTCCTAATTAGCAGCAGAAAGCCAGGTGGAGGATTGGAGGCTGCATTTGTTAAATTCTTGTATGCTGACCTAAAGCCTCACTACTGCCAAAAGAAATAACTCTGCTCTCCTCCCTACCTTTGGCCACATTTCCCCACTGCCTGGCTTGAGGGGTGTCATAAAAATGTGTACATTAATACATTTTATAATTAATATTTCCTGGTGGTGGCATCTTCAACCCCACCACAACTTATTTACAAAATGTGTCCACAGGCTCTGTTATTTGGTTGTGGGTTTTACACTGCACATATAAAGACAGTGAAATGATTTCAGCACAGATCTAACCGTTCCAATGCAGCAACTCCTATTGGAAATACAGGTGCTGTGATCCGTGGGTTTCCCACAAATGGGATCCCATGGCAGATTAGCTGGGCACTGACAGCTTGCTCCTCTGTCTGGAATCTTCCCAGATGCTGTGGCTATAATTCCAGCAGTCCTTGGCTCGGAGAGGGCTAGGGAGCCTCTCTCTCGTCATGCCCAGTCACTGGGCTGTAGCCTCTTCTGGGATTCAATTCTCTTGGAGCTTTTCCCCTTTCTGCCTTGGTTCAGGTGCAAGGCCTGGGTGAAGTTGTTGGTCTGCTAGAGCAGGTTCTTCAGCTGCTACTCAGGTAGCATTTGGCTCTTGTTGCTTGCTTGGTGAGAACAAGGCAAGGTGCCTGACTTCTTGGCTGGTTCTAATACTGTCCCAAGACAGTTAATGCCCTTTGGTAACACAGACCCCTGATAACTGGACCTATGGGATGGGGCACATCCAAACCTGGCCAGGAGCACACATAGTTCCACAGCTGTGTCAGAAAGGTAATTGCATGTGGTACATGTTTATCTGGACCCCAGGAAGTGTCCAGGTTTGCACATTCACAGGTGCTTACAATGTTAATCACACCTGCTGTACATTTGCCTTGTCCATCTGGACCCTGGGAACTGTCCAGGTTAGCACATTGGCAGGTGCTTAGACCATTGTCTGGGCTAGGGCATGTTTGGGGGGTTGGCCCTTCAGGACCAAGGGGGCATGTGGATTTTCTAGCCAAATGGATTGGCAAGCTGAAAATGACTTGAAAATCAACCCAAATTACTCTCAATCACAGACCAGCTGCATATTCACCAGCATCTACAGAGACAGCAGCAGTTAGGAGTCGTCAGCTGAGGATGGTGTCAGGCTCACATGTCTCTTTTTGGTGGCAGCACAAGGCACTTTATTACAGAGCTATGACTCTTATGGAGAGCAGTGCAATGTCATGACTGCTGCTCAGCAAACCCAGCTTGGGGAAGTAGATGGCGTAGGACAGAAATGGCTATTTAGGCTAGCACTGCACCCAATAAAAAATCACTAAAAATATGTCTTAAGAGCATGAGTCCTACTGGAAGTAAAGGGGACAATAAACCTGCTCTCCTAAGCTTAAAAGAGAAAAAGAAAAGTCAGCACTCATAGGTTTGTAATGGTCCTGAGAGCTAAGACACACGTGTTACTGCAAGAAAGCAGTGTAATAATGAAGCTTATTCAATACTTCTCCAACCTTTGCTCTGGTAGATACACTGGTACCATCCATGCCTTGTGAAAACGTTTCATTCAGACTGCAGTTACTCACAGGGGTTCAAAGCAGTGGGAAACCAAATTATCTTTACTGTATCTTTTTCCTAACACAAGTTTTTGAGGCAATTGGCCTCATTACCATAAATATGCTTCCATAGTTTTATGTACTTCCACTGCATCTTTATTTACTTTAACTTCATGGTTTAACAGCCATGGTCGTGTTAGGTTGATGCTTTGACTCGCTGGTCTTAGAAGCCTTTCCCAGCTGGAACAACGCTATGAGTCTATGCCATTTTCCCTCTAGACACTCTCTAAGGTTTTAGTTTTGAGGAGAAGTATTTGGAAAAGTGATCATCACGGCAGAGTTTGACCTCCCTAGTGTAAAGTTCCCTTTCCATGACACATCTCACCAGACATTTCAGGCAGAATCATGATGCATTTTGCACTTTCACCCCCTGCTCATGTTCTTAAATTTCCCTTGGTTGTGTTTAATTCCTGGTGCCACACACTCAGATGCAGAACTTTTGGACAAAGAAACAGTGACAGCATCCCATGGCTTCCCTGCAGCATCGAGAGCAAAGCAGGCAGCCACAGGAGCCTGGAATGGCTGCGCTGAGAACCATCGAGGAATCTGCCTTTCCTTTCCTACATTACATATTAACATGGGTTCAGATGATGACATATGGCTCCCTTTCCATGCACAACGTAGAGCAGTAGTTCCAGGGACAGGAACCAGGCTTCTGCTGACAGTCAATCACAGCGTGTCTGTCACTAACGCAGAGTGCCTACGTAACTTTCTGCACAAATTGCTGCAATTACCGAGGGCAGCACAAGTTACTTCACCTCCTAATAACATAAGTGAAAAGCATTTGTTCCTGTGGATGTGCACACCGAGAGCTCTTTTGAAGCAGTCATTACTTTTCAGGAGGTGTTACTTGTCCTAAGGTCACGGTGCTGTGTAGAAGTTGTGGTTTTCCTGCCATTTTGTTTTCAACCAAGACTCGTTCCTGAAGCCTGCAGACCCGACACAGTAGATCACTACTCTACTTCATGAACAAATGTTGTTGGTGTTGTATAACACAAGGTAATACAGCCAACTGAGTACAGTTGGGTCACTGCTTTCTAAGTTAGATGGCTCTTCTATACAAATATTTAATAACTTGTCACCAATGAAATGGAGACAGAAGGAGCAGTCTGTCATCCTGAGATCTGTTTAACCACCATAAATGTCAGGGAGAGACTCATCAGTTTCTTTTGTTCATCCTCCATCTGATGAGGGGAATTGAGTATTTATCTTCTTTTCCCTGTTGCAAAGCTGAACAGAAATACTTTCTTGAAAAGCTCTTTGCCAATTATGTTGAAGCTTGAAAATACAAAATGAAATCAAAGTTCATCTTGTAGCCTCTCATCTCCTTGCAATTAACCCATAAATAATCTGTCACCCATTCACTTGCTTCCTCTTTAAAAATACAGAGAGAAATCAAGACACAAATTTACAAGTAATTCTGTGGGGATTTTATGTAAGGCAATTTACAGAGCTCTGATGTTAAAAGTTTACAAGTACATAAATGATAGAGGCAAAGAAAAGAGATGGTGTTTGCTGAACCATAGTAGTGAGGTAAAGACACCCCAGGAATGGATTCATGAGTTACTGTGCTTTCCTTTGGCTTCCTGAATCTATACTGTCACGAGCAGTCCCTCAGTCCAGCTTGCTGCTGCTGAAACAAGGTGAACCAAAACTGCTTCATTTGCCTATGAGAGGCACTCTACACTCTCACAGAGTATAATCAGATACTTCTGAGTTTATAAGAAAGATGAGGACAAACATTTTAGCAGGGTATGTAGCAACAGGACACGGTATAACGGGTTCAAGCTGAAAGAGAGTAGATTTAGACTTGGTATAAGGAAGAAAGTATTTGCAGCAAGGGTGGTGAAACACTGACACATGCTCCCCAGAGAGGTTATGGATGCCTCTTCCCTTGAAACATTCAAGGTCAGATTAGATGAGTTTCTGAGCAACCTGATCTAGTTGAAGATGTCCCTGTTCATAGAAGGGCTATTGGATAAGATGACCTTTAAAGCATTGACCAAATGGTTTGGGTCATCTAAAACTAGGTGACCCAACCCAAACCGTGCTATGGTTCTATGCTTTCTGAGAAATGATGCTAAATATTTGCTAAGGGCATTGTGCTCTAGCATACATATTAGAAAGACAATGTGAATCTCTGTTTGACATACAGGTTTTTCAGACTGATCTTAGATCATGAAAAATCTTCTAAGCGATTGTGCTTAGTAGTGTTGAGACTCAGTGCAACACATGAATGTGACTATTTCAGCTCGAGTTGCACCCAAGACTTTCTCTTAGACATTCCCTAATATTTGTCATCAGTTCTCTCCATGAGATATGTGTAGAAGGGGTATTAATATGGCCCTCCCATTAATAATTTCACTTAATAACAATCCCTGGACTTCCCTGCAATGCCAGAGGTAAGGCATAGGTCCCAGTCCCTGGGAATGGTGTCTCACTCCTAATGAGAAGTGCAACCCTGGGGGGTAGAATGAATGTACTAACATGTATCCCCAGGCCACTTCTAGGTCATCCTTTGGAAATTTTAGGAAGCTATTTGGATGCCAGTGAAACCCACAAGTGTAGAACCCAAAGCCTACAACAACAATTTTAGGTGTAAAGAAACTCATCTCTGACCTGAGCTGGACAGAAGTATTTTATATGAAGTCAAGCCTTAGCATTAAAGATTTAGTGCAGTTCAAAGCAAAAAACTCTTGACCAGCCTACAAATAGTGAAACCTTGTGTGACAAGCCCCTGTGGTGAGGAACCAGCCTTGTTCCTAAGGAGTCCAGTCTTGGCCTGAGCAAGAGAAAAGTTGAAAAGCCAGAGAAACCCTAGCTGGATGTGAATAAATGCAGACTGAGACTGCAGTTTGTCTATTCCAGTATTGATTAACACTTTCACATGTGGAACAGAAATCACAAAGACTAAATTGCTCTTGAGGACAGGAAAAGGAATTCTTTTTCTTGTTGTTTTTTCCTGGAAGACAGACAGCCTTTTCATTTCTGCAGGTGCAGGATTTTAACAGCCCTATACTTACTCTTCATACTGCAATGACATGAGAAAATTCTGTTATGAACACTGAATTTTGGGGGCTGGAAGAAACTCAATGGAACACCTACTCTGTGTTTGTGACCAGAGGGCAAACTAATTGCAATTGCATCACAGCTAACAAATGGCTGCCTGGTGCACCTGGATACTTCCTGTGCTACATGCCTGGAGACCGGCCTGGTAATCTATCTCATCACGATCCTTATTTGTCCTAAATCCAGTCCAAATCTTGTTTATCACAATTTGTCTATTAAATTTTGTTCCACGTTCTCCCTAAGGGGCACAGAGAGCAAACTCACTCTTCAAAGATGTGCTGCAAGGCAAGAAGATTATCATCAGGGGCCCATAACCCCCCTCCAGGTCTTTGGTATTTCAGATAAATGACTTCAGATCAGTTATTCTTTCCTTGGAGGATAGGCTTTCTAAAACTCTGATCATTTTTACTGCTTTCCCCCAGAGTCTCTCCAACTGGCCTGCACCCTCTTGAAGAGGAAAGCTCAAAGCTTTACCTGTGGAGGATGAAAGGATTTCTCATAAGTCTTCTAAGTTACACCTCAATTTATAAATCCCAATATAGTATTTGAATGTTGCATCACAGAATAATGTGCAAAAGACAAGATGATACAGATAACAAAGTTATAGATACTCTTCTAGGGAATTCTTTTCACTCAGTTTTCTCTTAAGAATTATTTAGTAGATTGTTTGATTACTTCTGCTGAAGGCACCTTACAGCTGTGCCTGATGAATTACATCTCTGTTTTTTTCAGACCACTTTCATTGTTAAACCCTCCCAGCACATGATGTTATCTGAGAAAAATGTGAAAAAGATTTGCACAAGAGGAGTGTGGCATCCTCTGGTAATCACTGCTCTTCAAACTTTCTCTGGGTGCTTGTAAAGAGATGTCCCTTTTGTTTCTCTGGGGGTCAGAAAGCAAATTCAAGGCTTTATAGCCTTTTGGCTCCTCTTCTCAGGCTATCAGGTGGTGATAGGACTAGGGGGAATGGAATGAAGCTGGAGGTGGGGAGATTCTGGCTGGACGAGAGGAGGAAGTTCTTCCCCATGAGAGTGGTGAAGCCCTGGAATGGGTTGTCCAGGGAGGTGGTTGAGGCCCCGTCCCTGGAGGTGTTTAAGCCCAGGCTGGATGAGGCTCTGGCCAGCCTGATCTAGTGCAGGGTGTCCCTGCCCATGGCAGAGGGGTTGGAACTAGATGATCCTTGTGGTCCCTTCCAACCCTGACTGATACTATGATACTCTTGTTCACTTCAATGAAGATGAGTTTTCTGCTTATCCTTTGCAGTTTTTCACTTTATCTTCATGCCAGCTGAAGGTCTGGGTTTCGTCTGTTCAGGCTGCGCCAGGGCAGGTTTAGACTGGATGTTAGGAAGAAGTTCTATACTGAGAGAGTGATTGCCCACTGGAATCAGCTGCCTGTGGAAGTGGTGGAGTCACCTTCATTGGAGGTGTTCAAGAAGAGGCTTGATGGGGGTGCTTGGTGCCAGGGTTTAGTTTTTTAGTTGTTTAGGTGGGTTGTATTGTACTGTATTGTACTCTTTTGTACTGTATTGTACTGTATGGTACTGTATTGTATTTAGGTGGGTTGGATTGGTTGATGGGTTGGACGTGATGATCTTGAAGGTCTCTTCCAACCTGTTGTATTGTATTGTATTGTATTGTATTGTATTGTAAAAACCAACCATTGTCAGCATTCAGATTTCATGAGCTGAATTTTGATAGTCTGGGATCAAGACCATCAGTCCCTGCACGTGTAAAAATGCTTAACTTCTTTCAGGGCTGCCAGGCCTGGTTTTTTCTTCATTTGAGGCTGAGGTCTTGTCCCTCTGTTGCTGGTTTCAGCCATGACAGCAGCCTTATCACAAGTGGCCTTTCAGTTAAAACCAATGCCAGCACAAAGGTAGGCACTTCGTACATCTTGCTCGAAAGCACCAACCCTCTCAACATTGCTCTGGAACTGCAAAGCACATCTCTAAACTACAAATAGTTTCACTGCTTCCAGAGGGGATGTGATTTGCTATAGATGTCAATGAACACTTTCCACATAGGATCCTGGAGACTTAAAATATATCTTCTGTTGCATCAGGATGTAAAACCAGGCTCACAAAAATGGATGTCATGTAATTATTTATTCAAGTGATGAAAGACTAAGCATAATCACTCTCCAAAATTTACCTGAGGAATTTATACAGGGAGGTAGTGAAAAAAGGCCAAGAAAAATCCCACTCCCTAAAAATATTTCCACACCTTCACTAAGAAAACAGGAAAAAGGTACTGGACTCCTGCCTGCAGAAGCTGCTCTTTCCAGACTCAGGCGAGTAGTTTAGCAAGTGACGCCATTCTCCTTCCTCATCTTTGATTTATCGTGTATCTGGAAAGACTGATGAGACAATTAACACTGCTACTCTTTCTCCTGCATCTCCTCCCTCTCTTATGCTGGCCTGATGAAAACAGCAGTGGCAAACATAATGAAAGGGAACTTCTGTAACTCCCCTTTTAACAGCACTCAGGAATGGGAAGGAAAATGATGAAACTATTCCCTGACCCAGAAAATTATGATCTAAAGGAAAAAAGAGCAACACAAAGGCATGCCATAATGACAGAACCATGAGCCTTCCTGTCATTACATTGCATTTGGTCAGCAGAAAGATAGAGATTTGCAAAAAGAAGTTGGACAAGATGCATTGGGGAATTTGTGTAGCACTTGTCACAGACAAAAGAAAAAAGGAGTAGCAGCACTTAGTGGTGGAGACAAGTCCTCGGGATTTTCAAAGGAGTAGGAAGCACTGCTAAATAGCATCCCAAAGCACAGACATGACAGTTTTCCATGCGAGCCTGTGGCAAAAGATGTTCCAAGAAGCTTTTCAGCAGTGCACTGGAGATCATTAAGTAGCTGGGAAATCCATTTAGTAAGCAACTTCCTTTAAAGTATTTCCACATGGGTAGGATAAATCAAACACAGAATTCTAGAAATCATCCACTTGATTCTCACCCAGAGCATGTGTTATGAGCCAAAGCTGGAGATGCATCCATTACTTATCCAACAGCTAAGCACAGAAATTAAAAGCTTTTTCTGTCTGTTTGGGTAGGGGAAGTGGATAAAGGAAAAAAAAAAAAAAAGCATCATTTTCCCCAGAATTTCCAGTGAGAGATTGCAGAGTTAAACCTGCCAAGGTGACAAGAACAGGATCGGGGGAGGCGAGTAAGTCACGTTAATTGCTCTTGATTCTCAATGAAAGCCACTGAAGTACCTTTGACCACAGCAAAAAGATTGATGTCCCATGACAGAGGATGATAAAAAACCAAGGCCATAATGGTATAGAATTCCACTCACTGTCTCTAGTCAGAGCTGAGGAAACTGATCATGGAATCACAGAGACGTTCAGGTTGGAAAAGAGCCTCAGGATCACCAAGTCCAACCGAGAACCCTACTCTACAAGCGTCACCCCTTAACCATATCCCCAAGCAGCACACCCAAATGACCTTGAAACACATCCAGGGTTGGTGACTCAACCACTTCCCTGGGCAGCACATTCCAGTGCCTGACCACTATTGCTATGAAAAAATTGTTCCTAATGTCCAGTCTGAACCTACACAGGTAGGCAACTGGATAAAACATGAGGCAGTAGTGTGCCCAGGTGGCCAAGAAGGCCAATGGCATCCTGGCCTGCATTAGGAATAGTGTGGCCAGCAGGAGCAGGGAGGTCATTCTGCCCCTGTGCTCTGCACTGGTTAGGCCACACCTTGAGTCCTGTGTCCAGTTCTGGGCCCCTCAGTTTAGGAAGGACATCGAGACACTTAACGTGTCCAGAGAAGGGCAACGAGGCTGGGGAGAGGCCTTGAGCACAGCCCTGTGAGGAGAGGCTGAGGGAGCTGGGGTTGCTTAGCCTGGAGAAGAGGAGGCTCAGGGGAGACCTCATTGCTCTCTACAACTACCTGAAGGGTGGTTGTAGCCAGGAAGGGGTTGGCCTCTTCTCTCTAGCAACCAGCACCAGAACAAGAGGACACAGTCTCAAGCTGTGCCAGGGGAAGTTTAGGCTGGAGGTGAGGAGAAAGTTTTTCACCGAGGGAGTCATTCGCCATTGGAATGTGCTGCCCAGGGAGGTGGTGGAGTCACCGTCCCTGGAGGTGTTCAAGAGGGGATTGGACGTGGCACTTGGTGCCATGGTCTACTCATGGGGTCTGTGGTGACAGGTTGGACTTGATGATCTTTGAGGTCTCTTCCAACCTTGGTGATTCTGTGATACTGTGATAATAATATAGAACTCCTACTTCATTCATAAAGGACAGTCTCAGAAGGTGTTGTCAACCAAAATGTCAGTGGTCTATTTAGCTCCAAAGATGGAGGAATTTGGTCTGATATGACAACAATTTCATACCATCACCTTTGCCATTTAACTGCAATTGTAACAAATGAGAAGACAGGTTTACTTACTTTCTCCACCAAAGGCAAAAAGGAGCTATCCAGAGCTTATTTTTGTAGTAACAAAAGCTGAAGCTTTTCGGCATCCCAGCCTACCTGCACATCTTTCTTTCCTTGTGCTGCTGCTTTTGCTCTAGTGCAGCCCCAGTTCATGAGGAAGAATCGCGTTCTGCGGAAGCTGCCTCATCAGTAAGTATTGCTGAAGCAATTTGGTAATGATCTTAATGTGGAGTGCTGGATTTTTATAGCCATCTCAATTGGCTACTAAAATATAGCACTGCACTCCAAAATTGCTGCTGCACCACTTCAGAAATAGATGCAGAGAGCACTGTTCATTTCAGCAGAAACCTCACTCTTTGTGAATGATTTCTGGAAATTGATACTTAAAGTCTACTACGAGATGAGATGTTTGCTCTGCATATTTATGCAGGATTCTTAAAGCTGCTTGGAGAGTTCTTAAGAACTGAATGGTTTCAAGGGAAAAAAACCAAACTAAACAAAATGTATGTGTATAAAATTGATCAACATCTTCCAAGCCATTTTGTTTATTCCCTTAACTGATAAGGGAAAATTATGGGGGGAAAAAAACCGTATGAATTATCATGAAAATATAAGATTTCATACGTGTGTTGTCCAGAAAATCTTTACTTTCTTGACTGACTACTTATTTCCAGAACTCCTCAAGTCTGGTGTGCTGTGACACCAATGTGGCAGCACCATCTCCTGCCATTTGCTGCACTTGGAACAAAAAACACGACCGAGTGATTTACTTTCCCCACCGAAGAAAAAAGATGGTATCCAAAGCCTGAAGTACAGGAACTGAAGTGCCTTCCTAATATCCATGACTGTCATTATGTGGGATTACAGTAAGTAAGCACTGCCTTTCTTCAGGAATGGAAGGATCTGCTCTGCAGAGTCTCTAAGAGGTATTTCATATGTGTTAATCTGTACAGATGAGATGGCAAGTCTGTGGTGACCAGAGGCAGCTAATGCATTTAGTATTTTCTTTGCATCATAAAAAGAATACAGTAAGATGTGTTGTGTGCAGATATCACCACTTAAACAATGAGATCCTTGTCTCTGAAATATGAAGGTACAGATGTAACCTCTGACTTTTCTCTGTCAGGCACTGACAACACTAATATGTCAATATAATGTTGAAAAACAGCAAAGGCTTTTATAGCACTATCACAGAGCTTTCTAATTTTATGAGTTTCAAGAGAATGCAATTTTGATGTGATAAACTATGCAGATACTCACACATTTCCTACATTAGACAATCCTAGCCTGGAGGGAAGTCATGCCTTTTAGTGGTGTTAACTTATAAATGATGCTTTGGAATCGCTATCTTAAAATTGGAAAATTATGTATTAGTGCTTGACAGAGCACTTCCTGCTCCTGGGATAAAACCCCTTCAAGCAAAGACATTTCACCAAACAAAGCAGTCTGTACTTTAGCTTTAGTTGTGATGGTCTTCTACTTATACCTGTACTAAGTGATAGTGTGCTGCACCACTACGAAGTGAAGCACTTAAATTACAGTTGAGAACCTAAGTCCTAGGTTTGGGAAAGTTTTCCTACTTCCTCATTTTTCTGCAACTCTCTTTAAGTTGTCTCATTTTGCTCTGGTTTACATCAGGATTCAGAAGGAGGAGAAAAGTGAAAAACAGAAATAAATTCGCAGCTGATGAGATCATAAGACTGAACTTTTTTCAAGACCATGAGAAAATGACTCTGTTCTGAAGATTCTGTTCAAGCTGTGAAAAAACAGTTTTGTTGAAATAATTGTGAAACTATAAAAACATTTCTTAGCATGAAACCAAAAGTCTTTTGAAGTGACCATAAATTAATAAAACATCTGCCTACCTCACCATAAACCTCCCTCTCCTCAAAGGCTGACGTTTGCTGCGCAGTGTTTAGTGTCTCTTAGGGACGCCTGGCCCGTATGGTAGACACGATAGCTATTCTCACCAAAAAAATGTATTGTCACCAGCCTGAAGCAAGCACTTGCAATCAGTTATCAAAGCAAGATCTGAAAGCTCTTAGAGTTACCTGAAATTGGGAAAGAAATCATTTGGGTTCTCTGTTTGCAAAAGCTCCTTCTGTCATTTGAAGTGTGGCAGCTCCTATCTGAAATGAAAAGGTAACCTATGGCTTTGCTTCAGAAGATAAAAAATAGTAAGATTCCTCCTTTCCTTACCTGGAGCAGCACTTCTGACAAAAATTACCCCCCCTTCTATTCTGCTGTCCGGAATGGAACACCTTTTCAATCAAGCATACTTCTCCAGTACTGTTTTGACTCTTTGGTGGTCACTGCAAGCTGAGATGCTACTTATGCAGGAGAACGCAAGATATTTCCAACAACATCATCCACCCAAATGTCTCCTTCCATGCAAAGAAGTCTGAACTTCCATGAAATCACAGACAGCAATGGAGCAGAGAACTTTACATAACGATTCAAGGTTAACCTACAATGAAATCCTACCTTATACTGAAGGTGAAAATCCCTGCTTCTTCTCAAACAGCTTCCATAACTAATCAGTGGGTTAAAAACTACACTACTGAAACACACTGAGTCTTTGCTTAATATAGTAAGAAAGCTTCATCACTACCCAGTGACTTTGTGCAGTGTCACTAAGAATGAAACAAATAGTTATGTGAGAAGGAAATCTACCACGTGCTGTATAGTCCCTTCAGGCCAGCACAGAAAACAATGAAATGGAAACTCTGGAACTACTTATGCCCAGTGACTTCATGTAACATTGAGATGGATATACATAATTCAAAAAATAAGTGAGTATTACACCCTTTGGGTTCAGCACATCTTACTTTTGAGTATTTTATTGAGTTGTTCTGCTTAGCCTTTGCTGATTAAGAAAATGAAAATAAGGAGGATAACAAGCCAGGGAGAGATAAAGAATTGGGCTGAGGAATGCTGAACAGATGCATTAGTTTTGAATTTAGAGCTCCAGAACATAACAAGACTCCAGATTAATTAAGTGAAAAGTCCTGATTATGGCCCTAATTCTGAAAGCAGATGAATAAATGCCCCCAAATATCTTTAAGTGCCCAGATGTGGGTGGAGTGAACCTGATCAGAATGTAGAGCTGGATGAATTTAGCCAGGTATGAGAAAAAAAAAGGATTCTTACAAACAGAGAGACAGAGATGCTGATCAGACCAGAGTCTTTCCATCTAAAACCCAGTAGAAAGAAGGGCAGCTCTAGCTGTCACTACAAGATTCTGACACAGCTCAAACACTGTAGTGAGAATTACTGTTAAGTTATCATGAAGAGTGTGTGAAATGAATCCTGTTTCTCTATGACACTATAATCAGGCCACCAGAATCTCCAGATGGTAGAATCAGCTATCCTTTACATTGTTCCTTGTTCTCTCTGTTTCCAAACCTGCCATTTCTCCCCCAGGTTTCCTGCTACATACTCTAAACTTCATTTCTGCAGCTGTGTTGTCTTTTAAGACATCACATTTCCTATAGAACTGAGTTCAGAAGCTTATGATGTGATCCAAGGCTGCGGCAGTTACTGGGATCATTATTTTTCATCAGATATAAAACATCAGAGTAAAATATTACACAACCTCTGCGTTTGACTCAGTGCCAGAATTTTTTTACAGTGGTGGAAATCCCCTTTTTTGGCTGATCCTTAAAAAAAACCAGAATTGAAAAACATCCAGTTTAATTACTATACCTAATCTCACATCAAAAGTAGTACTCAATACTCCTGGTTTTACTACAAAGGAGATTTGTGGTGTGATAGGACAGCATGAAAATCCTAGAGGCCAGCGGAAGTGCTTTGGTTTAAAATCCTCCAGTCAAATGTAATAGAATGGGTTTGAGCACTGCAATCTCTGAATGGTGACTGAAGTCTGTGATTCACTGACTGTGCAGAGTTTCTTTTCAGGAGGACAGTATACAAGTTGCATTACAAAGCTGAACAGCACCATTAAATTGCTTTGTTTTGAATGTCTGCATGCTTTTGTTCCCCAGCAAGTACTGCGGTGGAGGCAATCCTTTCTCATTGCTCTTAGTCTTGTTACGTTTCCACACAGAGCAAGAGAAGAATATCACTTAAGGACAGCATTTTCAGTAGTCTGTCAGTCTAAATTCTCTTGATTTTTAATAAGAAAGGTCCATTGTCTGTCCTTCCTCTCTCACAGCCCTCAGCCACCACAAAGACCTGGCTTCTGAAACCTGCAGTGTCCTGAAAGTGACTGGAACGCAACACCTACTGTTTACTGCTAAATACTATGCAAAGCCAAACAGTGAATCACTACAAATGCACGTCTGGCTGTAGAGACACACAATATGCATACAAAAGACAATCTCCCCAGCACCAGAAAGAGAGCAAGATCCTGCAATGATCACAGCAGTTGCCTTCAAGCCACAGACTACAGACATCAGCAAATGCTATCAATCAGGTGTGGTATAGTGATGAATGCAGAGCTTTAAATACATACACAGCTGCAGGTCTGTGTGAAACCTTGGGTTTTCATATTATGCAACTCCTTTGTGTCTTTGTTTACCTGCTTTCCCAAAAGGTCAAGATGAAGTGATGCTAGGACTGCTGTTTTGTAAAGCAGCACAACAGCTGCATCCATTAGGAAGGGACCACTTGGCTGCACCTGGTCTTTCCCCTGACATATGCCTAAAGCCATTCACAGAGTCACAGACTGCATTGGGTTGGAAGGGACCCTCAAAGGTCACCTTGCCCGATTCCCATGCAGTCAGCAAGGACACTCCAACTAGATATGGATATGGACATGCTGGAACATGTCCAGAGAAGGGCCATGAGGATGACCAGGGGGCTGGAGCACCTCTTCTATGAAGACAGATTGAGACAGCTGAGGCTATTCAGTCTGGAGATGAGAAGGCTCCGAGGAGACCTAATTGTGGCCTTCCAGTATCTACAAGAAAGCTGGGGAGGGACGTTTTAGGGCAGCAGGTAATGATAGGACTAGGGGGAATGGAGCAAAACTAGAAATGGGTAGATTCAGATTGGATGTTAGGAAGAAGTTCTTCCCCATTAGGGTGGTGAGAGACTGGCACAGGTTGCCTGGGGAGGTGGTGGAAGCCTCATCCCTGGAGGTTTTTAAGGCCAGGCTGGAGGTGGCTGTGAGCAGCCTGCTCTAGTGGGAGGTGTCTCTGCCCTTGGCAGGGGGGTTGGACCTGGAAGATCCTTGAGGTCCCTTCCAACCCTGACAATTCTATGATTCTAGATCAGTCTGCCCAGGGCCATGTTGAGTCGGATCTTGAATGTCTCCAGGGATGGGGCCTCAACCACATGCCTAGGCAACCTCAGTTCCAGTATTTTGTCACTCTTATTATAAAGAAATTCCTCCTTATGTCCAACCTAAATCTACCTGCTGTAATTTAAACCCGTTGCCCTCATTCTATGGCTACAAGCCCTTCTAAACTGTCCTTCCCCAGCCCCCATGTAGGTCCCCTTCAGATACTGAAATGCAGCTAAAAGGTCTCCCCAGAGCCTTCCCTTCTCCTTACTGAGCAACCCCAGTTCTCTCAGCCTGTCTTCACAGAAAAGATGCTCCAGCCCTTTGATGACTTTGGTGCTCCTCCTCTAGGCCTTCTCCAGCAGATCCATGTTTCCCTTGTGTTGGGGCCCCCAGAGATGGACACATTACTCCAGGTGAGTGCTCACCAGAGCAGAGGAGAGCAGGGCAGAATCACCTCTCCATAGTTTTACAATACACATTTAACTTACTATGCTCAAAATAGATATGCAAAATTAGCCTATGCCTTTTATCTGG
This sequence comes from Colaptes auratus, assembly GCA_015227895.2. Classification (NCBI taxonomy): domain Eukaryota; kingdom Metazoa; phylum Chordata; class Aves; order Piciformes; family Picidae; genus Colaptes; species Colaptes auratus. The sequence goes on from CM037631.1 coordinate 29,561,267, forward strand.
TAGGTTACTAGCCAGAAGACTAACATCCACTTAAAAGAATAAAAAAATCTAACTTCTATGGAGTCCTATCTTGTACAAACCCTCATCCTGAGTACTTGATAGAAGTTAAAATAATATTTGTATTAAAAGCCTTGCAAATTTCCTTCATTATCACCTTCAAGTGCTGGCAGATATGATCTACTGCACATAGAGAGGCAGGCTAGTGATCTCCAAGTTGACATGGTACCAGAGAAGCCAAGGCTTGCTGTCATGTGGTGAATTCTCAACACAGCTAGGAAAGAATTCCATGTGTACCGAGTTTTATACTGGCAGAGACAGACAGGGGAAGATATTTACTGCTCCAGATTTAGTATGGAACAGCCTTGTCTAAAACAAATTCACTTTCTTTATTCACTTTGTTAGCAGGGAGGAAAGGATGGATGGAACTATCATGCTGATTGCATTAGAATCCTGCTCTGTACATTACCACATCCCAGTTTCACCCTGAGGAGAGAAACCCAATGAATAATCACATACCAAGGTGTTCCTGCACTGTATAGTAATGGTGTGACAAGGCAGTTCACAGACAAATCACTTGATATGTGAATAGATGAACATCACATGAGTAACTGGCACTGAAACCCAGAGCAAAGATTCACAGGTTTTATTCTCAACTTCTGCCCAGAATTTCCTGCCTCTCAATAGATAATTCACTTATGAAAGAAAGGAAGGCTGCCATGGAGATGATAATTAGTATTGATTAGGTTGGTGATCAATCTACAACCTATTTTCTTCATTCTGCTGTTTTGATCTGTGACTACAGAAAGCATAACAGGCTGTGCTTACTTACTGCCTAGCCCCTTTTTTAAAATCCAAGCTTCCAGCTAAATTATTTCCATAACAGTGAAGTGAAAACTACAAACCAAACCGAAACAGAACAACCAAACAAAACGAGAAGAAGCCACCTCATCTCGACAACAAAGATCACCATTTATAGCATGTAACTGCAGCAAACTTCACGTAAGAATAGAGCTATGGAATGATGCTTGCAGCAAAGCTTGCTGTAAAAGATGCTTTTTAGGTGTCTACTTGTGTACAAAAAGAAGTGCAAAAAGAAGTCGCTGCAGACACTGCATCAAACCAAAGGTGATGCAAAGGCGTTCAGGATGGCGATTGCCTCTCTTGGCTTTTCCCACAAGGCAGCAAAACATTGGTCACGGTGAATAATTTTTCCTGTTTCATCACAACCTGAAAGGATGTATTAATTTTATTTTCTTTAGCCTTAGGTTAGTCAAAATGACTGCCACATCACACTTGTAGTTTAATTCCAAAGCTGTAAAACCGCTGCTGCCTACACCACGATTCTGAGTTCACGCACGTACAAAATCTCATTAGAGATGCTTTTCTATTAGGAAGTCAATTTAGCATTGTAATTGACCACAAGAACCCAGACTTTTGGGGTTTTAGTCTCAGATGCATGTCTAAATATATCTTGCTGCTTGCCAAGAGCAGAGCATGGTGAACACACTGCTGTGTCAAACAACCACGATGCGCGTAGAAGAGGCATAGTGCAGTACTGGAAACCCTGCATTATCTTTGCACACCGTGAGTGGATAATCTCCGTATTTTCACCTGGGTTTGGGACAAGCATACTCCATTTCTGGCACAAAAAACAATGTACAAGAACACTGTCATGAGATGACATGTAAGGGAAACCTCTGAAAAAGCTACAGGCTACCCACTGTAGATAAAACAGGCAGAATAATCTCGTGTGTGTGGCATATGCTAAGCGACACAAATTTCTTCATTTCATATTTATGCCATTAATTAAAGACTTGCTTAGAAAGCAATTATTATGGATCAAAACATCTACTGCTCTTCATTCTATCCACAAGTACTTTGAAAACATCCAATTAGCTATGAACTGAAGTATAGTACCCAGAGGGAAATTTCAGGCTAGAAAAAACGAGAAAATGGAATCTGTTAAAAATGACACTTCTGCAAATAAAAACTTTCTGCAAGAGGAAAGGTGAAAATCAAACAATCACAGTTTGCACTTCTGCTTCTAGAAAGGAAATGGGTTGGTGTTTTCTTCTGTAACAGAATATTCTACTGTAAATGATAAAGCTGATCTAGACTAGTGAAGGCCTCATGCTGGACTTCCATGTAATTTTGCTGAAGTATAAAATCAAATTCTCCTATGTCTCTGGGTGCATCCATATTCTTGTCTTGCTCCAGAGATAACTGTGGAAGAAACTATTAACATCAAAGCAGAAAGGATAAGTTGAATCATCATAAATCCTCTGAAAAAGGGAGAATTCAGAAACTGCAGTCAACAGCATCTTGAATGAAAAATCAAAGGTCTCAGTACAGAAACTTTAGAGGAAATATATTTGCTGTCAATGTAAAGCATAGTATCTCTGCACCTTGCATCTCTTCAGAAGGTAACAAGCCATCTCTGGAGTAAGCATCAAATGAAACAAACCACAAGCCCTTGACTGCCTTTATATTTCAGGAAGAGTCACGCAACCATGAAGTCAAGTTCTGCCAGCCTAACTTAACTGCATTGAAAGATCAACTAGCTGAATCAACAAAGCCAGATGCCAGCTGAGCTACAAGAGAGGTGAAGCATCGTGTTTGAAATGGATTCATTTTCATATTTACCTTTAGGTCCTTTGAACAACTTGATCTCCACCACGGTCTCCAGAATAGGTCTCCTTCTGCGAACATACAATCGTACTATGGATCCAGCCTCCTTCAGGGCCTCCACGGCTTTGCTGTGTGAAACCTCGGACACGTCCACCTCATTCACGCGCAAGATGCAATCGTTGACCCTGTAAGAAAAACGGAGGCTCAAATTCTAACTGCTTCAGCTGTGATTTTGGGCCAAGGAGAGTTTTGTCAGTGGTGCTGTAGAATGAAGAACACTTCTTAGGGAAGTCTGCCAGATGACAGATTTGATGTGATAGACTTCATCATCAGTGTGACCGAAACAGAACACTTAGTGCCTCTAAAAGGCATACCTGATTCAGACTAAAAATCTACCTAATCACCCACACCTCATGTTCTGCTTCATCAAGGGTTGGATCCACTCAAGTGATATAAAGTAGCAATAAGCAACTTGTCCTTACAGGCTTCATTGAAACAGTGCTTGCTAAACAATACAATTGAGGTACAACATTTGTGCTCCATACTGCTACTGCTACAGTTCTCTTAAGGAAGTCAGTCGATTTAATTTAGTAGAGAGACCACTAACTGTTCAAACACCTTCTTAAATCTCTCATATCTCTTTATCAAAACCAAAGAATAGGAAATTGTCAAAATGAAAGTGGTGTCCTACAAAAAGCAGACAATCGAGAATGTTTCATGGTAAATACTTTGAGTAACTTTCATTTAACTCTTCACCACTGGGTGCAGGTGCCAAGAGCTGCTCTGTGGTAACAGCACTGAGTTATCATACAATACTAATAAAAATTCCCTCATGTTCTGACTTTGGGCATTTACTATGGTACATGACGATGAACTAATACATCCAGCCTCAGAGATTCCTGTCAGACTTGTCCAAGTTGGGAAGGAAATATATACCATGAGAAGAGCGAATCCATCTCCAAAGCAATAGGCTAATGGATTTGCTACTGACCCATCCCTTCTTTGCAAATGAGGGCAAGTGAGAAGAACAAGTGCCATAGAACTAGATGAATTGAAACTCTATTGTTCTTGTGAAGTCCATTTATTATGAGATTCTTCTAAGTATTCTGGGTACAGAAGGAAAAGGCATTTGTAAATGAATGTGTTCTGCATGTCTGAAAAGATGATCAGCAAAGAAAATACGGGTTGCTAAAAATATTCCTATTTCCAGTATGTTTCTATACATAAAGAGCAGCTATCAAATGTTACTCTCTACAGCAAAAGAACACTGAACTTGAGCTCAGAAGTCTCAGCACAAGAAGGGAGAATGAAGCACTACCAGAAGTTCATCTGAACTCTGAGAATCTGGGGTGGATTTTTGTTATGTTCTTGTACTGCTGGTTTTGTTTGAAAACAAACCACAACACCACACCAACAAAAGGCCACAACCATGTTGATAGTAGGCTTTAACTGACGACTGGTTGAATATGGAAAAGACAAAGAAATCAATACTTCACTTCTGTTAAAAAGCACTCTACAGCAAAGTTTCCAGCTCCCTTCAATGGCTGGCTTTGCTGCTCTCCTTCCATGCCAGAAGGATTAATTTTCCAAGCATTTAATTGTGATTTGGCTGTCAATTTAATAAGTGCTCTAGCAGAACTTGCTTCATTCTCTTAAATAAATCATGAATACATCCTTCTAGTGCTTCCCACTCAGAAAGTGATTACCTCTAAGCTGCTACTCTTTCTATAAATATTACTATGTAACTGATTCTCATCAAGTCTGTGATTCTTACTGTTGTCATACCTGCAGTACAATTTGCTATACCACGCTTAATGAACAAACTGTAGGATCCATACCACTGGATGGTTATGAAGATGAAAATGTTAGACAAGATCATAAAACCGCTCAAAAGTAGGATTACATTTATTTTGTTTTCATGAACTCTGTGCTTTGCATTGATGAATATTGATATTATCAACCCTCTCTACCTCATGGCTGTAGAGATGCCTCCTGCCAAGGCAAAAAGCAAGTCTTTTCCAAAAGCCAATAAACAACGTGGCATTAATGTGCCACAGTCAGCAAGCTACAGACTTGGATTTACTGAAACAACGAGATCTCTTGGAAAAGAACATTTACACCGAACCAGAAATTTTGTCTCAGTGTCTAAAGTTTGCCTTTTTAAAGGTGACATTTGTAAAACAGTAAAACTATCTTTAAGGGAACATGCTCAGATTAGTATTGCTAGCTTAGCATGGATATGAACACAGAGCTGGTCCAGCATCAGAAATATTTTCATGCACAGCAATTTGTTTGTACAAAATTGAAGCTTTGTCAGTGCAGAAGGACAATTATCCTGTCCAGTCTGCTATGATGAACACATCCAGTGCTAAACAGCCAGCTATACCCTTCCAAACATCCAGGCTCTTTTACTGCCCCAGAAAGAAAGTTACAAGGCTTTTCATAAAGAAAGGAAATCCAATACACATAAAAGTATGCACATATATATGTGCCTGTGGAGCTCTGCAGGCTTTAAACCAATTTTTTGGAGGGCATGCTGGCCCAGTAATTGATCAACAGAACATAATGATCTCAGAGGTCTGCAAATATTCCTTGAGAAATATTCAGACTTCCAGAACAGCAGATCTATGCTGCAGTCAAATAAAGGACATAAACTGGTGAGATGATTCCAATCTTCACTGCAATGGCTAAATGCTTCTTTTATTGCTATGAATCTAGTAGCTCCAGAATATATATATAGGTTTTTTCTAATTAGAAGCATAAGGCAATTATAAGATCAAAGCAAACCATTATCTTTAAAAAATAAGATGATCTCAGAGAACAGAGTAAAACAAGAAGAAGGCTGAAGCAACACCACAACACAGATACTAACCAAATGCACACATTTTACAATATTGTTGCAGCACCAAGGCCCCTTGTTCCTCAAACACAGAACACCTGCTGTACTCGTGTCGTGACACTTACAGCTCACACAGGAATTATGAGGGAGAGCTCACTCTTAAGTGGGAAGGTGAGGGGGGCACACGGTTACCCATAGTTGTTGCTACCTTTGAAGCAAATATGGGGCTGGTTTATGGGAAGAATAATGTTCCTTAAAGGCTTATTCACAATTTGTTCTAAACCAGAATACCTTCATCTGAGTTTCATGCTTACTGTTTTCATGAAACTCTGCAGACATCCTTGGAAAGCTGATATCTGCTTCAGCCAAGCTGTAAGCAAACAAGACAAGTACAATCCTCAGGCACTTGCTAGAGATATAGTAGGTGACAACTGGTAATGATCATTCTGTTCTTTTGTGCTATGCAATATGGTGCTCTGAAGAGAAATCCAAAGCAGCCTAATATGGCAGCAGAGCCCCAGAAGACCAAATGGTCCTGCCAAGGCACATTAGCCCACTTGCAGCTCCATACAGGAGCTGGTTGGAAACAACTACAGACTCAAGAACAAGTGAATGATCTGTGCTCAATGGGACAGCATCACGATGCTAAAAGCTACAGTAATCCATGGGGCTTATCATCCAGATACCTCCAGACTAATTGGCAGCCTATAATGGAACAGCCCTGCTTCTCACAAATAGAGTTTTCTATTACAGAATGCCAACATTAATAGATTATTTAAAAGCAAATCTGATTGCTTTTTTATTAGTTGCCTTCCTAGAGAAGCTTAAATTGATACAGACTTTATTAATTCTTTAGTCAAAGCTTAGAAATCAAGACAACAGTATTGTTATTAACAGAGAATCAGAGCAAAACTATGGAATATTTTGGGTCAATATGTCAGTGTGGAGCTACCAGGCAGACAAGAGGAGTAGAAGAGAGAAGCACTAAAGTTTCCCTTTGTTCCTTTGCTCCTGCTTTGTCTAACCTTTTTAGTTCAAGTTTCCCTGTACAAGTTGATGCTTTCTGTCTTCCAGAAGTTACAAGAACACATGTGACAAGCTGAGATGACTGATTGTTACCTTTTCTTCAAGTGATCAGTGAATAATAACATCAGCCTGTTATCTGACCCTAGGAGAATCAGTTCAGTCCCTTGGTTAGGGAAACTGACTCTACCCCAGTATTATTTTTTTCAATTCTATGCACACCCTTCCTGTCTCATTGTAAGTACAATTTGCAGCACAGGAGTAAAAAATTGTTGGCACCAGCTCACAGAATTTCTTTCCAAGAGGAAAAAATGATATTTTTTGAAATGCCAACTAAGAATTCAGAGCAAAGGCTCTCAAATTTACTGCAGCAGTTTTCAGATCTGCCTTTCCAATTCCAGAGCACAGAGCTAACACTAAATGCCAATGGTATGCACATACCATAGGGTATACAGTTTCCTTAGGTATAACGATCCTTAGACACACGATCCAATTTCAGTAGCAAACTCTCTTACACCCTCAGGCCCTATTCTGACATTGTAGAGTAGTGCAAAACTACCAGGCCTACCCTAAAAATGAAGAGATCAGATTTAGCCGTAGAGAAAGACCCTGGCTATTGCTGGCAGCTAGAGAGGATCTAGTGCTCAGGAAAGCGTCCAATGAAGGCACCAGCCAATCCCAGCTCCAAATCTGACACAGGTGTTTTTGTAATGAAATCCCAAATACCTCATAGAACGGTCACTGACTGAAAATAATCCTTGAGAAAAGTTATTAGTGGGGGGAAAGTATGAATGACGCAACAGAATTAGAGAGGAACTGAATAAACAACTGAAATCCTGAGAGTGGTTTGGGTTTAAATATATGTGTAAGTACTGGTGCAATAAAGTGGTAAGCCCTTTGCACTTAACATGGAAGCACTATTTGAAGTATTAAGTCTAACCTACAGTTCTAGTGAGATTCCTTCAGTTCTGAGGAAAGTAAGTACCAACCTCACAATGGTTCACTTGTGGAAAAATCCTTCGAGCACCTGAGTAGCTTAACAAGTGGCATTACCCATTGCAACTGGGTAAACTGAACAAATCAATACATAATCTTTCCCCCAGAATGCTGACTCAGTGCCACCCTGACTCTCCTTGTGCACCTTGAGCTGGTCACTTCTTACTTGTGATAATTTCAAGCATAGGACTAAAGCTCTACTCGCTCTCACTTCCTTTATCTCACATTCACAGTGTAAACAAACTTCCCAGAGAAGAGTCTACACCTTCTTGGCTCATCTCAAACAAAACCCAACCTTCAGTGTAGCCTCTAGGCATATTCAGCATAAATAGCAGATAACCAACAAAAGCAGCTCCCTACCTTGTCCTGGCTGTACCCACCCTTGTAACTAATCTTCAGAAGTGAGAGATGAAGGGCAAACACTTCCACCACGCACAAAGGTTGTGCTCTCTGTGTGTGTATGCAAAGACAGGAACTGAACTCTTGCACAGCATTCCTGCAAGTAAATACACCCAAAGAGATCCTTTCTCCACCTGCACTGGCAAACCTGTTTTGGTGCGTTGGCCATCAGGAGCCTGGAGGCTGGAGCAGAGCTGAGCTAACCAGTCTTGCCGAACAGCGAGGCGTGCTGGTTTAAGCCTAGTGCCATGCTTCTGCAGCCTCACAACTCAGGACTGCAGCTGAAATTATTTTCATCCCAACGGCTGAAATTAAAAATCCTATGAGTAGACTTTGCTACAAAGTAATGGAAACTCTGTCCTCCAGCCTACTACCAGCCTTCAGCCCACAGCTGCCACCATAAGGTTTTGGAGAGTGCCCTGCTGATGTGCTAGTTACCCCCACTCTTCACTCTTCTGAAGTTTTGCAGTGTGTTATTTGTTGCTTTGGTTTGGCTTTGTCTTTGTATAGGAAGGAGCCACCTGCCTTTCTAAGTGAAAGCCAACCTCCAATGTCCTGACTAAATGAAAGTGCAAGAGAAGTTGAGGAGCAGTAGAAAAAGTCTGCACATGTGGATCCAGCTCACTCCCTCTGGATTGATGCAGTATCTCAGTCTTTTTTTCTGACTCCTACATCCAGGACCCACTGGTACCAAGCCCTAGCCTTTGTTGCCCAGCAGGTTGCACAAGAGAACAAAAACAACAAAGGAAAGTCTTCCTTTGTATACCATGACTCCAGAGATGATTTACCAGGTACACATTTCACATCACATCCAGGAGGTTTAAGTTTACACCAGTGTGACATGTAGGCCTGCTAGGACTTTGAGCTGTATTTCACTTCCAGAACAGAGACTGGAACCCAAATTGTCAAACAGTAATTCAGAGTTCAGAAAACACTTCGGAAATTCAGAATGTGCTGTTGCTGGGTCTGACTGTGGGTTTCCACGTCCTGCTAATGACATGACCTTGCTGAGACCTGTGATACAACCAGCACAGCTACTGAACTGTCCTGAGAGATTTACTTTTATTGTCCTTCACTTTTTTTAGTTACTCCTGAATTTTATTTCAAACAGCAGCCTTCTTAATGCAAGGCCAGTGTGTGTTGAAGGGTCTGCGTGAGAGGAACTGCCTTTAGAACGCAAGCGACTGGTAACAATGTCTGCAGCAGTATTTTCAGAGCATACAAAGCATCTCTTACCCCTCTCCCTAGCTTTCATTTATGACTCTACATTTCTATTTTTGAAATTACAATTCAGAAACAGACAGCATACTGCACTTTATAATTAGGAATGGAAAAGTCCCTGCAGCTTTGAGACTGTTAGAAGAAAACAGAAGCTTGAATATGTTCCTCTTCACACAGTTCCAGTAGAGGACACACCAGCATTTGCCTTTTAACTGTTTTGTTTATTTTTGTCTTAAAGCTCTTAGCTTCACACTCCAGGCACAAACTTGACTAAAAAGCAGTTTATCTGTTGTTTAACATACTTTGTTTCATTTCTGCATTCTAGCCTAGTTCTGAGAACTTCCTGGCCAAGGCTGAGGCTCTCCTTCATTTAAGCCTTATACCACACTGAACAGATATTTTTATCCTTTTAGGCAGTGTGTCTTTACCACAGGGTTTCTGTTTGGATGAATTTATGTACACCTCATGGCTGAATATATCCACCAAGTTAATTGCTAGCATCCAAGGGATTCTGACCCCAAAGACAGCTCATATTACATCAAATGGGCACAGTGAAATCCCATGCAGAGATATCCAAGCCAGCTCAGGCACTGACAGAGGTGGTCTAGCATGGAAATTCACACAGGTCGATATTTTCCACATGTCTACAGCCAATTACCACTGGTAAAAGACCATTTTCATGCAGCTCTGCAAGGCTGAGCTTATTTAGTACTACCTTAAGGTCCCAAAAATCTGCCATGCAGTGATTGATTTCAAGAGGGGGCCTATTACTGGCTACCAACAGGAACACAAATAGAAAAGATAAAAGAACAGACACAACCTTGCAGTGCAAAAACTTCTGCTATAGATTTAGGTCAGAGGCTGTGGCTCCTGTCAGCTGGATTGCTGCAGAGATACAAGTAGGCAGCAAGGCAAGACAGACACCAACAAGGTTTGTACCATAGCCTCCTAGCTGAACCTTACTGACAGCATCACTACTGGGAGGCAGAAATCAAGCCCCTTGCCTAGTGAAAACACTGCTGTCCCTACTGCCTGAGCAGTCACACTGTAGGGGAAGGCTGGAGTTAACATGTGCAGAATAAGCTGTTCACTGACCTAAAATGTAAAAGCTGTATGAAGTGATGATCCAGACAAGGGCTTCATCCAGGCTGCTGTTTCTTTCCAACAGTGGCTGTTGCCAGATGGTAAAGTGTTAACAAAAGACTTATCCACACTTCCAGCTGCTGCTGTCTGGACTTTCCTGAATCAGAGATACGACTCTCTCTTTTTTTTTTTCCTTTCAATGTGATAACCTTGGATAGTTTCTTCTTCCACAAATTTGTTTGGCTGCTTTCAAAACCCATTTAAAGTGTTTTCTGTCAATGAATTCCACAGCTTTGCCACAAGTTAAGTGATGCCTCCTTATGGATATTTCAACCTGCTGGTTATTAGCTTCATTTAATGTTCCCCCCAACCTTTTGATAGAAGGGAAAACCACATTGCTCCCCACTCATTCTGTTTCTCTCCTCTCGTTAGGAAATTGGGCACAATCTCTTATATCTAGTAACTGGTTTTCCATCCTAAGAAAAGCCCTGCTAGACAAACGCTTCCAGGCAAAGGCACACAGCTGAACTACTGCTGGCACTAATTCCAGATATGGAAACCACCCATCACCACCCATCTTTCTAGCTACCTGAATGCCTCTTGGCTGCAACACCTGCAGATTTATAACTGAACTCTGGAAAAAAAAATGCAGTTCAGATCAAAGTTGATTCTATTACTTTTTTATTACTTTTTTTCCTGACAAAAATGACACTTTTTAAGGCAAAATAATTTTTCCAGTGAAGCAAAAAATACATTTCATTCCAACATACCTGAGATGAAAATAGAATTTAATGCAATAAAATAATGTGAGACGGCTGGGGTTGGACTCCATGATCGCTGGAGGTCCCTTCCAACCCCTAACATCCTGTGATCCTGTGATCCAGTTGTGGAAACAAAAACACAAAACAACAATCTGCTGCCCTGTTATCTACCATAGTCTCCTAGAAAAACGCCTTAACTACCCTTGCTTCCGTCACTGCAGTTGTTGCGCTTTGTACAGCGTCATGCACTTAGACCGCAGTCAAAATCTCCCATTCGTCAGGACAGCCTCCTCAGTCTGAAGGCTAGAAAGAAATTCTGCTTCTTGTTTTGACTTGGTGAAACCTTTAAATGTATTATGGAAATTCTAACCACAAAAGAAACTTCTGCAGTTGTCTGGAAGACGGACATTGAGCAGTAATCAGGACATTGAGAGAGAGGAGACCCTGATCCACAACCTCCACCTGACTCTCACAACAGAAAGTTGACTGCAAGGATGCTCTGGCCCAATTAAAACTAACTTGTCTTTGAAGAAATGAAACAACTTTATAAATAAAAGATAAAATATATTGGTTTCATGGTGACTCCATCTAAATGGTCTAATTGCTCCTGTGGAAGACATCAGCTGATTTTCCCCAGAGAGAGAAGGATGGTGAATGCAGGTTTCCCTTCAAAGGTGAGCTGAAAGGTGATTTTGCTACTACTTTCATGGGCAAAGGAAGCCTGATTTACTCTTTTCCCTTTGCCACTGAAAAGCAATTTCAACCTCATTCTGTATCGAAAAATGTTTGCTCAGCTTTAGCATAGTATTCTGAAGTGGTTGTAGACCTGAAATTTGTAGATAGCAAAATTAAATGCAGTGATGCAGGCACCACTTCACTGAGAAATGCCCACAGGGCAAGGGAGGCTTAAAGAATAGCTTATTTAAGTAATTACAAGTCAAATATAGAAACCATATAACTCAAATATATTGCAAAAACTTGCAAAAATGTACTACTGCCAAATGCATGAAGCAATTTGAAATTACTGATTTTTAATTAAAAACTTTTTAAGCAGTTAATTCGAGGTAAATTTCATCTGTTAAAGGGCCCTTCTACCAAAAAATCACAAATAATGCTAATTCCAAAATCAATAACTTGACCTTATTATTATTGCAAGCTATATAAAAGTTATAGTTTCATAAACTATGTGAATGGTCACTGCATGGAATTGACTTGCTATTACTTAAAATGTATTCATTATTACCTCATGCAACATGGCCAGTAATACCTAGGACCTAAAAAGGGTGGTAAATTCCACATCAGCTCCAAGTATCTTTCTCTACCTCCTTACCTTAGGCCTGAAAACCCCTATACAGTTACAACTTCTCACACATCTACCTGAAGGTTGATCCAATAACAACACTACCAAAAAGTGCCTTTCTTTTCCGTCTCTTAAAATTCAGAGAGGTTAAGGATTCTTCACAGACAAACCCAGTGCAGACTGGGTAGCAAAACCAGCACTTGCTTTAATGCTTCCCAGAAGAGTCACATCTTACAAACCCTTTGAAAACGGGTAGTTATTAGCTAATGGTAGCTCATTTCACAGGGTGTAGCTCCACGGGGTTGAGGGACGAGTAGCTGACACCCATTTGATTTCCACACAGATGGACTCAAACAAACTTTGCAAAAAGTCGTGGCTAAAAATATCTACAACAGGAGGACTGATTTTTCCCCTCCCACTTCATCATAAAGACCCTGAAAGCCAAATGATATCCTATCATTGTACAATGCTTTTGAAGGTACAGCCGTTCTAAATAATTTATAATGCAGTGATTTTCTGTGGCATCGAGCCTGCAGTTGTTGCTTGGCTAGTACAACTCAAGGCAAATTAGCTCTATTGCTAGGTAAGCCACACCTATAGCAATTTCACACTGAGTTGAAGTTCACACATTAATCCTTTCAGAATGCCCCCTGCATAAGTGAAGATCCTCTTCCTGAAGCAGAAGAAGTCATACCCTCTTAAAGTAGAGTCAGGGACTGTGATACACAAACATATGCCAAGGTAAAGCTGCTGGGATGGGGATGAGCCCTTCCCCTTGCTATACACACCAGTATAAAAAGACAAATCACAGCGATTCTTAACCCATACAAGACCATTTTGTACTTAGCAGACTGGAGATTCCCATCTTAGCCTACCAGAAATCAGGTATGGCTTTACTAAAAGCCACAGATTTGAAATAGCAAAGGAGAGACACAAGAGTGAGGTGATCTAGGCCAGTCGCTCTCAGATGAAAGTCAGCGGTGGCTGGCCCAATGCCCAGTGAGCAATTGATCAGCCAAGCAGGCCCAATGAGCCCACGTTTTTGCTTAAATGTTTGCATTTGTTTGGGAGCTCATGGCAGTGGGGGCAACAGCAGAGGAAGCAGACAGTTAAGCGTAGGCAAGAGAGTGCAGGAAGGGAAGAAGGAACGCAGAGGGTGGTTAGCAAGGATGAGCAGGACACTGGGGCTTGCAGGGCTCCAGAAGCTTCCCTGAAATGAAGCAGCGGCTCCAGAAGGCTCTCAACCTTTCTTTATGAATTTCTTTCACAAGATCTATAGTTTTTTTACTACCTCCCACTCCCAGAATTTTTTATCCCACCCTGCATTTATTCTCCCTTTGCATTTCTCACATGGCTTGATCTCCAGCTTTGGTATCCTTTGCTCTTACCACATTTTTCCATTCCTCCGTCCGTTCTAACTCCCCAGTTATCCTCAGTTTCCTTGTGTCTTGTCTCCTGCCACTGCCATGCACGATGCTTTCCTTCTGGAACTACTCCCACTAGCAACCAAGCACAGAAATACCCAGCACGTCCAGACTCCGTCGGCAGCTGGGCTTGATCTGGGTGGCTCTGGCAGCCGGTGGAGGCAGCAGCCTCTAATGGTGGCCAGAAGGAAAACTGCTCCCAGAACAAGTGTTCATGTCTGCACTTTAAAGCCAGAGGCCAAAGTGGGACAGTAGAGTGGCAAAGAATGAGAAAAAGGAGTTGTAGGTAGCTGTGGGGTGTTGTGAGAGCAAGGTACTGGGATGAAGAAAGGGGAAAGAAAAACAAAACCCTGTGAATCCTGAGATGAATGAAGGCACCAGGAAGCTGCAAAGCTCCTCCCAGCTGCAGGGCTGCTCTGCAGGTAGTGGAAGATGCCCCAGGCCAGCCTCTGTAGGTGTGGTAGAGGGCAGAGACTTCTTCACAGCCCTGACTTACCCTCTGGTTTAGCTGGCTCCAGTGCCATGCAGTGGCTTTGAGGCCCAGAGCCCAGAGGAGGAGCGGATGTTGTGGCCCAGCCTCAGTGGGTCCAGCCTGGGGGAGGATGAGGTGCTTGCTTGGGACTGAGGTATGCTTTACCTGCTAAATACACCCAAGGACATGGTTGTTCTTTACCCATAGCTAAAATCACCCCACTGACACTATCACTGTCTGCAGCATATTCAGGTTTGTGCAGGAAAACCAGTTGCAACAGATAACCCAGAAGGCAATTCCAGATTCAGTATTTTTACAAGCACTTTTCATCTGGGCTGCTCAAAGTGCTTTGCAAATATGAACTCGTTTAAACTTCACAACAACTCCCGTGAGGCAAAGATAATGATCACTATTCCTATTTTACAAATGGGGAAACTTTAGCACAAAGGAGGAAAGTGTTGCCACAGATCAAGCATAGCAAGTTGAGAACAAAACTAAGCAGTCCTGCCTCCAAGACGCTTGCACTAACAAGTTTCAAACCCTCCCTTCCGCTCTGGTTTGATTGAGAATAGCTGTTCCAAACAAAGCTGTAGCATTAGAAGAAAATAATGAAGGAGAAAGCATGCACTTCAGTAAGAAACTTGCATCTTCCAAGCATTAGTACTATTAGGTTACACACTCAGAGATAGCTGCAAACTTTGTGCAGCACGCAAACAGGTAAGCAGGAAAAAATCAATCCAATCCAATCCAATCCAATCCAATCCAATCCAATCCAACCCAATCCAACCCAGTCCAATCCAGTCCAATCCACTTTTTGTAACGGTGTGATTCAGAGTAACCTGCAGAAAGGTGTGATGTAAGCAACACAGCCAAACAAACTACTCACATGCCTTTCAAGTTTGATGCTAAAAGACACATGCCATTGGGAAATACACTTAAAATGCCTGCCCTAGTGTCTGGAAGTGGAGTAAGGAATGTGACAAAAGAGATGAGGTACTGTTAGGGAATGTGGTCTGGCTAAAGTCTGCAAGTCCAAAGTGTTTATTCCACCTACAGCCCAGATTTTGAAGCAGCACGCAAACAAATGTCTCACCGTACAGTAGCGGCTTTGGCTGTCGGAAGCAAAAACTTGACCAAGCTTTTCCTTAAGAGTTTTGGAATCAGATCCTTGCTGATTATTAAAGAATGATTAAAGAATTATTTTCTTTTATTTATTTATTTTTTAATCATAGCTTAAGTCAGTTTCTTTTTCATCCCAAACCTTTCTTTCAGGTTTGGTGGGAATTGAAATAATGAAGAAATCATCAGTCCCCCAGTGAGTTACACCTGTCAAGTACAGAAACAGATGTGAAAGACATTTTCCTTGACTAATGCCACTCTCCATAGAGATCTGATGGTTTCTAAGGTGTGTAATCACAGAAGGCTTCTCACTCTAGGCAAATGATCACTGAGCTATTTAAATTTGTAACTCCAGTAGCAGTGCAAACATGTTGATGAAATAATCAGCTGGATTTGGCTGCATGGTGCTCTTCTGCTGCTGCAGTGCTGTAGGGCAATTGTAATTTCATTACTGAAGCCACCCTTGGGAAGAGATCACTGTTAACCAGTTTAGTACCATTGCACTGAATACCTGGTGCAGTGGGCATTATATGACTGCAGTGTATCTAAAGTCCTAACAACACGCTGCTTTGCTTAAGTGTTATTTGCAAGCAGTGGTTTCAATTAGTGGAAAATACCTCAGAAACATATAGGAGGAAGAAACTGATCCTTTGTGTTACAAAAGAAAATGTCTATAAAATTGTCCACACTGCTATCTATGAAGAGGCTCCTACCTCACAAGTTTGAAATGTCACAAGCCAGTGAGGAGGTTTTTTCTTTCCATTAAATTCAGTTCTCTTTGCATGTGAATTCATCTGTTAAAAGATATTTCCCTTTCCTTTCTTGCACTGCATGAAATAATTTTTACAGTCTACCAAATTATTTTCAATATAGGAAAAGCATAAAAGTGATCAAGTTCAGAGACACACTGGAGCTCTGTATACAGAATGCAGAATTAACCAGGTTGGAAAAGACCTTCGAGATCAAGTCCAACCTATTACCAAACATCATCTAATCAACTAAACCATGGCACCAAGTGCCTCATCCAGGCTCTTCCTAAACACCTCCAGTGATGGTGTGCTCCCTGGGCAGCACATCCCAATGGCCAACCTCTCTTTCTGGGAAGAATTTCTTTCTAACCTCCAGCCTAAACCTCCCCTGGTGCAGCTTCAGACTGGGTCCTCTTGTTCAGGTGCTGGTTGCCTGGGAGAAGAGACCAACCCCCACCTGGCTACAACCTCCCTTCAGGGAGTTGTAGAGAGCAATGAGGTCTCCCCTGAGCCTCCTCTTTCCCAGGCTAAGCAACCCCAGCTCCCTCAGCCTCTCTCCATAGGGCTTGTGCTCTGAACCCCTTCCCAGCTTTGTTGCTTCTCTGGACATGTTCCAGCAACTCAACCTCTTTCCTAAACTGAGGAGCCCAGAACTGGACACAGGACTCAAGGTGTGGCCTAAGCAGTGCTGAATATAGGGGCAGAAGGAATGCAAACTTCACAATGGAAAGAAGGGGAAAGCAAAAAGATTCATCTGAAGACAAGAGAAGTGGTGAGGGTGACAGAGAATTACACAGGACCAGATGCTATTGATGGAAAGAGGTGTAAGCTGATCATGTCAAACCCCAGCCAGGTTCAGTTCTAATGTATGAAACTCGGATGCTGCTGTTGCGACCTGCTTTTGTTTTCTTCCCGTGCAGATCCCCTGGGGTAATTCTAGATTTTTTAAAATTTGTCTTTTTGTCAATTCCACAGCAGCTCAAAAAAATGATATGCACAGATACACAGACAAACAGAGTTAATAAGATCAAACTTCCTAACACAAACCAGGACCGAGCAAGCAGTCAATAACTCATGATCTAATTCCTGACCGTCTGCAAAGCAAGCATGTTGTACCTAATGGGGTGAATGTCTCTTTATTAACTTACTCCTAAATTATGTACTGAACTAATAGCATTGTCTGAGACCTGTAAACAGTGCAGATATGAATCAGTGTTTTGTGGCAGTGCTGTAATTGTAATAACATCCTGAACAAGCTGTATGCCATCGCAGCACACATAGACCTGCTACTGATAGGCTTAATATAAGATCAAAAGTTAACAAACAGGGATTTAGGCAGTGAATCACAAAGCAGACACACTTCTGTTTTGATATATTATGATGGTGAAATAAAGCCAGTTGCCCAAGCTGGATTAGAGACACATGACATGCTTGTAAAGAACATGATCTCCCCTGGGAGTAGTTCTTCCTGTTATCTGAAAAAGCCCCTATCATCACTCCCATGTCACTTCTTAGTAAGCAATCTAGAGCTACAAACAGATACCAACAGGCAGTAACTGTGTGCCTGCTGCTGCTGGAGGGGTTTAGGTTTCAGACTTTTTGCCCAACACCAGAGTCAAAGCACAGTCAGCCCAGCCCATGGGGCAAAGCCTGAAGGAGGTCCTTTATTTTGCCAGCTCCCAAGTGGGGACCCGGTTCTGTTTCCTCCTCTCCATTACTTTCCTTTGACTTTCTCGGATAACCTGCACAAAGCACAGTGATATCAGCGTGTTTCTTAATTCCAGTTCCCAAGCTTAGAATGAAGCTTCAGTATTTCCCTTTGGTTCATCTTCGTGGAAACACAGAAACACTTTCACAAATCTGATCAGAATGCAATCTTTACCTTTTGAGAATTAAAAGAAGAATTAACAACAATTTCTTCATTGTATTTTTTATTAACAAAATATGAGAAAGATTCTTCAGAACTAACCTCTTGCTACAAACACAAAGCTAAATTTGTGATCTTTACACACATCACTGTGGGTTAGTTAACAACTGAAGGGAGTACAAATCTCATGTGCTTAAACCCTTCGCTGGTGGGCATTTAACTGAAGACTGTAAGGCAAAGAAATAGGGGCGAAGCAACAACTATTCAATTCTAGGATTTCTCCCTGATTTACTAGGTGACTGAGGGCAAATGATTTCAGTTCTTGTCTTCTCACATTAGCGTGTGTATTATGTTTCTTTCACTGCAACAAATCACTTTGAGCTGGGGGAAAAAATCCAATGGAGCTAGCTATTACGGCGATGCTAGGACAACACAGCATGCCTTGAAAACGCTGCAGTTTCACAATTCTAAACCTCCTGACAGTCAGTAATTAAAGTAATACCAGGAAAGACACATTTACAAAAGAAAGATAAAGCACTGTGCAGCCTTAGCGATTTTTAACCTGTGGTATTCAGACAGCTGCAGGTACCTGTGCTTTACTGCTTAGCCTGTCAAAACTGACTCTGAGCTGAACTGCTTTTCATAGAGTGTCAAGTTCTTACAAATACCCACACTCACAGGTCCACAAGTGGAAAAAGGCTGGAAACCAGTTTCCTCGAAGAAAGAAAGAGTGAAACAGTTACAGGTCCGGGCAGCTTACCAGGGCAATGTGCCTCCGGGCGCAACCGCTTTCTTCCCTTTGACTCACCTCTCCAATCAACCCTCTTTTCCTCTAGTACAGCTAAGGCTCAAATATCAAAATAACCTTTGGAGCAACATTAACCCTTGACATTCAGTTTCAAGGGCATTCAAATCCCTGCAAATAAACCTGCAAAAAGTCACACATGCAGTAACTAGTTGTTTAAGCACAGGCTCAGTGAGATACCTATGACCAAGAGACTGGTATAAACCATGGTTTGAATCCTTGTTTTACTCACGACTCTTGCATTTATATATCTGTTTTAGATACTAACACCTTTCAAACTTGCCTTCACAGGAAGGCCAAGTGTATTTTCTGACAGCAACAGCCAAACAACTCTCAGAGTCCACTCATTCTGTGGACAGAGTTTGCAGAAAAATGCATCCACCACAAGATCAGAATCAGACTTGTGAGAAGCTACACACCCAAAGAATGAGTCTTGAATCAAAGCTCTTTGGGTTTGCCATTGCTGAAATTAGATTCTTATTTGGGGAGTCTCTGCTTTTTAAAACCTGTTCTTAATGGAAAGCTTTTCATTATGCTTTTACTCGTTTCTGGTCACATTAGACCACTGCCCTGTGCTTCTAGCTCACACTTGTTTTCACAGAGAATGATGAAGTCTGAGATGTGTGTTGCCTCCTTTTAGAAGCCAGAATGTCACGATCAATAAGTGTGAACAGAAGGAACTACTGAGATAGTATATTGAAGCTCTTTGCTTTATCTACACCATTGAGCCAACCACTGTATTTTTTTCCTCTGACACAAACTCAAATAAAACAATAAAAGGCACTGAGCCATAAATTACTGGCATTCTCTTTCCTCCAGACAGTAAAAGAGATCTAAATTGAGAGCTTTTTTATTAAAAAGTAGATGTTTGCCCATGGATGACTGAGATTTCTGAGACAGAATCAGCAAATCTTAAAAGATCAAACTGTTGTGAGAAATTGTCCTTCAGCTCCGCAGGAAGGGTTGCTGCTTCTCTGTCATTGGCTTGAAATGCAAAGCCTCAAAGCAAAGTGGTATGCAGCATTCAGAAAGAGAGCCCCAATTCCCAGTCCGTTCCAAGTGCATTATACTCACTTTCACCTGAGCTAATTGTCAGGTCTTTTACCTTTTATTTCATGAAATCATTTCTATAGGAGAAATGAAAGATATGTTTTTATGGACATGATTCCACAGGTTTTGTGTATTTTGCAAGATTAGGAGTTAGTGCACTTACATAAAATGTCTTCTAAACTCTGAGTTGCGTAGTACTTTGGTTCTTGCACCAGTCTGGAAGTCAGTGCACTTCAGGGAAGGTGGTATGTAAACAGTAGTCATTGCCTCCTCAAGGAAGGCAGCAGAGGAGGCCTCTTTCTAGTGAGGAGCATGGACATGAGAAAATGTCATGAAGCTGTGTTCAGGCTGGAATCTAAGGTGTTTGGTCACTGGAACAAGCTCCCCAGGGAACTGGTCATGCCATCAAGCCTGTCACAGCTCAAGGAGTGTCTGGACAATACATTTAGTTGCATGGTTTGGTTTCAGGTAGTCCTGTGAGGAGCAGAGAGCTGGACTCAATGATCCTAGCAGCTCTCTTCCAACAGGAGATACTCTGTGATTCTGTGCTTCGGAGTTAGTATTTACAAGCTCATTAAATCTTTCAAAACCAGGAATATTTTATTGACATGAATGTAGTCTAAAGAAGTTGCCATCTTCATTTTTTAAGTAGAGGTACGGTCAATGATGCAATACAAACCCACACTATGCATTGTACCTGCTGTTAGTAATAATCTGCTCTCCACTAAAGTCCCACATTTATTCCCATCTGACACACAGGTTTTATATATAATAATAATAATCTACAGAACTGAAGAACAATTCAAGTTGGAAGGGATGTGTAGAAGCCTTCTAGTCCAACTTCCTACTCCAAGCAAGGCCAACATGAAAGCCTGATTAGGTTGCTCAGGATTTTGCCCAGATGGACTTTGAATCTGAAGACAGAGATCACATAATCTTGGTGAGCTGACAGTTACAATGCCTTCTTTCCCACATCAAAAGGTTTGTTGTTGTTGTTGTTTGCTTTTTCCTCAGACACAGCTGAAGTTTCCCCTATTGCAACATGTGGCTGTTGCCTCCAGTCCTTTTTCTGTGCATCTCTGCTGACGTCCGCAACAACCACCATCACTGCAGGACACACTGCTGACTCAGGTGCAAATTACAGAATCACAGTATCATTTAGATTGGAAAGGCAAACTCTCCTTGCTGCAGTAAGCTTAGCTAGAACAGGTTGTGTAGGAACCCAGAGTCAGTCACATTCACTGTACAAAAGTGTTTCCTGGTGGAAACAGACAAAATTGAATGTGTTTTCAATCCATTGTTTCTTGCCTTGTCACTGGGCACTACTGATATCAATCTAGCTCCTTTGCCTTCATTCCCTCCCATTTGGTATTTACATCTGAGATTTACTTATAAATTGCCCACTGGAGAGTGACTTCTTACCAGGAGCAGGAGGTTGCATTTGCTTTTTCTGGACCTATGTGATATTGAAGTTGACCTACTCCTTCACTTGTCAACCATATATGCACAATCAAGATTTCCATGGGTCTGTAGCATTAAGTCCATTTCTTGCAGGTTGCTTTCTCAGTCTTGTTATTTGAGGAACTTCATTCAGATCAAAGGGACTTCATGTAAAATGCAGTAGAAATGATTTTACAGGCTTTTATGATTTAAAACTAGTCAGAGGATTTAGAGGTCAAACAGTCCACTTTGCTATATAATACAGAGTATCTAGAGACAAAGTGTGAACTTGCAGCCCAGTAAGCCAGTTGTAACCTGGGCTGCATCAAGAGAACTGTGGTGAGCAGGTTGAGGGAGGTGATTCTCCCCCTCCACTCTGGTGAGACCTCACCTGGAGTACTGCATCCAGTTCTGGAGCCTCTAATACAGGAAAGATAACAACATGCTGGAATGTGTCCAAAGAAGGGCCATGAGCACAATCAGATGGCTGGAGCACCTTTCCCATGGAGACAGACTGACAGAGTTGGGGCTATTCAGTCTGGAGAGGAAAAGGCTCCAAGGAGACCTTATTGTGGCCTTCCCATATCTGCAAGAAAGCTGAGGAGGGACCTTTTAGGATATTGGGTTGTGATAGGACTGGGGGGAATGGAGCAAAACTGTAAGTGGGTAGATTGGTAGATTCAGATTGGATGGGAAGAAGTACTTCAGCATGAGAGTGGTGAGACACTGGCGCAGGTTGCCCAGGGAGGTGATAGGCCTCATCCCTGGAGGGGCCAGGCTGGATGAGGAGTGTGAGGTGAGACTTGTGGTTGTTGGTTCTTGTTTTGGGATTGCCCATGGATCTGCCCAGGGAGGTGGTGGAGTCACCATTGGAGGTGTTCAGGAGGAGACTTGATGGGGTGCTTGGTGCCATGATCTAGTTGTTTGGGTGGGTTGGATTGGTTGATAGGTGGATGATGATCTTGAAGGTCTCTTCCAACCTGGTTTATTGTATTGTATTGTATTGTATTGTATTGTATTGTATTGTGTTGTGTCCCTGCCCATGGCAGGGGGGTTGGAACTAGCTGATCCTTGAGGTCCCTTCCAACCCTGACAATTCTATGATTCTATGATAAAGTCTGGGGCAAAATGGACATGCAAAAGTATGTTGCTGGCAACAAACATCAATTTCTCTTTTTCAGGTTATTCAAAATCAAGTTTTTGCTGGGAACCTAGGTTGCCACTCTCCTTGGCAGATGTCATTGCATTTGTGGAGCTTTTGTGTCCTTAGATGATAAACTCTCTCATATGTAAAATTAATTACAATGTAAGCCAGTGAAGACTGCCCCAGGATAGCTCTTCTCTTCAGGGGCATGTCAGCAATGGCATTGATAGGTACATTTTTCAGGTGTTCTTATAACGTGGTTGTCTCTTTGCTAGCAAATTGAGATCCTCACACCAGGTAAGAGAAGGAAAGGATGAATCTTTGAAATAAAGCCTTTGTTTATGAATGAGAAGAAGAGAACAGCTAAAGATATCAAGTATTACATTTTGCTTACAGTCTAATAATATCATTTATGACTCTATGGTAAAGTAACTATTACTTGTGCTAGTGAACTTTCATTACAAAACATAGAAGTTTTCCAGGTCTAATCTTAATATAGACTAGTTCCACTAATATGCTGTTTTTCTGGTGGGTTTAGAGGGTCCTTCTAAGACCTTTACAACACAACAATTGCTGCATAATTGTGAGTCAAATTTATAGTAGTCAATTAGTATAGCAATGAGCCAGGAAACCTTTGATTTCATGCAAAGCACATCAAAATACAGCAATAGCTTCTGTCTTCTTAATAGCTTAAACTAAAAAGACTTTCACAGGTAATTTGAAACTCTGCTTAAAAGAGAGATTATCTTCTGCAAGGGATCTTTCCTATCTGCAGAGTGTGGATGCAGGTAAGAGTCCCTTATGCTGTTCATCCTGTTAAATTTGGTAGTATCCTTTCCAAATGCTGCTGTTCCCTTCTGCTCTGTTTCCCACGAAGCTCATCTGGCCCAGTGCAGATGTTTACACCATGGATAAGATACAGCTGAACCAGTTGAAGCAGCTCCTTTTCATTTGAGCCACCAGTGAAAACACAGGCCTTTTAAAGATGTGATTCTTCTGGTTTAGACATTGACTTTAGGATGAGATGAATCACAACCTCGAAATGCTTAAGTTTTTCTCCACTGTTAGGAGGCTTTATGATGACTGGCTTACGGGGAGATAGCTCCATTTTAGTCATCAAGTTATGTGAGATTCTTTCTACTCCTTTTGTCTGCAATCTTATTTAGAGTGTCAACCAGGAATCCCCAGCACTATCACAGTAAAAATAAGAAACATTTTCAAAATAAAGTTGCTAACCCAGTATAAGAAATATCCCAAACTTGCTCTAGAACCTGAGCAACTCCCCCTACTTTTAACTTTGAGTTAAAGCAAAAGGCTAGGGGAGAAAAGTTATTACTACCATCTGGTCACACTTCATGACTTTTAGACCATCTGCTTTTGGCAAAGCCTAACAGAGCTTAGATTCCAGTGCTGAGATCGTGAATGCTTCAGAATTTTATTCCAAGCCTTTCCAGCTAAATGGCCTTTTAGAAGCATCAGCAGGCATCACAAGTGACAGATGGGTGGCAGTCTCTGTGAGAGACAGGAGCCCCCATGCATTCAGTCCATAACAAAAGAAGATACACAGGCAGTTTTCTGGCTCCTCTTGTTTAGGAAATCTGTGACCCTGTATTTGAGAACACAAGTAGTAACTTGTGTGCTCATCTCAGGAGCTACAGCAACAGACTGCTTTGGAGGTCACTCAGAGCATAGAGCGTAGCCATGGCATTCTCATGGAGCAAAAAGCGCTCGGAAGCAGCAGTGAGCACACCTTGCTGCCTCTGCCAAGCAACAGGAAGTGTCTGCAAAGAGCTATGACTCTTTAGCAACGGCTCTGTAGGCTGGGGAGCCTTGAGAGCCTTCATGTACAAACCCAACATGTAAAGTGCTTCAGCCATGAGCATGTGAAGTCCCAGTAGAGAAGACTTTGATGAGGATATTTACCTGTTTCCTCCCCCTGGCCACATTTTTGTACTAAATTAAATGACTGGCACAAAGATGGCACCAGCAAATGCCCTTTTATACAGGACTCAACTAACCTTAAACTACTAAGTAATTTCTTCTACCTCAGCAGAAAGGAGATCCTAGGCATATCATTTATTTACTCTGACCCCACAGAAGACCTACCTGGCATTTGATTCCTACAGAATAATGTCTAATAATAATAACGATGCATTTTGTTGTCAAACATACATAATGAGTTAGTTTCTACCTGAGTCTTCCATCTTCTGCTGCAGCTCCTCCTGGGATAATCTTAGTAATGAAAATCCCAGGATCATCCCCAATGTGTGGGTTATCTGTTCCTCCAGCAATACTGAACCCCAGGCCAGAATTCCCCTGAAAAAAAATAAAACAGAATAAGCACAAGCACCATCAGATGCTGGATTTCTACAGAATTTCTTTGCAGTGTGTGAGCAAATGATCCTTTCTTCTTAAAGAAGGCACTTTATTTGGCAACTCCATACTTGAAGGCAGGTGACTCAGAAGAAATTAATTGTCAGTTAAAGAACAGAGGCTGTGAAAACAAAGGTTTGCCAGAGTTAATGGCGGAGTTAATGGATGTTCCTACAGAAACACGATCTGACCTAAATTGAAGTGGTTTGAAAGCAGTTCAATACATTAGCATCTGAACCCAATATGAATTTATCCAAGTCAGGGAGAGCTAGAGGCTAAAAACACTTCAGAGCATTGAAAAAAGACTTTAAACCCCACTGCTATCTATAAACAGGATCAGTGAATAACATTTAGCATTTTAGTACCCTGGTTTCTGTGGAATCCATTGCTCAAGTTCACATACTTCAAAAGCCCCTCAAAGAGCACACACACCAGACAGCAGTGCCTCTTTCATCTCGCTGGTTTGCCAGAATGAAGTGTTTGAAAGACAAATGATACGATCACAACCCTAGTGGCTGCTTTTGCTCCTCGTGAGCCTGTGAGGCCAGGGAAGCAGGCATGGAGCACAGACACTTGGAACTGGAGCTGCCGTTTTCCAGGCAAAATCCTGGGCTTTGTAAAAGCATTCATTAACCATTGCATTTTTCTGTATAAATGAAGAGGAAGTCCCTTCAGTGGATGCAGAACTGGCTGGATGGCCGCACCCAGAGAGTGGCTGTCAACAGGTCCATGTCCCAGTGGAGGCCAGGGACAAGCAGAGTCCCTCAGGGATCAGTCCTGGGACCAGGCTTGTTCAGCATCTTTGTGGGTGCCATGGACAGTGGCATTGAGTGCACCCTCAGCAAGGTTGCTGATGACACCAAGCTGTGTGGTGCAGCAGACAGCTGGAGGGAAGGATCCATCCAGAGGGACCTGGACAGGCTGGAGAGGTGGGCACAAGCCAACCTCAGGAGCTTCAACAAGACCAAGGGCAGGGTCCTGAATCTGGGTCAGGGCAATCCTAGGCACAAATCCAGGCTGGGCAGGGACTGGCTGGAGAGCAGCCCTGAAGAAAAGGACCTGGGGGTGCCGGTGGAGGAGAAGCTCAACAGGAGCCAGCAGTGAGCACTTGCAGCCCAGAACGCCAACCAGAGCCTGGGCTGCATCAGGAGATGTGTAGCAGCAGGTCAAGGGAGGTGATTCTCCCCATCTACTCCCACCCTGGTGAGACCCCACCTGGAGCACTGTGTCCAGTTCTGGAGCCTCTGTTCCAGGAAGGATCTGGAGGTGCTGGAAGGTGTCCAGAGAGAGAAGGGCCATAAGGATGATCAGAGGGCTGGAGCTGCTCTGCTATGAGGACAGACTGAGGGAGTTGGGGTTGTGCAGTCTGGAGAAGAAAAGGCCCCCAGGAGACCTTCCAGTATCTGAAGGGGGCTCCAAGAAAGCTGGGGAGGGACTTTTGAGGGTGTCAGGGAGTGATAGGACTGGGGGAGATGGAGCAAAACTAGAAATGGGTAGATTCAGGTTGGATGTTAGGAAGGAGCTCTTCCCCATGAGGGTGGTGAGAGACTGGCATAGGTTGCCCAGGGAGGTGGTGGAAGCCTCATCCCTGGAGGTTTTCAAGGTCAGGCTGGAGGTGGCTCTGAGCAACCTGCTGTAGTGTGAGGTGTCTCTGCCCTTGGCAGGGGGGTTGAAACTGGAAGATCCTTGAGGTCCCTTCCAAGGCTGACAGTTCCACGATCCCAAGTCCATACCAGTTACTACATTTCCTGTATAAACTAACAAAATCTTTTGCAAGGGATTATTTCTTTTTTTTTTCTAGAAAGGGAGATTTGGGTTTAAGACCCCACTGGGCATAAGTGAGGGCTCAAAGTTCAGTGTAACACTTGATCC
The DNA here is from genome assembly GCA_015227895.2 of Colaptes auratus. Taxonomy (NCBI): domain Eukaryota; kingdom Metazoa; phylum Chordata; class Aves; order Piciformes; family Picidae; genus Colaptes; species Colaptes auratus. The sequence continues at coordinate 29,587,832 of CM037631.1, forward strand.
TTTACATCTTTCACATTCCAAAGTATTTTGATGATTATGCATCTTGGCTTTTCCAAGTGGCAGAGCAGTGCTGATATCAGAGAATGTGCACACTGCTGCAAACTAAATGCAAAGGTTCAATGCACTAAAAATGCCTTTTTTTTTTTTTATTTCACCAGCTTCTCAACTTTTTGGGAGTTTGTTTGCTTCACTGCTGCTCGTGGACAGGTGTCCAGTTCAGTCCTAGGAGAAGAGTTATTAATAGAAATGGCAACTCTATACTTTTTCATTTATTTTAAATCAAATTCTATTTCTTCACTCTTGAACTGTACTTCAAATAGCAGGGCGGCAGGGAAGGCATTTTGCATGTGAGAGAGTGCATCATGCTTGCTCTTCATAGTATCAGAGAAGCAGTCAGGGTTGGAAGGGACCACAAGGATCAGCTAGTTCCAACCCCCCTGCCATGGGCAGGGACACCCCACACTAGAGCAGGCTGGCCAGAGCCTCATCCAGCCTGGGCTTAAACACCTCCAGGGACGGGGCCTCAACCACCTCCCTGGACAACCCATTCCAGGGCTTCATCACTCTCATGGGGAAGAACTTCCCCCTCATGTCCAGCCTGAATCAATACAATAATACAATACAATACAATACACCAGGTTGGAAGAGACCTTCATCGCGTCCAACCTATCAACCAATCCAACCCACCACAATACAATACAATACAGTGCAATACAATACAATACAATACATACAATACAACCCACCTAAACAACTAAACAACTAAACCGTGGCACCAAGCACCCCATCAAGCCTCCAGCTTCATTCCATTCCCCCTAGTCCTATCACTATCTGATAGCCTGAAAAGTCCCTCCCCAGCCTTCCTGTAGCCCCCTTCAGATACTGGAAGGCCACAATGAGGTCACCTCTGAGCCTTCTCTTCTCCAGACTGAACAGCCCCAACTCCTTCAGTCTGTCCTCACAGGAGAGGTGCTCCAGCCCTCTGCTCCTCCTCGTGGCCCTTCTCTGGACACCTTCCAGCACCTCCAGATCCCTCTTGGAATAGGGGCTCCAGACCTGGAGGCAGTACTCCAGGTGGGGTCTCACCAGAGCTGAGCAGAGGGGGAGAATCCCCTCCCTTGCCCTGCTGGCCACACTTCTCCTGATGCAGCCCAGGCTCTGATTGGCTTTCCGGGCTGCAAGTGCACATTGAGAGCTCATGTTGAGCTTCTTGTCCCCCAGCACCCCCAAGTCTCTCTCCTCAGGGCTGCTCCCCAGCCAGTCCCTGCCCAGCCTGGATGTGTGCCTGTATTTTCAGTGGGTCACATTCTCAGTTTGGCTACCAGTGTTCCACATCCATGCTGCTCTCATTAATTAAAGATGCATACTCAATCTGCAGCTCTGCAATCAGTATCTAATTGTGAATGCATTTTCAGTACTAATTTATAACCCAAGAGAAGGATTTAAGACTATATCTATCTTTATTCTTCCCAGCCAGCTATCATACAAAACCCAGTATGACACTGCAAATATTTTCTGCAGAGTTAATAAACATCTCCAGGACAGCATTATAAATCTTTGATTTAATCTTCCTTAACACAATTCAGGAAGCTGGGAACAGAAGTCCTAAAACACTACTAAAACCAGGGGGAAATTACCTGAAAATTTAGGTAATGCTTGATTTAAAAGAAAAAAAAATATGGTTGTGTTTATTCTTCACTCCAAAGGGATTTAAACATACACAATATCATAGTATCATAGAATCAGTCAGGGCTGGAAGGGACCACAAGGATCACCTAGTTCCAACCCCCCTGCCATGGGCAGGGACACCCCACACTGGATCAGGCTGGCCAGAGCCTCATCCAGCTTGGTCTTAAACACCTCCAGGGACGGGGCCTCAACCACCTCCCTGGACAACCCATTCCAGGGCTTCACCACTCTCATGGCGAAGAACTTCCTCCTCACATCCAGTCTGAATCTCCCCACCTCCAGCTTCATTCCATTCCCCCTAGTCCTATCACTACCTGATAGCCTGAGATCTGTGCTTCTGAAGAAAGATGACTTTCCAAATCCCCAAAATCTATACTTGATAGGAAAAGATAAAGAGCAGGGGAGCAAGGGGAAACCTGGATGCAAGTTTTAGTTGCTTAGGAAACAAACCCAGGCATACCACTATAAAAAAATGTGCCTGAAGAGCTTTGAAAGCCCCCAGAGGTTGCCTGCTATGTGGAGTGTTCTTGGCTGTTACAGCTCTCCACATGCAGTTCATCGGAGTCCTTAGCAGGAAGTAATGTCTGAGAAGGTGTCACACGCTCCCAGCTCCCCTCCCCTCCTACCAGACTTTCTGCCATTAACTTGTTAGAGCTAAATAAATGTGGCAATGCTGCCTGTAAGTAGTGATATGGTAAAACTGCTACAGGCTTCTCAGAAGAATCAGTCAGTGATAGCCCTTCACACTTATCCATACATGTGCATCTGTTATACTGCAAGACTGCTCTGGCTCTGCCCCTCACCAACGGCACTTGACGAGAACAGGACTCCACTTGTCACTGGCACTGCGCTACCGGAACTTTTCAAGCTACTTTTCTGGCTGCAGTCCTTGACTTGATCAACAGGATCTACAAGCTGTGAGACACTAGCTGCCTCAGCAGAGAGGTATAGCCCTGCAAGGCTTTCCTGTGCCAGGAGCTGCACTGTAAAAGCTAAGAGCAATTCACGGTAAAAGCTAAAAGCAATTGCACATTAATTTTTTTTCCCACCGTGGTTCCTGAACGGTCTGAACTGACTGTGTGGCAATGTCTTCTGTCTGTGTGCTTCAGATCATGGCCAATGAGGCTAAAAACATGGCTAGGGTCACTCATGCATAGCCCCTTGTAAGAGCCTTGGCTTGCAACATAATTCGATAGCAGCATTCTGGTTAAAAGCTACTGAGTTTTAGTCCTGAGCAGCACCGCTGATGCACAGACCTCTCACCTCACGCTCTGACACACGGCTGTGCAGATTCACCAGCGTATGGTTGCAAGATTAAAAAACTCATTGTAGTTGATGAGCTGCAATCCCATTCCCATTAAGTGTTGTCTGCTGGTTCAACGCTTCCAGAACCTTTCTGCAAATGTTAGCTCCCCACCCCTGACTTTTTGCATGTCCCTTGTGCCCATCCCACAAAAAAGTGTTAATTATCTTCACAGCTTTTCTTGGCATATTTCTGTCTCCCTGTCATTTCATGTTAACTGATGAAAATGTCTGCCTTCCCTCAGCCCAAAACAACAGCTGAGACATCACTTAGCCACTGCATTTTCCAAGGTGGGACACTGACACTTTCTGTGGTGCTGACTCTCGCATTTGGGAGTGGTTCCCCATAAATATCTGTCAAGTTAATTCACTGCCTTCGTTCCACTCCAAGCCTAACTTCTCTTGGATGCTTACAAAGCAAGTGAACAACAAGCTCAGAGGCCTAGTGACCACATAGATAAAGGTTTAATAAGAACTAATAGCAGCTGATACAGTGGAGAAAAGGTGTAAAGCAGCAGAAGTTTCCCTCCTTTGGGATACTCCAGTGATGCTTCTGAAGTGAGGTTCATGTAGATCTAAATATGCTTGCCTCCTTTGTTTCAGGAGTCTTCAACAGAAGAGATTAGTCAAAAATCCCAAAACACAGGTGGGAGACAAAAGCTCTGATTAAGGCTCAACCTACTAACTTTAATGGCATTACTCAAACATCATTATTGGCACGTCCAAATATATAAGGGCCCAGATCCATGTCAATTCACATTACTTAAATCATCTCATTACCTAAATCTTGCCTTCTCTTTGCCCAAGTTCTCAATTGCTGCTGCTATAAAACCCTCACATAATTAGTTACTGGCTATACAAGGAAGATTTACATAACATTACTCAGCAACAGAGACAAGAATGTATTTTTTGTAATTGTTAGTTTGCTTTCCTGGGAGCCTCCCTGCCTGTGTTGCAGAGTTTCAGTCATGCACACAGCCTGACAAAAGGCTTAGCACAGTACAACGTGCCCTGTCTGTCGGTCACAACGTCTTCCCTCGGTGCCCTCCTGTTCGTGCTGGGTATCTCATCCTTGCCACAGTTTTACCATCAAGCTCAAGTTTCTCTCTTGGCTCAGCTTTACTTTTCAAACAGGAACTTTGGACAAACTATTAGATCAAAATAATTTCTTCCAGCCTATCCCTGGAGGCCTCCTTCCTGTTCTCATCTGAAGGGAAGGTCAGTACTTCTTTTTAATGTTTATTACACAAGCCTGCCTTCTGTATGCCTTTCTCAGACAGGGCTTTGCAGCTCCACAAAGATCAGTTGACTTCTTTATAGCTCTGGCTGAAGAGGGAAGAGACCTGTTTGTAATTCTTCTGGTCCTCCAGCAGAGACACGGTATCACTTCAGATGAGTGGTGTTACACCCTCTGCACGCACAGAAACACAACGCTTAGGGTCAGAATGAGATGATGGATGACTCACACGCTGGGGAAAGAAAATAAAACTTGCAGGTTCTGGGCAGTTTGAACCTCTTCCCTCGAGACTTGTTATATTGCCTACATAAAGGTCACAAAAATAAAGTAAGAGCCCTCAGAAGGTAATGGTGCTGGGTAGCCAGAAGGCCACAGGACCCATTCTTCTCCTTGCTTAGCCTTCCATCGTCCTTTCTTCTCGCTTGCACACCACGACGAGCAGCCACAGATCAGGCTACATCCTCATAGCCTGCAGCATTTCTATTTTGCCAGAAAGTAATCTTCAGAAGTGCTCCACTGACTTCCTTGGAAACTGTGGCAAGTCAACACTGAGAACTTCTTAAGTTATTTTTCCACATTTTCCCATTTTCTCCCACTTCTACCAATGGTTTCCTCCTTACCCAAGTCTCATTTTTCACCTTTTTTCTGTTCAAGTGCTGCGTTTTGCCCTAGAGGAGAGCTTGGTTACGAACGACAGAAAGTTGTTCAGTCTTTAACAAAATCAGGGAGGAATGCTAAGCCCAGGAAGCAGAAATGAGACCAAAAGTGCTCATCAAGAGCAGGATGAGTTCTTTCCTGTATAAGGGCCAGTGATTTGCACTGTAGTGTGCTAAACAGGAATACCACAGTCACATGGAAGCTGTTCACCATTTTACTTTCTCCTTTTTATGATTCTGATCAACAAGGTGACAGCAGAACTCACACAGACACTTTTTGAATGACTTAATTACTTCAGTGCTCCTAAAAGAATTTCTGACAATCTTCTGAAGTGACATGATTTTGAAGCTCTCTGGCATTCGAGTCAGGAAAAAATATAGATGTGAACTGCACAAAATTCACTTAACTATTGCTGCAACTTCACCTTGTCACAGCAGCAAACCAGGAAGCCTGCTTTACAGAGTTCATCAGTCAGCAAGAAGCCCAAGACAGAAGCTGAGAGCTGTTTCAGGTGACAACATATAACTCCCACAACCTCGATTACTGAAATGAACTTTGTGGGGTTTCTTGGGGGATTCTTTGGTTGGTTGGTTGGTTGTGGCTTTTTTTACTTAGTTTTAAGGCAACCATTTTGCTGAGTTTTTAAGGAGTGCAAGTCAGGGAGGCAGTTTGTGTTTCAGCAGCTGGAAGTCACAATATCCCTGCCTGTGTCTTGGTGAAAAGTTCTGCTGGGTGCTCTTCCAGAATCAACCACCTTACAAAAAGAGGAGAACCATGATGTCTTCTGTTTTAAACTTGGGCCATGGATGGTTTGAAACACCCATTTTATCTTGCTTCTTACATATGCAGATCATGGTTTAGTTGATTAGTGTTGGATGATAGGTTGGACTCAATGATCCCAAAGGTCTCTTCCAACCTGGTTAATTTAATTTAATTTAATTTAATTTAATTCTATTCTATTCTATTCTATTCTATTCTATTCTATTCTATTCTATTCTATTCTATTCTAAAGTTGTCATGTGTCAACAAATGAATAGTAGTATGCAAATAAAAGAACTGATGTAAGCCAAGCCTGCAATGCTTTCCACTGGTTTCAAGGGTTTTGTCCAAGTAAGAACATTGAGCTTCCAGCATAGAAAAAAGTTTTCCTGCTTTATAGTGAACTCAAATCCACAGCATCACAGAAATGTATGGTAAGTCTTCCCTAAGGCCCTACGAAATTCTGCTTCTCAGTAAATCAAAGGAAAGCCACGAGGGGTCAGAGCAAGCATGTTTGTGGATGGGGCTTTCAAGCCCATTCCTGAGATCATGCAAGAGAGAAACAAAGTCCCTGCCCCTCACTGCCTTGCTGCTGTGTGTGAAAAGATTCATTACTTGGGGAAAAGAGGAGGCAATGAAAGGGAAATAATAATAAGCATTTGCAAAGTACAAACCTTTGAGCAAAACTGATAGGGGGAAATGTTAATTAGGTAACAAATAAGCTGTGATTTGTAATTTTTGCATTGATTCTGTTGAACAGAATTTTCTGTATTAAAGAAAACCCAAACTGAAAACACTACCTGTGCTCTTCATTCTCAGTAGTGTGCCTAAAATACCCACAATTTTATCTCAAGCTGCTGACAGAGATCTGCTGGAGCGAGTCAAAGGAAGAGCTATGAGGGCGACTGGGGGGCTTGAACACCTCTCCTGTGAAGAAAGACTGAGAGAATTGGGACTGTTCAGTCTTGAGAAGGGAAGACTGATCATAGAATCATAGAATCAATAAGGTTGGAAAAGACCTCAAAGATCATCAAGTCCAACCTGTCACCCAAGACCTCATGACTACTAGACCATGGCACCAAGTGCCATGTTCAATGCCCTCTTGAACACCTCTAGGGACAGTGACTCCACCACCTCCCTGGGCAGCCCATTCCAATGCCTAACAACTCTCTGTGAAGAACTTTCTCCTCACCTTGACTCCATGGGGGAATCTTATTGGTGTCTATAAATACCTTGGGGTGGGTGTAAAGATGAAGGTGACAGTCTCTTTTTGGTGGTGCCCAGTGACAGGACAAGGAAGAACAGGTATAAGCTGGAACACAGAAGATTCCATTTCAATTTGAGGAGAAACTTCTTTACAGTGAGGACCATGGAGCACTGGAACAGGCTGTCCAGAGATGTTGTGGAGTATCCTTCTCTGGAGACTTTCAAAACCCACCTGGATGCATTGCCTGCCTTAGGTGATCCTGCTTTGGCAGGGGGGTTAGACTGGGTGATCTCCAGAGGTCCCTTCTGTGATTCTGTGACCCACTCTAAAGTTCACAGCCAAGTTTGTAGAATGCTTTTCTCCCTTACACCTTTTACAAATATCTTTAAAGCCTGAGTTGCTGCCTAAATTTGCAGGGTTTGTCACGGCAAGGTTAGTCAAGAGAAAGTTCTGAGAGAGAGAGGTGACTCCCTCCTGCACACAGGCTTTGCTGCCTTCTTCCCTCCTGCCTGCCTTTATTACACCTTTCAAAGACCCTACCAACTCTGCTACTGGAGACTCCTCAAAATGTTGCCATTTTACAACAGGAATTATGCTTCAGCTTTTTAAGAGCACTAGTGATCTGAAGGTTAAATCCCAAGCTTTCTTTCACCTGAGCAATGCTGGGCTCCTCTGATTTATGCCGGGGGTGTTGGCTTAGGAATGATGCTAGTGTTGTTGAAAAGGGGATTCATTTCCTTTTGCTTTTCAAGTTCTTCCTTTAAGAGTCTTGCACATGGGAAACAACCACCCCGTGTATCAGTACAGGTTAGGGACTGACCTGCTGGAGAGCAGTGAAGGGGAAAAGGACCTGGGAGTTCTAGTGGATGGAAGGTTGACCATGAGCCAGCAATGTGCTCTTGTGGCCAACAAGGCCAATGCCACTCTAAGGTGTATGAGAAGGGGTGTGGTTGGTAGATCAAGAGAGGTTCTCCTCCCCCTCTACTCTGCCCTGGTGAGGGCACATCTAGGATATTGTATCCAGTTCTTGGCCCCTCCGCTTAAGAAGGAGAGGGAACTGCTTGAAAGAGTCCAGCACGGAGCCACAAAGATGATTAAGGGAGTGGAACATCTCTTCAGCTTGGAGAAGAGGAGACTGAGAGGTGACCTCATTCATGTTTATAAACATGTCAAGGGTGAGTGCCCAGAGGCTGGAGCCAGGCTCTGCTGGGTGATGCCCAATGCCAGCACAAGGGGCAGTGGTGGAAATGAGGCAGAGGAAGTTCCATGGAAACAGGAGGAAAAATTTATTCACTGTGATGGTGACAGAACACTGGAACAGGCTGCCCAGGGGGGTTGAGGAGTCTCCCTCCCTGGAGATATTCTAAACCTGCCTGGATGTGTTCCTGTGTGACCTGGTAGAGGTGCTCCTGCTCTGGCAGGGGGGTTGGACTAAGATGATCTTTTGAGGCCCTTTCACTCCCTTAACATGTAGTGATTCTGTGACTAAGTAAATGCTAACGTGAGGAAGTGTCAATTTGAAGTCTACTGTTGAGCTTGAGACACAAATTGCAATGTGACTATTGTATAAATTCTAGTAAGTTTCCCATTCACACTCATTCTGCAGTTCCACATTTCAGCCTAAGCAAGGTGACGCTTCCGAGGCGTTCTCAGAAAGAGCGCTCTGTGGCACTTGTGTGTGCTTTACAGAGGCTTGAAACAGCTTGCCTCGAATCCTTAGCACATTTCTGTATTTCCAGAAGTAATTTCTCACAGGGTACCTCTTTAGTAACAAAACCAGTCCTACAGCACAGCAGCATCTGACTCCTGGCTGAAGCTGCAACCAGCTCTGGCTGCCCTGAGGCTTCCTCACTCACGATACTTCTGTTTCAGATGAAAAAAGGCAACACCTTCTCCCACGAGATGAAAAAAGTCACACCTCCTTCCACAAACTACATTCACTCTTGTTCTACAACAGTAGGTTTCTGAGCAGCATGGGAAATTCAAAGCTGAGAGTGAGTCAAACTCAGAAAACTGTGGAAAATTAATTTTTTTGGCAAGAGGCAGTGAAAAAACCCACAGTAAGATCTATGGGGCAAGTGGAATGGATCAAGTAATGTAGCTTACAAAGGAGATAAATGATTGGAAACCCTGACCCTAACTGACAGTCATAGGAGGATTACAGATTTAACAGGATTTGCTGCAGCTCTGAAATAGCCCTTCATAGGCTTTCTCTCTTTTTTCCCCTCTGTGCTAAAGCAGATAACATTACTCAGTCTGGCAGCCAAGACATTGGTATAGAGGAAACCCCTCTAGGTATGCCAAGGTCGAGAAGAGGATGATAGCATACAAAAGGTAGTGGTCAATGGCCTGATGTCCAGATGGAGACTGGTGACAAGAGGTGTCCCTCAAGGGTCTGTCCTGGGACTAGTGCTGTTCAGTGTCTTCATCAATGATTTCCACAGCAACACTGAGTGCACTCTCACAAGTTTGCAGATGACACCAAGCTGAGTGGTGCAGTTGATAAGACTGAAGGATGGGATGCCATCCAGAGGCACCTGGACAGGCTGGAGTGGTGGGTGTGGAGAATGTCATGGGGTTCAATAAGGCAAAGTGCAAGGTCCTACACCTAGGTTGGGGCAATCCTCGATATCAATACAGGCTGGGGTATGATGAAATTGAGAGCAGGCCTGCAGAAAAGGACTTGGGGCACTGGTGTATGAGAAGCAGGACATGAGCCAATAATGTGCATTTGCAGCCCAGAAGGCCAGTCCCATACTGGCTTCATCAAAAGTGTGGCCAGCAGATTCTGAGGTGATTCTTCCACTCTATTCTGGTGAGACCTAACTGGGAATACTGACCCCCAACAAAAGGGAGACATTCACCTGATGGAGCAGGTCCAGATGAAGGACACAAAGATCATCAGAGGGCTGGAGCACCTCTCCTGTGAAGACAGGATGAAAGAATTGGGGCTTTTTAGCCTGGAGAAGAGAAGACTCTGGGGAGACCTTTTAGCTGCATTTCAGTATCTGAAGGGGACCTGCGGGAAGGCTGGGGAAGGACAGTTTAGAAGGGCTTGTAGCAGTAGGATGAGGGGCAATGGTTTTAAACTTCAGCAGAGTAGATTTAGGTTGGACATAAGGAGGAATTCTTTCCAATAAGAGTGGTGAAATAGTGGAACAGGTTGGCCAGGGATGTGGTTATGACCCCATCCTGGGAGACATTCAAGATTAGACTGGATGTGTCCCTGGGCAGCCTGATCTAGTTGTAGGTGTCCCTGCTGACTGTGGGGGGGTTGGACAAGATGACCTTTGAGGTCCAACCCAACCCAACCTGTGAATCTGAGGTTGCTGAGCTCAGTAGGTGCTAAATACTTCTGAAAGCTTTGTTCAATAATAACTACCTGCACGAAGCACTTTTCGCCTAAAACCACAGCTTTCACGTAGCCATCAAACAGTGAGGTGGCAGAACGTTGCAGGATTCCCTCAGCCTTTCACTTGGCCATGCTTAGTCTCATAGCACGCCTACAGTGGGAATGTTTTGCACATCACTCAGCAATGCCCAGTTCAGCAGCACACAGACACATTGCAAACCACAGCCTATCAAGTGAATCCTTCATGGAAGCATAGACTCATAGCGGGCTAGGGGTTGGAAGGGACATCTGGAGACCACCAAGTCTAATTTCCCTGCAATTCAGGGTCACTCAGGGCAGGTCACACAGGAATGCATCCAGGTGGGTTTTGAAGATCTCCACAGAAGGAGACTCCACAGCCTCTCTGGGCAGCCTGCCCCAGGCTCTGTCATGCTCAGAGTAAAAAGTTTTTTCTCCTGCTGAGAATTTCCTATGAGTTACATTTATTGCCCCTCATCCTATCACTGAGAAGAGACTGTCTTCATCCTGCAGACAGCCACCTGCAGGTATTTGTAGACACTGATTAGGTCCCCTCTCAGCCTTCTCTTCTCTGGACTAAGCAGCCCCAGGTCTCTCAGTCTTTCCTTGGAGAGAGACACTCCAGGCCCTTAACCATCCTCGTGGACCTCTGCTGAACTCTCTCTCTGGTAGTTCCCTGTCCCTCTTGAACTGGGGAGCCCAGAACTGTCCACAATGTTCAAAATGTGGCCTAACTAGGGCTGAGTAGAGAGGAAGGATAACCTCTCTCAGCCTGCTGGAGACACTCTTAATGCAACTGAGTGTACTGAACTGAACAGGTGACTGCAATGTGCCAAACACTTCCACCTAATTCAGGGTTTTGATAGAAAACATTTGTTAAATCCACACACTCAGGGCTCTGAAAGCTGTGACACCATAAAGGATTCTGCTTTGCCATTCTTTCCCAATCTGGCATTTATACAAGCATTGGGTTTGTACTCTGAAGAAAGAGTGGTACATTCTCACCAGGCTCCTTTTCTGCCATGCAGGATGTGGTGCTTTAGTCATCTCTCACTCTCACATCAGACCTTTCTAATCCTGCCACATCTAATCCTGGTTTTAAACCCAAGTCTTTCCAGCAATGTTTTCAGGTGTTTGCTCATGCTACACTATACTGTACTTTTCTTCTACTGTGTTTTATCCAAAGCTCAAGTTTCCAAAGCCTACACATCAAAGCACCATTTCTGCCTCATTCAGAGAACAAGGACGTTTGCATATTTATCAGAGTGCTGTTGAACTCTTTTGTACTTTCAGATCTACTCAGGAGTAACATACTTCATGAAATTCTCACTTCTCCCACGTATACTGGCACCCTCCCCAGAGTCAGAGCTTGGAGACTACATAGTTGTATTATGCTCCATATGGTACAGATTTTCATCTCTCACGATGCCATTTGTTGTTTTCAAGCCCCTTACCAGGTTCAGCACATTCATTACAGAACCACAATACACATGACTACAAATGCTTCAACGACAATTGCTTCCCCTGCTTACTCTTGCTCGCTCTCTGTGAAGAGCTATTGTCCTCTCATCTGCACAGAAGTACATCATTCAAGGAGAATTGTAGCAAAGATCCACTGGATTTGGTTTTTCATAACGCCTGTGAAATGCACACCAGCACAGACAGCAAATCCAGACAAGGAATGAAACCATCCCCAAAGCAAAGCAATCTCTTCAAAAATGCTGCTGTGTCCTCTGCCTGCCTGCAGATACAAACAAAAGGGTTTGTGTGGCTGTTAGGCTCACATTACCATCTCCTGAGTTGTGACAAACATAGATGCCTGCTTTTTTTCTGCATTACATTTGTCATACTTCAGGATTATGGGTAGGGACAGTCTTTCTCAGCATCACGGCAGCGTGTGCCCTTGCCCGTTCTGTCTCCTAATGAAAAGTGAGCAGCAGATGTCCTCTTTCAGTGAGCTGCCTGCAATGAGAGCAAACAATCGTCACAGGAAACAGTCTGACGAGGAGCTGAAAAGTAATATGGGGGAAAACTAAATATCCAAAATGTTTCATCACAACACAGGGGCATGCTTTTTGGAGGAGGGAAATGCTGCTTTGGGGGAGGTAAAGGCTTCACTTCATGGCAACAATAGCTGCCGTCACATTGTGTCACCCCAGGCTAGCACTAGACTTCTCAAAACAAGTGAAAAGATCAGATCAAGGAAAGTAGAACATCCACTAAGTGATAACAGTAATTAGATATGATGGGGGTGGGGACAAACAGAAGCAAAACACCAACAAGAACTGAAAGAATTACAAAGTTTGTTCAAGAGACAGGCTACTTATACAGCATACAGAATTAACCTGGTTGGGAAAGGCCTTTGAGATCATGGAGTCCAACCTATCGCCCGACACCATCTAATCAACTAAACCCTGGCACCAAGTGCCTCATCCAGGCTCTTCCTAAACACAACACTTTGACACGATCATCACTGAGGATTTGGTAACACAGTTCTCTGCAAAAGCTGAGGCAGTTAAGGCCTATTGAAATGTGGCTCTGTGACAGGAGCAGGCAGTCACGTTCTGCACAAGGACGTAGGGAACAAACTTGGCTTTATTGAATCTGTGGAAACCAATGGTGTTTAACCACGTAATGCTAGCAATTAAAGTGAAAAAGAAAACTCCCCCTGATGACCTCAGTTTGTCTCTAAAAGATGACACCTCTCATCCTTTTCTGCTGGTAGTCAGTGCCACGAAAGCCCCCATGGGTGTCTTGAGACTGTGTGGAAATTCCGGGATGGAACCAGTCTGTAGTTCTAAGTCTTTACCCTGGAAAGCTGCTGCGTGCCTAAGAGGGTTTATCTGGACAGATGACACGAGCACTACGGCATTGCTCTGGAAAGCACTTAGGGGAATTTGGGACTCCTGAAGTATTAAAGGTGCTGGAATAAGCCCAAGTTCGAAACCACTGCCTAAGCTATTGTTCTTTTCCATTTGACTGCCATATTCACAGACAGGAACGGAGAGCATTTGGTTGTCCTCATCTTGCATTTTCTGGGATTTTTAACACATTCTTAACCTATTATAACCCAATAATTCCTTCAGTTATGTTTCTTTACTAAAATGCCTGTATGGTTCATCGTTGAGACTAAAGTTCTGGGACACTTCTGCCCATTACAAGCTATGAGAATCTTTTCTTTCCAACTCTTACTCAATTCCGCATCAAAGGAATTGCATGAGCAAAACTCTTAATTTGCCTCCTTACTCAGAAATCAAGATCTTTAGGGCATGTAATCTGGAAGAAAAAAACTAGACTACTAATGAAGCAAAAGGCCCTCAAGGCTCTGAAGATGGAACACAAATCCTAAGGTGGATGACTGAGTTCTCTTTCTGGTGCATCACTTGCCATCACCGCACTGCTCTGGTGGCTAAGCACACAGAGCTTGGCTTGGCTTTCTCTTTTGATACACACTAAAGGAAGCTTTTGAAGCTTTTTGTAAATAACACTTAAGACTTCTTTTAGGCCCCGTAATGCTCAACTATGGATTTCACTGAGAGGAAATACAAAGGACAAACAACACAAAGTGCAATCAATCCTCTGTTTTTCACAGACACACAACTAAGTAACACTTTGTTTTCCACCCAGCGCGTTGTGTCGACCCTGTTTTATTGTAACATTTCTTTGCATTTTGTTTCTTCCTCTTGGTAAATCTGACTGGCTGTGACCCTGAGCCATCTGACACGGCCTCAAAGCTCTCTGTCTCTGAGCAGGAGCTTGGACTAGATGACCTCTGCAAACTCCTTCCAAACTGAATTATTCTCTTCCTCTATGAAATATCAGTGCCACAAAGAGAAAACAAAGTGCCAAAATCTGCTGCCAGCCTATGAATAGTTTGTCACTAAAAAGTTTGCCTGTAAGTTTTATCTCAATAATTGCACAGTTAAATATTTTGCATGGCTACATCCCAAGAGAAATTCCTTTCACAAGATTTGTACCTGTGCAATTTTAAGTGCAGAGACTGCCTTGACATATTCTTTATGGAAGCCAGTTGAAATTCATGGCTAAAACGGTGTCTTCAAAAGTTTCCCAGAGTTCTTTGGAACTAAACAAATTCATTTTGTCACATGTGAAAAGCACAGCTCTTTTGCATCAGAAACATCAGTGTTACAGGTGTCCTTCTGGGAGGGAGGAAGCCAGCTGAATCTTTAAACAGGTAGCTCTTTGCCAAAACGTGCTAAAAGCATTCCCTAGGCAATATTCCCCCCCTTCTAGAAATCAAACGAGGTAAGATTCACTGTTCCATTACTTAACATCCACACTTGTAAAATGGTTGGTCACAGTCCCCCACAACATCCTGCTTGCCAAGCTGGAGAGATGTGGATTTGACAGGTGGACTATTCAGGGGATAAGGAATTGGCTGGATGGTCGCATCCAGATGGAGACTGGCGACACGGGGTGTCCCTCAGGGGTCTACTGGGAACAGCACTGTTGAACATTTGTACCAGTGATAACAGACAGTAGGATCAACTGCACCATGAGCAAGTCTGCACATGACACCAAGTTGAGTGGTGCTGTCGATAGGCCAGGCCAGGATGTCATCCAGAAGGGCCTAGAGAAGCTGGAGAGGTGGTGCCCAGGTGAACCTCAGGAGGTTAAACAAGAGCAAGTGCAGGGTCCTACACCTGGGCCTGAACAATCCTCATTATCAATGCAGGCTGAGGGATAAGGTGATAGAAAGCAGCCCTCTGGAAAAGACTTGGGGGTGCTGATGGATGAGAAGCTGGACATGAGCAGACAGTGTGAGCTTGCAGCATAGAAGGCAAATCACATCCTGGGCTGCATCCAAAGATGTGTTGCCAGCAGATCCAGAGAGGTGATTCTGACACTCTGCTGTGCTCTGATGAGACCTCACCTGCAGTACTGCATCCAGCTCTTGAGCCCTCAACACAAGACCTGGAGAAGGTCCAGAGGAGGACCACAAAAATGATCAGGGGGCTGAAGCACCTCTCCTATGAGGACAGGCTGAGGGAGCTGGGGGTGTTCAGCCTGGAGGGGAGGAGGCTCTGGGACCTTCCAGTACGTGATGGGGGCCTACATGAAGGCTGGAAAGGGACCATTTAGAAGGGCCTGCAGTGGCAGGGTAAGGGGCAATGATTTTAAATTAGAGAAGAGTAGATTCAGGTTGGATGTTAGGAGGAAATTCTTTACCATGATGGTAGGGGGACACTGGAACAGGCTGCCCAGGGAGGTAGTTGAGACTCGATCCTTGAAGATACTAACATGCAGACTCAAGGAGGCTCTGGACAACCTGATCCAGCTGAGGATGTTCTGCTCACTGCAGGGGGGTTGGACTAGATGACATTTGGAGGTCCCTTCCAACCCAAACCATTCTACCCTTCTATGTGCTGAATGAAGTATGCACGTTTATAAACAAAATGAAGAAATACACAGACCAGAGTTCTCAGTAATATTCAGATAAGAAGGTGTAATATCAGAGTATTCTGTATTTATTTTTAATGCAAAGGGACTGAGGGTTCTCATGTCCTGCTTCAGGAGTGTGTCATGGCAATGAGTCATATTCACTGATACAAAACATTTCTAGGATTAGTTAATAGTACTTTCCAAGTTCAGTAACACTATCTCAAAGGCAGCCACGAGCGATTCAAGGGCAGAGAAGGATGCTCTTGTGATTCACGGACACAGAAAGTCCTCTCCACTGCACAGATGCCACTTCTGCCTTTTTGGAGGTGGCAGAAAGACAGGCCAGGGAACAGACAGTCTAAGTCGAGATTCCTACCAGGCAAATGGAAGTTAGAGTGGAAATTGACCAATGTACACTTCCGAAGAAAAAGCAAAACCAACAAAGACACTTTCACTTGATCTCAGACTCCCTATGGAAAGATTACAGCCTGAGATGTCCCTGGGTGAAGCACAGATGCTGCTCACACAGATGAACTTATTCAAGTACAGTAAAGAGTTGGATGAGCAGAATTTTCAGAGGAATCTACCCAGTTCTACTGATGTCTGACAGAATTACTGCCTGGTTCAAAAGAAGCAACCAAGCTGCAATGGCTTTTGATAATCCAACCTTTTATCTGAACTCCTAGCAGTTCTTTGATAGTTTTCTTAGTATTGTAGTGGCTTTCCTGTCACTAAAGAGCTTCTTTTGTTTGTTTTTTAGATTCATTTTAGGACTAGCCACTCTCTGAAATAAATCTGAAATTCCTCTTATTGGCAGCATGACAACCCCTAAGGGTGCACATTCACCTCCCTTCCCACCCCCCTGCCTCTGCCCCCACACCCCAGACAGCAAACTAACGACAAAGATTAAGACCTGGAAGAAGCAGCCCTTCGAAAGGGAAAGGACTCTGTGTCTATAGCCCAGGAATGCAAATAGCTTTGATTTTAACCCATAGAACAGTAACCGAAAAACGAGCAGTATCCTCCTGATACTACAGCCTACTCCTATCCTGGTTGTACTCTCTGGTGGTCCTGGGTAAGTTGAGAAAAGGAAGCAATTTCAGCAGAAAGGAAAATTCTTACTAACGGAGCATTTGTAGCTTCCCTTAGTACAAAAACATCCCCTCCCTGTTTTTGTCACTAACATGTGTGGTAACTCTTGTCATTTCAAGCCTAACTCCCATACCCTGTTCCTAAAAGAGAGAAGTCTTGCCCCCAGTTCAGAGCTATGGAACTGTAGTGGGTTTTCACAGAATGCATCCATTTGGAAGAGAGCTCAAAGATCATCCTGTCCAGCCCTCGACCCAGCACAGAAGGGTCAACAGTAAACCATGTCCCTAAGCACCAGGTCCACAGGCTGCTAAAACACCTCCGGGACAGGGACTCTA
Source organism: Colaptes auratus (assembly GCA_015227895.2). NCBI lineage: Eukaryota > Metazoa > Chordata > Aves > Piciformes > Picidae > Colaptes > Colaptes auratus. The sequence continues at coordinate 29,604,883 of CM037631.1, forward strand.
CCACTGCCCCAGGCAGATCATTCCAACGTTTGATAACCCTTTCAGTGAAGAAATATTTCCCAATACCCAGCCTGAGCCTCCCCTGGGGCAGCCTGAAACCATTTCCTCTGGCTCTGTTGCTTGACACCAAGAAGAGGCTGACCCCCTCCTCGTTCCAACCTCCCTTCAGGTAGTTGTAGAGAACGGTGAGATCTCCCCTCAGCCTCCTCGTCTCCAGACTGAACAACCCCAGGTCCTCAGACCCTCCTCAGAGGCCATGTGCTCCAAGCCCTTCACAAGCCTCATTGTCCTGCTCTGAAGACACTTCAGCATCGCAATGTCCCTCCTCCAGTGAAGACCCCAGAACTGAACACAACGCTAACGATGTGGCCTCACCAGTGCTGAGTACAGGGGGATGATCACCTCCCTGCTCCTGCTGGCCACTTGTTTCTAATACAAGCCAGGATGCCATTTGCTTTCTCAGCCACCTGAGCACACTGCTGACTCATATTAGGTCACCTGTCAACAAATACCCCCAGGTACCTCCCTGAGTTGCCGTTTTCTAACCCCACATCCCCAAGTCTGTAGCTTACCAGGGGGTTGTTGTGACCCAGGTGGAGGACCTGGCACTTGGCCTCAATGAAATTAATACAATTAGCTTTGGCCATTTGTCTAACTGGTCCAGATCTCACTGTAAGTCTTCCCTACCCTCTAGCAGATCGACATAGCCACCCAGCTTGGTTCATCTGCAGACTTACTGAGGGTGCACTCAATCTCCTCATCCAGATCACTGATAAAGATCTTAAAGAGCATAGGCCCCAGAACTGAAGTTTTGGAGCAGTACACCAAACACTACTGGCATCCTAAAAACCTCATGAGTCACAACCCAAAACTCCTGATGCATAACATCAGCAGAATATATGGAGCTGCAAGAACCAGAGAAGAAAAATACTTTTTGCTTACTGGCTATGCATACATGTACAAAAGAGATGGCATCCATTGTACCTGGCTTTTAATGCATGCTCAGCAGCACATCTTCCATTAGGCTAAGCATGCTACATATCCTCTATATATCCGCTATAGACAGACACACTTCTGCCTTGCAATTCATCAGCATGCAAATTGGTTCGAGTCAAAATGTTTCATACACATGTATCAGTTGTAATCAACCCTCATTTAATAGCTTTTTTAAGGCCTAGCATGCAATTTACGCTGTAAAATGAGAGAGAAAATTGAGGTAAGAAAGTGATTTTAAAAAGCAAGAAAGAGAGATGATGAAATCAGAATAACCAGCGGGTTGGTGATGAGGAACTTATCTGGGCTGCAAAACCTGAACCAAACTACTGTTCTGGAGCTGGCACCATTGGGGTTTACATTTCAAAGGAGTGCCTTAATCACCAGGCACACTATCTCTGATCTAATGAATATATAATTGTCTATTCAAAGTGGAACAGGTCCAACAGGAGAAAGACACACCTCAGCACAGCTAGGCATTCATCACAGACAAATCCCTGTTACACACCAGGCAGAGAAGGCATGTCAATCCCATTTTCCCACACCCTGGATAAGTATTTTGATGATGATTGGGAATCCTTTTCCTTTCACTTTACCAATATCCCCAAGGAAACTTGTGAAAGGTATCACATTTCTTCCACTGTGCACTGGAAGTAAAAAACTAAAGGATAAAGCCCCAAAGTAAAAAACCTGTGTGCCACAACATTTAACATCCAATTCTCAGCCTGCCATCACAGCTAAGGTACAGGCAATTAGGAGGAACCATGATGGGCATCTTGGCTGACTTTCCTCAACACTCTTGGAAATTCACTGCAGAGACAGGAGGTATTGCCCCCAGCTATTTAATACAAGGAACATGTATTATTTGTATTAATAGATGTTAAATATTCCATTACCCCCACCACCCAGGTTTCTTTAAAATCCTATTCAAAGCCCACAGGTGGTTGTTTTGAGCCTAAAACATCTGCCCATTCCCATCATAGGCATCCACTTAATCCAAGGCCAATCATAAACTAATGCATGTCTGCTCTGTACTTTGCAAAATCCACAGACTCCATTCTGAACCAGAATTTTATTTTGCATGCCTAAATACAGTTGTCTAAACCTACTGCTCATGGTGGCAACATCCTCAAAGAAAGAAGGGGTGACTACAATTCTCAGACAAAATGGGATTTGTCATTGAAATTCTATAGTCAGAAAATGAATTGCACATTGTCACTGCACTGCAATCTACTCATTAATAAATGTATGTGAAAGGAAAAAAAACACCATCTAAACAAAACTTGTAAGCAGCACATGAAAATAACTTTTAACATCCCTGTTTCTCATCCTTCCCAAAGTTATCCAGGAAAAAACAATCATGAAGAAGATTCGTTCAAAAGCTACAGACAGACGTTTGTTGTTGCAAAACTGGCGAGATGCACATAACCTAACAGCAAGACTCCCTCCCCTGAACAGCCCTTCAGACACAGGAAGCCTGCGGGCTGTAGGTGGCGATACAAAGGTGGCTCAGATACCCAGGGCGTGCGAACTCTTGTTCCGTGCCACAGCTGACACCCTAGGAAAGACTGAGATTCCGAACAAAGGCAACAAAGAATGAGGTAGCAAACAGCTTTTAAAGAGACAAATGAAATGGCTATTAAAGGCTGATCTCAAGGAGGAAAAAACCCAATCTTACAAAGTTATTTGTGTTGTCAGTAATCAAATGTGGTGGGATACATGAACAGGGAAACACAGGCATCAATCCATCTCAGTGCCTGCCGCAGTTTTCCCCATGGAACACCACCGCTGCTTTAACAGCATCTGAAATGATCCAAGGTTTCGGTGTACAACGAGATTTCAACCAAGTACAATAAAATCCTTCATTTCTGGCAATGATTTTTCCTATGATAAGAAATTTGGGAAGAGAAGGCAAGGCAGGGGGGAGCAGAACAAGCCCTAACCCTTTTTTTTCTTGATTCTTGATAAATATCAGTTTAACTTTGGTGTTTGGCAACAGAGGCAGTAACAACTTACAGAATCGTGATGCATATGAATCTCCTCCAGCTCTTCCCTTCCTGCAGCCACTTCCATGAGTAAGGATTTGTAAGGTTTAAAAACATCCTCTCCTACAACATGGTGATAGCACAAGAAGACAGCACACACAGCGATGGGCAAGTATTAGCCTGTCCCCTTCACCTATTCAACATCCAGAGACACGTCATGGGTATTGCCTGCTCTGATTTATTACAACAATACCCATCGGTGCAAAGAGGATAACAGATGTCAATGCATTTAATGTCTTTTAAGTCACAGAAATATAAGACTGGGAAAATAAATAATTTGCTGAATATGTTAATTAGTTATACAGGGAGAGTAAATCTGAGTTCTGATTCAGAACCCAGCTCAGTGGCATGGAAACATTGCAGTTACTTAATGCTGAATTAAGTTACAAAACCAGTGCTATGCCACAAGGTGCTTTACAATTAATTTCACAAGTGGCTACAGGGAAGGTCTCTGCAGAATTTAAATATGTTACCAAAACAACAAGTGTAAAAACAATAAGAAGTTCTGAAAGTGAGTTTAAAACTTTGCATGTGACTCTACTAGACAAGATTTCAACTTTAGCCTCAAGCGGCTGTTTGATCTGTGCCAAAAGCTGCAACATGAAACTGAGATTTCAGAGCCAGCATTTCAGATCAATATTACAGTAGATAAATAAAATGCATGAGCACTTCAGTAAAAAATATTTACTCTGGACCTTTCTAACAAGTCTGATTTTATAGATGCCTCATCTTTGAGCCTACATCATCATCACCACCACGTATGGCACTGGTAACCTCTCTTCTCATGACACTCAGGTTGATGGAGTGCAAGACGTGGACTGGGGAGCAAGTCCTTCTCCCTGTAAGAGGAGATCATGTTCATGACCACCTGAGAAATGTTGAATGTAGTCTATGAGACCTGAACAGATGAATCAGAATCCTAAGGTAATTGTGTGATGTAGTTGCCAAGCCATGGTCCATGATATTTGAAATGCCATGGCAGTCAGGTGAGGTCCTTGGTGACTGAAGAAGGGAAACACTGCACCCATTTTTAAGAAGGGTAGAAAGGAGGACTCTGGGAACCAATGAGATATCAGCCTCACTTCTGTGCATGGGACAGTCATGGAACAGATCCTCCTAGAAGCTCTACTAAAGCACATGGGTGACAGGGAAGTGACCCAAGACAGCCAGCACGGCTTCACCCAGGGCAAGTCCTGCCTGATCAACTTAGTTGTCCTCTGTGCTGGAGTGGACAAGGAAAGACCTATGGATGCCATCAATCTGGGCTTCTGCAAGGCCTTTGATGCAGTCCTCTACAACATCCTTCTGTCTAAATTGGAGAAACATAGATTTGATTGGTAGAAAAAGAATTGGTTGGATGGTTGCATCCAGAGGGTGGTGGTCAGTGGCTCAACGTCCAGATGGAGAAGGATGACAAGTGCTGCTCCTCAAGGATCTGTACTTGGACCAGTGTCATTAAACATATTTATCACTGGGATAGTGAGATCGAGGGCACTCTCACCAAGCATGCAGATGAAACTAATCTGAGTGGTGCAGGTGACACACCTGAAGGATGGGACTTCTAATAAAGGCAGGGACAATTTTTTTAGCAGAGTCTGTTGTGATAGAGCAAGAGGTGTTGGGTTAGAAGAGAGTAGATTTGGACTAGATAGAAGGAAGAAATTTTTCACAATGAGGGTGGTGAAACAGTGATGCAGCTTGCCCAGAGAGGTAGCAGGGGTCCCATCCTTGGACACATTCAAAGTGAGTTTGGAAGGGACTCTGAGCAACCTGATCTGGTTGCAGATGTCCCTGTGCATTGCAGGGGGTTGGACTAGATGACCTTTAAAGGTCCCTTCCAACCTAAGCCATTCTGTGATTGTACGATCACCACCCACTCTGCTCTCCTAGAGCAGGCAATGTTAATTTTGAGACAAGGTGTACACAGAGCTTTGATGCATTTAGATTTAAATGTTTCTGCACTAGACATTTTGAATTAATTTTTAGAAGTTTTTTCTCAGTTGAATTTAACAATAATGGAAGAAGAGCACATTGGTGAAGCTGAGACACATGCAGCTAACCCACCCACTTCACTGAGAAATGCCTGTGTAAAACTTACTGACTTGCATGAAGCAGTTAACCTCTTCCCATTCTCACACTGCCTAGCCACACCGATTCCTGATTGTTCAGAGTTACTTGTTTCAGAACTGCCAGCACAAAGATGAACATCGTTATGGCAGTCAGCAAAGACACCTTCCTTTCAATCCAGCAGCATGGCTTACACAGAGTAGCCTGAGAAGCATCTAGAAAACATAGCCAGGAAAGCAATAACATTTCCAAGCTAAACTGAAGTTGTTCTGCATTCTCTGTGAATGCATATTTGTGTGTGAGTCATCCCCAGACAGTGAACCCACAGCAGAGACAGAACGATCGCTGTGAATACCAAACCCGAACGCGCACAGCGCTTACCCACCATCTGCTGTCAAGGTTCCCATAACTATAGCTCATGAAACTTTGCACATTTAAATGTACTGTGCCAACTTATGAAATAACATAAAAGGGAGCACTTGTTCTCATTTAACTACAAATGCAGCAGTGAATTCCAAGGGGGGCTTTGAAAGGGAAAAACATAAGCACATGGAAAGATGGTGAGAACCCCGATCATCCCAGTGAATGACACCCACTTAATGCTGAAGATTTCCTCTGGATTTCATACCAGGCTCAGTCACTGTGAATAGATAAAAAGAACAGCTCTCTTTCTTAGCTTTGCCCAGAGAAACAAAAATTAAATTCAGTTCTATTTAAAGTGATGCAAAAAAACCCAAACCTTGACTCCCTATTGAAAAGAAATTAATTGAAGTTAGTGAGTTGTACTGGTTCAGTATCAATGCTGTATTTCCAGAAGCCTCTCCCTTGACCACCCACTGAAGACCCATTAAGCCAGCTTTTCAAAGGAGCCAGCCTGAAATTTATGAGCTCATGAGAATTCTGAAGTCATTAACAGAGAATGTTTCCCAGCAGAAATGTGCCCAGGGAATACTGCACTGCAAGAAGCAGCAGACGTTCTCTTCAGAGAGACAGCACCTCACACAGCTGCAGCTGAATCTTCAGAGAAGCTGCTTGCAGGTAATCCAACTGCAGAAACTAATCCTGGGTTTATTTACTTCCCATGTACTTCTGTCCAGGATTGTCACATTGATTTTCCACAGGTAAAAACACTCTGGATCAGGCTCCTAGGATGAATACAATCTCTCACATACATGGCACCTTATTCTACCCTCTCAGCAGGACAAATCCAAGATCAGTTAGTATTGATCAGAAGCAGAGAGTTAGTCTTCAGCTCTGTTTCCCTTTCCTTAATAAGATATCCACACAATTTTCACTCCCCAGTGATTTTGAAAGACTACTGTGCTGACTTAGCCAGTCCAGTCTTCCTCATCATGCCTGCAAATGTTTTAATCTTTTCTTTGTAGCAGAGTAAGTGACTCCTGAATAACAGTTCTAACACTCAAGAGTAGTTCATCTGAGTTGCACCTATTCTCGGAACACACTCACAGATTATTTTATAGTATTTTTTTTCCTGTGGAGTATGTCTGTTTGGTAATTTTATTCAGAGTCAGAGGGCTGGAGCACCTCTCCTATGAGGACAGACTGACAGAGTTGGGGTTACACAGTCTGGAGAAGAGAAGGCTCCAAGGAGGCCTAATTGTGGCCTTCCAGTATCTGGCGGGGGCTACAAAAAAGCTGGGGAGGGACTTTTCAGGATGTTGGGTAGTGATAGGACTAGGGGGAAAGGAGAGAAACTAGAAGTAGGGAGATTCAGTTTGGATGTTAGGAAGAAATTCTTCCCCATGAGGGTGGTGAGACACTGGCACAGGTTGCCCAGGGAGGTGGTGGAAGCCCTAGCCCTGGAAGTTTTTAAGGCCAGGCTGGATGTGGCTGTGAGCAACCTGCTGTAGTGTGAGGTGTCCCTGCCCATGGCAGGGGGGTTGGGACTGGATGAGGTCCCTCTCAACCCTGACAATTCTGTGATCTCAGTTCCATTTTGCTCTGAATTAATTTGTCTCTTTTTCACTATGTGAAAACTATATACATTTAATTTGACAACTGATTGAAATCATTTAGCATTGTTGTGTATTGCCCTTTAAGCAAAGCCTAGAAAGACATGCTGTTTTCATGGGGCTCTTTTTGTGTTGACACTGGTACAGTTACCCCACAGCTAAAACACGTAATTTCTCAGAAGAATGGCTCAGTCTTCTGATCAAATAACCCAGGAAAACAGATTATAAGGTTTAGAAAACTCAAAATGACTGTAATAAAAGTTTTTCTTCCAGATGGTACAACGGAAAGCAGAATGCATCATATGCACCTACGACTCTGCAGTGTGAGCTCACCTCTTCAGAAAACTCTCCCTTTTGCTCACCTTCTCTTCAACAGATGGGAGAGCAGCTTTTAGAGACATTCCTATGGACTCCTCATAGTGGAAGACAGCTTATGTGGCAGGAAATATGACTGCCTTCCCTGGCTCTCTTCTCCCAGGGCTGCCACTTTTCCCACTGCAGGATGTTTCTCTTATCCAACATACTGGGTCACATTCTGCCTTCACATCTCAGAAACAGGTTGTGAGATCGATTGCTATCTTTAATGAGTTCTTCCAGCAGAGGGTGGATAAACCAACAGGAGTGCTGGAGCAGCAGTGAGGAATAGCAGGAGGTACATGAGATACAAGATGACTGCTTTGACTTTTGGACACTGGTGTGGGAAAACTACCCAAGGCATGCATGCCAGTACCAAAGTGGAAATGGGATGATGAATGGCTCCTAACAAGGTCCAAATGTTGCTCATACCCCATTGGTGTGCCACCAGCACCCACGCAGGCCGAAGGCAGTCTTGGAACCCTGAGGAATTGGCCATTTCTGCAAAGTCAATGAAGCTGTTCCATCTGTCCTTCCAGCACTTCCCTGCTCCCTCTCTAGTCTTGCTCTTTGCTTAGCCTCTGTGCTATTGCTGCTTCAGTTCTATGTATGACACTTCTTTTCTGCATAGTATATTCTTCCAAGGCCCAGAACAAACACACTTTCTCTGCTTTCTTGAGGCTTCTGGCATTTCATTGCCATTCCTTCCTTTCCTCTAATTCTCTAGGAAGTCCTGTGGTTACTCCTTTTTTGTGTTTATTATTTTGTCTGATACTGACTTTAATGCATTCAAGCTTACATATACTGTCAAAAAATTGCAAGAAACTGCATTTCCTGTATAATTAAATACAACAGAAATCCAAGGAAACCTCACACTATGTCTACTTAATTAGCACTTGAAAAGCTGGTAAGTAAACTAGAATCTAAGCAAAAACCCTGAGTTTTAATGTCTTAGGTTTAATAAATATTCAATGAAAATGCCTGCATTTGGAAATCTACTGCTTACATTGCCTTACAAACAGACACTGAAATCACAGTCACTAAATTCTGAGATAAATTTCTTTTTCTTTACTGCAAAGGGAGTTTTTCCCCCCAAATAGGTCACCTGCTAAATATTAGATGCTGTACAAGGTTGAAATGATTCGATGAGATAGAAGGACAAAGAGGACTTTTATGAACACACAGACACACTGGGAGGGTGGAAGTGAACTTACTGGAACACCCAGGAAGTCTCTGGGAAACTGAATAAAGCAAATAAGAAAGAGTGGAGAAGAAGTAGAGGTAAGATTGTGTCTCTTGATGAGAGGACAAGAAGCTGGTGAAAAGGATGAAGAATGTAACTCTCAGTCCTGGAAGGATTCCTTGTGGATGTTCTGGGTCTTAATTTTGTGGTTTGTTTGGTTTGGTTTGGTTTGGTTTTCCCTTTTTTGTTGTTACTGTTGGTGGGTATGCTTGTTTCACAGAATCACAGGGTGTCAGGGGTTGGAAGGGACCTCTGAAGATCATTGAGTCCAACCCTCCTGCCAGAGCAGGACCATAGAATCCAGCACAGGTCACACAGGAACACATCCAGATGTGTCTTGAATGTCTCCAGAGAAGGAGACTCCACAACCTCTCTGGGCAGCCTGCTCCAGTGCTCTGTGACCCTCACAGTGAAGAAGTTCCTCCTCATGTTGAGGTGGAACCTCCTGTGCTGGAGTTTATATCCATTACCCCTTGTCCTACCATGGGGTGCCACTGAGCGGTGCCTGTCCCCTCCCTCTTTACCCCCCCGCCCACAGATATTTATAGACATTTATCAAACACCCTCTCAGTCTTCTCTTCTCCAAACTAAACAGCCCCAGGGCTCTCAGCCTCTCCTCACCAGACAGTCTCCAGTCCTTTCAGCATCCTGGTAGCCCTCCCTTGGACTCTCTCCAGCAGATCCCTGTCCCTCTTCAACTGGGGAGCCCAAAACTGGATGCAATACTCTAGGTGATATCTCACCAGGGCAGAGCAGAGGGAGAGGAGAACCTCCCTTGATCTGCTCGACACAGTCCTCTTAATGCACCCCAGGGTACCATTGGCCTTCTTGGCCACCAGGGCACATTGCTGACCCATGGATATCTTGTTATCCACCAGGACTCACAGGTCCTTCTCTACAGGGCTGCTCTCCAGCAGATCACCTCCTAACCTGGGCTAGTGCAATTTATTATTCCTTCCCAGATGCAAGACTCTGCACTTGTCTTTGTTGAACCTCATTTGGTTCCTCTCTGCCCAGCTCTCAGTCTGTCCAAGTCTCACTGAATGGCACACAGCCTTCAGGTGTAGCAGACAAGCCCCCCAGTTTGGTACCATCAGGAAACTTGCTGAGCAGACACTCTGTCCCCTCATCAGTGTCATTGAGGAAGATGTTGAACAGGACCAGAGCCAACACTGATCCCTCAGGGGGGATCAGTGGTTTTGTTTGTTATGTTTTTGTTGATTTTTTTTGTTGGTTTTGGTTTTTCCTTTTTCTTTTGTGATTAAAAAGCAAGCCTCAGAGTAGCCAGACCACAAAACATCACTTCTGTTTGAGGCTTCTAGGTATTAACATGACAGTCATTAATAAGTGGCAACGTGAGGTAACAGACAAGTCGAGAAATATCCTTCTCTGGCAGCAACACTAGCTGCACTGATCCAAGCTGACCCTTAGACAGCAGGGACTTAGTGATGCAGAGACACTGAAGAAATGCTGAGACCTTGTGCTGATATGGCCTTTGCTTCTGTGTCTTTCAAAGGAGGAATGCAATAACTTCTCACCCCCGTTTAAATCACATGAAATAAAACAGACAGTGAGAAGGACAGTATAAGAAAGAAACAAACCCAAACCAGTATTTACTTTTGGTTTGACACCTAGGTATGAGACAGGAGGAGACAGAAAAGTTCTGACTGCAGAAGTTCCAGAATTCTTAGGAAAGAGTTGAAATTTGAGGAAAGGTCTGCATCTTTTGATACATACAGAATAGCTGGAGATAATGAGATAATACAAAGATTAACATCAAGAGTACCTTCTGTTACATTGTTTACTGGGATGGCATTAAATTACTATTAGTATGAGAAAAGCCTCCTGACAAGATTCAGCAAAATTTAGAATTGACAAAATTTGAAGTGTATGGTCAAGAGGAAATGCTTCTATCTAAGCAAGCTGGTTTTAGGTCAAATCAGCAGGAAAAATATTTCTGAACTAACAAAATGGCAAAGGAGGTACCACAGATAAAAATTAGGTGAGAAAAGTTCACAGAAAAACAGTCTTGCTTTTCTCAACTGAGGAGGAAGTTCTTCACCATGAGAGTGGTGAAGACCTGGAATGGGTTGTCCCTGGGGGTGTTTAAGACCAGGCTGGATGAGGCTCTGTCCAGCCTGATCTAGTGTGGGGTGTCCCTGCCCATGGCAGGGGGGTTGGAACTGGATGATCCTTGTGGTCCCTTCCAACCCTAACTGAAACTATGAAACTATGAACCTATGAAACTGGTTGCATCAGGGACTCCTCTACATTTCACAGTCTCACAGTATCACCAAGGTTGGAAGAGACCTCGAAGATCATTGAGTCCAACCTGTCACCACAGACCCCATGACTAGACCATGGCACCAAGTGCCACGTCCAATCCCCTCTGGAACACCTCCAGGGACGGTGACTCCACCACCCCCCGGGCAGCCCATTCCAATGGCGAATGAATTTGAATCATTACTCAACAGAAACAGGGGCTAAACCTAGGAACACAGTTGGCAATTGAGAGAATGCACACAAACCAGCCTATAAAAACTTGTCTGTGTAAAAATGACTTGCAATAGATTTACATAACAAAACATATGATTAAATGCCAGTCGAACTCCTCTGCCCCTGCAGCCATCATTAATTTCATATAATTTAATACACTTGCTGCTACATGTTTACCAGTGTGTCCAGAATTTCATAACATATGCATGATTTGAAGCTGCCAAGTGGCAAGTGAAAGGCTTTTCTTTCATTGTTTTATATTGACTACATTCTTCTCCTGAACTGGTTCTAATTAGGGTAGGGCTTAAGCTTACAGAATACAGAATTAACCAGGTTGGAAAAGACCTCAGAGATCATCCAGTCCAACCTATCACCCAACACCATCTAATCAACTAAACCATGGCACCAAGTGCCTCACCCTGTCTCTTAAACATCTCCAGGGATGGTGACTCCACCACCTCCCTGGGCAGCACATTCCAATGACCAATCTCTCTTTCTGTGAAGAATTTCTTCCTCACATCCAACATAAACCTCTCCTGGCACAGCTTGAGACTGTGTCCTCTTCTTCTGTCACAGTTCTTGCACCTCCAAGAGCTGTGGTGCAGCCCACATGAAGAACCGTTCCATATGGGTGAGTTCGTTATTGTCCCTTGTTTCACAGTGGTCTCAGTTTTGTTGCTGCACACACTTTGCTCACTGTTCTGCTTACAGTTTTTATCATACACTGCACAAGCATGAGAAGTTACGAATCATGGCAATAGGGATATGCTTAAACTCCCTCTTAAGCATGGGAAGGCAAAGGGGTCCCTCACACTTATTGCCTAAATTCTGGTTCTTGCAGCCTTCCACGGCATCCTGCTCTGCTGTTTTGTTAGAGCTTTTGTTTATTTGCTTTGTCACTGCACAGAGGATTATTTGGGGAAAGAAAGATAAAGGGTTACAGAGCTGGGATGCAGCCAGACATTCGCAGGAGCTTTTTCATGTGTAGCCTAATTTAAATGTAGCTTATTTTGTTAAGTGCTGTGAAAATAGATCCAAAACAACGTAAAAGTTTACAATCTAAGTGTAAGAAGATGCATAGGACACTGGTGGTGCAAACAGGCAGATGGGCAATCACAAGGAAGCAGCAAGACACGCTACTCAGCAAGTGATGCCAAAGAAGACATTCGAAAACCACAATGGTGTAAGGAGTGAAAAGAGCTGGCAGTGATTTCCCAGAGACTATTCTTGTTCTCAGTAACAAACATCACCATCTTTTAGGTAATTTCTTCACATTCTCTCTTGCATGAAGACTTCCAGAATGAAATGTTTCCCACATAAATTAGTGGTGTGAGCTTTAACTCTGCCCTATCACCCCCACAACCTCTTCCAGCCTTGCCCGGTGCACATTGAACACCCTGGACCCTGACACTCTTCTGGCGCCCCAAACAGGGCTCTGCACTGAGCTGTGTGCTAAGGGTGCACAACTCTGTATTGTTAACAGAGCTTACAGCTCTCTCATAGGAGCTGGTCAAATCAGGGAGCTCCACATTTGACTTTTTTCAATACCTGCATTCTGAAGTCATGGCTTATCTGCTGGGAATTAGGGAAGCTGAAGAAGAGGCCCTATGGCTGCTACCTACATGTTGGTCAAACTGTGTTTCAGAAATGTACTCTTCCTGGAAGGCCATACCATGAGTCAGCATTAGGAGGGACGCTTCATGGCATCGAAGGTTATGAGCTTTATGCAATTTTCAGCCTAAATGTATACACAAGCAATTCAGACTCATTTGTTGCTCTATGAATGATTTCCTTTGGTCTGCCTTGTTATCTCTCCTCTCGGGTTTTGACTCTCAAATGCACTTACAGACGGCAGTCGTCTCTCCTCTCAGTCTTTGCTTTCCTCGATGGAAGGGGACAAGATGTTGGTCTGCTCAGAAGCCAGCCTATTACCGAAACTACTCTGGTAGCCATTTCCTGAATCTATCTTCATTTAAATTGATTTTGGTTAACACAGGAAACCAGACACAAATGCAATATCCCAGTGTGCCTAATGATACTGCTGTACATAGCTTTACTGTCATTTCCCATCTACAGAAAACACCTCCTTTGATACTGCCAGGCCTGCACATCTTGTTCAGTTTGTCTTTTTTTATAACTGCTTCATATTACTTATATAAAAGCACTTCATGAAAATCTCTTCCACCTCTGTCAGTTAATGAGCTTTAGTTATTAGTTACAGGTACTTACCATATCATTTGGTATTATCAAATTTAATTGCCTTTCTCTTACATCAGTTCTTGATGAACAATGTCTTTAGGACACTTACGTTCTCCCCATGCTGAAAACTCTTCCAAAAGCTGTGTCATCAGGCAATTTTACTGACATGCACAGTGTGTGTCAAGTAGAATCATTCTGTGCTGAGATCACTACTAAACAGAATGTATCATAAGAACCATCCTTGAGGACTCATCGAATGATCTTCCAACCTGCCGGTGACCTCTGCAGAGCAATCCCTGCTAGCTCCCACAGAAACAGGCACCATCCATTTCACAGCTGCTTTACTAATCCTCGCGTTCGCAGCACAATGTTTAGTGCATTAAAGTCAAGCAAGGGAACACAGATTTTGTTTTCCTAAGAAGTCAGTGACAGAAAATCCCTACCAAATTCGTCTGGTGCAATCCAAATGGCCCAAAGTGTGTTGAATTTTATCAAATTTTCCATTGATTTCCATGACCTAGAAAAGCTGACCCCAGTTTAGCACGCTGCTTAGCTGAAACCAGGGCTTAGAAGACATTTTCTCCTTTCCCACTTCATGAACTTGCTATATTCTACTTCAAATGTGTGATGGCAGACTTGATGGATGTCTTATAAACTTGATCTGGTTTATTTAAGATTCTAGGAAGGAAATCACCTGCAGTCCCACAATTTAAATGCATCTTGGGCTCTTGAAGTTTTCCTTGCTCGTGTTCTATTTCTGTACAATTTGCTCTTTTGCCTTCCATTCACTTCCAAAATGATGATCTTTAAGAAACATGGAGTCAAAGTACTAGTTTGAAGGCAGAGCAAAACCCATCTATCCCCCCCCACTAGACAGTGCTCCAAAACACATTCCCCATTCTTTTTTTATTTAGAAAAGAAACTTGTAATGATGTCCTTTTATTTTTTACCAAGGTCTATTTCATCCTTGCTTTTGCCAGTTCACAATTCTCCTTACAATATTGATGTCTCAGAGGTACTTTTTGAGGCACGCTAATTCTTTTTCTACTCTTAATACTCTTTGAGAAGTCTTTTATCCTCCACTTAAGGCCCAGGAATCTTCCTCACTGCTTTTTCCCCCCACTAAGTTGGAAAATTATTCAGTCTTTTGAAGTCTTCCTCCATTTCCAGTGTTTGGCCTTGCGACTCATCTCAATTAATGGCTCTTTGGTTTCCTTGAGTTCTCTCTTTACACACTGAGAAACTCAAAACATTTATTTTATTTGGACAAGTGATTTAAAAGGACTCTGAGCTCTGTTACATTCAGACCTTCTACAAGATCTTCACTGGTAGGATCTAAAATATTACAATTTCTTTCTGTTTTGGTCAGTATGTGGTAAATAAATTGACTAGGAATTCCAAGGATATCCAGTACCTGTTATTAGCACTCTATGTCTCCAGATAGAGAAGTGATGGCTCCTCTACTTGTACAATCCCCAGCACTACCCCCCCAGTAACCAGAAATGCTAACACTGACACTACCATTACCAAGTCAGCTAGCATAGGAGGATGTCAATAAACAAAGTCATGGTGATACAGATCAGAGAATTATTACTATATTAGCATCAGCCTGTGTATTGTTAAAGATCAATAACACGCTGGAAGCAGGCTAAGATGCGTGCAGAAAAGCTAAATAACCCATGGGCCATTTTCCTGGCTGTGTGTACAAAATTGCTAAAGTTAATATTTATAACAGATTCTCACAGAAATGTGAAAAGCACACAGATAATTATAGTGTTGATTGGCTCACAAAGCCAACGTCAACCAAAGCCTCCCCCTGCTGTGGTTCTGGTGAGGTCTCTGCTCTGTTGATATTAGGCTGAAGAATTAAAATCTCTTTGTACCTTGTTTACATTTATGAGATCACATCTATCAGACCTAGCAGCAGACTGTGTGAGGCAGTCAGCCTCCATCCCCCTCTTCATGAGGGCCATATCCAGAAGCTGTTAGTGGCTGTGAAGAGCCTCCCATTGACTTCAGGAGGCTTTGGATCAGGTGATGAGTGCGTGCCTAAAGAAAGATGAACGTGCAGCCTGCTGTTTTCTCTGATGTCTACTCTCCACCCACTCCCTTAGAATTTCTGGTGGGTGCCTTTCCTTTCTCTTTTATTCCCTTTTTTTTTTCCATTTTATTTTTCAGCAGCTACAATAGCATCCTCTTACTCACTGCCTTGCTCAGTTACAAGAGCAGAGGATGCTGTTCCTTCTAGAGCTTCTTTTCATAATCTTTTCAGGTTTTTGCTGGCTTGCTTCTTGTCAAATAGCCACATGCCACTGCATGAGAGCAAGCAAACAGCAACTCACTCCTCGCTCCTAAAGCTGTGGCACAACACTGGTTAGCATAAAGGTGGCAAAACCCCCACTGGTTGAATGTGTGCAGTTACAGGTTTAGCAGGCATGCTGCTTAGCTCTGCTCTAAAGCACACTGCTGCTGCCAGAGGCTGTTTTCGAGCAAACTTTTTTGCAAAGTGCTTCACTATTTAATTGATACATTACAAAAATAAAAGGAATGAGAGAGGAAAAACCAGAAGATAGGGAAGTGACAGGTGTTTTGTGTGCTTGTATGACACTGGAACAATATAAAGGTTTCTCCGTGCAGTTAAGTTTGCATAGTGCTTTAAGTCAATCGCTGCATTAGTGCCTGGGTTCTCAGTATCTCCACAACAACGAACTTTTTGCTCAAAACAATTTACTGCTACCACAAAACGATTTAATAGTGACTTACTTTTTCACTCAACTTGCCTGAGTGTCTAATTCTTTCAAACTTGCTTCCCAGCAGCAGTAGAAGGGATTCAGATTCTACCTTGCAGCACAGAGAAATTCCCTCTCCAGAAGACAAAGCTTATAAAATCAGCTCCTGTGTTCTGCTGTAGTCTCTTCAAATTGATGTTGACGCTGTTCTTGCCACCGATCAATTAGGTGACAAATGTCTAATGATTACCCCATCATTTTCCACAGTAAAAATGTTAGAGATCCGGCATGCTGTGTGATGGGGATGTGCTGCCCTTCCTTGCACCCAAAGAGAACTCATATATGCTTTCCTTGCAGCACTTTTGAAGCCTACGCTATTGTCTATGATGCAAACACTGTGACCTTCAAATCCCTGAAATGCTTTGCAGTGCACTTCTAAAAGGCAGGAGAGCTTTGGATCAGTTGTTCTGATCAATTCAACAACTCATGTAATTTCCCCAAAGTGCTCTGGATACTGCCAGAAACCTGGAAAATTACTCTGAACAGCCCCCCATGTGTGCTCAGGTTAGAAATGTTAAAAACCAAGATTTAAATCCATCTGTTAATGTTCCCAGCAAAATTTGTCCAGCTGGTGCTACTGCACCCCAGCAATGATGCAATGACATATTTAGAACTGAAAGCAAGGCCTTATTCCTTACTCTGCATCAGACCAGGAGTTGGTATCATAAATGGCATCCTGAGTAATAATTTTAACAGATCTTTGGAGTACTAAAAACCCAGCACTGCAAGAAAAGGTAATCCATGGCAGCTGGAAAGAGAAGGAGACCTAAGATCCAGTTTTCTACACACTCTCTGAGCTCACACCTGATCTCATCTCTGGAATTTATATTGGGAATTTTAAAATGCAGGACATCCTGCTATTCCCTCAGAACAACTGCCAGTCTCTCTGTGAAAGACTCATATTCGTGGGCTACAGAAACAAGTTGCTTGAAATCTGAGCTAGCAGTACGTCCTCATGATCAAGGAGGACTATGGTATTCTGGGGTGCATCAAGAAGAGTGGGGCCAGCAGGTTGAGGGACGTTTTTCTCCCCCTCTACTCTGCTCTGGTGAGGCCACACCTGGAGTGCTGTGTCCAGTTCTGGGCTCCTCAGTTCAAGAAGGACACAGAACTACTGAAGAGAGTCTAACTGAGGGCCACAATGGTGCTGAGAGGACTGAAGCATCTCTCTTAAGAGGAGAGGCTGAGCGACCTGGGGCTCTTTAGCAAGGAAAGACTAAAAGGGGATCTTATCAGTGTATATAAATATCTAAATGGTGGCGATCATGAGGATGGGGATGGGATCTTTTCAGTGCAGGCAGTGACAGGACGAGGGACAGCGGGCACAAACTAGAACACAGGAGGTTTCACTTGAGCTTCAGGAGAAACTTCTTTACTGTGAGGGTGAGGGAGCACAGGAATGGGCTATGCAGAGAGGCTGTGGATTCATTCCTGTGCAGCTTGATCTAGGCATACCTGTGTTAGCAGAGGGGTTGGACTAGAAGATCTCCAGAGATCCCTTCCAATCTCCACTCTTCTGTGATAGCCATGAATTCTTGATGCCACACTAGCTTGTCTTTCTCCTTGTTCCTTCGAAAGGAAGGCTGAAGCATCTCCATATCATATGGATGCAGTCTGTCTAGGGATGAAAGTGTCTTCTAGGAAGCATAAACTTCAGTCGTAGCACCCCAGGTTAAGGAGCTCTTAATCACCCTTGTCTTCTCCTCAGTGGTGGGGTAGGAACAGATAGGCAGCTTCCACACGTCTTGTCTTCCCTCCCTATTAAGTGAGCAGGTTCACAGGGAACCATTCAAGTGCCTCAAACCTAGTGAGATCATGTTCCTGAATCTCATATGGTGCCAGGTGAAAGGCAAGTGGTGAGCAGCAGCGTTGGCAGGAGAGCACAAGAGTGGAATTAAGGTCACCAGCATCAACAGCAGCACATTCTGAAATGCAGCTAGAGCCTGTGGTACCTCAATTGCTGTCCACTTTTTCGAGTTGGAAGCCTGCATTTCACCTGTGTGGCTGGCCTGGCCGTCTATGTGCCTTTATGGATTGGAGTCAGAAATACCACCTGTAAAGAAGGTGGCAGCTACCTTTTGCACAAATGTGGGGAAGCCAAAGGCAGTGTTGTATTATCCAGGTGAATTATGGCTTCTGCTGGAGGACATGTTAAATATCCTCTCCACACAAATACTGTCCTCTAAAACTAAGCTTTGTGATGTTTGACATCCAGCTATCATTCTTACCACTATTCTTTTTCAAAGAAGGAACAGGTTTTCTGCTAATACATCCCTAATAGTTATTGATTGACAAGGCAAGCACCTGCAGGATAAACAGATGCTCTGGAATCCTTTATTAAATAAAAAATAATCTAGTTGCAAACCCAAGGCACACGAATCTGAGAAACCATTTTCTAGGCATCTGCATGGATGCACACCTTTGCTCTTCACTTATTAAAATTGCTCACACAGCTCATTCTCATACTGTAGTATCTTCAAAAATGTTATTCCTTTTGCAAAGGACATCAGTCAGAAAGCAATTATCACCAGCTTTTAAAGACCTCTGAAAGCTAGGACGTCAATAAGGTAAGGGTAAAAACAAAACAAAAGATACTGATTGGAAACGGAGACATTCAGGAAAACGCTGCATTTGCTTTTCAAAGGCTTTTCCCAGGGAATCCCTCTTTGCATGTTGGCCCTGCCTTTTTGCTTGCCATTCAGTTTCTCAACAAAACCTTTGCTGCTCATGGGATGCAGATCTCCTTGCAGTCCAAATTCTCCTACAACTAAACTCAGAGCTTGCTTGCATCACCATTTTCAAGCTCCTATCAACCACCTTGACTTACTTTTTCACTGTACACCTCACCACTAGGATTTTTGTGTGTCTTATACTTCAAATGCATTGCTGTGCAAGCAAGCTCAAAGTGATGTCCACTCTGCAGTGCAGAGTGGAAAATATCTCAGTGCTGTCAGTGCATTGTTGCACACGTGTCTGCCGAGAAGTAGTTCATGTGGTTGTGTTCCTTTCAGTGTGGCTGGCCTCCAGGATCTAGCTTGGTCGCTGCATTGTGCTTATTATTCACCTTGACTCGTGCATTTATCATGCATGCACTCAGTTTGCAAGTGAAACAAGAACTTTTGTATCTCTGAATCACTTTCCTTAGCCAGCCATAACATCGAAAGAGTAGATTTGCCTGGGAAAACACAACACAAGCGAAGCGCTTGCTAAGCATAGCAGAGTAACCTAACCGGAATGAAAGCCTGACAATTTCCAAAGCAAGCATCAGTGTTCCATAACAGCTGCTAGAGTTTTTATTTTCACTTCAAGCATCTTGCTTTTGTCTCATGTTTATTCCTATTTAAAATTTCTGTTTATTTCAAGTGTATGTTAATTCAACTACATTTGTACTTGGATTATAGAAATTGTTTTAAGTTCACAGATGCATAGAATGGTTTGGGTTGGAAAGGACCTTAAAGATCACCTAGTTCCCACTCCACCACGAGAGGTGGGGACACCATCCACTAGGCCAAGTTGCTCGTTGCTCAGCCAGCCTGGCCTGGTACGCCTCTCAGGAGCGGGAATCCACAACATCCCTGGACAACCTGTTCCAGTGTCTCACCACCCTCACTGTAAAGAATTTCTTCTAATGGTTAGTCTAAATCTACTCTCTTCCAAGCTGTAATCCACTCCCTCTTGTCCTATCACCACACACCCTTGTAAAAAACCCCTCCCCAGCTTTCTTCCTTTCAGGCATTGGTGGGGACTATAAGGTCTCCCCAGACCCTTCTTCTCTCCAGGCTGAATAGCCCCAACTCCTGCAGCCCGAGCAGGTATTTTTCACTAAGACATACTTTTTCTTTGTTTTTTATTGAGGTTTTCCTCTGCCCTTCCTCCATTGTGTTCTAAACAAATCCTAACAAGCTGAAGATTTTTTTTCCTTGAAGGTTTTGATGATGATATAAAGAAATCACCTTGGCCATACAGAGTTCAGACACTGTTTATGGAAGACTGAGTTCCATCATCTGGTGACCACTAAGACCTTGTGACGTTGTGGTCACTGTTTAAATAATGGTATTTAGCAGCAGTCATGGAGCTCTAAGAGCTGGAGCTCCCTGTTCCTCAGAACAAGGAGATGAAAACTCTTAATTTACAAATACACTTTTGGAAAAGTGCCTCCTTTTTAATTACATCCAAGTAGGTAATCAATGCCTCAAAGTTAATCTAAGACAGAGGATGCAACTGGATCATTTACCTTGAACTCCTGCCTAATATAGGCTGTAGGACCCCACTTATATTATCTCTGGAGAAAAATATTCCTGAATTCCGCAATGTCTCTTCCTTATGCAGAACAATGACTGCCAACAGAAGCCAGAAGCCAGGAGAGCAGGACAGGCATTGCAGCTTTTCCTTCATAAAGAAATGTAACACACATCTATCTCCTTACATTCCCTGAAGACAATTCTTTTCCCCACAAATCCTCTGCAGTTTTAATCCCTCCTACTTTCCATGAAGGAAGGATGTCAGCAAAGCATGCCACGTTGCTTTACAGCATCTGTTTTGCCTCGCTGCTCTCTCAAAAATGCGCTGCATACACAGCTGTGTCACATGCATGCACTGGCATGGCTGAGTTTTACCTAACCTACCAGCATGCTGCTGTGCACCTTGGCCTTCCCAGCATCTCCATTTTGCCTTTGATCAGATTGGTTGGTGTTTGACAACCTTTTCTGCATTCGTTCATATTCTCTCCTTTTAAATACTTATATTAAGTTCCTTTTTTCCTTCTGTTTTCCTTCCCCCTCTCCCCCCACCCCCCCAATTACTCTCTCCCTTGATGGTTAACACTCTCTTGCCTTTCCTAAAACTTGCATCCTTCTCATTTGTCATTGCTAAATTATTAAGGTATTTATGTCTGTTCTCACATTCTCAGTCTGTCTAGACGTAACATCAAACCATCAGCTGCTGTTACCTCCTCCCAGGTCAGGTAAGGAACGCAGCATTTCTCATTGAGACACGTTTTCTCTGTCGAGGTTACCCTTTAATTTCCACATCCAAGAAGCTAAATTAAAGAAGCTTCCTGGGTCTTTCACTAAGGCAATGTGTTTTCTCAATTCACAGTAGCTTTCAAGACCTCCCCTAGAGATACTTCTTGTTAGCAGCATCTTTTTCAAGCAGAATTAAGCCAGATTTTCCAAATGTTTTACATATTAGGACCCAAATCTTGCTTTATTGCACATCCCAAGACCTGCTCTACCTCTACAGTCCTCAGCTGTTCACCTGAGGTCTTCACTAGCCTTTTGGCTGCAGCAGTGGACTGAAAATGTGTGTTTGGCTGATGAAGAGCCAAGGTGGCCCAGGATGTTTTTGCAGATCCATTGTCTTCCAAGCAGGAGTCCTTCATTTTATATGCAGGGCTGGATTCATGTTTCTTGACATATGGACAGTTGATAATACCCAGAGCAGTCTGGCACTCCTTTGACCTATACAGGCACCATGATGACTCACATTATCCCATTCACCCTTTTTAATTACTACCACAGCATTAACTCTCTTTCAATACAATGAAATTTCTGCAGCACACTGCCTCTGTCCTGATGAGTTTTCAAAAGATCTCTGACACTCTTCAACTACCTCCTCAGTTTAACCAGCACTGCAGCTTCTGCTGCTGGGAGAGATGAGCTATGGCATTGCTTGGAGCTGGAAAATCAGGGCACACTTTGATTTTCCATGCTTTTGGGTTGGTTTGTTTGTGGTTTCATTTGCTTTTGTTGTTGTTTGCTGGGTTTTGTTTGTTTGCTTGCTTTAGCTGAAAATCTGTAACTTGAAGCATTTGGTATTTCTTTTTTCCTGTAGGTCCACACATGCACACACCTGAGTCACTCATTTCTCCCTCAGGTACATTACAGTGAATACACCTAGACGTGGCATATGCCTTTTCTAAGCTTCCTCTCAGAAAGACATTTCCCCCACCTGAATTACAACAAACAGATCTCCAGACTTCCCATGAGAAAGTTTAATATGACATCTCTAAGTATCTTCATTATAATGTAAGTTGCAGAGGTATAGCATTGCTCCTTGCTTAAAAATCCACTGGTTTCAATATTCAGTGTTTTAATCATCTTACATGTTTATTGACAAAGGCATGTGGTAAGTACCTCACTGTGCAATGCAGGCTTATTTCTGCTTTGGAAATTAAAATACCTATTTGTCAAGCACTAATTTTGAAACTACATGTGCCAATGTTTTCCCTAAACTATTCATATTACAGTTGTCATTTCTAAACACAAATTAGACTGACAAGTAGATAGTGCACGTTTCATCTGCTTGAAAAATTCAGGGGACATTTTAAGAATGCAGAATTGTCATCTTCTTTCCCAGTTTTCCCTAAACTTCTGCAAATTGTGCACTACTAAGACCCTTGCTGTCAATCAAGTTGGTACTTTTCACTGTCTGCTCTTCCAAGTGGACTCAGAAAGTAGGCTACTAGAGTACAGATTAGGATATGTGTATTTTCATCATACTTTTACAGCTGGTCTGCTTTTCTCTACTTTAAGTTTTCCCATCATGAAGTACTGTAAAAACACTAGGTATATCATCATCATCATCATCATCATCATCATCATCATCATCATCACAGGTAAGAGAAAAAAAAATCATTTTGCAGCATTATTTAATGATACTAAAAATCAAAGCTACACACTCATCATTTCAGTGGTTGTTGGATTCCCTGCCCCCACCCCAGCAGAGTTTGGCTCCTGTTAATGGCAATCTCTGTATTAAGCTTTCAGAGTGAAAGCGTGCCACCAGGACATCTCTTCTACTTTGCAGGTGAGGTATAGGAAATGCATCTTGTGCTCCAAGTGCAACCAGTTAAAAACCAGTTTAAAACAAAAGGTATTCGTGGCATTAAGTTGGAATGCATCTATCACCTTAAGCTGCATGAGGTGACCTTCAAGCCCTGCTTGAGAGTAGCTGGGTGCAATTCTCAGGGCGATGTGGCACCTTGCAGTACCGAACACGCCTGAGCAGCGTACAATTGCTTTTCAGCTACTTGCAGCTTTAGCATACCTGCAGTTACCTTGCCCATTTGACATTGAGCTGCAGTTTTAAATATCAGGAGGACTCTGAGAGGAAATGGTCTGTAGCACTTAATTCCAGAGCACTTCTACACGTGTGCCAGTGCTCCTGCAGAACTACTTTGGAAAAAACTATACCAGATCAATTCTCATCCTTCTTGTGATGAGAAAGTGTTTTTCTTCCCTTCATAGTGTCAGACAGAAGCTGGATGGTAGTTATAAGTGGAAGACAGATGATCTGAGTGCTTCAAATACAAATGCATAAGAACAGCAAATAACTGCAATGCTACATCTAAAGAGCAAATTAGAAGCATTTACTGTGATGTTGCATGGCTGTGTTATGATGCACAGAAATGACAGTTGTGGAATTCGGTCTGGGTAAGCCAGTAAATTAATTCCTCCTTTTTCTCTCCCCTCACCCCCCTGCTGTTATTTCTCTTCAACTTTGCAATGTCATTCCCTGCTGAAGTGGCATACAGATTCCTCAAGACTGAGTGGCCCTAATTTAGGCATTACAATTGATTCTAAATTAATAAAAATACGATAGGCAATTTCCTGCTATGCAAAACATGGTGGTTTGGTTTGGTTTGGTTTCACAAGAGACAAATCCAGTGCATCAGAGAGGCCTTTTACAACAGTGACCATCTTTGCTGCAAGATGATTGCTATCATCAGCAGAATGATTCATTTTCTGCCAGTAAATCGAGGTTCCTCGTTCTCATGCACTTCAACGTACATATCATCCTACATCTACATATTATCTGCCACTGCCAATTGCAAGACTAAATGAAAACTGAGCCAAACCACTGCTCTGTAGCTCTTTTCATGTGTGTGTGTGCTGCTTTCTCAGTCTTTCTGCGAGACAGCTCCTGCATAGCTTCTTGAAAAGACAGCATTCCAGACACATCTCCTACTCTGCTTCAGTGTACATAGACCCTTCTTAAAGTGCTCCAGAAGTTTTTATCCAGAACTGCTATGTTTACTTGGAAGTCACACTTGCAGCTCTGCTCATTAGCGAATCGTGCCAACTATGCAGGGTAGGACACTTCAGGTTTCTTTAGGTGATCTGCTTTAGATTTATTTTTACTGGTAGGCTTTTTATGCCTGTTGGGAAAAGCTGAACTCTGTGGAGCAGAGCACCCATTTGTTTGCAGTTCCTGCAAATTGAGATGCACTCCAAATACCCTAAACCTGTGTGAAACTCTCAACTCAATACAGGATTTATTCCTTCAAAATGATTTCCAAGCAAAATGCTGACACTTACAGCAAAAATGCTAAGGTAGGGGGAAAAAAACAACCACCAAAGGTTTGCTTTCCTGCTCCAAAAGACTGCTCCGCTCCACTGTGCTAAGGTTTTGCTGGTTTGGTTGGTTGGTTGGTTTGTTGCCTGTTTGTTTTAATTCGACCACCACTATGCACTGCACACTGAAGTATTCCTTTCAGGAACTGCAACATTTCCTGAGTTTAACCCTGTAAAAGTCTCCATTTAGCCACCTGTTAGTCTGGGATGATACAAAACACCTCTGAGATGCTTTCTGCTCTCATCTCACTAGCAAGACAGCTTCACAACCGGTCTCTGTTAGATGCTCACTTTCCAAACACAAACAGGAGTGAAATAAAATTTGGACTTAGTCAGTTATAGACACGAGAGTCAGTAAGAGGAGAGGCCACATCCTGAAGAGCGACACCAAAAGCAAAGGCAATTTTCATGCAAAGCAGTAAATAATAATAAAAAAAAAGCAGGAGAATTACTCACTGGTGAGAGGAAATGAGTTAGGAAATGAGAGAAAGGCAATAAATGAGTGATATTACCTGGAAAACCAAAATGTCAGTATAATAATAATGTAAAAGAAACAGCAGCAGAATGCTGCCTTGAGGCAGCGATGACTTGCATGAAAAACCTTTTCACATAATAGGGAACTCAAGGTTTCAGTGCTCTTGGCAAAGTTAAAGGGGAAAAGTTTCAAGTAGAGATGGACATGGATTCTTTTTCCTGTACTCACATGGGTGGGTTTTGAATTCTCAAATAAATGCTGCTTGACTTTCCATCTTTTCTTCATTTTGGTATTGAATATACATCAGTACCACGACTGGGGAATTGCTTTCTGCAGTTGATTCTTAACTTGCTTCTATCACTTTCAGAATACTTTCTAGTACTGTGTTCATTCAGTCTTTCTAGCATCTGCAGACCCTACTGACAAGATCCCCCTGAAATGACTCCCTGCAAGTTTTCACTGCAGAGACTTCAGGTAGTTTCAGGTTTGTGATTTAAGCTGCTGGATAAGTAAGTTCCTTTCACTCCTTTTGGGAAATGGCTCCGTGTGTCTAGTGATTCTTACTACAGCTGAGGATTTTCCAAGTAAATTTAAGAAATATCCAATTTTCTTCTGCTTGAGGATTCCTCAAAGCTTCAAATCATTTTGCAAATGCTACAACAGCACTGTGTTTCATAAGAGTATATTCAGTTTCTTAAACTGCCTCACGCCACCAGGAAAGCTCTCATCATCGTCCTTGGACTGAAGAGCTCACTGAAACAAATGGTGAACAACTCATCCAACGCAATACCCAGAAACCATGATAGGAATTGCTAAAACCAGTGAATACACAGACATTAAAACATAAATATGCACACGACTAAAACCCCAATCCAGACTAATAAAACATTATTTGCCTTGGAAAGCTTGAATCATCAAGCATAAATCCAAACTGTACATTTTTTTTCTTTCTGAAATATAAAACTAGCACACATCACAGAAAGGGACATCTTGCACTGAGGTAACACCCTCGGGGCATTTAAATAGCATCACAGTGATAAATCCAAGGTACTACACTATTCTGATCTAACTGAGCTAATATCCATGCAGTCTTATCCGTACACTTAGATTCTAGACAATATGAAAATGTGCATTTCTTTGCTAGGCACCCAGAGGGAGCTAAATGTATAGTCATATTTCAGCTTATTTGTCTAATCACAGTCTATCAGTTACATTTTTTCCCTGGCATTTCCCCCTCCTTCATAGTTTCATAGCATCAGTCAGGGTTGGAAGAGACCACAAGGATCATCCAGTTCCAACCCCCCTGCCATGGGCAGGGACACCCCACACTAGATCAGCCTGGCCAGAGCCTCATCCAGCCTCGGCTTAAACACTTCCAGGGACAGGGCCTCAACCACCTCCCTCAACAACCCATTCCAGGGCTTCACCACTCTCATGGGGAAGAACTTCCTCCTCACCTCCAGCCTGAATCTCCCCACCTCCAGCTTCATTCCATTCCCCCTAGTCCTATCACTACCTGATAGCCTGAGAAGTCCCTCCCCAGATACTGGAAGGCCACAATGAGGTCACCTCGGAGCCTTCTCTTCTCCAGACTGAACAGCCCCAACTCCTTCAGTCTGTCCTCATAGGAGAGGTGCTCCAGCCCTCTGCTCATCCTCGTGGCCCTGATCTCCCCTTTCATGGCTTTGCAACATTTCGGCTGTGACTGCTGGGGTGAGAGGCGCTGCCACGCCACAGCTCGGGCAGGATGCACTCCCTGCACAGCTGCAGTGATGATGAACTATGGAGCACATCTTCCATATAAACAGAGGCTGAGTGGAAAGCCATGTGCTTTCTTAGCAGTTTCCTTGGATGACTCCAGCTCTTCTGGCAGAGCATAGTTTGAAACAGTCCAGATCAACCCTACCCATAGAGGATGTTAGACTAGTCCCACTAAGTGCTGCCACTGCTTTCAGGAATACTGTGGGCAGCTCATTGTTGCACCTCACTACGCTCCCAGCCTGTAGCAATGTAACTGTTAACAGCAACCACCATAAAAACAATGAAATAATAAAACAACCCAAACCAGGCTTTTGTTCACATCTCAAAGAGGAACATAACATTAGCAGCTGATCCTTCATACCCCTAGCTAGGAGTCTTCAGTAAGACAGTTACATGGCTTTATCAAGTTTCCAGACTCAGACACTGAATGTGGAAAATGACAGATAACAACACCTGGCAGAGTTTCTGTCCCTCAAAATGTATAGCACTCCAGCCCCCAGATCGTCTTTTCCATGCACACCCTGGACTGGCACATTTTGCACCTCCTATGAAGCACAAGCGGAACAGGCACCCACAAGAGATGCACAGCTCTACAACCAGGAATAGTTTCAGCATAATGACTGTCTGACAGAATAAGAACAAAGAACAAAGTTTTTCAGTGATTAGTTATATTTTGGGTGCCAAATTAGGGCTGCTCTGAGGTGATAAAGTCACATGCTTTGGGTGAGTAATATTACAAAAAAATCAGACTGTTCCAAAGAATCTTAATTTAGGTCATGGAACCAAAGCAACCAAATTCTGCAGTTGCTTTGGAAAATGATATTTCAGTGTCACATTAGCAGGACTGCACACCAGACTCCTTCATCTCCTTTCATGCTTCTGGAAAATATAAGGTTGAAGTAAAATCTGGTAAGGCACAAGATCCAAAAGGAGAACACAGACCTTGCTCAAGCCATTGTGTCCAGAGGCCAGAGGGCTTCCCCTTTTCAATGCTTACAAAACTCTCTGAAGGTAAACAACAGCCAAAAACACAACTGCCTGTCAGTGTCAACTCTAAGTCAACACTGGGGTTAGAAAGCCTAGGAGAAACTCCTGCACAGTGATTGCATGCACTTCACCTATGTTTTCAAGGACCTTACTTCATTTCTGTTTTAATTTGACAGAACTTTGTGGGACACATACATGGATAAGAAGCCTGCAAAGACTAAAAGGATATCCAGGAATCAGTTTTTCAAACTGTCTGCACAACAGTAAAGCAGACAGGATTCACATGTTCTGGTTGATCATAACTCAGCTCCATACATACTTTGGCCTCTTCTAGCAGGCAGTCTGTGCTGGCCCTTTCCGGCACAAAGTTCCTGTAGCTATTGAAATAAACACCCATAGATTACTGATCTACTATGACCCTGATATAAACCAGTCAATAAGAAGGATTCTGCCTTTGAATTAGACTTTATTTCAATCTGATGCTGTGAGACTAATTACCACTTGACTCTCACTTAGCATGCAGGCAGAACTTGGCAAAGAAGAAATGTAATCAAGCAGCCAGTCAGAAAGCTTTTCGCAGGGAAGAAAACCTCTACAGTTCTGCAGAAATAAACACTCAGAGAGCACCACTGCATGTGGAAGATCTTGGCAGGTACCTGAGGGACACTCACTTGGCAAGCTTTGCTTTCTCCTCTTGGAAGATGTCAGACTACTCCACTGGTGCTGTTGATGGTTGGACATTGAATTGTGCGCTCAGAGTTCTCAAATGCCACGTCTATGGCATAAGCTTTTAAGCTTTGAAATACTTTTCCTTAGTGGCTATTTCTTGACCACTCCCAATCTGTTATTTCTGAAGCACACAACAATGTCCCTGGCACTGCTATCTCCTACAACCTCTTTCCCAAGAGGCCAAAGCCTCCTGATTCATGAACAGCTAGTGTCTAACACCTTTAAAAAAGGTAGAAAGCAGATACACTACCAATTAACAGTGAAAACCTTACTTCCCAGACACATATGCAAGCAGTGATCTTGGTGGATGAAAGGTTGGACATGAGCCAGCAATTTAAGCTCACGGTTGAGAATGCCAATCACATGCTGGACCACATGCATCACAAAAAAGCATGGCCAGCAGGTGGAAGGAGGCGATTCTGTCCCTCCTCTCTGCTCTGGTGAGGTCCCCCCTGCAGTACTGTGCCCAGCTCTGGCATACTCAGCACAGGAAGGATATAGACATACAGGAATGGGTCCAGAAGAGGACAGCAAAACTTCTGTTACGAAGAAAAGTTGAAAGAGTTGGGCTTGTTCAGTCTGAGAAGAGAAGGCTCCAGGAAGACCTTATTATGGCTTCCCAGTACTTAAAGAGAGCTTAGAGGAAATGTGGGGACAGTCTTGCTAGCAGGGCCTGTGGCAACAGGACAAGAAATAATGGTTTTAAATTAAAAGAAGGGAGATTCGAAGAGAATCCCTGGCAGAGAGATGTTACAGTGAGAGCAGGTAGGTAGATAGGTAGGTAAGAAGAAAGATATTAAAAATAAGGCAATGTGTCAAGAGTGTCACTGAAAACAGTCTGATTGCCACTGATCTTTAGCTCTCAGTAGAATGTAGCTCTCTGTAACTTTGCAAACTTCTGCATTTCGACAAAGAAAATTAGTGATGAAAACTGCATCATTAACAGTACAGTAATAATTATCTCTTAGACTTACAAGGTACCTAAGCAAGTAAAAGTCTAGGTCTGAAATGAATTCCTTACTCTACCAAAATGCACTGGGATTGCTTTGTCTGCTGTTGCCTCAGGATCTTCACATTTTACCCCTTTAACTTATGATCATAGTTGAGATTTGTTGTGATGCTTTTCTAGTTGAGGTTTGAACAGACTCTTGAATTTGGTGGAGATGTGGAAACTCAACCTTTTAGAGAACAGTAGAATCACAGAATTATTGGGTTTGGAATGAAGATTTCCTTATTCCAATGGCAGGGACACCTTCCACCAGAGCGGGCTGCTCAAAGCCCCACCCAGCCTGGCCCCCCTGGGGATGGGGCAGCTCTAGTTTCTAGATACTGAACTAGGAAGATCAGATCTACGTAGGGCACTTGTTGCCACTGGAATACCAAGTCAAAGGAGAGGTGAGAGGGAGTGGATTGCCAGTCTCTCCACTCAACAGAGTGTGTGGTGGATACAAAATAAAATTGATCAGAGTTACCCCAGCACATTTCTCAACCATTTTCTCTTTTTGGAAGCTGATTTTCTAAGGTAGCAATTATATCATGTGAACAACCACGCCTGCCTCTCCTGCACTGCAGCAAGCCCAACAGCCAACAGCCACCAAATCTGACAGTGAGGAGGAAAAATCCCAGTAAATTCCTAAAACTTTGTAAACCAATATGGTTCATCAAAAACAGGGACATTCTGCAGTGTAACCTGGATCGTTATCACAGGCCAGAGAATCCACAGGAGTATAAAGAAAAAGAAACAGAGACACTTTAGTCATATTTCAACCTTGGGAACATTGTCAGTCAGGGCTCAATCAGTTCAGATACCAGGGTCAGTCATCTCATCATGCAAATGCACTGGGGATAAGATGCCTCTCATCCCAGGGCTGAGTTCAACTTTTCTAAACAGTGTAATATGATTTTACTTCTATGCAGATACAGAATGAAAGAACATCTAAAGATTCTGTGACAACACCTTTACTAATCACAACTGCCCTCTTTTTCTCTACCATCTACAGAATAGGCCAGGTTAGATGAGCAAGAAATTACTGAGAACTGAAGTCAGGCGTGGAACTCTGCGTGAGTCCAACATGACTCATTAGGTGACCCTACTGGCTTTCTGTACTCTTCTTCAAGGTAACTATTGATGTTAGCTGATATTCCATCAACTTCTATCAAAATTCTCTCTTCAGCTTATGTCTCCAAGCACAGCACTGTACCAAGGAGTCAATCAATTAGAAGTTTCCTTCAGCTTAGAGAAGCTAGGCTAGGATTTGTCACAGTGTTCAGTGTTCTCTTACACTGACCACTGATTTACAAGGGCAAATCGGTCTCCTGACAGCACCAGATACGCTTTTCAAGTCTTGCAATGATAGAAGACTACCATCATTGCACTAATGTGAGCCACTTTAGGTAGAGTTTCCTTTTCATGGTGTCTTTAGTACTCTAGCTAGACAAAGGTAATGGCTTATTTTAAGGAATTTTGTCTGAAGTGATCATTTGGACATTGCAGTTTATTTTGAATTTCCAAGTCTTAATCCACACTTGGATCTGCATTTTATGCCTGTAGGTTAGCAGAGAAACTCACACATTCTCTGAGGTAGTTGAAGGAATTAAAACTGCCTTTTTTGTTGTTTGTTTTCTTAAGAGAAGACAATTTGTTTGATTTCTCCTAATTGTGTAATAGTGTTACTCAAGTAGATTCTTCTGAGAGTTCTAAATAAGGATAATTTATTTAACAGTGATCCTTGTGGGCTCAGGGATTGATGACTGAACCTTACACAACTGGAGAAGTGCAAAATGGTAAGAGCATGACACTAAGGAGAGGGCTGGCAGAGGCATAGTTACAAATTCCTTAACTCCTGGAACAGAACTGATCACAGCTTTAAAGTAGATCGGCCTCAAACTCAGTGTCTTTTGCGCTCTCACTGATGCCTTCTATGCTCAAACCCCCAACTCTGTTTGAAGTGTAAACTAGGACACAACATTTTAAATAGAAACAACTGAACAATATAATCACTGAATCACAGAAAAAGTCAGGTAGGAAAAGACCCTCAGGATCACCAAGTCCAACTGATAACTCTACTCTACAAAGTTCACCCCTAAACCATCTCCCCAAGCACCACATCCAAACAACCTTTAAACACATCCAGGGCTGGTGACTCAACCATCTCCCTGGGCAGCACATTCCAACCCCTGACCACTCTTGATGGGAATTTTTTCCCCCTAATGTCCAGTCTAAACCTACCCAGTGTCATCTTGAGGCCATTCCCTCTTCTATCACTAATCACCTCTGAGAAGAGACCAGCACCAGCCTCTCCACAGTGTCCTTTCAGGTAGTCGTAGACAGCTGTGAGGTCTCCCCTCAGCCTCTTCTTTTCCAAACTAACAATCCCCAGCTCCTTCAGTCACTCTTCATCAGATTTATTCTCCAGGCCCTTCCCCAGCTTCGTTGCCCTCCTCTGCACTGGCTCCAGCACCTCCATATCTCTTCTGCCCAAAACTGTGTGGTGCCCAAAACTGGACACAATACTTGAGGTGTGGCCTCACCAGAGCTGAGTACAAAGGGACAATCACCTCCCTGCTCCTGCTGGATACAGCGTCTCTGATACAAGCCAGGATGCCACTGGCTTTCTTAGCATCTTGTGCACACTGCCAAAGCTTTCTGCAAAAGCTCACTGTCTATTTGCAGTCATTTCATGGTGTGCTGGCTGAGTCTCAGCATTATAGAATCATGGAATCATAGAAAGGTCTGGGTTGGAAGTGACCTCCGAATGCCATCTATTCCAACCCCTCTGCAGTCAGCAGCGACATCCTCAACTAGATCAGGTTGCCCAGTGCCCTGTTGAGACTCACTTTGAATATCTCCAGGCATGGGCCACTGAGCAACCTGTTCCTGTGTTCCACTACCCTCCTGATAAAGAACTTGTTCCTTATATCCAATCTTAGTCTGCTCTTCTCTAGTTTGAAGCTGTTGCCCCTAGTCCCATCACCACAGGCCTTTGTAAACAGTCTCTCTCCATGCTTCTTGTAGGACCCCTTCAGGTCCTGGACAGCTGCTATTAGGTCTCCCCGGAGCCTCCTCTTTTCCACCCCCCCACTCCCTTAGCAGGGTTTACTTTTGTTAGTTTTTAGATCCTGCTGATCTGCTTCCCAGTCTCACATGGGTCACATTCTGCCAACATGTACCCAGTGGTCCTGTCACCATAAGGGGTGAAGCCATCTCTTCACTCTGGGCAAAGATCCTATCCAAGCCAGTAAGTCTGTTCAGGAATACATCCTACAAATTCATGTCACCTATGGATAGGTGACTGCCTGCAGTTGAATTAATGCACTGTGTTCTGGCCAAGCCTATGGGGACTCGGGTAGGCCCTAAACCAGTCCATCCTTCAGCACCTCCGCGTTCACTCCACGAAATAGACCTCCAACCAATTTCTCCTTTACATTGGAAATCCTTTACATTATATTGACTACTTCAAAATGTGGATAAATACAATGAAGCAAATAGCTGATGGCTCTGGGCATGCAGAATTCTGTAACTTGGGTAACTGGACTAAAATGGAAAGTTCATTGCCAGCTGTTTAATACAAGCAAACTGCACTTTCATTTTTTCTCTCTCTACAGCAGCAACATTAATATATTTTGCAGCTTTGCCATTAAATGCAGAGAGATCATTTCCCATCTAATTTCTAAAAGCAGCTTTGTGGAAGAAAATGGGTAATCAGCACGGAGGATGTCTTTCTTCTGAAAATGCTTTTAGTCTAACATAAATGACAGCTATTTAAGGGCAATCACTTGTGTTTTATATCTCACACAAAAAACAGCAGACACAGTACCCTGCCTTTGAGACAAAACACTGATACACGTGACAGAACACTTCAAGCAGTAATAATCACAAGCCAAGATTCAGTAGCAGCCTTGGAACAACTGAAATCTAAACTGAAAACTAAAATCCATAGCTTTTTGTTTTTGCTATTGTTCATCTCTTAAATGCTCTCATAGTGTATTGCATTATGAATGACTAAATGCCTGCATCAGCCAGGTACAGAAGATGCAAATAACGTTCATCCTGCAGCATGGACACTGATAACTTACACATCTGCTTAAAATAAAGTGGTTTTCAAAGTATCACCCAGGAGGCATGTGTTCTGTTCAGTGACCTTTGGAAATTCTAGTCCAGTGAATAACTAGTGATGCACAAATGAGTTGAGAGACAGTAGATAAAAAGTGCCTGTAACATTCTGTGTTATCTGTTATGAGGGAGGCGATGGTTAAAAGATATATTGCTCTTTCATAATTTGCCTGAGAGCGCAAATCAATGAGAACAGAAACTTGTATCCCTTTAACTGGAATGGTTGTGGCATTCATCATCCTGGACAATTAAAAATAGACCATGCAGAGAAAGAGCAATGACTTGTATAATCTAAGCATCTGATTTAAGAGTATTTTGCTACCTTATAGGCATTTGTTCATGTGGCGTCAGTCTCATCTTGGTAAACCCAACCTGACATTCAAATATCTCATGTAGGAAGAACCCTGATTCTGTGTGCTTCAAGATGACAAAATGTTACCAGGATGTTTGGTAGAATATTGAAGGAATTTAGCAATGGCAACCTTGCTGAATTCCATTAGAAACATTTGTAAGCACTGTGACACATGACAGAGCTTAGACTCTCTTTGTCACACAATATGCAGCCCATCTGGTCTTGAGCTTGGAGCAAGGAAAATCTGCAGTCTAAAGCAGTTACATAACAAAAAAAGACAAAGAAAAAGCACAAAATCCAAGAAGATATGATGCAGCACAAATTTTAAATATCTTTTGTTTCTTTGTTTCTGTGTGTGTGCTACCTTTAAACCACACTACCATCAAAGCCTTCAGTGTCAGACCTAATCGGAACCCATGTAATTCAGACTTGTGTAAGCATATCCTTTACACACGGATATGGTCTGTAGCTTTTAGTCAGTCACTTGAATGTGCCATTTTTGCTTTACAGTATAAAAGTATGTGTCTGCTACTATGCATACAGAAGGGAGTCAAGGAGGTTGATGCCACAATTCCAGTTTGCAAGCTAAAAGGGAAGTCGCAAGACACACAAGCTCCTTCCAGTAATCAAAGGCCTAGTTGAGCACTGACATGCTTGTAGGGAAGAAAAGCATCCTGGATAGAGATCTGCAAGAAGCTGTACCTGAACCTTCTTAAAAACATGAAGGCCTTATCCTGCTGTATCACTGACATTTTTATGGTGTAAAGAGTGGACATATTTATTCAAAATAGAAGTATTCCGTAACCACTTTAAAAAAAGTAAGAGTGTTATTTGTAGCATGGAGTATAATTTCTCCTGTAAGAAAATGAATTGTACTTACCCTCTCCAAAGTAATTTCTTCAAATTCATATTCAATTTCTGTTCCATTAACCTAAAGGGAAAAAAAATCAGAAAACTCCTTAAGTGCACATGGAAGGCAACTGGGAAGGGATATTGAACAGATACACCACTAAGATCAGTTTACTGAGCCACACTTTCCAGCACATTGGTGAGGCTATCTAAATTACAGCCTAGGAAGCTCCCCTTTGTCTTGAGTGGCATGTGATCAAGCCCACAGGCCTGAAAGCAGTACCAGTTCAGTTTGTGAAACCATGAAGTCATGAATATCTAAGTCACACAACACGAATGATACCTGGTGAAGTGTGTCAGTGGGCTTCACACAAATGCCTAAGTAGTTTCCAAAGTAGTGGTTTCATGTCAAACCAGAAGCTCTGTTTCTAAAAATTACTCTCACAAAATGGAAGGAAGATTAATTATTCATTACCTTATGATCTCCAATTGACTTTGCAATACAAAACCAGACAGGAAATTCATACTGCTTATGCAAAAATCACCCACGGATACATGCATTGAAATACATCTTGTTTACTATATCAACCCAGGGCAAGAACACAAGAGAGGACCTTTGCAATAGAGAGCTGAATGGCAAAAGGGCACAGAATGTTAATGCAATTCTTAACACTGAGTTTTGGTGTCACAATAAATTAAGCTACAAAATGTAGAGCACCAAAATGGATTGCACTGGACAAGAAATCTATCAGCTGAAGACATGACACTGATTTAAGCAGTGTTCTGAAACCTTGTTCTAGTCTGACATGGATTTTTGTCTGTCCCTCTAGGCACCTCACTTAACATCCCTTCCTAAGTTTCCTCATTTCTTACAGGGGTAGAGTAGCCCATCAGATAACGCTGCAGAAGCCGGCTGCACTGCAAGTAAAGTGCAGAGTAATGGAAAAACCTCTACTATTAACATCTCAGAAACATTTCCAAGTGTTCCTTAGTTGCAGCTGGTCAGCACTTTCTTTTTTGTCATTATTATTTGGACTCAAAATATTGATTAACTAAAAATAGCACACATTGCACATGTGTCATGCCTGTTTAGTTTTTGTGAGGATAGGACATTTTCTGACAACAAATTTAATGCTTTACTTAATGAAGAAAAAAAAGCAAAAAGTAAAATCCAAGAGCAAACCTGAAGTGAAGCATTAGAAAGTGAAAGTGAAAGTGAAGCATTAGAACCTGAAAGTGTTCAAGTCCATGGGACCCGACGGGATACACCCACGGGTGCTGAGAGAACTGGCAGATGAGGTTGCTAAGCCCCTCTCTATTATATTCCAAAAGTCATGGCAGACTGGGGAAGTCCCCACAGATTGGAAAAGGGCAAACATTGCTCCCATTTTCAAAAAGGGTAAGAAGGAGGAACCAGGGAACTACAGGCCGGTCAGTCTCACCTCTGTGCCCGGAAAGATCATGGAGCAGATCCTCCTGGAGGCACTACTGACTCAGAAGAGTAGTGAAGAGGTGATTGGGAGCAGTCAGCATGGCTTTGCCAAGGGCAAATCCTGCCTGACAAACCTGGTGGCCTTCTATGAACAGGTGACAGCATTAATAGATAAGGGGCGAGCAACTGATGTCGTTTACCTGGACCTGAGCAAAGCCTTTGACACTGTCCCACACCACATCCTGGTCTCCAAGCTGGTGACACACGGGTTTGATGGATGGACCACCAGATGGATAAGGAACTGGCTTGATGGCCGCACCCAAAGAGTGGCTGTCAATGGGTCCATGTCCCAGTGGAGGCCAGTGACAAGCGGAGTCCCTCAGGGATCAGTCCTGGGACCAGTCTTGTTCAACATCTTTGTGGGT
Source organism: Colaptes auratus (assembly GCA_015227895.2). NCBI lineage: Eukaryota > Metazoa > Chordata > Aves > Piciformes > Picidae > Colaptes > Colaptes auratus. The sequence goes on from CM037631.1 coordinate 29,641,519, forward strand.
GACATGGACAGTGGCATTGAGTGCACCCTCAGCAAGTTTGCTGATGACACCAAGCTGTGTGGTGCAGCAGACACGCTGGAGGGAAGGGATGCCATCCAGAGGGACCTTGACAGGCTGGAGAGGTGGGCACAGGCCAACCTCATGAGCTTCAACAAGACCAAGTGCAGGGTCCTGCATCTAGGTCGAGGCAATCCCAGGCACAAATACAGGCTGGGCAGTGACTGGCTGGGGAGCAGCCCAGAGGAGAGAGACTTGGGGGTGCTGGTGGACGAGAAGCTCAACATGAGCTCTCAATGTGCACTTGCAGCCCGGAAAGCCAATCAGATCCTGGGCTGCATCAGGAGAAGTGTGGCCAGCAGGTCAAGGGAGGTGATTCTCCCCCTCTACTCAGCTCTGGTGAGACCCCACCTGCAGTACTGCGTCCAGTTCTGGAGCCCCTATTACAAGAGGGATCTGGAGGTGCTGGAGCATGTCCAGAGAAGGGCCACGAGGATGAGCAGAGGGCTGGAGCACCTCTCCTATGAGGACAGACTGAAGGAGTTGGGGCTGTTCAGTCTGGAGAAGAGAAGGCTCCGAGGCGACCTCATTGTGGCCTTCCAGTATCTGAAGGGGGCCTACAAGAAGGCTGGGGAGGGACTTTTCAGACTATCAGGGGAGTGATAGGACTAGGGGGAATGGGATGAAGCTGGAGGTGGGGAGATTCAGGCTGGATGTGAGGAGGAAGTTCTTCACCGTGAGAGTGGTGAAGCCCTGGAATGGGTTGTCCAGGGAGGTGGTTGAGGCCCCGTCCCTTGCGGTGTTTAAGACCAGGCTGGACGAGGCTCTGTCCAGCCTGATCTAGGGTAGAGTGTCCCTGCCCATGGCAGGGGGGTTGGAACTAGATGATCCTTGTGGTCCCTTCCAACCCTAACTGAAACTATGAAACTATGAAACTCACTTGGAGGAACAAATTTTGTTCTTTCTCAGAACAAGAACATTTATTACTCCTCCCCACTCCCAGCTGATTATTTTCTTGTATTAACTTTCTCACTGGAATCAGAAAACACTGTACATGAACCATTCCTTAGTTGAGGCCTTTCAAAAGTAATGAGGCACTTCTCTGGTGAATATTATAACGAGGGGCACCTATCTACCAAACAAAACCTTCCTGCAGAATCCACCCACTACTGCATTTGTCTGCAATTCAAGATCTGGTGAAGCACGAAATCAGCAACAGAGACACAATCCCTGTAATCTGTGTTCAAAAGGAAAGAGGGAGAGGGAGAGCTGTCCAAACAAATAACCCATGCTTAACAATGGGACAAAACCACATAACCAAGGAGGAAGCTATTTAATACATCTTTTTTTTTTTTCATTATTATAATCTGGTAATCCTGCTAAAACCAGCTATGAACAAAAGTTGGCGATAGGGCAATTTTCTGCTCCATGTTATCACTTTAATGCCTTCTGCATAGACTTTTTTTATTAATACAGGCCACTTACTGGGTATAAACAGCTTTACAGCCATTCCAATTTTTGTCCTTTCTTGTCTAATGATAATGAAATCAAAGCTATCTATAGGTCTCTGTTTTCATGAACTTCTCTTTTATCTTAGGCTGTTGGATAGCTCTGATCTATGTCTTCAATTCCTCGGTCTTGCTCTGTAAAGCTGTCTTTGCTTCACTGCTTATAATCACTTTTCCTTTGCATTAAAAACTCCTTCGTGCAGCAAAATGGGAAAAAAGAGGGACAAGAGAAGTGAGCAACCTCTGTACAAAGATGAAAGGAGAAAACACAAGCCGAATACTCATTCTGTATTCACACACACAAAAATATCTTTATCATCATCATCTGGGAGTCCTTTTATCATCCACAGTCACAATTCCAGAAAGGTCTCAAATTAAAATCCCATTAATCACAACAGAGATCCATTACCAGGTTCCACAGCAGCAGGGATGATATGAATTAAAAAGCTGATCCTGATTCAACTCCTTTTGTTATTTAAGGATATATATCCACATCACAGGCCACTGCCCTGTTTGCCTTGCTGGTTGCTCAGACCACCACTGTAGTTATTTTGTAGGGCATCTAATAAGATATTGCACCTACCTGAGGCAGGTGGAATGATGATGTATGCAGTACCACTCATTGCTAGCACCATTTTATTTCATGTTTAGACTCTCTGGCTGCACCTACACTGCTAAATTAGAGTGAATATTCAGCCAAGTCTCAGTGCTTAAGGCTGTTTCTGTCTGGAACCTGCTGGAAATAAATAGCTAAAGAGTGAGCCAACAGTTAAGCAGGAGGAGAATCATTATTCCAGCACTGGAACTGGCTTGTCCATCCTCTCATTAAGCAGCATATGAACATACCCTCTTTCCCCCTCCCCATTTTAACCTGACAGTGTCTGGCCTGACAAAGTACCTAAACAAGCTGTCTGACCCTGCAGCTTCCCTTTCTTGAAAGTACTCAGAACCTGCTCCTGTGTCTGTCTTTCTGAATGTTGATTTTATGCCAGATTGCAGCAAGAACACACAGCAAAGCTTACCAGGGCCTGTAAAATTTTAAACAACCGTGAAAAATTCCAACCATTTCCATATTGCTTTCTCTTCTCTACAGTCAAAGGAGTCAACAGCATTTCCAAGTCAGTCTGGGAATATCCTTTCCCATCCTTCAGGAGTTCAAATTTAACACATCAGATATTTTTTAATCTGAGCTAAATGTTTATATTTATAATGCTGAAATGTGAGGAAGTCATCTGGCTCTTTGTACACTCACTAAGCACAAAAGGGGACTTCCAGGTTTTCATTTCCTCCTGCAGGTAAGTTAGATGCCATGTGCCCCTCGGGTTTCTTTTCACTACATACCAATGAACTCTAAAAAGCAGTGTGTAGTTTGCTGAGCAGCTCTTTTAAATCTGTTTTCTCTGCATTGCTCCTAACCAGAGACTCTTAACAAAGTTCTGCTTTAAGGAATAGCTGTATGGCTTTTATAATTATATCATAGTATCAGAGTATCAGTCAGGGTTGGAAGGGACCACAAGGATCATCTAGTTCCAACCCCCCTGCCATGGGCAGGGACACCCCACACTAGATCAGGCTGGCCACAGCCTCATCCAGCCTGGGCTTAAACACCTCCAGGGACAGGGCCTCAACCACTCCACTGGATGACCCATTCCAGGCTTCACCACTCTCATAGTGAAGAACTTCCTCCTCACATCTAGCCTGAATCTCCCCACCTCCAGCTTCATTCCATTCCCCCTAGTCCTGTCACTACCTGATAGCCTGAAAAGTCCCTCCCCAGCCTTCCTGTAGCCCTCTTCAGATACTGGAAGGCCACAATGAGGTCACCTCAGAGCCTTCTCTTCTCCAGACTGAACAGCCCCAACTCCTTCAGTCTGTCCTCACAGGAGAGGTGCTCCAGCCCTCTGATCATCCTCGTGGCCCTTCTCTGGATACCTTCCAGCACCTCCAGATCCCTCTTGGAATAGGGGCTCCAGAACTGGAGGCAGTACTGCAGGTGGGGTCTCAGCAGAGCTGAGCAGAGGGGGAGAATCACCTCCCTTGACCTGCTGGCCACACTTCTCCTGATGCAGCCCAGGCTCTGATTGGCTTTCCGGGCTGCAAGTGCACCCTGAGAGCTCCTGTTGAGCTTCTCCTCCCCCAGCACCCCCAAGTCTCTCTCCTCAGGGCTGCTCTCCAGCCAGTCCCTGCCCAGCCTGGATTTGTGCCTGGTATTGCCTTGACCCTGCTGCAGGACCCTGCCCTTGGTCTTGTGGAAGCTCCTGAGGTTGGCTTGTGCCCACCTCTCCAGCCTGTCCAGGTCCCTCTGGATGGATCCTTCCCTCCAGCTGTCTGCTGCACCACACAGCTTGGTGTCATCAGCAACCTTGCTGAGGGTGCACTCAATGCCACTGTCCATGGCACCCACAGAGATGGTGAACAAGCCTGGTCCCAGCAGGGAAAGGCCACTCTCTGGATTAGCAGCTTTTCCAGTGGCTATTTGGGGCCTGTTTGCACCTGTATCTGGAAGCACACAGACAGCATGATAGCCAGCACCTGCTCCCACAGGCCCAACATTTTAGGATGACCACAGACTAAAATTCAGTTGTTCTTCTCCAAAAGCTCAAAGTTGAGATACATTGCTGCTGGCTTCACTCAGATTCAAAATGCTGAAGTCCCCTCTTCAGAGAAAGAGTGCTCAACACCACCTGTGACAGCAACAGACCCAGAGGACTCTGGCAGAAGTGGGTAAGAAGTGCACAGGTGATCACGGGAGGATGCAATCAAATGCATCCTTTCTTCAATGCAGAGAGTTTGGAAACAAAATAGGTCTCATTCAGGAGCAGGAACAAAATGTGTGAATGCCCTGTGAGGAACTGATTCACCTGAAGCCTCTAGGAAACTTCAGGAGTGCCTGCTGCCCTCTTGGTCAGGAATAGCACCACTGACATACACTTCTGCATGCCAAAAGGCTTCTCAGTCTCCTAACCTTATTTATGTTCATGGTCCAAAGTGTGAGGAACTTACCAGCCCCTGTAGAGTAAGTGACCATAATTCAACTAACTCCCAATGTTTAAAGCATCTACTTGCAAAGGGGGGTAACAGTTGCCTTTCCTTCATGGACTCAAAAATGTCTTTAAGATGCTTGCACACAATGAATTAAACATACTGTATCTAATCCCACATAATCCAAGCCAGCATTCTTGTTTAGTTTTCCATCTTCTCATTTTTTCTAACTTTATGTTTAACAATCTTCTCCCATAGCTCCTGTTAAGTCACTTACACTCTTCCTGTACCTCCATTTCTTTCACTAGTATGCTTCACCTGTTAACCAGAATTTCAAAATCTCATCCAAATGAGGAGTTCTCTTCTGGTTTCCCCTACTTGCTGCTCTCACTGCTCACAATCCTTTCCCCTATTTAGCAACAATTTGGCTTTTTTTCAGCTGTTTTCCCTCCATAGATCAGATACTTTCTACAATTCAAACCACAAATATCTCGATGCCTTCCTCCTAGGTATTCTTATTATTCTATGTGGCTTGCATGTTATGTGATAACACTTTGCTCTTTACACACACACACACACACAGAATGTTAGGGGTTGGAAGGGACCTAGAAAGACCAACTAGTCCATCCCCCTGCCAGAGCAGTGAACCACTAAATGTTCCTTCCTCTTCCCTTTGTTTTGTGTGTAATCTGATGCTAGGCATATATGCCACACAAGAAATCTGCCCACATGTGTTTGTACGCACTCGATACCCATCACAAGGCTCCCAGTCTCATAAGCATGATCCATGAAACTGATCAAAGTAGACATCATGATTTCAAACGGGGTTCACAGTAAATGTGAATGAAATTGCATCCATTAAGAGAGCACTTCTGAGCTGTACAAAATCAGTATCAACAAAAGAATGTCAATTTCAGCCATTTTACTTAAAATCTCCTCACTTACACTAAGAGAAATTCATATGCCATCATAGAATCATAGTTAGAGTTGGAAGGGACCACAAGGATCCTCTAGTTCCAACCCCCCTGCCAGGGGCAGGGACACCTCACACTAGAGCAGGTTGCTCAGAGCCACATCCAGCCTGGCCTTAAAAACCTCCAGGGAAGAGGCTTCTATCACCTCCCTGGGCAACCTGTTCCAGGGTCTCACCACCCTCATCATGTTAGCTAACAGGTAGAAACCTAAGTCAGGCAATGGTCTAGGGTTTTGTTGTTGGTTTTTTTTTCTCCCAGGCACTGGGAAGCAGAAGCAAGAGGGGGTGCCTTAATCTTTGGATGGCATCACCATTTAAGGAACCTATGTCTGCCCACTGACTATGTACAGACACTTCAGGCTTTGAGGATTCGTACCCCAAATATATATCTCTGTATCTTACATTTGTAATGTACATCAGTGCAGGAATTTGAACTGTGCATTGCAGAGAACTGGATACAGTCATTTCCACCAAATTACATTCTTCCTTGTGCAATTCAGGTCATTGACTATATGGCTTCAGAGATTCGGTCACCCTGACGTTCATTCTCTTGTGTGCTTCTGCCGTTGCTGACACCCCAACATATGAGTTTTCATAAACTCTCCATTTGCCAGGTTCCTGTATCTCTGCTCCATTTCAGTTTTGAAAATCCATCATACTTTTCACCAGTCTGAACAGGTAATACACTGCTGAAACTGTTCTCCTGCGTGATATCTCATTCTATGCACAAGATACATAATAAGAACGGAAAATTGCTGTTGCTTGGTTGACCACGTCATCAACACAGATTATGAAACACTTGCAATTTGGGATTTATTTACAAGGTTATTTTAATACTGCTGAATAGTCTCATTTGCATGATTTTATTTAAAAGGTTGGTGACTCTAGTTCAATTGTTTAATACAGAAATTGATAAATAAACTGCAGGTTAAGTTTGATTCATTTAAACACTTATGATAAAATTGCCTCTCAGCTGTAGGGAGGAATCAATAGCATGCTAACTGGCAAAATTTGAGGCAATAAGTTACTGCCATCATACAATGAAATATATACAATACCCATAATGGACAGGCCCCCTTTCTCTGATAAATAAATATATGACCAACATAATCTAATCCTTTGTCATTTGACAATGCTCTTGAACTTTTATTTTCTGTAATAGGTTGAGGACTATGTCCTAACCATAGAGATGGTTCCTCCAGAGTACCAGAGGGTACCAGGAGCTGAACAGCCCATCCCATAATATTGCATCTTTATTTTCTGTATACACTGGCTGCATAGGCAGCTTCACCCCTACTCCTCTCCCTGCTCCCTTCCCGGCTCTTGCAGCGCGGGCAGTGGGGTCTGCTGCTGCCAAGCTGATTTTCTTACTGCGTCATTCGGGCCTGGGTAGGGAGGTACTGTGGGTGGAGGGCAGGCATTGGAGGCCTTGGGGGCTTTGAGGCCATGGTATTGAGCCCTGGTTTGGGGGAAGGTTTTTGGAAGCTGATGGCCTAGTGAGGTTTCTGGAGAAGAGCAGACTGGCGAGCTGGGCTGGATATGCATCGTTGGGTATGTTTGAATGCTTTCATGCTGTCATGCTTAGCTGTGCATAATACTTCCATTTACATTTCCATTTCTTTCCAACCCTCTGTGGAGAGTTTTCTTTCATTCCTTTGGGAAGGGTTAAAGAGCATTTCAGTATTGCTCCCTAAATCTAAGACATTTCTGTGCCTAAGATTGTCTCCCAGCATGCTTATTTACCTTTGAAAGTTAAAATCCCCTTACTCTCTTCCCTGCTTTCTCACCCTCTGGATTATGAACAAACCCCAACCAACTCACTCAATCTTGAGTTCTTGTCTTCTCATATGTTAGCTCTAGAACCAGAACTGAAGGCTAAACTGTACTCTCAGTAACACTGGGGCAATCCCATTGGTGTCCTTGGGCTTGTGCTAGTGTAACTGATGTTATATTTATTAATCTGTAGATGTACTTCCATCTGCAGGAGAAAGCCGACCTGAAAAGGTAAAGAAACTACTTGCACAGATAATAAAAATGAGTAATATTCACATCAATAAAGTATATGTACATTTGTAAACAAATGCTTATATATTCCACAGGACAAGATTTTCACATATGAATCACTTGCTTTACAAGCACTTTTATAGCAGAAGAGATGTTCACTATTCCTCTTAATCTTATCTTGGAAGACTCTTCAGTGTATATATGGTCAGGGAGCCACAGTCCTCTGCACTCTACAACTAAAAGCGTAGCAGAACAGTTCCCTCATGTCCAATTTATTTTACTGCAGGAAAAAAAGGAAAAAAGAAAAAGACAATCTCAAAGGCTGAGGCAAAAATCAAAGTGGTTTTCTGCTCCTCCTCACTGGCTCAGGGAAAGAAAATGGATGTAACTGTTGTCCACGGGGATTAACAGTGCACACCCTGAGCAGCAGCGAATGCAGCACAACTGATCATCACCAGTCACAATCTAAGCCTAGACAAAATTCAGCAAACTGTTCCAAATGGTTCTCAGCTTTCTTGGGAGAAAAAAACTGTTCTGCATCATTCCAAGAGAAATTGCAGTTTTCCAGAAACGAATCTTCATCCTCAGTCTGAAAGGTGCAAAAATTGCTTTCAACCACCTCCAGTTCCATTTCTGATACAAAGATGAAATCTGGAAAGCTGAACCCGAATGTGACTTTTGGAAGAATTCTGATGGGTTTCCTTATTCTATGTTCTAAGAGAACATAAAATCAAACATGCCTTGACAGTTATCTATTAATTGCTGTACACAACAGCAGGGATACTGCACTGAAGCACTAAGAAAACAGCCAAAAGCAAACATGCTGACACATAATGTTCTTTAAAACAAGCACAAAAAGCCTGTAATGAACTCCCTCACACTAAGGAAGCAACGTTAGAAAAAAAGAAGTATGGCTGAAAAAAACATTCTAAGATATTAATATATTAATTAATATATTAAAATGCACAACTTCCACACAGAAATACTTTGAAAATGGTTTTCTAATGCCAATTTATTGCATCATCTCTTTTCAGAAGCAGAGCATAATTTACCACTTATAGGAAGTATCCTCAGTATGTTCTCCATGGGAGGTCTAACCTAAGGAAATCTATGACATCCACAGCTAAACTGTAAAATATCTGGCAGCAGAGATGTGGAAAATGTTCTGGTTCCTATCTCACCAATATCTACTGAAGTTACCACTCAATCATCCCAGGGACAACTGTGTGTATCTCTGATACCCACATGGCCACTAAACAGGCATTGCTGGACTGTCCTACACTGTACATGTTCTAACCTAGTATCCTTGAATTGTTTAGGTTGGAAAAGACCTTTAACATCTTGGACATGTATACATGGTCTATTCATATATGTTCTTACTGGGAATACAGGCTCAGCCTTGCTACTGGCTGAACATGGCTGCATGGAGTTGCAGCAGCCTTGCCTCTATTAGGCTACCAAATTCAGCAACTCCCTAACATTTTGTAGTAAGTCATGCACATGTATTGTACATAGAGTAATTTCTGCTAACACATACTACAGCACAATGGAAGGTTAAACAGGAAAAAAATTGTTGAAGGGTGCTGGCTTGTGTTCATTGCTGTGTACCTCTTACTTTCAGTAAAGCAGAAAGATTAAACATATGACAGGGAGAGCTATTCTAATAATACAACCTTCCTGAGTCATTCTTCACCAGAATTTGGCAGGGAGAGAACAGTTAGAGAGGCCTGCAAATAAGGAACTGCACTGAAAGTGTGTATGATGGCAAACGATAAACAATGTTGAAGCTTTAACTCTAGTAAGGCAGGGAAATGCCTACAAAATAAAAATTAACTACATCTTAAGTATAGCCAAAAAAACCCCAAGTGGAATTCAAGAATGGGGTAGAAAGTCAAATACCATTTTCTCCAATAGGTCTGCAAATAAAGATAAGGTTCATTGAGACAGGTAGTTGAATGGGGCTGCCCACTCCTGTCTAAAGACCAACTTGTGTTGATGAGATCAGTCTCTCTGAACCACAAGAACAGCTCCTGGAGATTGGTCCTTGAAAGAATGATGGAAATCTTTCAACAATGTCAAGATATATGAAAAAAAATGTTCCATAAACTAGAATATATTTGTGTCCTTGTACCTGAAAATCAAATGCCAGGAGGATGAAAGAGGAGCCCTTCTCTGACTTATTTTGCAAACAAACTTCAAAGTAATACACAATGTCTCTAAAAATAAATGAGCATTGAAAGCACCACCTGCAAATCACTTTTGTCCTCTGGGAGAATAACGAGAGGCTACACAGAGAGTTGAGGACTTCTGCAATGTATATAGTAAGGAGAGCACTATTAGGGTCACAGCAATCTGCTGCTGTTAAAGAGGAATATGATGGTGAAATCAGAATATTAATCAATCAAATTTGTATGCTGCACATGATCTTAAAAATTATTGTAGTTTCAAGATAAACCCAGCATGCTGTGCTCAGCTTTGCAAGATTGAAGTCCTGAATTTGGACATTACACAAGATTAATTCTGTTATGACCACACTATTGCCCTATTAAGCCCTGCAAAGAATGAAACAATCACACTTGCCAGAATCCAATAAAGTGAAGTTTTCTGCTTGCCTAACATAAAATACCACTTAGCACAAATAACTCATGACTGAAAAGAATCCAGTTTTAAACTATTGCCATCTCCATGCAGAACTTACTGGCAGGAATCACTCATAAGCTGATTGAATATTAATGTAAGATTTAAAAAAGTAATAAATGTAAGTTGCAATTTATTTGTATTAATAATAATTACCAGGTGGAAATTTAGTTCATGCAGGCATCTTTACTTTCTGTTACCCTCAAAATAAGTAAATCTTCTACAGAATGAGAGCTGGGGTTTTTCAGATCAGAAAAACAACCGTATGTGGTATATTTAGGTTTGCTACTATATGCAGAAAGCTAAGTCATCTACACACTGATGACAAATATAATTCCCCATTGTGGCTGATTCACCAGAGCACTGCATTAGAACGGGCTTTTGTCATGGGAAACGGGGATTAGAAGTGAGTCACATTCCAAAAGAGTCAACATTCACAACTTGCAACAGTAGTAATTTTGTGCTGAAGGTGTGTCCATTGTCCAGCACAGACCATCCAATCCCTGCTATCCATCAGGCAGTAAAATGGCTAATGTTGCATTTTTATTCATGCAAAGCCACGTGCATTCAGACTTATTTATGTTGCTGTAGAAAAAGAGTGAGAGACTACAGCAACCCTTTGAAAACTGTACAAAAGTTAACAGGGAGTGAATACTCCTCTTACGTAAACCACAACACGTAACGCTGAAAGCAATACATAAAAGATTATGAAGAGAAGGAAATCAATTATCCAGTGGTGCACTATGGACTGTCAGGATAATAACAACCTTGTCTTGGCTGAACTTTTAAGAGTAATTTTGGAAAGCAGTATACCAATCAATTTTAGACATTAAAACCCCCAAATCCTTAGAATTACAAAGAAGGGCTGTTGGAAAATAAATGTCAGATAGATCTCAATTTAAAGAACTGAAGCTTCACAGTAATTAAGCTCTTCCGTTTCCCATAAACCATGAAACCATCAATTTTCATTTCCACATTTTATCAGAACTAGATTTTTCTTCAGTACTAAGCAGTGTGCTCCTCTCAGCCTTAAGTCCTGCATCTTTCTAATGCAGTGAAATATACCTACCAGTGTCCTTGTCTCAAATCACAAAGAAATTGTCTGCAGACACATGCTGTTTCCCAGTTGTCTCGGGTTTAAGGAGCAAGGGAGCTCTTTAACCCTTCTCAAAGGGGTTAAAGAACAGACTCCACACAGGCTTGGACAGAGCTGGGAAGTTTAAATGGGAATGCTGTTCACAGCTACACACCACAGTGCAAAGCATACCAAATACACACAGCTTCACAGTCCACCTTGGCCATGGCTCTCCAAGAGCCTCTTTAGGCCAAAGCTTCATACAACCTCCCTCCAAACCAGGCCAAAATCCTCTGGCCTCAAATCTCACCCACCCCCTACACCTGAGTGACACAGCTACAAGATCTGCTTGCTAGCTCCGGGGCAAGCCAGGCTGCTCCAGGCCCCAGCTGGAGGCATTGCCAAGGATGAACCTGGCCTCACTCCCCTGCACCAAACCCGAGATGAAGCGCTGTGCATCCAGGAGCAGGGTGGGAGGAAAAAGGACAGCTTGTGCTGTTCCCTTATGAAAGGGGAGATGCAGGCTTTCTGGGAATGGAATAACACAATTTCCTGTGTCCACCCACTGGGCTGGACTGCTCGGCTCCTTGTACCCTCTGGTACTCCGGAGGAATTATCTCTGTGTTTAAAACACACACCTCAACCCCAGGCACCAATTCATCTCAGAGCTGGCTTCATAACAAAGCTGAATAAAGCTGTCACTGTGGAATTATAGTCTTGTGTACCTGAAGTACATTGTGTCCCTGTGTACATTGTTCTGTATGCAAACACTAAAAAGTAGACCAAGAAATATTTATGGAATCGATGTGTTTGATGGCTTAAGGCCACGCACTGTGCCACAAAAGCATATTTGCAAGAGCTTGTGTTAATCACTGGGTCCCTGCAAACCCACAGCCCCTGCTGGTTTTGGCTTGTTGCTACAAAATCCAGTAATGGTAACTCTGGGTCTGCAGTGCAGTGTATCAAAAATGACACAAACCCAAAAGCTAATCCAAGGCCAGGGAGAGCAAGACACATTCAAACTACACTTAGTTTAGGTCAGTTTGGGCCATGCAGTTCTAGGATGACTCAAAGAGGCCTACGAGAAAGCTGGTGAGGGACTTCTTAGGAAGTCAGCTAGTGATAGGACTGGGGGGAATGGATCCAAGCTAGAGGAGGGTACATTTAGATTAGATGTTAGGAAGAAGCTCTTCCCCATGAGTGTGGCGAGACACTAGAACAGGTTGCCCAGGGAGGTGGTGGAAGCCTCATCCCTGGATGTTTTTAAGGCCAGGCTGGATGGGGCTAAGGGCAACCTGATCTAGTGGAGGGTGTCCCTGCCCATGGCAGGGGGGTTGGAGCTAGATGATCCTTGGGGTTGCTTCCAACCCTGAAAATTCTGTGATTCTGTGAAATCTTTGCGTGCTTCAGACAGCTCCAGGAGACACACTCGGCATTCTCTGGCACGTACCAACCTCATGGACAAATTAGTTTGAATTAAGTATAGCTGGATGTAGAGGAATGGTATATGCACACCACTCCATGAAAGCATGTATGATTTTTTCAGAGTGATAAAAATTACTGATAGAGTAGTCCCTGGATGCCTTCCCCAGGGCAGAGCTCCAAGGATAAGAAGAGGAACAGATTTTGAAAAGGCAAAGTACAGTAACTCTTTCTGGGGGCTATTTCAATGTCAACAAAGGACTGACTGCCTGATAGTGAGTGTGCAGAGGGTATCCATTTTTTGGTCACAATGTCTGCTTCCTAAGTTGCCACCTGTGAGCTGCAGACAGGTAAAGGCAGGGAATGTGCTTCTCGAGCACACCCGTGATCTGGCTAGAACGATCAGGCACCTGCACTCTGAGTAGTCCAGACTCAAGGTGCACAAGGCACTACGCATTTGCCCTGCTGTGCCTGCATGATCAGAGGGACACAGACAAGCGAATGGTGTTCTTGCTTTACAATTCAATGAGCTTCTCTCTCGCACTCTGCTAATGGCAATGTTTCAATCCAACATCTATAGAAAGAACTTCGAGATGGAGTCTGAAGGCCAGGGTTATCCACAGGCAACTGCAGATGGCAAGTATGCTAATTTCATAGAAATAAGCAGAAGTAATTAGATACATGATCAAGCAGTGCTTCTACTTGTTGGAACGATGGGATGCTGATAATTCTGCCTATGCTCAGTCACAGCAAAGGTTCTGTGCCGATTTGTATGCAGTATGATATGCAGCACTTAAATATGCAATGCAGTGCTGCGGTTTCCTGAGGAAAATCCCCTCAAACCTTGAAGTTATTTTACTTTAAACAGTTGCTTTTTCCATAGGGAAAAACTATGTCTCGGACAAGGCTTAAATACTGAAAATTGCATCTAGAGTTGAAAAGAGAAACTTAGCAAAATCCAATTACATTTTTACTTCACTTTAGCCACTTTTTGTAACAATATTTCTAAAATAAATTTGAAATACATTGGTTTTCAGGTAGAAAAACAATAAATATGAGACAGAGGTAAAATAATTCAGTTCCATAAGAACCATTCTGTACCTTTGTATCGGATTTTGGACTGAAATGCCATATTTTCCTGGACAGAAATACCTTATTTTCCTGCTATTCATCATGCTAAAATGCATTCAAATCATCAGATGGTAGGATGAAGACTTTTCTGGTTTTGCATGCTTAAGGAGAGTTGTTCTCTATTCATTAATTTTTTGTTATTAAGCATATTTTTTAGTTATGATCTCAAAATATTTTTTAAGCTTGATTTAAATCAATCTTTTGATATTGCTATTAAAGAAGAAAAATCCCTTATCCCACTGCAGAAACTATGACATGCAGAACACAGCAGTGATTGCCAGGGCAAACACCATTGCCATGATAATTCAAGGGCCAAAGCAGAGAGGTCAAGCCAAGGCAGCTGATACAAATCAGCACAGAACTCTACCAGATTTAGCTTTTTCACTGTAATCCACATTAACCGACAGACTGAGCAACAACCAAACAAAACTGATGCTTAACAATCTGGAAAATGTATCCCTTCAGATAAGAAGATGTGGAATCCCTTTTAAGACTATGATCAAACTAATTGAGAAGGAAGCAAAACAATTATTCTGAAGTCAATGTGAAAATAAAGATGTTCATATTGTTACATATTTTAATCAACATTCAAGAGCTCCCTACCTTTGTGGAGATTCAAATCCTACCCCTGCAGACAAGGATGTCTTTTAACTTCTCTACTACCATGGTCTTAAAACAAATGTTCATCACTCAAAGATAAAGATATAGATAGGTCATTTAATATTCATTATGTAACACCACATGACTTAGAAATATCTAAGACCGCCTCCACCCTCTAATACGTCTGTTTAGGCCTAGGCAACACCTACATACATATTGGCCAATAAAGGCCTTTAGAGTACTGAGAGTCTCCCAGAAATTTGCATTTTCCCAAATCTTTATACGGTCAGAGTAGAATCACAGAATGATAGAGCTTGGAAGAGACCTCCAGAGATCATCAGGTCTGTTAAAGCAGCACCACTGAAATGAGCATTGATAAGCATTGATAAGATTCCCTCTCAGTCTCCTCTTCTGCAAGCTAAGCAGTCCCAGGTCTCTCAGCCTTTCCTCATAAGAGGGATGCTCCAGTCACCTCCTCATCTTCATAGCCCTCCACTGGATTTGCCCCAGCTGTTCCCTGTCTCTCTTCATGTAGGGAGCCCAGAACTAGACACACTACTCCAGATGTTCCCTCACTAGGGCACAGTAGAGGGGGAGGAGAACCTCCTTCAACCTTCTGCTTATACCCTTAACGTACCCCAGGATACCATTGGCCTTCCTGGCTGCAAGAATATGTTGATGCCCTGTGGTTAACTTGTCTACCAGGGCTATCAGGTCCTTCACCACAGAGCTGACTTCTGGCAGGTCCATTCCTAACCTGTGCTGGTGCATGGGGATTATTCCTAGGAATAATGCATTTTTCTTTGCAGCCTTTTGTTTGAGGCTTTATATCCCTCACTCATGTGCTAACCAGGTGTGCTGCCTGACTGGAATGACAGAGAGGAAAGCTGAACATTTTCATAACCTCCCTTTTTTTGGCTTCTTCATGGCCTCACACTTGCCCACACAGGAGCTGTCACAGACAACTGCCATGCTCCAGAAAGGGTCTGAGCTCCCGGCGCCCCTAAGCAGGGATGCACCAAAACAGCTGCACAGCCATCTGCATGACTGTGCTCAGGCATGTGTAAAACAATCTAAAGGTTTGATTACAGCTTCCACAACCATCACCTAAGTAGTATGAAAATCACCTCTTCAGGAACCAAAGTTGAGTGTATCTGCACAGAATTCAGCATTGGTGGCACAATTAAGGAAATAAACCAGTAATGAAATAGCAACAAATTCGAATAAAATAACAACAAATTGTAACAATAAAAGTGACAGAAAATAACAACAACAGGGGAACGAAGAATAGGAAGGACCAAGAAGACAATAAAGTACATATTCCTTAGATCTTATCATTGTGATAAAGCAAGGCAAGGAAGAGATCAACCACTGTGCCTGAGTGAACTTGCATTAATGTTCAGTTAAGGTGAAAAGACATTAAATCCAGTCATAAAATAAACAGGAAGGTTCCCACCAGTTTCTGAAAGTGATACAGAAAGGCAACCTTATAGCTACTTTCAACTTAACCATACTGCATTTTGGAAACAAAGAAAAAGAGATAGAGAAGGCTTATTCTGTGCAACAGAGAAACTGAGGTGATTCATATATTAATAAATTAAGGCTTCTCATTATACAAAAAGATCTAAAATTTACAGCCAAAGAATAGAGAACAAACAAACTCCCACAAACGTTTAATTGTGCTTAAAATGCCACAGAATAATTTGTTTGGTACCAGTGAAGCTTCCTATCAAATTTATTCCCATGTCCAAAGCTTGGCAAGCCAAAGTTTTCAAGCCACTGAACCTAGAAACAAAGCTAATTTACTGTTTCTTCTTTTATGCACCACAGTCCCAAGTTATAAGGACTAGCACAGAGTATAACAGACTAAGGCCTTTTCTTTTATCTCATTTAAGAAAAGCATACTGATGAAAAACAAGCCTCACAGAAAGATTTGTTTTCCCAAACTATTGAGTTAAAAGGTTTAAAGAGCAACAGCAGCACCAAAAGGTGTAATTACATAAATTTAAGCCATTAGAATGTTAATGAGACAGATCACAGAGTTTATCAGTGCTATACCAGCTGTAAAAAAGGAAATTTCTCTCTGGTGGACCAGTGGTAACATTACATTTGAAAATGCTCTGCAAATGCTAATCACTGGTGGGAGGCCTCCTCCCTCTGCAAACACTCAGGGATGTTTGAAGGAGGTGGCAGAGAGGATGAGCAGAGTTGTTACTGAAATGGAAATGTATTGAAGGTACAGTGCTTGAAACAAAACAATGAGACAGGTTTCTTGTGCTGCTGAACCAAGAGCTAAATGAAACCATGAGAAGCCTTCATCTGGCATGCCACAACCCTAAAAGTAGCCTGAGAGATACTTTTGTAAGGTCACAGTATCACAGTATCACCAAGGTTGGAAGAGACCTCAAAGATCATCGAGTCCAACCTGTCACCACAGACCCCATGACTAGACCATGGCACCAAGTGCCACATCCAATCCCCTCTTGAACACCTCCAGGGACGGTGACTCCACCACCTCCCCGGGCAGCACATCCCAATGGCGAATGACTCGCTCAGTGAAGAACTTTCTCCTCACCTCCAGCCTAAACTTCCCCTGGTGCAGCTCGAGACTGTGTCCTCTTGTTCTGGTGATGGTTGCTAGAGAGAAGAGGCCAACCCCTTCCTGGCTACAACCACCTTTCAGGTAGTTGTAGAGAGCAATGAGGTCGCCCCTGAGCCTCCTCTTCTCCAGGCTAAGCAACCCCAGCTCCCTCAGCCTCTCCTCACAGGGCTGCGCTCAAGGCCTCTCCCCAGCCTTGTTGCCCTTCTCTGGACATGTTCAAGTGTCTCAATGTCCTTCCTAAACTGAGGGGCCCAGAACTGGACACAGGACTCAAGGTGTGGCCTAACCAATGCAGAGCACAGGGGCAGAATGACCTCCCTGCTCCTGCTGGCCACACTATTCCTAATGCAGGCCAGGATGCCATTGGCCTTCTTGGCCACCTGGGCACACTGCTGGCTCATGTTCAGGCAGCTGTCAATCAGCACCCCCAGGTCCCTCTCTGTTTAGGAGCTCTCAGCCACTCCGACCCCAGCCTGTAGCTCTGCCTGGGGTTGCTGTGGCCAAAGTGCAGCACCTGGTCAGGCTATCAGTTGTGGCTAGTGATGTCAGAGAAAAGGAAGACCATCTTCATTCATCCAAATTGCAGTTTTATGCTTATTCCAGTGTTAAAAGCTGAAAATAATTTCTACAAGGCAAAAAATGGATTATTTAACTTTGGTATGGTAAATACAAAAAGATTTAAACAAAAGAATATTTTTTTCTTCTTTTTTTAAGCAACATATATTTACAAAAACTTGACTGGACAGCATTAATGAATTGTCCAAAAAAGCATGTTAAAAACCACACAAGCATCAAATATCAAAACCTAATATGTCAGAAAATCTTCTGCCTGTATTTCCACTTGGTGTTTAATATTACTTTACAATTTAGAAATTAGTTGCAGGCATGTGGAATGCAGATTCAAATGAAAGAATTAAAAGATGAGCATGTAAGACAAGAAAAAAAATTATATGAACAAAATAATGTGATGAGAGGAATCAGTCTGATTGATAAGATCTAAATATTTCTGTTTTTTCTCTCACAGGAGGCTTCTTGAGCTCCAGGTGTGCTTTGAGGCTTGACAACAGAAGCTGAATAGCAGCAATCCAAGCTGACTCTGCCCTCAAAGATGAGCACTTCTGGGAAGTTTAAATATACTACAGTTATGAGAGAGGATCAGCTGCTCGATGTCCACTTACATCAGGGCTGCTTTTAGCTTTGGAAAGAGAATATCAGAATTTAACTTGTGTTCTCTGAACCACAAACAATTTGTCCCTATAGTATTAGATGTATTTTTGAGGTACCTAAACCAGAATGATACCTTTCAGAAGCTGTAGTAACTAGCAGGGACACCTAAAGATTCACCAGAGGTGTCTCTAAGCATTTACAAAATCACAGAATCACAGAAATATTCAGCTTGGAAAAGACCCTCAGCATCACCAAGTCCAACCAATAACCCTGCTCTACAAGGTTCACCCCTAAACCATCTCCCCAAGCAAGACATTCAAACAGCCTTTAAACACATCCAGGGTTGGCAGCTCAAGCCTTTCCTGTTTCTCATGTTGTCCTTCCTCCTCCCAAAAGCAAGTTGGACCACCTTGGAAGAGACCCAGTCAGGAGATAAAACCCCAACTGCCCAAAGGGCTGTTCCATCCTATACATCATCCTACTCAATAAAAACTCAGGGAAAGGAAGGAAAAATAGCAACATTCATAGAATCATTGAGGTTGGAAAAGACCATCAAGTTTAACCATCAGTCAATACCACCATGCCCACTAAAGCCATGCCCCGTGGCATTTGTCTTCCTAAGTAATTGTTAGACATGAAGGAGCTTTCCAGGAAATGGCTGAACATCTCCTGCTGATGGGAAGCAGTAAATGAATTCCTGCAGTTTGCTTGCACGTGCAGCTTTGGCTTTTCCTATTTAACTGTCATTATCTCAATATCCAACTCTTCTGGCCTTCCTTCTATTTTCTCCCTGGCCACCAGGAGAGGGGAATGAGAAGCGTTGGCTACTGGTCACAGTCACCCTACCATGTACTGTCCTCTAAATCTGTGTTGGTAAGTTGGAAGGCTGGAAGAGGGGGTGCACAGATAAGCAAACACACAGGCAATGTTCAATTGGAGAAAGAGGTCATTTGATGATGTGTGTGTTTGTCTGTCTATCACTTGGGGGGATGGCCAGGGACAAAAGTACTAATAACAAAGAAATGCTTACTTGAAAAGCAGAGACCCTGTGTCCTGTGGGGCATTCCGGTGGCCCGGACTCAGCAGTATGCTTCACCTTGCCATTTCACAGAATTCTCTACTTTCACAGCCAGCAACTTCTGTTTATGTGTCTAGTTTACATCATGTGTTGGAGACTGAAGGAGCCCACAGGCATTTTCAGTCTACTGTCAATATTTCTCTGTAATGTGTTTGGTAATTTGTCCTTTTTTATTTTGAAGAGAAAGGAACACTAATATAAAAGTGGTATAAAAGTGTGTAAGTATTGATAGGCTGTTCCATGTGAATGAATCTTATTGATTGAACATCTTGTCACTGGTGTAATTGCATCTGTATTTAGGAATTCTAACACCCTAGCTGCAGAGTATCCTGGGCACAAGTCCAGTGCTGGAAATGAGTGCTGGGACTCACAATGTCCCTCTTGCTAGATCTAGAGAAAACTAAGTATAAAATGTCTCATTAAAAGAGAAGAAAAGGCAGAGCTATTGACAGTGAGGCCACAGAAAGATGGTTCTGATGTTGGGAAGGAAAACTGAGACCTAGAAATGATAAGGAGCCTTTTAAGAAATCTAAATGCAAATTAACAGAGCAATTTTATTTAACTTTTCCACCCTTCCTGATGGTTGAAATTCCCAAGAAGGAATTCAATTATTTTCTGCTTCACAGCAGTGTCAGTCTTCTAAATTGCTCATCTGTGATCTTCACATGTGTTCTGCACAATAATTCCTCAGTTTTATGAATTGTCAGAAATAAACAACTGGCCAGGACAAGCCCTACTAAACTTCCTTGACAAGAGTCGTCTAAAAGCCAGGACCTAGCAATATCATTGGTGCAGGAGGATAAATAATTAGGCTTATGCACTGGTGTCATAAGAAACAGATGTGGACAAAACACAACAGATGAGACACATTAATTAGGAGCTTTGAAAAGACAACTAAGAGGATGCAAGGAGAAATATTAGATATTGGCTGGCTAGCTTCATACTCTGCTTTTCATGCCTCAAATCTCTTCAGCTTGTTGCCCTCATTATCACTTATTCGCTTTGTCTTTCACTATGTCCTTCATCTTCAACTATAGTTGCTTTTACAGTCTAAAACGACAATGATATCAAATGCTTGTAGAAAAAGAGACTTTTAACCTGCATTTCTTTTAGGGTAAAACTGTTTTTCCTGAAAGCCATACAATTGGAGAAATATTAATAAGAAAACATGACATCATCTATTTTTTTTCTGTCATTTATTATGAAGGGCTTTCATCTGCTAAAGGAATATAGACAGATAAAGGAAGGTATCTTCACCTAGGTATCTTCTTAATAAGCTAGGAGGCTGTGTGCTTCTCTAAAAGGAAATATTCATACTCTGTGTTAATGGTAAGGAGAAAGGCTTCAATGAAATAACTCTGAAGTGTTGAAGCCTAAGCGACAAATTCTGTGTCTACAGTATGCTATCGTTCCCCTTAGTGCACTAATCTCTGATCTTTTTCTTCTACAGAAGAAGTAGCTGTGTAACTGTAAAGAACAGCAGTCATTGCAAGAATGGTTTAGAACTTCTATGCAACAGTGAAAAGACTTTCTGTAGGAAATAAGCACATTCTAAATGTTAGTAGAGAGAAATAATACTTACATAAGGGATTGTGTCCAAAGTGTCTGTGTTGACAATTATAGGGGCAGGGCTTGCCTGAAAGGAGGGAAAAAAAAGAGAAACAAACTTTTAAAATCTGAAATTAATTGATATTGCAAAGCATATAATGACACATTAACAGTCTGAAAGCCTGTCTCCTTGTGGAATTCACAGCACACAGCTTTGGGTACAGTTCAATCAGCTAGGGATGAAAGACATAGATCCTCGGTCTTTAAGCTACAATTCAGTGTGATCCTTCTCTTCAATCCCGTTGGGCTTTGGATCCCATCCTGAATATGTAATCAGGTGTTCATGTCAGAGAAGAACTGCAAGAAACTCCACACATTCAATTTACTGTTGGCCGACTCTGGGGATGAGGAGTTCAGCTTTCCCTACCTTACGAATCCACTCGTTTGCACAAACCCAAGATCTTTACAAACCCTCTGATTTTTACAGAGGATAAGCCTCAACATTTTAACTCTACACTACTTGTCGGTATTGTACAGCTATGTAGTTTACAGAGATGCATGACTACGATGTTTAGGTCAAAGCTACACGCAAGGTTTGTATGCACTCATTTTACGTTCAGTTGGAAACAGTATCATAGCATCATTAGGGCTGGAAAAGACCATAACCCCATTAGTTTGAAAAGATCTGTGAATCTGCAAAGCTGACCAACTTGAAGTTATTGATGAAAATCACACCCAGGCTAGCTCCCAACCACCTGAAATGCCCAAATGCCTTCCAGTGCTTGGATTCAGTGGTGGTGACCCAGGACCGGGCTTTGATTTGACCCAGGTGCCTAATCTTGTCTTGGCCTCCTGAGAAAACTACAGAGCTGTGAGAAAGTGTTGAGTAGCCACATACCATAAGCAAAATGTCAGACAGAGGTAGGACTGGTGAGATGCGATTGTAAATAGCTCAAGGACTCAGGAGAAGGATCAACATGTACTCAGGGCAGTACAAAGAGATGGAAGGCATCCCTTCCCTGCCTGACGAATGCCTGCTCCATCAGCAGTAACTCTTCAGGCATTGTACTGGGCTAGTAATGCTTAGCACAGTAGCTCATTAGCTCTCTTTTCTATATTGTATATTAGCCAATGAATGTCTGTACTTTAAACTGGTACAGGCTGCAGGGTCTCTGTATGAGAGGCATGACTACAGCACTGTTGAAAACCCTGACTGTATTTCTGTTAAACATTCATTGCAGGATTTCAAACACTAAGTAACATAACCCAAGTTAAGAATGTAACATTAGTGCAACAATTCAAATGCTTTGAGCATATCACCATTTCTTTCCAGTTTTGGTGCATTACTGAAAGATAATTCTATGTTGAAATTAATTGTGTTTGATTGAATAACAGCTACTGATGATTAATGTCATTATTTCTTTGCAACTATGTAACCTGTGAATAAAGACTAGAAATGAAATGTGCACAATTTGGTGTGTATACATTTCATGGCATGCATCAGTTATCACAATAAGATACAGTTTGATATCAAAATGTTTATTATCTGAAAAGATATGATACATTTATTCCCATTGTGCCCCATAACACTGGACACTGGAGTCACAGACAGACAAAAAGCTAAAGGCTATATGATTATACTTTTAGCTTTGGGCAAAGGGAATTATTTATAACTGCATTATCCTTAAAGATTAAACAAAGGATTTAGGTTTTAAAATTAGTTTTTGTTTACATGAAGGCTTAGCTCCATACACTTAAGGCCTGCTACCTTTGCTACAGGAAGAAAAACATTATTTTCCTGGTACAGAATTTATTTATCTTCTTTTTATTTTTACATACAGTGAGAAGGTCTAGTACCAAGTGTAAATATAGTCTGCAGTCTTCAGAGTGAAAGCATCTTTCCACTGCTTTAAAAAACAGCACCTCTTAAAACAACAAGTATTCTTTGAAAGCATTCTCATATTACACCATCACAGAATTTATCTGATTGGAAGAGACTTTCAAGATCATTCAGTCCAACCTTCTACCCAGCATTGAAATGTCCACACTAAACCATGCCCCTAAGTGTTTGGTACACACACTGCTTAACCATCTCCAGGGATGGAGATGCCCTGGGCAGACTATTCCAGCATTATCAACAATTGCTTCTAACCCACTGAAGGATAAAGCTATGCATCCATTACTGGACTTTGAATTGTTGACCACTACCATTTGGGTCTAATAGTCTAGCAGGTGCCCCACTCATCTTCTATTGCATCCATTCATCCACTCATCCATAATTGCCCTCATTTGGCTACAAGGCTGAGAATTTGCACTCAAAGTCTTGCTAAAATCAAAGTAACTGACACAAACTGGAGAGAGAGCTGTCATGTTGGCAAGGCACAATTTACCTTTCATAAAGTGATCTGCCTCTTTGTAATCACCTTCCCCTGTCCTTCATGAGCCTTGACCAAGCTTCTTGGGGGCACTCACCAGGATGTTTCCATTTGTTAACTTCCTATTTAATCCTGTCTCCCAGGTTCTCACTTGGCCCATCATCCCTTGTGTGCTAGTTTTAGGCTGTGCCTTTAAAAATGTAAATCCTGTATATTTTGTGCATTGCATTCCACTGCAGACTGTAGTTTTGCTTGTAAATACAGCTTCATTTGCTTTCAGTTGAGCTGGTCTGGCAAATTTAATGTTGGGGGTGTGTGTGTGTGTGTGCAAAATTTCCAACCCACCACACCTTGCACAGTAAAAGTCTGAGCATTTGTTGCCCTTTTAAATAGCGTGATCCCCCCTTCCTTGCCTTCCTACAGCGTCTGTGAAGAACTGGCTTTCAAGCAAGACTACCTTTCTGGGTTCCTTTTCACACAGTTTACTGTATGTTTCACTGATTGGACAAATTTCACTAGCAAACTGATCTTTTTCTGCCACTGAGCTATTCATTCTGATCAGACAGATGGGCATGAGAAAATGTACAAAGCGATAGTTTCAGGTAGGTCTAGTGACTGTAACCATTTACTCACAACTAATAGCACCAGCATCTCTGATGTACAGTAATTTGAAGAACACTGACCTCCTGAACTACAGCATTGCAGTTAAATGCAGGAAATGAAGATGATTTTATTAGTTGTGTCCTGTCTGTAGCTCAAGCTCCAAAGAAAAGCAGGAGACTAATCATGCAGAGTTGAGAAGACAGTTTGCAACCACCAGAGAGAGCTCTATAGTGCTAGCCATGGAGCACACAATAGCAACAAAGTAGTGCCGTAATCACAGTGATATCACTCAAGGGACAGGTCAAGAGACGATCAGCAGCAACAGGGAGCCAGAAGGATTTTACCTTCCAGGATGATGTGTCTCTATCTATTCTGACTTAAAACCACATGACACGCACTGATTCACCAAAGTCTCAAAGATCCCCAGATCCCTGCGTACTTCTTACAGAGAGTGCTGACAACTCTATCGCAGCAGTCCATCGGCTCAGCAAGAGCAAGAGCAACTGTGCATCAATTAACAAATACACACACACAACATCTACATTCTCTCAAGAATTTCTGCCTTTGGTGTCTTTGAGACAGTGCTGCCTCTTATCTACCACAATCTACATGTCCACACATATATCAACTACCAAAGGTTGAGACTGAGTGACAAGAAGAAATGGCTTTCTAGAAGACACAGATAATGAGTTTTTCCTAGCTCTGCCCTTCGCAGACACTGCTCCACAGTCTTAAACAAGACATCTAATAGCTATTTACCCAGCTTTTACCAGATATAAACCAGCTCTGGTAAAGCTGAATTCATTAGGTCTAAGTTTTAAGAGAGATAATCTATCTGTATGTAGGGAGTTTGGGAGTTTTCCAATTCTGTATGTCTCATTTCCTAACTTCAAATCAGCAGTAAACAGTTCATGAAAGGGAGGGCCCTTTCTTAAGTCAGGTAGCATACCAAGGGCTCACAGGCTTTGCAGTCAGATTTTTTTTAAGATGGGAGGAGGCCTTTGTGAACTTATCCACAGTTCTGCAGCTGCAAAACAAATCCAAACCAATCACTGAAAGAAGGAATTTTAGTGGGTGTAGTAACTGGACTGATTCTATTTTCCCCATTCCTCATGCCCTTTCCTTTCTGCCCCAGTCCTTACTTACACATCAAGTATTATTTTATGCTTACAATGTACTGTGCAAGCTGCCAGCCTTATAACTACTGCTCCCTGCACAGACCTTTTTTCCTGCCCTTGACTAGAAGCAGTGCTTTCAGCTGAGGCATCTGTGCTTTGAAGAAAAGGCATCACACTGACAGCTGCGGTGACAGATTGGCATAGCTGAGACAAAACTTGAATAGCTTGGGGGGGGGGGGGAAGGAGGAAGATTTTTTTTCCCCCTTATTTTTAAAGGATTTGAGCACAACAGACTTTGCTTCCACAAATACATATGAGATTGTTCTGCCTGCAGCAAGTCAGACAGGCTAGTTGCCTTTCCATCCAAAGCACAACTTAAAAGCAAGATACAGTGGAAGCACTTTAAGACAGTAGAAAGAGAACAAAATGCACACGGTCTAGCTCATGAACATTTACTCTGCTACCAAATTCTTTACAAGTGTATGGCATGAGTCATAGCTCTCAGACAAGATGAACTTTCCCTCAACCACAAGTGCTATCATTATCCTGGTTGACTGGTTTTATTTAGGATGTTCACAGTTTTATAGACCATCCATATTGTATTGAATTTAATTCTTTTTGGGGCATTCACAACTCAACTCCCTGTTCTAACTGTTTCCACTATGCAGTGCTGCGCTCAGCTGTGAAACTCCCTAGGTGGATAGATGGAGACTACTTTATAAATAGTGAGCCCGGCACATCAGTTCCTAGCTAGAAACCACTAAAACAAGAATGTCATCGTTTTGAAACTATCCACCCACACCTATTCTTAACGTGATTTTAAATCGACTCAGAGCTCTTGATTGCTTGTTTGCCTGTTAAGGAATCACTGTCATTATCTACATTATTACAGTTGAGTAAACTCAAAATAAACCAGTGGTGAAATTTAGAGCAGTACAAGAGTGTAGGTATTACCGTTTAAAAAATGACTTGAGCTGTCAGTGGCTTATGACCATCCTTTGCAGCAATTCACTCGTGTGGACTGTACATCAGAGATTTGATCTTTCCAGGCAGCCAGCTCTAAGTTCTAAGCCACCCTCTGGAATAGTCAGCTGCAGTTTTATGTTACTTCACAATGTTAGCATTTTCTGTTTTAATAATATGAACTTGAGCCGCGTCTCTATTTGTACACGAAGAGGGCAAGCTGCATCTCACAGATGCAGCGTGTCAGACTGAGGTTTTAAGAAGGTAACACTGAATTACTTTAAATTTCTTTCATATTTTCAAAAGATTCTTTTTACAACTGCAAGAAATAGATTTACACTGACACACAATGGCAGGAAAGATGAAATGGTAATTTAGATGTCAAAACAGTAATTCCCTGGCATGCTATGAGGCCTCAGGATCACAGAGCGCACAGAACCTTTGTTGTAATTACCACTGAATTACAAACAGTAAGTCTAAGAAGAGAGAAGGTAATTTGCTTGTTATTAAACAGAAAATATAAAAGGCAAGGGAGCCTCTTTGAACACCTAAAGAATGACTTTTCAGCAAACAATCCTACTTCTACTTAGAAACATAAAACAGAAGTCAAAACAGCTTCGCCTGTAGGCTGCAGCTGTAAAGAACAGAAGAAAAATCCCTGAGCCCTTCCCCTACATGTATGATGTGACCTCATATACAGCCATTTAATTTAAAGGTAAGCAGTGCCTCTCCAAGAAGGTGGCCTTGGTTTTGTACTTGGGGTTTTGTGTCAGTTCTTACCCAACCTGTAGGAAAAACTTCTTGTTTAGAAGTGTACTAGTGGTGACATTGTTTAAACAACAACCAGTTGAGACCTAAGGCACACCTAACATTTCTTTGTGGATCCACGTGTTTCCAGAGGGGATGGCAAGAAAGAACCTGCTTTACAACTGGTGAAGTTTCACCTGTGTTTGTTGCTGCCTGTTAGCCGCTGTGAACTTTTTGCCCAGTCTCAGATCCAGTGAAGGACGCAGAAATGTCAAAGGGAAAAGCTCTACAGAGAATGAGGGATAATTATGGTGCACTTGAATTTCCAGTGAAGATATTGTTCAGCTAAATGCTATTTCCCATTAAATTCTGAGGTGACAACCTCGCTATCACTAGACAGGGTGGATCCATCTGTCTCATTCTAGGATGTCAAATGCTATACTGAGACTTACACAGGGGTCCTATTATCACATCTCTGCTGACTCACAAATTGATGCAAAGTGTTTTACACCACTGCTCTAGCTTTGAGCAGAAGTTTGGGCCTGAGTCCTGGGTTTGGATATACTACTGCAGCATGTGTTCATGGGCTTTTGGAAGTGAATAGACCAGAACATTAATTTATTACATGGATCTCTGACCAAAGTAGATCCCTTAAGAAAATAACAGCTTTAACCAACCCAGGCAATGCCAGTTTCTGGTATGTTCTTAAGCCTTGATGTGGAAACTTTAGAATTGGGATCAAAAATAGAAATACAGTCCATATGGTCTTTTTATAAGTGTATCATCTTCAAAACTCTGGCATCTGCTATGTATACATTTAAAACTATTTCATGTAATTCATAACAATTTTATAAAGATTAAAATATTTGACAAAACCTGGCCACCAGAGTCAGTGTCAGCAGACAGACACTCGATGGAGCTGTGCTGCTGAGACCCAGCCAACCGGGTTTACACTGCCAAGTGAGCAAAACAGGGAGCACCTTCCATTTGAAACAGCTCAGTGACATTCTGCTACATCTCACAGATCTAAACATTCCTGAGGGGAAGTCCCTGCACAACTGAAGCTAATGGTAGAACACTGATAGACTTGAAGGGAGTAAAAATTTAAGCTAGTAAGTTTCTACTCTCTCTAGATATTTATTTCTTTTTCCTCCTGGAAGCATTTATAGAGCATGCCTGCATTTAGTCAGAATGCTGATGTAAGGCCTAATAAGCAAAACTAACTTAGAATGAATTTAAAATATTAGCTTTAGATAGTATCACAGTATCAGTCAGGGTTGGAAGGGACCACAAGGATCAGCTAGTTCCAAGGCCCCTGCCATGGGCAGGGACACCCCACACTAGATCAGCCTGGCCAGAGCCTCAGCCAGCCTGGGCTTAAACACCTCCAGGGACAGGGCCTCAACCACCTCCCTGGACAACCCATTCCAGGCCTTCACCACTCTCATGGGGAAGAACTTCCTCCTCACGTCCAGCCTGAATCTCCCCACCTCCAGCTTCATCCCATTCCCCCTAGTCCTATCACTCCCTGATAGCCTGAGAAGTCCCTCCCCAGCCTTCCTGTAGCCCCCTTCAGATACTGGGAGGCCACAATGAGGTCACCTCTGAGCCTTCTCTTCTCCAGCCTGAACAGCCCCATCAGCACATCAGCTAAATACCTAGGAATTAAAAAAAACCCCAAACAACAGGAACAGGAGCAGGAAAAAACTGTTGCCCAAAAAAGCAACTTATTTTACCCACAGACTTGTTAAAAATTGCCTCACTGACTTGGGAATGATTACTTTTCTCTAAATATTAATGATTTTCACTTTTCTACAGTTTGCCTAAGTATTAGCTCTATTGCCCATGAATTGGTGCGGGTTTGGGGATGAAATAGGTTAAACCTCAAGAGGAGCTGCACAACAAAGGAAGGAAAGTAATCTCAAATACTTGTCAGGTTCTTGTGACCTGAAAATGTGTTGCTTTTTTGCATTACTCAGGAGTGTAGGCTACTACATGCATGATGTTAAAGAATAGGAGTCTTTCTCCAACTGGATTTTAAACTTCCACTGAAACTATCAGGACTAAGTGACAAACGTGTGTGTGTATACATACAGCACAGAATGTTAGGGGTTAGAAGGGACCCCAAAAGCTCATCTAGTCCAACCCCCATGCCAGAGTAGGTCACAGAGGAATGTATCCAGGCAGGTTTTGCATGTCTCCAGAGAAGATGACTTCACAACCTCTCTAGGCAGCCCATTCCAATGTTCCATCACCCTCACAGAAGTTTTTCCTTAGGTGGAACCTCCTATGCTCCAGCTTGCACCCATTGCCCCTTGTTCTATCATTGGACATCAGTGAGAAGAGCCTGGCTCTGTCCTCCTGACACTCACCCTTCACATATTTATAAACACTGATGAGGTCACCCCTCAGTCTCCTCTTCTCCAAGCTAGAGACCCAGCTCCCTCAGCTTTTCCTTGTAAGGAAGGTGTTCCACTCCCTTAACCAGCTTTGTGGCTCTGTGCTGGACTCTTTCAAGCAGTTCCCTGTCCTTGAACTGAGGGGCCCAGAACTGGACACAATAGTTCAGATGAGGTCCCACCAGGGTGGAGTAGAGGGGGAGGAGAACCTCACTTGACCTACTAACCACACTACTTATAATGCACCCCAGGATGGCATTGGCTTTCTTGGCCACAAGGGCACATTGCTGGCTCATGGTCATCCTTCTGTCCACCAGGATCCCCCAGGTCCATTTCCTCTATGGTGTTCTCCAACCAGTCAGTCCACAAGCTGTACTGGTACATGAAGTTGTTCTTTCCCAGATGTAAGACTCTACACTTGTCCTTGTTACACTTCATTAAATTTCTCCCTGCCCAACACCCCAACCTGTCCAGGTCTCACTGAGTGGCAGCACAGCCTTAGGTGTGTCAGCCACTCCTCCCAGTTTGGTGTCATCAGCGAAGCTGCTGGCAGTGCTCTCTCTTCCCTCATTCAGGTCATTGATGAATATACTGAATTGTACTGGTCCCAGTACTGACCCCTGAGGGACTCCACTAGGTACAGGCCTCCAAGTAGACACTGTCCCATGGACCACAGCTCTCTGACTTCTTTCCTTCACACAGTTCACACACACACATACGTACATACATAGTCATAGAGAGAGAGCTGCGTGCGTACAAACGTGCATGTTCTGTGCTATGCACGTATCCAGGGAGACTCATGGACTAGGAAAAGATGAGTTTTTACCTATCCTATGTCACTCAGCTGTATGCTACAGTTCATGGAACAGACTTGATGTGCACAAACATAAAACTTCTAGAAAAAGGAAAACAAAATCAAAGCAAATCCACAGCCATTCTTTCCCTCCCTTCACTTCAGAAGTGAAGACTGCATTGCCCACAGCAGGACTTTTGACTTTTAAAATCATGGCACACCAAGTTCACAAAGCAATTATCCAATATTTTTCTTCTGTTACCACTTTAAAGCCTGAAGTACCTGCAGATAGAGTGTAACATTTATTCCTGTGTCAAGACTTTCATAACCAGCCTCAAAAACACAGAAACAAATGAACTAAAAATGACAATGCTGATGAAGACACACACACACACACACACACACATACACACACACACACACACACACACACACAC
This sequence comes from Colaptes auratus, assembly GCA_015227895.2. Taxonomy (NCBI): domain Eukaryota; kingdom Metazoa; phylum Chordata; class Aves; order Piciformes; family Picidae; genus Colaptes; species Colaptes auratus. The sequence goes on from CM037631.1 coordinate 29,671,678, forward strand.
ACACACACACACACACACACACACACACACACACACACACACACACACACACACACACACACACACACACACACACACAAGGCAAAGTAAAGCTACATACAAAATAGGGAAAATACCAGAATTCAGTGTCTGGTCAAGTTGTTTATCAGGACATACATTTCACAGAATGAAACACTTGTTTTCAGAACTAATCAATTACATGGAGCTGTGCATACAGCAGCCCAGAAATGATGGAATTACTGCCAAAGAGCATTCAGCTCTGCTTGGCAAGAGCAGAAGGGGCCAAGATTTGCTGGTGCTACGGCTAAAACCCTGTACACCAGAGCTAAAACTCTTTGGAAAGGAAAGAATAAGAAATACAGAAGTAAGCATCTTCAGAGTTTTAGAAAGGTTCTAATATTCTCAGGTATAACAGAAATAGCAAAATTACTATTGATCTTTTCTGGGCACTGAAGTTGCCAGAAGAAATGAGGGTTGCTGAGGTCCATAAAATGTGTCAACTTAACTCATTGATTCCGGCTAAATATGTATAGGAGCAAAGCTGTTTTGCCAAATGCTTTCACTTGATGAATGCATATTTAGCTATTTAGAAAGTACTTACATAATTAAACTTAATTTTGAATAGATGCAAATAAGTTAAATTCAAATTTGTCTGTGCTGGAGTAGAAGAGTGTTTTGATTTTTACATGGGTAGAAGTAAATTTCTAACCTAGCATCCTCTGTAAAAGTTTGAGCTGACGTCCCAGAGTGTCCCTCCCCTCATGACACAAAGTTCCTGTGTAATGAATAACCTTTAAGAAATCATTCAGAAGATATCACTTGCAAACAGCTTGTTTCAAACCCTAAATCTGCAGGACCACTGCACTCACAGTGCCCTATTTGGAAAGACAAGACACATCACTGTGCAAGCTGACGCTCTCCAGGGCTCAGGCCAAGTCAGAGGCGTTGCAAGGTTCTGTGCCGCCTGGCAGAAGAATGCATTTCTCTGCGGAGCTGTGCTGCTGCAGAAATTACAGCTAGGTGGTATTTTACCATGGGGCTTGTCAACCATTTTGAATCTCAGTATTCTCACTGGCATCCTTCTGCCTGAGAGACCTCTTGCTCTGTGGGTGACTTGCAGGACAGCACGTGCCAGAACTATTGCTATTACAGATCGCAGCAGCCAGCAGGCACATCATGGGGGGCTGAGCTCCAAAAGGGCTGTCCTGACTGCAGCACCAGCCAGACACTGCTCCCTTTAGGGTGATGCAATCTTGATTTAGGATAGGTGGTAAGAATACACAGATGACATTTTACTTTTTTTAGGACCTATTCTGCTCACAGCTAAAATATTTGCACAGACAAAAAAACAACCAACCAACCAAAAGAACCCCAAACACCACCAACTCAAAACACACAAAACCAAAAACCAAACAAACCAACCAAACCCAAACAAAAAAACCCTACAACAGCAGAGAGAAACCAGCACACCCTGACTCCAGATCTCCTGTGCCACCCTCACCTCACAGGAGGTGACCTGCAGTGGTTAGGAGGAGAAGAGGTCTCCGGAGTGAAGCCAAGCCAGGCAAAGAGGTGTTTTCCCCAAGTGTTAGTTTAACACTTGTCATCTTTTTTTCTCAATACTCAATTTAAAAATTACTGAAGCTGAATTGCCTGAGTTTGCTTTGTCTGCAACACACCCATTCTTCTGAAATCTCACTGTAGAACAGATATTTGTTCAGCACCTTTCATTTACGTACCCTGTTTTCTGATATATCTGCAAATCATGTATTGGAGATGAGACTGGAACAGCAGAAGAAAGTAAAAGAACAAGGCATTCTATTATTAGAAGAAATATTGATCTGAGTAGTTGAAACAACAAAGAGAAAGCAGAAGCAATACTGCAACCATAAGGGAAGTTATAGCGTTAAAACAAACACATAAAGTAGCAACTGATTGTTGTTCATAAAGGAGTTTTCCACAGAGAAGCTAAGACTCTCTTCTTCTCCCAGTCTGTTGATATGCTGTTGCTCTCAACATCTAAACCCTTAGCAACAGCATTTACCAAAAAATTCAAAACCCAAACCAAAGCAACCTGGCTTCACAGGCATGTGGAATGGTGAAACCACGTAACGGGATCGAGCCTGAGATGAGTACCAACGGTGCCATAAAAAACAGCTCTGTGGTAGGCCATTGCTTAAGTGAATTGTCTGGGCCATTTTAAGTCTACAAAGTACAGACAGCATGGCTGGAGGGTACAGTGAGACTGGCAGTCTTTCAAAGAACCTCTGCAGGACCTTACAACATTAATAGATGAGGGGCGAGCAACTGATGTCGTTTACCTGGCCCTGAGCAAAGCCTTTGACACTGTCCCACACCACATCCTGGTCTCCAAGCTGGTGACACACGGGTTTGATGGGTGGACCACCAGATGGATAAAGAACTGGCTTGATGGCTGCACCCAAAGAGTGGCTGTCAATGGGTCCATGTCCCAGTGGAGGCCAGGGACAAGCGGAGTCCCTCAGGGATCAGGCCTGGGACCAGGCTTGTTCAACATCTTTGTGGGTGACATGGACAGTGGCATTGAGTGCACCCTCAGCAAGGTTGCTGATGACACCAAGCTGTGTGGTGCAGCAGACAGCTGGAGGGAAGGGATGCCATCCAGAGGGACCTGGACAGGCTGGAGAGGTGGGCACAAGTCAACCTCATGAGCTTCAACAAGACCAAGGGCAGGGTCCTGCATCTGGGTGGAGGCAATCCCAGGCACAAATCCAGGCTGGGCAGTGACTGGCTGGGGAGCAGCCCTGAGGAGAGAGACTTGGGGGTGCTGGGGGAGGAGAAGCTCAACAGGAGCTCTCAATGTGCACTTGCAGCCCGGAAAGCCAATCAGAGCCTGGGCTGCAGCAGGAGAAGTGTGGCCAGCAGGGCAAGGGAGGTGATTCTCCCCCTCTGCTCAGCTCTGCTGAGACCCCACCTGGAGTATTGCCTCCAGTTCTGTAGCCCCTATGACAAGAGGGATCTGGAGGTGCTGGAAGGTGTCCAGAGCAGGGCCACGAGGATGATCAGAGGGCTGGAGCACCTCTCCTGTGAGGACAGACTGAAGGAGTTGGGGCTGTTCAGTCTGGAGAAGAGAAGGCTCCAAGTTGACCTCATTGTGGCCTTCCAGTATCTGAAGGGGGCTACAGGAAGGCTGGGGAGGGACTTCTCAGGCTATCAGGGAGTGATAGGACTAGGGGGAATGGAATGAAGCTGGAGGTGGGGAGATTCAGGCTGGAGGGGAGGAGGAAGTTCTTCCCCATGAGAGTGGTGAAGCCCTGGAATGGGTTGTCCAGGGAGGTGGTTGAGGCCCCGTCCCTGGAGGTGTTTAAGCCCAGGCTGGCTGAGGCTCTGTCCAGCCTGATCTAGGGTAGAGTGTCCCTGCCCATGGCAGGGGGGTTGGAACTAGCTGATCCTTGTGGTCCCTTCCAACCCTGACTGATTCTATGATTCTATGATACTATCTTACTTAGATCTAAATCACAGGCCTGGAAAAAATGCAGGTCATTCTTGTCAAGAGATAATCAATGAAAGAGCATCCTTGTGGACCTCACAAAATTACAGAATGGTTATAAATAGTGTAGCAATACTAAAAAAGACAGACCTCAGAATCTGAACTGAAAACAAAGGAAAGAAATGTCAAAAGCAGTTTCTTTGATGCTCTGAATGATGATGAGAAACACTTTGTATGAGAAAAATTATGCTTGCCTCTTTTTCCAAAACTGCTGTGCTGCTTCGAGCATGGGAATATTTGGCAGCCAGGGGCTGGCTAGCAGATTTGACACACTGATACACCTGTGTGGTAAATTCAACACACTACAGCAGAGTCTCCCTATAGAAGACAGGGAACCTTTATGCCTGGAACTCCGTATAAAAGAGAAAGCACCAGAATCCATCCCCTAGGCAGCACTCACATCCTGGATGATTTCTCCAACTTCATCTTTTAGCATTCTGTCATTTCTGCATAGTGTTGTTCTGACTGGAAGTGGATGTAGAAGCACTGAGTTTTCACCATTCCTGATCTTAAACTCAGTTAGAACAGATGGGGGCAGTTTCAAGAGTGACATCCAGCAGCAAGTAGCACAGCACCTTCGCTGGTGTGGCTGTCACAAATAGCACAAAGCACCCCTGTGAAATATGATCCTTCTTATAGGGTATCTTCTAGTCACTGATGTCATGACACACTTTCTGCTGTACAAAAGACAAAAATCTGGGATGCTGCCATTTGTGTACAGTGACCTGGACAGGACTGGGAGAATTCTGTGCTCTCTGGATTTAAGTGTGAATGAGTATGACTAGAAGCCCACAAACCGAAACAACCTTTTTTAGACACCACAACAACAATGACCTCTCCCTGTCACTCTATTGGACAATGAAGTAACAATCACAGAGATATAAAGCTGTCAGAACTGATCTACCAAGTTTGAGAACATGGGTTGCAAATCAATTAGGGGAAATTCAAATGTCACAACCACCTTTCATTTCATGCATTAACAGGATCCTCCTAAGCACTGGAATAGTAAATGATTCATAACAACAACAACAACAACAACAACAACAACAATCTCCTGGGTGTTTGTCTGATAGGATGGGGTTTTGATTTTCAGTTTTTAATGGAGAAGCTCCAGGAGACTACTTTCCAAAACAAGCTTTGATTACTGTTATGAGGGAAAAAGAAAACAGAGAAAGCAGAGGAAGGTTTGCACTTTATATCAAGTGCTAGGAGAGAATATTTGGAAAAAGACTAAGCATAGCATTTAATAACATAAATGCAGCTGACTGCTTAAGGCAGAGTGCAGGCAGAATATGGGTACCAAGGCGTGCATTCAAGACAATACTCAGCTTTAGGAACTCAGATTTCCCTTGCAGCTATACAACAGTGCTTCAACCTCAAAACCACATCTCAACATCTACCCCATGCAATTGACATTCAGACACGAGGCAGCCTTTACCCCAGAACCCCTTTGGACAGATCCAGTCTCCTCCTACCCTGTCTTCTAGGCACCAATCCCACCCTCCAAATGACACAGAAAAGATTTTCAGCATATCCCCCTCTCCCATTAAATCATGGTACCTGGCAGAAATATCACTTTTACCATTCTCAGCCTGTTGTAAATCTTGATTTTCGCCATAGGACGTCTGGGGAAATTAACACCTAATCTGATGGTCCTTTCCAAAAGATAAACAACTTCACAGGCAGGTGCACCAATTCTGAGCACTAACATAGAAAACCCCCACTGCAGACCTGACCCTGATACTAAATAAATGTTTGGCTGGGAGGACAAGAAATGGGAACATCATGTGCTTCAGAGGAACGGCAGAAAAATGACATAGAAAATATTACAGCAAGAAGAACACAGAATCTGCAGGAAGCATCAGACTTTTTAGGGCAGCATTGCACAGAGAAATCAAGAGATTCCAAAGTTAAAGTCATCTCATTCTTCACATGCTGCTATATGCTTTGTGGCACATCTTGAAATGTCTTCTTTGGTTGTACTATAAGCTCTGTACTCACACACAAACAAGGGTGCAAGCATCTGCTATCAGCCCATCTGGCAGAGAAGGCACTTCATTTTGCTGACTTACTAGCTGAACATTGAGCTGATGTAGTTGGTACATAAATAGTTCTGCAGATTGTTGGTAATACATGTAACAGTTCAGATATTTGGTTTTTCTGCACCACATTAGTGCATTTTCAGTTAAAGATAGGTACTGTAGGATTTCTATTTCGCACGAAATGAAGAATCACAGAGGAAATGAAGGCACTCTCTTCTTTCCTCTCCAGCACACTCTGCCAGCTTAACTAACCCCTCACCGAAAGCATCATCCTGCATCTGCTACTGCATAAGGGAAAATAAACATTTCCAGCGAACATGACACTAAATAAGTAAAATGTTGCTCAAAATATTTGAAAGCAAAATGTATTCACAATTAGTAGCCCACTGCTGTAAACGTGGCCAGCTCAACTTTCTTCTGTACACAATACACAAACCCACAGAGTCTGCCTCATTTGGTGAGAAGCAGTAGTCCCAGATGTCCAACTTATGAGCGCCACTTAACAAACACACAGTTACACAACTTGCTGGAAATAAGACTCCTATGTAACGTAGCTATTTCTCTTCTCTATCATTAAAGCAATGATAAAGCAGAGATGTTGACACTGTCTTTTGACTCCAGATACAGAGCTACACGTTTTCCCCTCAGAAATCACTAGCTTTTATTAAAGGTTCTTTCCCACTCACCCATTCGTCCTCAGAGAAGATCAGTTCAAGGCATTTCCTCCCCTCCCCAGAAGCAGCCTAGCCCTCAGAATTCAGATTCTAAACCCACCCCTACAGTTTTCCTTACCGGGACAAAAGAATCTTGTTCCCGATTCTCAATAGCTGAAATGGTTTTCAACCAGATGAGATAGCTTGAAATATCAGACATTTCAGAATGCTCCATACTGGAAGCTGCAAGCTTAGTAGGACTGAGGTGAGACAGACTTGCAAAAGGAGGACTTTGGCTGTGTTACATAAAGTTCTTAATTAGATCCTTGGTACAAATTACTATCTTAAGAATAAAAAGTTAATCAAAAAGCCTCATTGGAATGATAGGAGGACAAGATTACAGCAGAGACAGCTGTTTCACTTTGGGATAATCGTGCAACTGATGCTGTTCCACTATTCAGAAGTGAAAATACGTGTGTGTGGATTCAAATGATGCCTTTATGTGACTTAGGACCACATTATTCACAGCTGGCTTTCCTCAGTGGAACTCAGGAGCTGTCCCTATGTTTATATTTCAATGCAGTAAGCATGTCACTCCCAGACCCCTTTGAAATCACAGGCATGGATGAATAAAAGAAAAAACTGAAAGGCACTGAATACAGACTTGACAAAAAGATTTGTTTAATGTGCCTAAATCCAAGAAAACTATTCAAACAATCACAGGAGAGAGATGGATGATTTCTTATCTCTCAAAGGCATGCTGTACAACTGAGGTCTCTCTTTACCTCTTCAGGTTTATTTTCCCTGCACTTACGGGGGATGTTATCATGCATGCTATAAATGAGAGGACCTCCATCCATCAGTGGACAGACATGTTTGTTTTACTCATGGTAAAGAGCCCACAGAAAGCCTGCAGATTCCAGTAAGGTCAGGATTTTAGTGATGAGATCCTGTGGGGAGGAGGGGATGGTGTGCACACTTAGACAGCTCACACAAAGACTGCCACTGCACAGATTTTCTGGAACTGGATGTCACCCTTTGCCAAAGAAGCACTAAAGCAAATGCAAATGTCAGAGCTGCTGGGCAGTCATGATGAAATACAAATCCCAGGTATGAAGGATGAAATATTGGAAACAACTTTATATTCCAAAATTCCTCACCTTCTCCTGAAAGCTGATTTTCAAAAGGAAGTAGGAAGTAATTATTTGTGGAGAGGGAGAAGGGATGAGAGGAGAGAGAATGAAAACTGCATACTACTAAGGTGAAGGGTAAGAAACAAACGGCCTCCAATATTATGTCTTGAGCAGTGTATCACACCTTGGGGTTTTTTGTCTACTAGTAATAGTTTAGGATTCCAAATAGGTATGGTCAAAGTTAACTGAAAAACAATGCCAGAAGGACTAAAAATATTTGAAAAATCAGTAAAGTTCAGCTAATAATGATTTAAGAAAGGGGGGGGGGGGGGGGGATGTGGGGAATTGAGAAGAAACATTAAAAAAAATCCTAAACCTTTGTCTGGTTTAAACCAAGATATTTTATTTAAAAAAAAAACCCACCATAGAATCATAGACTTGTTTTGGGTGGAAGGAGGTTGCAGCAAGGTGGGGACAGTCTCTTCTCCCAGGCAACCAGCACCAGAACTAGAGGACACAGTCTCAAGATCAAGTCTCAGGTTCTTCCCAGCAAGAGAGATTGGCCACCCAGGGAGGTGGTGGAGTCACCATCGCTGGAAGTGTTTGAGACTGGATGAGACACTTAGTGCCATGGTTTAGTTGATCAGATGGTGCTGGGTGATAGGTTGGACTTGATGATCTCAAAGGTCTTTTCCAGCCTGGTTAATTCTGTGATTCTGTGAAGATATCTTTAAGATCATCATGTCCAACTATTAACCCGTTGCTGACAAGGCAGCACTAAACCATGCCCCTCAGCACCACATCATAGTGTCATAGTATCATAGTAATAGTCAGGGTTGGAAGGGACCACAAGGATCAGCTAGTTCCAACTCCCCTGCCATGGGCAGGGACACCCCACACTAGATCAGGCTGGACAGAGCCTCATCCAGCCTGGGCTTAAACACCTCCAGGGACGGGGCCTCAACCACCTCCCTGGACAACCCATTCCAGGGCTTCACCACTCTCATGGTGCAGAACTTCCTTCTCACATCCAGCCTGAATCTCCTCACCTCCAGCTTCATTCCATTCCCCCTAGTCCTATCACTAATACCTCCAAAGATGGGGACTCCTCTCCAGAGTGTTTAAGTTTCCTGCCACTGGCCTGCAAGGCCAAAGCCTCATCAGCCCCTGCTGCAGCAGCTGCTGGCATCGGTTGGTCTCTCCACTGCCCTGGAGGTCCCTGCCTCAGGAAAACCTCTGCACACTGAGATCCACTGCTCTGCTCTTGGTTAGGCTGGCTCCAGAGCAGGTCCCCTTGGTGACTGGCTGACGTGAAAGCCTTTCACAATGTGGCATAAGTACATTTTTGAGGAGCAGTTTCTTAAAAAGAATTTATATGAAATGTGTCAAAAGAACAATAAGACAAACAGCCTCAGGTAAAAGTGTTGGGGTTTTTTCTGAGCAGATCAATTTCTGTGAAGACCAAAATAAGCCTTGGGAACAAAATTTGTGTAGTTTTGCAGAGGGGAGAGGAGGAAAGGGAGATCTTGAGCTGCTTTTCCCCTCCACCCCTGCACCTACTGTTGCTCTGATAAATGAGAAAATTCTAAGCTAATTTAAATCTTGCAAAAACACTTCAATATTAACTACAATGCCATATCCCTGCAAAGTGAATCGCAGGAGATGTATTATTTGCCCAAATGATCAAGTTAAGTCAGTGGAAATTCTGAAATATGTGAACTGCATTTAATATACCAAGGAGCAGGGTTATAGAACCACAGATACATCAGGCAGGAAAAGCCCCTCAGGATCACCAAGTCCAACTGATAACCCTACCCTACAAGGTTCACCCCTAAACCATGTTCCAAGCACCACATCCAAATGACCTTTAAGCACACCCAGGGGTTGGTGACTCAACCGCCTCCCTGGGCAGCACATTCCAGTGCCTGACCACACTTGCTGTGAAAAATGTTTTTCCTAATGTCCAGTCTAAACCTACCCAGTCACAGCTTGAGGCCATTCCCTCTTGTTCTGTCACTAATCACCTGTGAGAAGAGACCAGCAGCAGCCTCTCTACAATGTCCTTTCAGGTAATTGTAGACAGGGATGAGGTCTCCCCTCAGCCTCCTCTTTTCCAAACTGAACAGCCCCAGCTCCCTCAGTCACTCTTCATCAGATTTATTCTCCAGACCTTTCACCAGCTTTGTTGCCCTCTGCACTCGCTGCAGCACAGTTATTTGTTTGCTGTATTTCTTAATGGGATAAAAAACCCCAGCAATTTAATTTGCAGAGTACCTTGTCCTGTGAATTTGAGAGATCCAACCAGACCGTGATAGAAACAGCTGAGCTTATCAGCTATGCTGGAGGCAGCTCTGTAAAAACATATTTAATAAAGAGCAGAAAATGCCAAGGAGGAGAGAACAAGGGAACAAGCAGCCCAGTGCAGCATGGCAGAGGACACATACCCCCCCCAGAGACTGTAGCTGATGGCTAAGCTCATGCTGAATCCAGGACTCAGAGCGACTGTGGGCATGGTAGACCTGCACTGATGAGGAGGAAATGAGTAAGGAGGAAAGAGTAGCAGAGACAAATCGCTATATCCTGACCCCAGCCTCCTACACCACCTGTCACACCATCAAAGAGACTGAGGGCAACCTGCAGCAATAAAAATGAGGTGTCTGGAGTGAAGCTGAGCATTGGAAAGTGGGAAGAAAGAGGTTTTTTTTCCTTAACCCCTTCTTTTTGTTTCTCAGTACCCCACTCAGTAATTAAATGTTTATGTTAATTAGCAACAAATTCCCCAAGTTAAGCCTGGTTTGCCTGTGACAATAGTTGCTGAGCAACTTCCTTACTTTTATGTCAGCTCATGAACTTTCACACTCCTGCTCTTCCTAATTTCTACCCAGTTTTGCTGCAGGGCAGTGAGCAAGAAGAGGTGCAGGTGCTGGGCTGCCAGATGGGAGCAACTCACCGGAACTTGATCTACCACACTTCCAATTAAAGCACCAATTTAGCAGACTTTCCATCACGGTTAAACACAATGAACCTAAGGTGTCTCTACAAAACCCCAAACCGCTGCAGGTATGCAGTGTGTCAGATGGAGATAACAATGACAGAACGTGAAAAAAGAGCTCACAACGAATAAAGATCAAAGCATCACACAAGCCGAGGCAGCTAGATCACGCCAAAGGTCATACAGTTGATGCACACAGGCAAAACTGTCCCAGGTACACCGTTATGTTCTGGAGGAAAATGGTATTTGAGGTTCCTGTACGCCTGATATGTGCAATGCCATTTCCAATACTTATTTGCTTCTATGAAAGCCAGCACTGCTATCAGTCAAGTAAATGTTAAAGAATTCAACCGGCAAGGTTCCTCTTTACAACTTGCTATGAGAGATCAGCCGGGAGAACCCCACCGTGCCTCTGCCAGAGAACGACACACTCAAGCATGCCTCACCCTCTCACATCTCTCCACCTGGATTAGAGCCTCCCTATGAAACACTGAAATGTTCAATTATTAAAATAAATTTTAGAAGGGAATAGCTTCTAGAAAGCTTCCCTGGAGTTCTGCCAATGGGTTGTTTGCCAACTTAGACACTAAGAGCAAGGACTGAGTTAACTAGTTCACTGTTTCAGTATACAGTAGAATAAGAGCGATATGGCCATGCAGTTTTACACACAAGGGTCTTTATTTATGGCTGCAGAACTGCACGTGCTAAGTCTTGAGGTCTTTGGTGGCTGTGCTTTTTGACTGTTCAATAAAAGGGAAGTAAGAACAGTATAGCAACAGCTAAGTTCCAGCCTATCTCACTGGAGGCCACAAGGCCCTTGAAAGTCGAATGGAGAAGAGATTCCAGATGCCTTTCCACATAGATGGGCTAGCCAGAACCCAGCACAAACGAGCCAAAAATTAGAGTGCTTCACCAAATAGTCCAATCCAGTCTATCCATTGCCTATAGGACTAAGTTATGACAAGGGTTGAAAATGCAAAGCTGTCCCTTTGCTTTATTTACAATCCACAAGCTGTTGACCTCAATACCTCAGCCCCCCCAGTCTGACATCAAATGAACATTGCCCTAACTCACAAAAGTATCAGAGAACAAAAGAATCATGTGGCTATGCCTTCTGAGGCACTCTAAGAAACGTCAAGGCAGTAATGATATCTGGAGTAAAATAGGATCAACTTTGCTTTGATCACATTTCTTGTGCCTGGTTGTTTGTTCAACACCAACTAATACTTCACACTGCAAAGAATTTCCTTCATCTTTGTGGTTTTATTATAGCTATTGCTATTAATAAAAACAAAAACAAGCTCCTTTGCCCCTCATCCCCCTGCCACCAAATGTTTCTGATGTGGCAGTTCTGTTCCCTTTTGCATGTTGCTGTTTTGTCAGATTTGCTGAACCCTCAAGTGCAAGAGGCAACATGATGAAATAGAAACTGGCAGAAAGTACATTAAAGTTATTATCACCTGAGGACAAATCCTGGCAAGTGAACCACAAGAAAAAAAATACTTCCATCTGGAAATAAGACAAAGAACATGCAGGTAAACCCAGCACTTCCACTACTATTTTGGCAGCCACTCAAAAATGAGAAAATAGATGTGAGGTATGAAAAAACCAGCAAGAGAAAATGCAGAACAATGGGGCTTTTGAGGAAGAAGACAGAACCTGTCAGAGGTAGGAAGGGAAATGGGTACTAGATTTCCACAGTACCCCAACATGTTTTGAGAAGGCATTACACAGCATGGGCAAAAGGCAACCTTTTGATTAGGCATGAGGAGAGCTACCATCAGACGATACAAGGACCCAAGATTTATGAATCTGAAGAGCTTTTTAGGTTTTGGCCATTCAGCAAAGCATTTCTGCAATTCTGCACTTTCATCCACTACGAAGAGCTGATGCATTCCTTTTTTTAGTCTCCACATGATTAAAACCAGTTTATTTCCTTGGTTCATGGACTGGTTTAGCTGATAGACAACAACCCATGCTTAAAACAAAACCCCAAACAAACACACAAAAATCTAGGGGTGAATAACCTCAATTTTCAGTAGAAATTATTTAAAGAGGGTGTGTGAGTTCCAGTGTGTGAGTTTGTGCTGACTACAAAGACTTAAATGCATCTCAGTAAAAGGAGAAGATCCACTGAGAATACTACCACGAGAATTCAAAGGAAAAAAGAACTACAAAACCAGTATTTTCTGCAGACTTGTCCACAGAAGTGGTGAGATTGCTACCTCTTTTGTCCTTGCACTGGCTGAGCAAGTGTTATGGATTGAGTTGAACCTGCTGCCACTATTCATACCCTGTCACAGTCATGCCAGCTTCAAAAATGAAAATGCCAAAGTATTATGGGCTTGCAGCTCAGATTGCAACGTGGGGGGTTTCCTGTTCCGGTTGCTGCTGCTGGGTGCCAGTTTTTTGGGTGTTGGCTCTTTTCTGCAGACATGGAGGCAAAAAGAGTGGGAGTCAGGCAGCTGCTGCGCTTGGTTTTCTGGTTTATGTGGGTTTGTTTTTTTCCCCTGTGTATTTCACTGCGTTGCTTCTGCACAAAGACTAAGCTAAGGTAATCATCTATTGTATTATTAGATTACCTAGGCTGTTAGTGAAGGTAATTATGCACTGTTCTCATGGTATCTTATGCTACATTAAACTCTTCTCTCTCTCAGCCCTGAGTTGCATGTGTTGCTCTTCCCCTCACTTTTGTGCTGGGGGAGCAGGCAGGTTAGCCCTTGCGCTGAACAGCTACAGCAAGCTAGAGACTGCCCAGAGGCAGCTGCAGTACATCATGACTGGTTGTTGCATGCGATACATCTACAGGTGGTACAGTACAGAAAAGGCATCTTTCAGCCAAATCAAATTGCAACAAATCGATATTGTCCTTCCTCAGGTTTCTGCAGGGTTTCACTTCTTTAAAGTCATTAAAGAGTTAAATTATGATTCAAAATTACAGCAATAACCATAGCAACCCATAAATGTTGTCAAAGTTGCTGAAAGTCCCCTAGACTAGGTTCTAGCAAAATGTCTAATGTGTTCAGTGAATGACTCGCCGAGTCTTTCCAAAAGCTAAGTTCCTTGAAAGCGTGAAGGTGTGGCACCCTCTTCTCCCATTGCTTTCTAAAGTCCTCTTCAAATTCTACATCACTGCATCTCTAGCCAGTTGTTTGTGGTTATTACCTACAGACAAGTTCTGACCCATAATCAGCCCCCTAACACTGCCATTCTGCTCTGAGCATGCAATGCTAAAGAGTAGTTCCTGGAAAACTAAGTCGATGGGAACTGAGGAAGCATTGGCTGTCAACAGCTGAATGAAGAAGTGCTCATGTTTCATAGCCACATGGCGTGATGAATAGCCGGGAAAATGTGAATCATCTCTACTGGGATCTGAATTTTGGTCACCTGTTTTACGGTTTCTCATGTTAAACAGTTTGGGTTGACTTCCACATGTGTGTTTTTCCTGTGTGCTAGAAAGAAGTGCAAAAGAATCAGAGAATCACAGAATCATAAAATGCTTTAGAGGTCATCCAATCCAGCAGCCCACTGCAGTGCACAGGGACACCTTCAACCAGACCAGGCTGCTCAGAATGCAATCCAGTCTGGCCTTGAATGTTTCTAGGAACGGGGCGTCCACCCCTCTCTGGGCAACCTAGGCCACTGTTTCACTACCTTCATCAGAAAATTTCCCTCCTGATACCTATTCTGAATCTGCTTTCTTTAGTTTAAGACCATCACCCCTTGTCCCTCTGCTGCAGAACCTGCTAAACAGCCTGTCCCTGTCTTTCTTATAAGCCCTACCTGTTGAAAGGCTGCAATAAGGTCTTCCCAGATGTCCCAGAGTCTCTTCAAGTCAAACCTGGAGCTCTGGTCTAATAAGGAAAACTGATGATGATCAAACTGCTCAAATCTTTTATTTAAAAATAACTCCACATCCTAGGCAATAATGACCATAATAATAATAGAGCATTGCTTTTCCTATTGCAGAACAAGAGCAGAATGTTCTGCCTTGGTCTGTGCATAGCTGCATAACACAGTATCATTTACCTATCAATGCACAGAATCATTGTGTGCACTGAAACACGAAGGTCTTGCACACTAGAAATGTGCATGAGCCACGTTACTCCTTTTCCCACATTTACACACACAACACAAGCACAGAAGAGAAGTCATGTCACACAGCAGAAATCCCAGCTGGGTCTGAGAACTGCTCTGCAGAGCCACAGTTGTATGCACGGAAGATGTATATTTCAGTACCATCTCGTGTAAGTTTCAAAGACTGGTTCCTTGGGGTTGGGTGATGACGTTGTTCTTGTTTTGTTTTGGCAGGTTGTGGTATTTTGTTTGTTTTCTTGTATTTTGTGAGGTTTGTTTGTGTGTGTGTGTGTTTGGAAGTAAGCTTAGGAAAATAAAACAATAGTGGTGTGTCTGAAAGCAACTGCCTCTAACTTTATGCTTGAGCAAGTCTAAGGCCAAACACTACCCAGAACACAGCAGCAGTAAATGTGTCAGCATCAGCTTCAGAGAGAATGTGAGACCAGGGCTCTGATTATTTTACTGCCTTATTGAATATCTAGATGAGAATTTGGGGAGGTGTTCTGCAAAATGTCATTTGCCTTTTGATTCTGTCTACCTAACCTCAGTCTCACAGAGCTAAATTCAGTGGCAGCGAATGACCTGTGACAAGTGACATTGATACTCATGACTGCAAGATGGATCTGCAGAACAGGAAGTGAGAACAGAAGGGGAAAGGGAGCAACGTGTCCCTGACACTCCATTTCCTAAGTGAAAAGTTTTTTATTGCGTTCTTGAAGGTAGCAGAGAGCTTGATACAAGTCTCTGCACCTAGCGTAGGGAGCCCCCCAAGCACTATTGTGCTGTCAAAACCAAAAGCAGGCATCAGCTCACACATGAAGTGTGACTAGCCTTGAAAGGGGCAGCTGTGCACTGGGACACTTGCCTTGTCACCTGCTTCTGCTCTCAGCCCTGTACTGGTGCTAGAATCTGTGCTAGCGGGCACCAAGCTGGGCCATGAAATAGATCTTAAACACCTTTTGAGTGCTTTTGTGGCTCAACTGTTTGGCATATCAGTTGCAATAAAATACAATACATCAGGTTGGAAGAGACCTTCAAGATCATTGCATCCAACCCATCAACCAATCCAACCCACCCAAACAACTAGATCATGGCACCAAGCACCCCAGCAAGTCTCCTCCTGAACACCTCCAATGAAGGTGACTCCACCACCACCCTGGGCAGCCCATTCCAATGGGCAATCACTCTCTCTGTATAGAACTTCCTCCTAACATCCAGTCTAAACCTGCCCTGGCGCAGCTTGAAACTGTGTCCTCTTGTTCTGGTGCTGGCTGCCTGGGAGAAGAGACCAACCCCTGCCTGGCTACAACCTCCCTTCAGGTAGTTGTAGAGAGCAAGAAGGTCACCCCTCAGTCTCCTCTTCTCCAGGCTAAGCAACCCCAGCTCCCTCAGCCTCTCCTCACAGGGCTGTGTTCCAAACCCCTCCCCAGCTTTGTTGCCCTTCTCTGGACACGCTCCAGTAAGACAACATCTTTCCTAAACTGAGGGGCCCAGAACTGGACACAGGACACAAGGTGTGGCCTAACCAGTGCTGTGTACAGGGGCAGAATGACCTCCCTGCTCCTGCTGGCCACACTGTTCCTGATGCAGGCCAGGATGTCATCGGCCTTCTTGGCTTCCTGGGCACACTGCAGGCTCATGTTCAGCCTCCCATCAACCAGCACCCCCAGGTCCCTCTCTGCCTGGCCGCTCTCCAGCCACTCTGACCCCAGCCTGTAGCACTGCCTGGGGTTGTTGTGGCCAATGTGCAGAACCCAGCACTTGGATGTGTTCAATCTCCTGCCCTTGGCCTCTGCCCATCTGTCCAGCCTGTCGAGGTCCCTCTGCAGAGCCTCTCTGCCCTCCAGCAGATCAACTACTGCCCCCAGCTTGGTGTCGTCTGCAAATTTACTGATGATGGACTCAATGCCCTCATCCAGATCATCAATAAAGATATTGAAGAGCATGGGGCCCAGCACCGATCCCTGGGGCACACCACTAGTGACTGACCGCCAGCTGGCTGTGGCACCATTCACCACCACTCTCTGGGCTCGGCCCTCCAGCCAGTTCCTAACCCAACGCAGTGTGCTCCCATCCAAGCCATGGGCTGCCAGCTTGGCCAGGAGTTTGCTGTGGGGGACGGTGTCAAAGGCCTTGCTGAGGTCCAGGTAAACCACATCCACAGCCTGCCCCACATCCACCAGGCTGTCACCTGATCATAGAAGGAGATCAGGTTGGTCAGGCCGGACCTGCCCTTCCTAAAGCCATGCTGGCTGGGCCTGAGCCCTTGGCCATCCTGTAAGTGCTGTGTGATCGCACTCAGGATGAGCTGTTCCATGATCTTGCCTGGCACTGAGGTCAGGCTGACAGGCCTATAATTCCCTGGCTCGTCCAACCGGCCCTTCTTGTGGATGGCTTCTTCTGAGTTCTCTGAGCTCAGTACCCAATGGCACAAAGCATCAAAATGAAGGAAGCAAAACGTAGGGCCAGGAGTCTACTCCTCTGGCAACCACTCTTAAGTAGAGCACAGCTGCATTCCTCTTCCACACAGCTGTCAAAACCATAAATTTCACAAAAGAGACCCTACAGAATGGGGGAAAAAGTAAAAACCAGACCTTAAACCTTACTCACACTTTCAATAAATAGTTAATGTGCTCAGCTATTAGGTAAGTGATGACTGCAGCATAACAACTTGGACAAACAGCACACAAATAGCCAAAATTTCTGTGATTGTGGATGCAACGACTCCCAGTTCAGCATGGAGGAAGTGCTTACTGGAATTTCAAAGAAAAAGAAATGCAAACAGGGGTCTTAAAAGCCTCTGTTTAGCTGTTTTCATATCTGAGTGCAGCATAGCTGCTGTAGCGTGTCAGTAAATTGGGGGCTTATGGCACGACTCCTCCATTCTGCTCTCATTTGAAATGCATAATGAAAATCATTTCTCTGACGTTCTGTTTGACCAATTATATGAGCAGTTGCAGCTGCTGAAGCAACCTGCTTCTCCTTGTACAAATACTTAATCAGAAAAGTAAAACTCTATATTAAAAGTACAATATGCTTGAAACAAAACCAGATGTGATTTTGCTAAATTGGATCTTGCACTGCTTTCATAGCTGGCTCCTGTGACTTAAAGAAAAGCTTGCACCAGAATAGTCATTTACAGAAAGGATTACTCTGTTTGCTTTTCTGATGCTCATTTCAGATACTGCAGAACCTGCATTTTGAATGCATAAAGTCTTTTTTTGATCCCTGTATTTCTAACTCTCAAAACAATTGGAGTTTTTGAAATTGGGTGACCACTGAGCCAATTCATCTGTCTAATTGCAATGATTTATTAAAAAATACTTATATAAAAGGTAAATGAATATGTGTTACTCAGTTTATAAACTCTACTTTAACAATCTATGGCTTGTTTCAAAGCTAACACAGTTCTTCAAAGCAAAGTCATTTAATCCATAATTCTTTTTTGGCTTTCTTTTTACTATCCTTCATCCAAAAGCCACATGCAGACATGAGAAAGCAGAGCACTAAATTGGCAGACTCTGTGAATCCTGTCATTACCACAACTGGAAACTCCCTTTAGGTTCTGTTGTACAGAGCACTGCCATTTTCACAGTTGATTCAAACACCCCAGAACAGTAGAGATAGCCATCTCTAAAACAGAAATCCATTTTCAAGTTGTGTGTTTTAGTCATGCCAAAAGAGCTGAAACAAATTCTAGTTCAATCTTAGGCACCGCTCTGCCAATAGACAGAAACTGTCAGACATCATTAAGTGCTTTAAGAAGAATGCAACCAATAGGTCGAGGGAAGTTCTCCCTCTCCACTCAGCCCTCATGAGGCCACATCTGGAGTACTTTATCCAGTTCTGGGCTCCCCAGTTCAAGAGAGACAGGGAGACAGTACAGAGAGAGAGTTGGGGTCGATCACTGTGGAGAAGAGAAGGCTCCAAGGAGACCTTCTTGTGGCCTTCCAATACCTGAAGGGGGTTACAAGAAAGCTGGGGAGGGACTTTTTAGGGTGTAAGGTACTGACAGGACTTGGGGGAATGGAGCAAAACTAGAAATGAGTAGATTCAGATTGGATGTAGGAAGAAGTTCTTCACCACATAGGGGTGGTGAGACACTGGAACAGGTTGCCCAAAAAGATAGTGGAAGCCTCATCCCTGGAGGCTTTTTAAGGTCAGGCTAGATGCAGCTCTGGATAACCTGCTCTAGTGGCAGATGTCCCTGCCTATGGCATGGGGGTTGGAACTAGATGATCCTTGAGGTCCCTTTCAACCCTGACTATTCTGTGATTCTGTGAAGACATTGGAGAAAGTCCAGTGGAAGGCTACAAAGATGAGAGGACTGGGCAATCTCTCTTACAAGGGAAAAAAATGAGAGAACTGGGTTTGTTTAGTCTAGAGAACATTGAGAAGGGATCTTGTCAATACTTACAAATATCTAAAGGGCAGATGCCAGGAGGATGGGGCCAGAGTCTTTTCAATGGTGCCTAAGGCACAACAGGCACAAACTAGAATACAGAAAGTTCCATCTAAACATGAGGAGAAGCTCTTTTCCTTGGAGGGTAGTGGAGCACGGGGACAGGCTACCCAGAGAGGCTGTGGAGTTCCCTTCTTTGGAGACTTTCAAATCTTGCCTGTACACATTCCTCTGTAACCTGCTCTAGGGGAACCTGGCAAAAGCAGGGAAGTTGAACTAGATGATCCCCAGAGGTCCCTTCCAACCCCTACCAGCCTGTGACTCTGTGACCATCCTTCACTTATTTTGATCAGTCCAAAAGCATCTTGTAGATGGTTTCTTTGGATGTCTAAGCTAAACACAGTGGAATACAGAAAAGTGCAATTGTGATTATCAAGTCTTATTCCTATCATTTTTAGCAAGCCACAAAGTAACCCCTTGGCCATCATGCCCCTTTACTCCAGAAGCCACCCAGTCTATCAATCCTTTTGACATTCCACAAGACAGTTGTAGCAACCTGTAACATCACAAGTCATCGTAAGAGACAGGAAGATTAAGATCCTGTTGGTTGCGCTTGATACAGGGCAGAGCAAAGACTTTGTGTTGCAAGTTCCTGTGAGGGTATGAAGCTTGTTAGGTGACAATGTCTGAATGTTCCTAGGAGTGGACTATGTGGGAAACTGCAGAAAAGGTGGAGGGAAAAAAAAACAAACCAGAACCCAACACCATCAAATATGAATCCCTTTGGGTTTTGCCAGCCTGGTCCTAGAGCAATGCCTATCTATTCCCAAATACAATGAGCAGTGTATTCCTGGGGGAGCACATATGACAAGCATTACAGTACCACAGTACCACAGCGATTAGAGAAATGTATCAATAGCAGTAGGGCTATTGGAGCACTTGTGCAGTTGTGGCCAAATAACAATGCTGCAAACAATCCCCTTCCAAATTCTACAATTCCCTTCCCATGCCTCCTTTCATCTCCCCTGAAAATCCCAGAAGTGAAATTATATGTTAAGGGGAGAAAATGTTCTTGGCTTCTTGAGGCATCTAGGAGGAGAAACTGAAACATGAGGCTAATCAAATGCAAATCTAAATATGGTGCAACAAATTATATGAATTAAGCATTAACATATTTATGACTGAACAATCATCAGGAGCCAAAATGGGTGTAGATAAACTATAAATCATTACAATCACTGGTTAGTACAGTACATGGCACATATTTATCCTCTTCATTACTGAGATGAAAATATATAGAACAGCTGGAGCACCAAGACATTGATGAGCTGTGTAACCATGCCTATTCCTGAACTCTTTTGTGCCACTTACAATTATGTAATATCAAAAAACATTTACACCAATGAAAGACTTAATACATTAAGAGAAGGAGATAGAATATTACACAACAGACTATTACACAACAAAAGAAAATATCCACTTTTCTTTTCTTCCCAGTGGCATTTGCAGGGCAATGCTACATGATCAGTCCAGGCAACGGTGGCTGAATGACGCTCTGAGACACGGTGGAAAACCTGGAACAAATGGCACAGAACGGTATGGGCTGGAAGGGACCTCAAAGATCATGGAGTTCCAACCCCCTCACTATGGGCAGGGGCACCTTCCACGAGCCCAGGTTGCTCAAGGCTCCCACATACACGGAGCACAGTGCCTCATGACTAGCAATGGGGTTTTCTTTCTCCTTTTCCTTTCTTTTTCTATTTTTTTCACTCCTGTTTGATTGTATGTTGTGAAGAAAGTCCAAATGTGTCTCAGCACGTTTAGGTTTCTGTTTGGTTGGTTTGTTTTGGTTTTTTTTTAATGACATACCGTGTCCATCTTTCAAATGGGAATTATGTGAAAAGCCATTGAGCTAAGCAAACCATATTTCTCAGCAAATCACAGGATGGTAGGGGCTGGAACAGACATCAGGGGATCATCAGGTTCAACTTCCTTGCTAATGTAGATTTGCCTGGAGCAGTTTTCACAGGATCATATCTAGGTGGGTTTTAAAAGTCTCCAGAGAAGGAGACTCCACGATCTCTTTGGGTAGACAGTAGTTCCAGTGCTCTGCCATCCTGAAAAAGAAAGTTTCTTCTCGTGTTTAGATAGAACTTCCTGTGTTCTAGTTTGTACCAACTGCCCCTTGGGCAGCACTGAGAAGAGGCTGATCCCATCCTCTTGACATCTGCCCTTTAGAAATTTGTAGGCATTGCCAAGATCCCTTCTCAGTCCTCTCCAGACTAAGCAGCCCCAGGTCTCTCAGCCTCTCTTTGTAACAGAGATGGTTCAGTCTCCTCGTCATCTTGTTAGCTCTCCACTGGACTCTCTCCAGCCCTCCCTGCCTCTCTTGAACTGGAAAGCCCCAAACTGGACACAATATTCCAGGCGCAGCCTCAAGAGAGCGGGGGGGTGGGGTGAGGTGAACTTCCCGCAACCTGCTGGCTACACTCTTCTTGATGGACCACAAGTTACCATTAGCCTTCTTGGCCACAAAGGCATACTGCTGGCTCATGGTGAAATTGTCCACCAGCACTACCAGGTCCTTTTCTGCAGAGCCGCTTTCCAGCAGGTCAGCCCCTAACGTGTACTGGTGCCCAGGGTGCACGACCTTCTCGTGTGTCATAGTCAGTTGTGTGTCATCAACAAACCTGCTGAGGGTGCACTCTATCCTTTTATCCAGGCCACTGATGAATGTCTTGAACAAGACTGGCCCCAATACTGACCCTTAGGGAACACATCCAAATAGACTGCATCACTGATCACAACTGTTTGAACTCTGTCATTCCACCTCACTGTTCCACTCATCTAACCCCAGCTTTCTAAACTTACCTATGAGGATGTTATGGGAGACAGTCTAGTCAAAGTAGACAACATCCTCTGTTCTCCCCTCATCTACTGAGCTAACTACACCATCATAGAAGGCTATAAGATTGGTCAAGCACGAATTCCCCTTGGTGAATCCATGCTAACCACTCCTGATAGGATTCTTTTCCTCCACTTATACTCCACTTAATTTATACAATACAATACACCAGGTTGGAAGAGACCTTCAAGATCATCGCGTCCAACCCATCAACCAATCCAGCAACTTACTTCGGACTAGGAACATTCCCTACATTGATAATGAGACTGCTGACCTTAATGGAGGGGATGTAAAGGCTAATCTTTGACCTTTTTATGCCAAACAACCTAAATGCTATGAATTCAGTATTAAAAATGCTTTCCTTTATCTGAAAGAAAAATAGGTTAAACACGAATGTGAAGCATAATGTTTTCTAATGCTGCTGTCCCAGTAGAGTGACAGATAGGAATATCACCCAGATTTCTCCACATTCTCTATCAGTCAGAGGGACTGGATGCAAGAATTGTTAGAACAGTATTATTTTTCTTACAAAAGAATTTTCTAACAGCTTTTGTATTTCCACTTTCAAACAATGTCAGCAATCTGTGCAGCTGTCACTTAAAAGATGAATAAATGAGTTTACTTTTATAAATGCAGCACAATAATCCATCTAAGGCAAGATGTGAACTAAGATGCATCTTCCTGAAACTTAAGAGATTTTGCCTAAATCCACTGATAAGAGCATACCAGCCTGAAAATGGGATATGAACTTTTCTCTGCATTAAAAATTGACCATCTCCTCCTCTCCATCTTATCCTTCTTAACAGTGTAAAAGTTACATCAGTCTTTAACTCTTGACTTATATTTACCTCTCAATAGCCTTGAAAATGTGTGTGTATATATATATATAAAAGCCAAATAAATAACATTATTTGATTTTCCTTTAACTGCTGGCACCTGAACACACTAAATTGGAGTGAAAAGCTGTCCCTTAGCTAACTAGCATACCTTCATTGTTCATAGTGACTCAGAGGAATGGCCAGTTGCATGTTGGAACTGGTGCACCTGAAAGGAGTTATCTAAGCTTTCAAAAACACATCTGATGACAAATAATTTCTTTATCTTGTCTTACAACACACCTTCTGCCTTGGTACTGTAACAAAATGCCTTGAAGCTAGCTCTCACTTCATCTCACCATGCAAAGAACTCTCACCTGATACACTGAAATTTCTGCACCAGCGCCGAAGGCCTTGCAGGACAAAAGACCACTCTTGGCTGATACCCCAGAATCTGGCTACCCACTGCCTTTTTTAAGCCATGCCATTGCTACAAGCTGAATTTAGCTCACAAGTCTCTCTACCAGGAAGTAAAACAGCCAAGTGATGCTATTTTGTTTAAAAGGGACTAACTGCATAAAAAACCACTTTTCCCCCTGATATTTCTAGGACAAAATCCAACCAATCAAAAAAGCCAAATCTAACACTGACAGAAACTATTTAAAAATATGTGAAAATTTACACTTCTGTGCAAGTTTTCAAAATGAAGCACATGTGCAGATTTTTGCAGATGACACATTCAGGATACTATCTGGTAAGTTCTTCCCTGAAAACACTTCAGAATAGAAGACCCTACAATTTAACAGCAGACAGAGTTAGCTGAATTAAAGTGGAGTCCATGGGGAAACAGCCAAAGGTGGGAATCTGCTTTCATTTCTTCCTTCCCCTTTAGCAGAACAATAATGACCTCTACAAACCTCAAATCAGGCAGTTAGCCACACACTGGGAAGGTGGTCAGAGGACGTCCTCTTTCGTGTAGATCGCACAACGTAAAATCCATACCTTGGACTTCTCGACACAAGCACAGCTCCTCCTGAGCCGATAATCAGAGTACTGCAGGCTCCCCTCTGCACGAGGGACAGCTGCCCATTGCACGCTTCCAGCTACGTGTGTTACCATACATTGCTAATCTGGTTAATCAGTAGATTGTATGTGCCAGCGGGGAGAGCACACCCCGCGTTACAAACCACATCCAGTCTTGGAATGTGTCAAGGAAAACATCGATCACCTCCTTGCATCTGCTCTCCCTCCATTCAAAATTTTGCTCAGATATCACACAGCATAAAAAACACCTTAGGTATGACAACACTGAGTGAATCATACAGATTAATGTGACTCCATGGCCTAACAATGGTAGAGGTAGTCAGTGCCCTGCAGGCAACAGGGACATACAAAACTTGCTTATTAGCTTGCTTTTCTTCCTAACAAAAGAAAACTGTAGAAAAGTTTGTCAAAAAACCTGCTAGTATGAAAGCAGTTCCAAGTCATGCTTTGGAATCAAATTGCAAATCATTTTCAAAATTAAGGGGTTTCTGTTGGTCTGGGTTTTGTAATTCTACATCATCTCTTTTTGGATATATAGAGAGCATTTTACTATGCAGAACTCAGCACGAGACCATGAGCTAACATAAACACACAAGCTAACAAAGCAGAATTTCTAAGACAGTTAAAATATTAATAATACCAGAGTGTCATCCTTTGCTCTGACATACTAAAGAAGAAGGAACTGGTAAAGAAGATGGAGCCAAGCCCTCAGTTACAAACATCGGCATCAGGATAACAGAGAGGACATTAGTAACAGCTGTCTAGTACTCACTCAAGGAACTAAGGGCCTGGCCATTAAATTACTTTAGCACTGATCAAGAAGCAATTTTTCAAGGTGTTATGTCTTTCCTAATCTGGAACAGTGTAGTGTCTCCCAAAAATGGCAAACAGAAGAAAAATATCCTCAACATTCTACAGAAAGAAGCCTCTCTACTTTTTGAAGCCATCACCAGGTAATCTATGATCACATCTACACATAAGATGGACATTTCAAATAAAACTTCCCTTTTTCCAGGCTAGTAAATAGAACTGCTTCACTACAGCTCCTTGTTTTGGCAAGAAAAAAGACAGTTTTCCAAATGGACATAGACCTCAAGTAACGTCACCGCCTTCCACTTGCACCCCTGTGCCCCTAAAGCAAGGACAAGTAAGGGCCCAGCTCCGCAGGGCTTCTTCCTATATTGCATGTATACAGTATAGCTTTGTAATTGGTCCCCAAGTGTACATGCATAGACTATACATACAGACACACATCTATACACACTCTTCCCCTTCTTCCCATGGCTTGCACGATGCTCACTTAGCACACAGGGGGAAAACATTAAAAATATTGGAAACAAACTGTCCACAGCTCCATGAGGTCAAATCCACCAAGCATTTGACAAAGAAAGTGCATCTGTCCATCCCCAGGAACAGACCATCACACTTCAGTTGATTCACTGTAGGCAGAACTCAAGAAAGATTTTCCTACACAGAATAAGGTCATGGGCATTAAGAATGTATAGCAAAGGAAGTTGATAGCGCAGAGCTGAGAATGGAATGTAAGAAAGCACGTAGACCTGAACAATGTCACGTTACCTCAGGTGAATGAATGGGATTGCAAAGATACTGACAATATTGAAGTAGCCTGACAATGAATCCATAAACTCACATACTGAAGTAGTCTCAGAAGGAGCCCTTAATTATTTTTCTTACCATTATTTTCAAGTTACTCTTTGATTTATTCTTTATAAATTATATAGCTTTGAAAGCCCAGAAATTCTTGGCTCTTCAGAGCCTAAGAAAATATTTATAGAGTTTTTTATGATTAAAGTTAGGGAGGGAAAGGTGTAGTTATGTGCTGCCTTAAAACTGGCTTTATTCTGGCATCGTTACTCGTGTAGCCTGTGAATATAGGCTATGCTGCAAATAGATAACATACAGTCACATGCAACATTTTAATCACTCCAAAATATATCAGAAAGCTAATTTTACTTGATGATAGATTCGAGACAAAGAATGAAGCCTCAGTTTGCAGACCATAGGACAAGATAAAGCACAGGTACACTATCTGACAATCTTTTGCCTTATTGCTTTTCTGCTCAGTGGAAGTATATTAAAAACATTTCCATCAAAGAATTGATTTAATCTCTAGAGAGAGTGCACATGTTCAGTGGGGGCTAAGGCTAGTTAAACCAGGGTATACTATTTCAGTAAATAAACATTTACCTCAGAAAGCTATTGCAACCTTAAATTATTCTTTGTTAGAGCGAAATCATGACAAAAAGACTTGATGTTGACATGATGCAAAGATGGTGAATGAGCTTAAAGCTTTCTAAATGAAAAATGAAAGCGTGCATCAGTGCAGGAAATGTTAATGCTTTTAATATTAACCATGAGTGTCACTGATTTCTATTTCACAGTGCTGTGTTGTATGGTGTGTAATTATTCACAGTCTAATTGCTTTCATGTATCTCTACACATTCTAGAGCCTGCTTGATTTGTATTTGAAATAAAACTGCCTCCCCATTAAATAAAAACATATAGCCTTGTGAAAACTAAAGACCTATTTCATATTTATTAAATATTTCAACTACATTTAACATTCAGAGAAAAAAAAGCAGGTCATACTGTCTCCTGTTAATAAAACTAAACCACTTCCCCTGCCCCCCCTGTTCTCTGTTTAAAATATCCTCATTAAATTCATGCAATATATGAAAACAAGCTGTTTACAGAAGCAGGCAAAATCCGTTACACAGGAGGGATAAACATCCTTTCTTCACACAACAGGACGGAATGTAAAGTCTGTAGAACCTGAAGGCAAACCCCAAAACGTTTCAAGAAAACCTTTCCAAGAGGACTCCACAACTTCCACAGGCCACAGCAAAATCAATAACCAAACGAGAGGCTTTAACAACGACAGCTCACCCTTGCATATAATTTTTCCAGAAGGCACCGAGAAACAAATCAAGAGACAGCACAGAAAGTTGCCAACACTGCAAACCTCACTTTCTTTCTCTGGAGCATCTTCTAAGTCGCTTGGAAAGTGAAGAATTGGCTCACCTGCACCGGGGGGGGCCAGCCACGGCCACAGGCGCACTCTGACCACCACTCCCCCGGGCTGCCCTGGGGCTTGGCTGAGGATTTATGGGGGCTCTTCCGCAGACTGTCCCGCAAATGGACACACTTGCTCCTGCTCTGGCTGGCACCCCCAGGTCCCCAGGAGGGACGCGCCTGAGAGCTATACTGAAGCCCGGGAGGATGCTGGTGCCAGTGACAGGCGCAGTGGGCATCCCTCGCTACGGGAGGCACATTCCTGCCGGCGTCCGGCCCCTCGGACCCCCTGCCGCAGCTGTGCTGCTTGGGAAGGTGTGAGTGCATGGTGCACCCAGCGCTTCCTTCGGCCGGTTTGCATCAAAGTGCTTCTTCCCGCAAACCTGAGGTCCTTCGCCGGGGCCTCTCCAGCCCCCTTGGCAGCAGCTAGCGGCAGGGCATGGCGGGAGCGGGGCGCAGCATGAGCTGCTGGCCAGCAGCTCTGTGTCAATACAGGGCTCCACTCGCGCAGCGACTTGACAGCATCCCCGCTGCAGGCAGAAGCAATCAATGCTCTGCGTGGCTGGGACGCACGCCTACATCCCTTTCTGGATGACAAACCACGGGAAAACAAACAAACAAACAAGCAAAGACACAAACCCCCAACAGCCAACCAACCAAGACAAAACAAAAGAAAAGACGCTTGCAAATTTTCAGGAAGATTTAGTCTTTCCTCTAGCTGACCCTGACACAACTTGCAGGCACCCTGCTGAAGCAGATTTACATGTACAAGCTTCACAGGCAAAGTGCTTTCTTGTGGAAACGGCATCTAGACAAACTACTGAAAACGATACCCCCTTGCCAATGATCAAAACAGACACGGAAGCGATTTTTTTTACTCTGCATGCCTGAAAATACCTTGTCAACAAAATTGCATCAGAGGATGTAAATGACAAGTTCAGGAAGAGTGTTATCTACCCTAAACGCTGAACCATAGTACAAAGTCTAGTATGTGCTCACGTGCAGAAACATAATGGAAAGAGAGAGAGGCTGAATTTAAGAATAAAGTCCCCTAGGGAAGATCAATGCAACAGATTGATGATTCTCCAGTAGCTTATATACATGAATGTGAATATATGCATTTGTGCATGAGACCTTCAAGATTATGACTGATGGATCATTTTATCTTCTTTTTATTCACACTTCACAAATTCTTTAGTTCTTGCCAAACTCTGTATAGAGTTTTCTGTAAATCTTCTCTTTGGTTTTGCATACTAATATAATCTCATTTCCCTAAGTTTCTCTGAAATCTTTGTTTGCCAGCATGTTGTTTCTTTCTTCTCCAAGAAGTGATGGGGGTGTAGAGGGTATAAAATCTGGGATGATTGTTTCAAGCTTCTGGAGAGCTTCAGAGATGCTCCAGTCTCAGACAACTCAGTCTGCAGCTCCTTAAGACTCAGTGGATCTCAGACCCCTATATATCTGTATTTTTGGGGAGATTTTCTTTTAAACTGAGCATGTCTTAAATACTTTGTAGAAAATAATGAATTTATTTTAAAGCCAAATAAAGGTCTGTACAACAGAATCCTCCTGTGTCTGTGAGCGTTCAGCTAGGATTTAAGTACACAAAAGTTGCACAGAATTAGTAAGTGATGTGCATAGTTTTACCATGTCAAAGGCTGAAGCAAATTTTCTTTTAAAGATTTCAAAGACAAAGACAGAACAACAACTATCTGCAAATGTACATTCAAGTGAAATAAATGACTCTTTAGAAATGCTTTGGTGCAGGGATTTAATTCAATTGTTTAATTTCTCCTAAATTACTAACCTGAAATCCCTCAAAGCTTAGACATTGCTAAAATCCATAATGATACAACCTGGCAGTAATTCTTAATGAGAAATTGCAGCAATGCTCTATCAGTGAGGAATATAGTTTTTATGACATTGTCATTTGAACTGAAACATGTGAAGCAAAGGTCAGGTCTAACTGCACGTGCGTTCTAGGTGCCTGTCCCAAACTATACCACGGTCAACGCAAGGTTTATTCAGAACTCTGATGATACACTGAAATCGTATCCCTCTGCCCACCTGCAAGAATGGTTACAGCTTTGCTGAGAGTTCAGCTCACTTCATGCTTGAAAAAACAAATATTTACAGGCTTCTGAACTGCAGATGTGGAAGCCAACAGTTAAAAGTCCAAGCTAAGGGAGCCTGCAAGGTAACCGCTGCTGCATACAGAGTACATGTAGAGACTCACAGGGCTGAGTGCGGTTTGGGCAATTTTACTCAAGCATAGGAAGCGAAGGTGTGCAGGCTGTCTGGAGACATGCTTTCCCCTAGTGCTCAAGGCTAACTCAACCTACAAACTTGGCTACCAGAAGATGGGAGGGAGGTGGTGGAGTCACCGTCCCTGGAGGTGTTCAAAAAGGGATTGGATATGGCACTTGGTGCCATGGTTTAGTAGTCATGAGGTGCTGGGTGACAGGTTGGACTTGATGATCTTTGAGGTCTTTTCCAACCTTACTGATTCTATGATTCTATGATTCTATGATCCAAACCATTACCACATCATTTCCAACTGACATTTTAAATCATATGCATATGTTGTATATAAATAAGTTATTATTTCGTGTATTTAAAGAGAAAGAGTAAGAAGGCCAAAGGCACTTTTCATTTTCTCCTTCGTACCCCTCTATCAGACGTGTCCAGCAGCTTACGGCTGTCAACGTGCTTGTCACGTGCTGTTCATTCCAGAATATGCTGATCTCAAATGCCAGTTAGAAAACAAAACAAAACAAAACAAGCTTAACTATGTCTTTCAAAGCCATTTGGAGAAATCCTCTTACTTGCAGGGGGCAGGGGGGGAGTGCACATATAAATTTATAAAAGGGTACTTAAAAAAAAAAATATTATTATATATAGATATAAAAAAGTCAGGGCGAGCAACCACTACAGAGTGGTTGGGTAGTGGAAACAATCTACACTTCATGTCACAACTACACCAATAGTATTGGGTAAAGCCTCCTAGACCAGAGCACTAACAGGTCTATCAGACCTCCCTTTTTTGATAGCAGTAGCTGACCTTTTAACCACCTTATTCCATCCCAAGCAGAGCAATGCAGAACTGCAAAGGCATCCTCTTGCCTGCACCATCTAGTCATATGCTGTTAGAATGCTGTACTTGAGAGGGACTCTTACCAGAACGTAGGAAAGGTTAGTTTCAGAAGAATCCAGACTTACTCTCAATCTACCAAACACTTTCAAGCTATTTCATACTTGGAATACCCATAAATAAAAAACCCCAACTCTGTTAATAAATGATTTAGCTGTCCATATTTTTATTTAAGCTTCTCACTGCCTGTGTGAGTCACAAACACTTGAATAGAGAATGTGTATGTGCAACTAATTACTAGACAACATGGTAAGATGGATTGAAAAGATAATGCAATTTCATCAGCTGTAATTGAGCTATTGTTTTAGACAGGATAGCACATACTTCTGGAGGAACTTGGATTAACACATGGCTCAAATCCACATGCCCAGCTATCATCCTAATTTGATAACAACTGGTGCACCAAGCAAAAAGGAATATTGTACAGTACTGTGTGAAATGTGTTTGACCCAATAATGTGGAAAAATATCACCAATTTTCTTTTTAAGATATTAAGTAAGCATGACAAAATGAAGCAAGTAGATTTAGCTGATATTCTATGAGCACAAATAACTGTAACTGGATTACAGTAATGCTGGACATACACCAAAAATAAACACTGAGAAGAGTTTGCTTCAGGCAAAAATGTGCATATGGGGAACAAAAAATGCGTATGGGAAACCAAAATTACTAATAGAGTTCTGAAAGGGAAGCTACAAGCATGGGTGAAGATGATTTAGATGTAGTAACAGATTTTCCCCTCCAACTGAGAATGCAATGTTATGCAACCATAAAAAGTAGAGAATAAAAGAGTCCTAAATGTGGAGGGGACCAGTTTATTTAGTGGCTCCAAAATGCCTACAAATTTTTTTCTAGAAAGGAAACTAAGGAGAACAACTATTACCAGGATAGCAAGGCTACTGAAATAAGTCAGATGCAATTACTCTGTTTGGTGAAAAGCAATTATGCCTCTATGGAAATAACAGTCTTAGTGCTGACACAGGGTAGAAGGAATGGTTATGATTAGGCCAGGAACCAGCTGGTCTGGCACAACTCATTGCTATCACAGGGTACCGAGGAAATCTTGGGCAAGTCCTATATGCAAAAGGAGAAAAACCTGTTTCATTTAATGAAACCAGAACATAAGGTGTGGGGAAGGACTCAAATGAAATAAAAGAGCTCAGCTCCTATTTCAGGCCTGCCTACTCCTCCTTTTCTCCAGGTGTGCAAGGCCAAAAGTGAACCAGTAAGGGAGACAAAAATAGAATAAAAGGTGGCTATTGGAAAATGTTACCATTAAGGAGATTTCACTGGACGTCTGAAATGGTCTTTAAGAGGCAGATTTCCTTTGTTCAAAGCTGCACTATCCTCGTGTCCTTTAAGCAATGGGATAAATTTTAAGCTTTGAAGTTTTATACAAAAAATACCAGTGCAGCACTGAGAGCTTCCTGCACAACATGTCTGCCTGCATGTTGCAGGGCTTGTTCTTCTGATTATTGTGAGAGGGTAGAAAAGCTTAAGGAGTTACAGATGCAGAGATACCCATTCTCAGTGACAGCTTCATGTCCTAGGGTTAACGTAAAGGACAATCATTTAGAAATCGCGATACAGTGAAGAAAAATGGCAAGGATTTGGAAGGGAACTGCATCAACAGAAGAAAACAACCCTCAGCTGGGAATATTAAGTCAAAGTCAATCATGTCAAAACTGGTGGAGAACAGAGCAGCAGGTTTACCAATTTCAGATCCAAGTGGATCAAAGAACAATAAAATTACAGTGGAAAGCAACATCCCCTACAGGCTCTGTTATTTTCAGGTAGGGGTGTGTAATACTTTGTGAAGCTCTCTTCTGGAGAATTCTGTGCACTTTTTATTTTAGTGTCTGAATTCAACTTAAACTAGGTTTGTATAAAGCTATTAGGCAAAATTACTTCCATGGAACTGCAAAAACATCTGTCTAGAAGAAGGTAGATTAAATACAGGCGGTAGAAAGGACAGCAAAATTTACTGCAACCATCATTTTCTCTATGTGGGAAATACTGATGGCTTTTTTTCCACATGCTGTTGAAGACAAAGAGGATGAGATTCAAGACTTGCCCACAATACTTAAATACAATCTTGAACTTCCACCCACTATCATGAGAAGTGCTTTGCTTGAATAACTTTGCCAGGTGATTTGTGAAGAGCACTGGCCCTCCTCTGGACCTGTCCCATCAGCTCCATGTCCTTCCTGTATCAAGGGCTCTGAGCTGGGTGCAGTACTCCAGGTGAAGTCTCACCACAGCAGAGTAACGCAGTAGAATTACCCCTCTCGATCTGCGAGCCACACTTCTTTTGGTGCAGCTTAGGATGCAGTCTGCCTGCTGGACTGGAAGCACACTGCCTGTTCATGTCCAGCACACAAGCGAGTTTTGAGAGGGCTTTTTTAAGATCTGACTCTGCAAGCCCAGGTTTTTAGGAATTGCATTTCAGAATTTCAGTACCAGCCTAGCACTCCAACACTGTTTGGTGTGTAATACAAAAAACATATAAACAAATGCTCATGAGCAATAGTTAAAGCATTCTTTGTCTCCCAGTTAAATTGGGAATAAAATAGCATGCTACTTATTACAGGTGATACTTTGTTTTCAAAGAGAAATGCAACTATGCTAGGTCTCTGTTCATTTAGTAACCTAAGCAGTGGAAGTATACCATAAATACCCAGGAGATATCCATAGGATAAATTAATCAGGAGTTTTATTACAGTCACATTGCATAAAGAAATATGCACTGCAAGGATTGCATAAATAAAAAGGACAATATAACCAAGCCAAGGCTTTTGCAAGAGTGTATTTTTATTCCCACCTATGTAGCAAATAAAGGCCAATTAACCAACTCATGCAGTCATCTTTAGGTGTAATGTCTATTAGAAACACTGGAACAGGTTGCCCAGAGATATGGTGGAGGCTTCATCCCTGGAGACAGGCAAGGTCAAACTTGATGGGGCCCTCAGCAGCCTGATTCAGTTGGAGATGTCCCTTCTCACTGCAGGGAGGTTGGACAAGATGACTGTAAAGGTTTAAAGTCTCGATCCGGAGAGGGAAAGAGATTCAGGTTTTTAATGAATATTCCCGTGTTGTGAAATTAGAGGCACAAACGAGGCCAAAATATCAACATCTAGACTATTTATTACATAAATACAGTGGATGGACATAAATAAAGTGGATAGATCAGAAGGGGATAGAGAGAAAATAGAGAGAGAAGAGAGAAAAGGAAAGGAATTATATTACCACACCCCTCACCCCCCAAGACAGTTTGAGTCTGTGGAGGAAAGGTGCTGCAGGAGATGTTGGGTCTGTAGAGAAACGGTGCTGCAGGAGATGTAGGGTCTGTAGAGGAAGGGTGCTGAGGCTTTGGCTGTAGAAGGGATGTGGTCCTCTGGGCAGCTTCTTCAGCTCCATGAGTTGCAGCAGCCGGAACTTAGGGCACGGAGAGAGGGTTTACAGAGTCCAAGGTCCGTTGCGTTGGCTCCGTGATGTTTCCAGCGTGTGCTGCTGCATTTTGCTTCTCCAGTTTTCTTCTCCGTTTTTCTTCTTCCAAAAGCCAGTAGTTGCTCCAGTCTTTTATACAGTTTTTTAGTCCTCAGGCAAGTGTCCAGGCATTGTTCCCCAGGATATCGTTCTGGGAAATCATCCTTAGGTAAGTGTCCAGGTATGGTTCCCCAGGAAATCTTTCTGTGTACTCAGGTGAGCTTAGGCAGCCGTCTAGATGGAAGGGGGGGAGGCCTCCACCTCCTCCTGCTCCATCTACCTACACACACACCCTTTACACATCAGGGAATCCATTGTCCTTTCCTGGGGTATCTGATGGCTGGAAATGGTCTTGTCCTGAAGGCATGATGGCTGGGCCCTTGGACCATTGTTGTAGGCCAGCTGCAGTTCAGTGAGCAATGTTATCTTTGCACCTTCCAAGAGTCCTTCCAGTGGCTCTGCCCAAGGCACATCAGCTATTGTCTGGGCAAGCAGCAAGTGATTTTATCTTTGTTGAGTCACACCAGGAGAGACAAGCTTTAGACTTTGAGGGTCTCTTCCAATCCAGTACCTTCTATAATTCTATTATTCCAGCATCCTTTCTAAGCAATTGTTTCCTATTAGAGTTATTTTGAAATAACTTTACTCAAAATGATTATCAGACAAGAAGAAATTGTTTTTTTCCTATGAGTTATGTTCATAATACAGAACATCTTTAAAGAGTTTGGCACAGGTCTGGCACAGTAATTGTGGGCCGATTGTAAGCTTTCACTGCAGATGAGTGGAAAGGAGAGAGGTGTGATCACATAGTGCAGCCAGAAAAAGAAAATGTGTGATTTTAGCACACATTACCAATTTTCTAAGCCCCTTCTTTAGCCCTTGAAAAATGAAGATGTCTTTTAAGTGACAATAGGACAGTAGTCACACACACACAGAGAAGGAAAAAAAGAGCAAAACCATTTGACTGGAACTCACCTGATTCAATATTAAAAGAATAATGAAAACCTGCCTTG
Source organism: Colaptes auratus (assembly GCA_015227895.2). Classification (NCBI taxonomy): domain Eukaryota; kingdom Metazoa; phylum Chordata; class Aves; order Piciformes; family Picidae; genus Colaptes; species Colaptes auratus. The sequence continues at coordinate 29,705,953 of CM037631.1, forward strand.
CTCCTGTACAATCTATACTCAACCACTTCTGAAGTTCATTTCAGTTGAAAATGATGTTTAGAAAGATTTCCAAAACAGAAATATTCTACTATGTTTGTGTAAAGGAACTGTCTACATGTCCAGACAAGGAGATATAGAATATATATAACATATAAAATATAGAATATGTGAAAGAATCTAAAGTAACCTTCATAAGTAATTAATCAAACTATTCTTTCTAAAGGACAATCAAAAACTGGAGAATTCTTCTTATGCTTAGTGGTGACTATTTGGACTCTTTCAGTAACAACATATCCTTCAAAAAGTGATGGTTTTTGGTAGATGGACCGACAGATACAGCATTTACTTCAAAGGTGCCAGTTAAGCAATGTGTATTACTGATCCTAATACATATATTATTATTATATATTATTAATATATATTTTCATCTTTTACGAGGACTGAGCCAAGAGCTTTACACCCATGGGCTGGCAAGCTCCCTTAGTAACTTCTTTTGTAAGCTCAGTTTGCTGTACTCTAGGTTCATGCATCTAATTTTACACTGCCATCCAATTCTGTTGCCTTTCCTGGTTTCTTACAAGTTAAGCAATCATAGCTCCAGCATAGACCTTCTGTTATCTTCTCCAATTTACCTGCATTTTCCTCAGACACATTTGTCTGAACGTTGTCAAAAGCTTTTTAAAGCACAGTCACGTTGTATACATGCATTGTCTTTCTGCACACACTCAGCTACTTTCCCGAGGAACTGCAACAGCCTTTTGACGAAGCCTTCCCTCCAGAACAGCAGGCACTGTATTTTCAACCGTTTCAGGCAGTCTAAATGCAGACTTCCTGGTCTATAATTTTTATCTCATCTTTAAAATACATTTTAAGAGAGCTGCATTTTCATTTCTTCCATTCTTCTATTCCCCAAAGCATCCTAGGCTACAGGATGCACATTGCTTTATTTCAGTTCCTTCAAGGCCTAAGCCCACATGGTTCCACCACTGTGCAATTATTAACTTAATCATAGTCCTCTTTTATGGGACTTGATTTTAGGCACTTGCCCTGACTGCTTCCAAAGTTCTGTGCAGTTGAGAGCGAAGCAAGCAACTGGTAATATTGCAACAGCAATTTTATCTTTGTTCAGTAGCCACTTTTTTGTGTCTTGCTCATCTATTAACTCCTTCCAGTGACTCTTTGAGAAGCTGTCTGCTTCTGATGTGTTTAATAAAACCCCTTTGCCCCCTCAATTTAAACCTTTAGCAGGCGTTACCACAGTTGTGTGTTTACATTGTCAGAGTTCATGGGCATCCACACATTTCTTTCCTAGAAAAACTACCGCCCTGTTGTCATTAAATATTTTGCTCTTTCAGACTAATCTTTAAAAACTTATGAAAGTAGCTTCTTGATTTGTAGCAATTTTATTTTTTAAACTTGAATATTTCCATGATTTTTGTCCCTCCCATTCTTACAAGGATATGAAATGTATCCCATTATGATCTCTTTCTCCCATGTGGGTTCTATGCATTGATGAGGACTAATTTAAGAGAGCTTTGATCAATTTTCTTATTGTTTTACCTCACTCGTTGCACTTCTATCATTCAAATGAATACTGTGACTTTAACCCTGGACTAAGCCATAGAATTTCTTACCCATTTTGACAGAAGTTAACTAGTTTGTGCTCAGTTTGCTTTCGCTGGCATTATATAATTCTAGGCAGATTACAGCAGATTTTATTCTAATTGTCTTAGAAGGACGATGCACTAATGTCTTCATTTCCACAAGGGACTCCAGTGCATCCAGATAAACCAACTGTATGCACATATTGCTTGAGTTACACAGAATAAATCGCTTGTCTCGAAGAGAGACACAGCCACGGAAGTAAATAGAGTAAACAATGAAATGCTCCTTTACAATGCATTCATTCATGGCACCTACTATCTACAGAGAAAAAAACCAAAACCTAGATATGTAGTCTTGGTAGAAGCTATGGTAATAGTTTGGGGTTTTATGAAGCATGTATAATTGTAGTCCAGGACATGAAAATAAATTAATGTTGGATAGTTTCAAGAGAATGAAACATTGCTCTTGGCAGATAACTCTGACAGAGAGGGTTACTCTTTCTGAATCCCTGCCTCTCTAATAACGACTAGCACCGTGTGCTGGGTGGTAAACAGCAAAGCTGAGATTATACAAAGAAAACTTCACACAAATATGGAAGTATATTTTTAACTAGTAACATCAGATTAAAACATGATGACATATTCATCTGCCATTTCAATCAACATAATTTCGCTCCTTCGTGACTAATGACTGATTAGAGAATTGCTTTTATGCCAAAATAACCGTTTCTAAATACGTCCTTAAATAGATATAATGACTGCAAAAAATTACAACGGGGAAAAAGGAGCATGTATCAACAGCACTGTTCCAGATTTCTTTCAGCCCATGCACATATTGAGCTGTAAGGGCAATAAAGTTTTAGAGGAAGAATTCAATTAAAACTTGTTACTGGTGAGAAGAAAGAAAATAAATGACTTGAAATCTCTAATATTTCACACTTCTCAGAAAATATTTGACTAAGGAATCTGAGCTACCTGAAGACATACATTTGTGGCTCTCTTTCCTTTATTTGGACTCTCTAGAAGGAGAGCCAGTTCAGCTGAAGTTAAAATTAGAGATGGACATGAAGGGTCACAAGGAAGGTTTCTACAGGTACCTCAGCAATACAAGGAACACCAAGGGAAATCCGGGGACACAGTGTCAAAGACATGGAAAAGCCTTCATTGTGACATGGTTTCTTTCACATGCTTTATAGGGAGGGTCAGTCTTCTGGCCTCCCTAGTCCCTACAGCGAGTAGTAGAGTAAAGGAGTGGAAGTACTGTCTGCAATACAGGAATATGAAGATCGAGACCACTAAAATTAGACACACACAATTCCATGACACTGGATGGAATGCATCCAAAATTGCTTAGGAAGCATAGAAACATTGCAATGAGATGTCTCTCATCTTTGAAAGGATGTAATGTCAGGAGAATCCCCTCAAGAAAGGCAAGAGGAAGATCTGGGGAACTACAGGAAGGTCTTTCTAATGTTGGTCCATGGGAAGTTGGTAAACAAAAAGAAGTTTACAGTTCAGAAATTGAAGTAAAGTTGTTGATCCACTGACAGGCATGACTGTCATTCAAGGAAAAATGTCACTCACAAACTTCATCAAGTTCATGGAAGCAGTATGTAGTCTGGCACCTTGGGAAGAACAACCCCACTACACAAAGCCGACTGGGGACCGGCTGGCTGAAAGCATGATTGCAGAGAAAAGAGCTGGGGGTGCTGATGGGTGAATTAAACAGGAGTCAGCACCAGGCCCTTTCAGCAAAGGTGGGAAACCAAATACTTGTTTGCTTCAGTTGAAGTGTAGAAAGGATAGCAAGGAAAGTGATTCTTTACTTCCACTGAGTAGTATAAGAACACATCTGAAGTACTGTGTCTGTTTCAGGCTACTCTGTAAAAGATGAATAAACTGAAATGAGCTCTGTGGAAAGCCAACAGGATGGTCAGCAGACTGGAGAACATGGTGTATACAGAGAGAGTAAGAAAGCTATTTCTGGGCCAGGAAAGGTGCTAATGGGCAAATCTAGATGACTTTCTTCTTAAATCGATAGTTACAGAGGAGCTAGTTAGAGTTTCTTTCAGAGCTGTGCAACAGAATGCAGGGCAGCAATTAGCACAAAAGAAATGTCCTTAGATGGCAGTAAAAAAGACCCCAAACAAACTGCCATGAATGTGATCAAGCACAGGAACAAGTTGCCTAGCATATAAAACCCACTAATGCTTACACAAGTGTTGCAAATGCTTTCCTTACTCAACAAATGTCTGCTGGTGTAGAGCACATCTTTTGATGTTTGACTAGTCGGTCAGTCTTCGGTGTCCCTGCTTGAGACACCCATCTAGTATAAAGCACATTAGAACCTTACCTTGATGTAAATTAAATGAATTGTTAGACAGAAGTGACAGTTGGTTCTTATTTCCCAAGTCAACCATTTGGCAGGAGTTAATACTGCCTCATTTACCTCATTCTTTCCTCCCAACTATTTTTTTTCACATACTGATTGTAGATCTTGGCAGGTGAAGACAAACGTTTTCAGTCCGGAAATTTCATGCTGGAGCTGCCAACAAGCTAAAAGAATGTGAGAAAAGGGAAGGATCTATTAAAAATCCCAAACAAATTTGCCTCTCATTAATTATCCAAGGACATGGCAAAAGAGGACACTAGGTTGTGTTATGATACTAATTAATAGTCTGTTCTCTTTTAGAAAAGAGATTAGAGTTTTCATCAACATCTTTTAACAGCTGCTAGCAGATTATCAGAGGATTAGATTTTCAGAGGTTGTTGACAAAGTAATGCTTCCACAGAGTGAAAGGTATGGGAGTTTTTGTATTCTATGCCATTTGCAAGACAATCTGAAGCCAGCAGACTTCGGTATCTGGGCCCTGAGGGCACTGTGAGGTTTGCCATTTCCTGCCCACCTCCCCCAGGGTCTCCATCAGCCCTGTCTATGTCCCAGGACCCCATTTGAGCCCAGCCTAGGGCCATCAGTCCTGGCACCAGGAACTGCTGTGCAGGATGTGAGCTGAAGCTCCACTGTAGCTCTGCTCTGTCCAACCATGGGCACTGCTGAGACGGGCTCAGCTGTAGGCTAGCATCCCAGGCTCATCCCCTCAGAGGTGCTGCACTACTCTGTGGTTTCAGGTGGTAGGAGTGAGTGTGGCTGTGACATTTTGACCTGCTGGGAAAGCCCCCCCAGCACCCATTCTCCAGCAAGCTGCTGGTCCACGCAGTCCCCTGAGAAGCAGTTGTATTAATATGGATATTTCATGTGTGTCCATGATCATGACTGACAAGTTTGAGGACTCAGGGAACGAAGTGCACAAATACCGTCTGTGTAGGCCCTGTTCTCTTGTGTCTTCTGCTGTCTGAGGGTGCAGATGCGTGCTGGCTTGTGCTACCCAGTTCGTTTGTGTTGTAAGTTGTAAGTCGCCAGTGCAGATTTAGAAAACATTTGTAGATTTTTATCTCCTTACAGCCAAATCATTTGCTAAACTCTTGCAGGCATAAAACAATTTATGCAAGGCTGGAATTTTGGCAGTGAAATTAAAAAACCAGTAAAATTGTATACATAAAGCCATACAAATAACTTCTCCACTGAATGTCTTCTGTGACCTCCACTTCTCTTCATTATTTTTCCCTTCTAAGACATTTGAGATTAACTTTACTCAGGACAGAAGGCTTTTTCAAAGTTCTGTGAGCATTGTTTTGCCAATAAATCTGTATTTGTCATCCAAGAGCAATCTGCCCACCCAATTAAAACAGAGGCTCATACAAGATCAATATTAGAAATTACTATTTTGCTCTTACTGAAATAAGCAGTCTTCTGCTTCAGCTAACACCAAACACCCACCATGACTCAGACTGTATTTGATTTACCTGCTCAAAAAGAGGAAAGCCAAAGAAAAGTTTTATTTACAGAACCACTGGAAGTATGGCTTCATTTTCTGCAGCAGCTCATGTACTGAGACACTCCCCCACGACAAGGTTTGCGTGGAGTGTAACAGAGAGTCTTTGACGTACTCTAGACATGAAGACTCAGCAAATTTATCTTGACCTAAACCCAAGGCTTTGCACTCCTTGGAATATCTCTGCTCAAATAACCTGCTCAAGCTATCCTGCAAAGCCAGATGATCCCAGGCAACAGCCATGAGACCCTGTGTCCCAAGATACCTTCTCCCAAAAAGTAGTGGCTGGAACACAGACAAAACATTGGAATGTCTTCGTTAGCAGAAACAGCTTGACTGTGAACAATGCCTTGCCTGAGCTCATCTGAGCACTGAGAGCAACTGCCTAACAGGCAGGTACTTATTCCCTGAACTTGATCTAGCTTCATTTTGCCTGATTACAAGTGGTTATTCAGTAGGTATTGAATTGCCTATGACATGGCAAGAGAGCAGGTAAAAAAATGATACCAGATCTTTCATGCTATAAATGCTAATCCTCAAAAATAATAGACAAAGGAAAAAGCCTCAGAGGTAATGGTACTGGCCACTCCTGAACTAAACTTGAACACACTCCACATTGATTACCCCCATGCTCTGCCATAATTTGACTTCTCTCCTAATCACTTTGTTCAAAGGTAGACTGAGAGTTGTTTCATGTTCTTCCTTTTTTTTTTCCCAGGCAACAAAACATAGAGAAATAATATCAAACATTTCAATCCTGACAGAAGCTAAAGACCAGAACTAAACCTCAGTAATTATTGTGCTGGTTCATCGTGACAGACATTTTTCAACACCAAAACAGAGGGGTTGGAGTGGCTGGAGAGCAGCCAAACAGAGAGGGACCTGGGGGTGCTGATAGACAGCAGGGCATTGGACGTGGCACTTGGTGCCATGCTCTAGTCGTGGGGTCTGTGGTGACAGGTTGGACTTGATGATCTTTGAGGTCTCTTCCAACCTTGGTGATTCTGTGATTCTGTAATCCAGAAACTGCTATACTACTTTAAGTACAACACACAACATGATTTCAATGAATTCCAGGACACTGCTTTGTACTTTACATCAGAATAAAATGATCAGCCAGACTCTTCCTTACTCTAGAACCAGAAATGGTTTGCCACATATTTGTGTTTTCCATGTGTGTATATAGATAGGTTGCTGGAAGGGACCTTAGTGATAATCCAGCCACCAGCTGGAGGCCAGTCACCAGTGGCGTCCCCCAGGGATCAGTGTTGGGCCCTATCCTCTTCAATGTCTTCACTGACGATCTGGATGAGGGGATTGAGACAGTCATCAGCAAATTTGCAGGATGAGGCTAGGATGAGAACCCTACTTCACAAATCATCCAGAAAGCTCAACATAGTATCATAGTATCAGTCAGGGTTGGAAGGGACCACAAGGATCAGCTAGTTCCAACCCCCCTGCCATGGGCAGGGACACCCCACACTAGACCAGGCTGGCCAGAGCCCCATCCAGCCTGGGCTTAAACACCTCCAGGGACAGGGCCTCAACCACCTCCCTTGACAACCGATTCCAGGGCCTCACCACTCTCAAGGGGAAGAACTTCTTCCTCACATCTAGCCTGAATCTCCCCACCTCCAGCTTCATTCCATTATGAATAGCCTGATAGCCTGAGAAGTCGACAGGCTGGACAGATGGGCAGAGTCCAAGGGCAGGAGATTGAACACATCCAAGTGCCGGGTTCTGCACATTGGCCACAGCAACCCCAGGCAGTGCTACAGGCTGGGGTCAGAGTGGCTGGAGAGCTGCCAAACAGAGAGGGACCTGGGGGTGCTGGTTGATGGGAGGCTGAACAGGAGCCTGCAGTGTGCCCAGGCAGCCAAGAAGGCCAATGGCATCCTGGCCTGCATCAGGAACAGTGTGGCCAGCAGGAGCAGGGAGGTCATTCTGCCCCTGTACACAGCACTGGTTAGGCCACACCTTGAGTCCTGTGTCCAGTTCTGGGCCCCTCAGTTTAGGAAGGAGGTTGACTTGCTGGAGCGTGTCCAGAGAAGGGCAACGAAGTTGGTGAGGGGGTTTGGAAGACAAGCCCTATGAGGAGAGGCTGAGGGAGCTGGGGTTGCTTAGCCTGGAGAAGAGGAGACTGAGGGGTGACCTTCTTGCTCTCTACAACGACCTGCAGGGAGGTTGTAGCCAGGCAGAGGTTGGTCTCTTCTCCCAGGCAGCCAGTACTAGAACAAGAGGACACAGTCTCAGGCTGCACCAGGGCAGGTTTAGACTGGATGTTAGGAGGAAGTTCTATACCGAGAGAGTGATTGCCCATTGGAATGGGCTGCCTGGGGAGGTGGTGGAGTCACCTTCATTGGAGGTGTTCAAGAAGAGGCTTGATGGGGTGCTTGGTGCCATGGTTTAGTTGTTTAGGTGGGTTGGATTGGTTGATGGGTTGGACACGATGATCTTGAAGGTCTCTTCCAACCTGGATTTATTGTATTATTGTATTGTACTAAGTCCCTCCCCAGCCTTCTTGTAGCCCCCTTCAGATACTGGAAGGCCACAATGAGGTCACCTTGGAGCCTTCTCTTCTCCAGACTGAACAGCCCCAACTCCTCCAGTCTGTCCTCACAGGAGAGGTGCTCCAGCCCTCTGATCATCCTCGTGGCCCTTCTCTGGACACCTTCCAGCACCTCCTGATCCCTCTTGTAATAGGGGCTCCAGAACTGGATGCAGTACTCCAGGTGGGGTCTCACCAGAGCTGAGTAGAGGGGGAGAATCCCCTCCCTGGCCCTGCTGGCCACACTTCTCCTGCTGCAGCCCAGGATCTGATTGGCTTTCCGGGCTGCAAGTGCACATTGAGAGCTCCTGGTGAGCTTCTCCTCCCCCAGCACCCCCAAGTCTCTCTCCTCTGGGCTGCTCCCCAGCCAGTCCCTGCCCAGCCTGGATTTGTGCCTGGGATTGCCTCCACCCAGCTGCAGGACCCTGCCCTTGGTCTTGTTGAAGCTCCTGAGGTTGGCTTGTGCCCACCTCTCCAGCCTGCCCAGGTCCCTCTGGATGGATCCCTTCCCTCCAGCGTGTCTGCTGCACCACACAGCTTGGTGTCATCAGCAAACCTGCTGAGGGTGCACTCAATGCCACTGTCCATGGCACCCACAGAGATGTTGAACAAGCCTGGTCCCAGGACTGATCCCTGAGGGACTCTGCTTGTCCCTGGCCTCCACTGGGACATGGACCCATTGACAGCCACTCCTTGGGTGCATGGAGACCAGGATGTGGGGCGGGACAGTGTCGAAGGCTTTGCTCAGGGCCAGGTAAATGACATCAGTTGCTCAGTGGACTCAAATATAGCAAAAAGAAGAATAAATAGCACAGGAATTTTGTTCAGGATTATTAGGAACTAACCTGCATGAAAAAATGCCTGCCCCAGTGTAGCCAGCACTACCAGTGTGGTTTTCAGTTGTATTTTTTCTCATACAAGATCAATTCAAAATGTAAACATATGGCATTCATAAGGCAACAACTCAGAAATTTAGTTTCAGTTCTGAAAATCACTTTCCTTTATTTTTTAAATCTACAAGTGTGGTAGGACATGAAAATTCACCTTGTAAAAAGCAAAACTCATTCCATGAAGAGAGTCCCTATTTGCTTGGGCATGTAACTCCAACCCTAGCTCACAAATGACTGAATGACGCCAGGAGCAGAGCAAGGCTGGGCTGGGCACGGATCAGTGCAGCAAACTGTTTCTTGGCACACATGCACTGCACTAGGTGCAGCTAGTGAGAAGATACAGGGAGTTCAAGGTCTGCTTCCCTCCCCAGGTGCAAACAAACACCACATGCAAGCAGTCAAAAGCAGGTCAGAATTCAGTTTCCATCTTTACTACAGCACACTTCTGCTTCTAGGCCCCGATCTTATCAGATTCTAAATCATTCTGATTATGGTAATTTCCATCTTTTACAAGACCTTTTGCAGTTCTATAGTTGTTGATGGTAACTAGAACAAGAATAATCCTCAGTTTCTCCAGTAATGAACCACTGAGTTATCTCTCCAGACCCTGAGGGTGACTTTGAAAAGAATGTTAGTTAGCTCTAATGGAGATATGTAAACAGATGTTATATTTGCCATCTGATTACATCTTTTCAGAGTGATCATTAAAGTCACTTACCCATATGGAACATCAGATGTACCTACTGTTCAACTGGGCAAAGCAGATTCCTTGGTCTGAAAAAAACATTCAGTCTGTGACAGCTAAGGGAAAACTCCATTCTCCTCTGGAAATAAGCTAGGGCTAGCTGAACGAAACTGTTTTCAAGGCTTCAATCTCATCTGAACCAGAATGAGGAATGCATGCAGATAATCAAGATCTTGCAGCTAAAGTAACCCAATCATTCCCTTGACTGCTGGCTTTAGCTCCATCTTCTGCCAAGGTGTTTCCATGTTCTGCTGTGGAGGCCATTTGGAAGAACATTATCACAAGTGGTCATTGCATAGGCCTGATTTCTCACTGTTCAGCTGGAAAGCATTTGGCCTAATTTGCAGCAAGAGTAAACAAACACACACACCACCAGCACCCGCCCCCAGCTAACCAGGCTGGATGTGAGGAGGAAGTTCTTCACCGTGAGGGTGGTGAAGCCCTGGAATGGGTTGTCCAGGGAGGTGGTTGAGGCCCTGTCCCTTGCGGTGTTTAAGACCAGGCTGGACGAGGCTCTGTCCAGCCTGATCTAGGGTAGAGTGTCCCTGCCCATGGCAGGGGGGTTGGAACTAGATGATCCTTGTGGTCCCTTCCAACCCTAACTGAAACTATGAAACTATGAAACCAACACACCAAAACAGCAGCTGATAGCACCAGAAATTTTCTTTATGTTTCATGAGCTTTACATGGCTCAGCAAATTTGAGTGATCAAGCATGGCTAAATCACACATCCAAGGTTTGTGTAACGGTGGCTAGAGCTTTTAGCTTTCTTTTTAATTTGTTTTCTGTCATTTTCCTATGTCTCATTTGCCCCAGAGTTTGTTATCCAAGTGGTTGTGTTCCTCCTCTCTCCTACTGGTTCCTGTGCATCCTTCTCACATGTTCTTTCCCAGACTGCCTCTAGACAGATGGGGTCACAGAACTGCTAATGCCCAGTTTGTAAGCTACTTGAAGCCGGCACGAAGCTGTGCTGACACAGTGCTGTTCCTAGGCTAACAGAGCCAGTTTCTCAGTCTGGCTTATTGTTCTGTGGCAGGAAAAAGAGATTTCATGCTTTCAGTTCCAGTGCACAAACTGGATGTAGCAGTTGGTAAAGTGAAAGGTTGACTTCATCTTGGAGTTAATCGTGCTTAATCCCTGAGAAAACAGCACCCATGTACTTTTGTTAGCAGGAGGAGCAGTGGGAGCCTTCAGCATGTGCAAGAAAAAAATGACTTCTGGGGACCGTATCATTTCCAGTAAACACAGAGCCTGCCTGCCTTCTCGCTCCCTCGTATCAGTCCATACGTGACCAAATACTTTTGGCTAAAACTGTGAAACCACAGAAACAAAATCAGATTAATTAGCCTAAGACACAAAACATATCATGGAAAATTCTAGTTCTGCATGCAACCTTTGTCAAAGATAGAAACTGCAGAGTGATGGCATGGGCAGAGTCATGCAGTTCTAACAGGAGCAGGTGCATTCTCTTGTCATTTCTCTCTTCAGTCAGAACAGCTTTCTTGTGCACTAACTCTCCAATGTACCCGAGCCAATTTTTCCCCTTGATGTAGAATCATAGAATGGATTGGATAGGACCTTAAAGATTATCTAGTTCCAACACTCTGGGTATGTGCAGGGCCACCTTCCACTAGACCAGGTTGCTCAAAGATACATCCAGCCTGGCCTTGCACACACAGCTTCTCTGGCTAACCTGTTCCAGTGCTTCACCATCCTTGAAGTAAAGAATTCATTTCCAACGTCTAATCTAACCCTCTGTCAGTTCAAAATCATTAGCCTTGCCCTATCACTACACTCCCTGATGAAGAGTCCCTTCCCATCCCATCTTTCATGTATGTCCCCTTTAAGCACTGGAAGGCTGTTACAAGTTTTCCCTGGAGCCTTTTCTTCTGCAGGCTGAACAGCCTCAATTCTCTCAGCCTGTCCTCATTGCGGCTGTGTTCCAGCCACCTGATCATCCTCACTGCTTTCCTTGCAACCCATTCAAGGAGGTTCATGTATTTTTTAATGCCAGGGGCCCCCAAAGCTGAACACAGTATGCCAAGACTGGTCTCAGGAGAGTGGAGTACAGGCAGAACCTTGACCTGCTAGCCAAAATTCTTTTGATGCAGCCCAGGACATAATTGGCTTTCTGGGCTGTGAGCACATGTTGCTGACTCACATCCAGTTACACTTCCCCTCTCCCCTGTCCATCTAAAACCAGGAGTGATAGAGGGGCTTTGGTGGGCATCCAGCCCCCAGCCAGGGCCAAACCTTTTAAAGTCAGTGTCACAAGTTCTCAAATATGATGGCTTAGCAACTTCATCTCTCAGCTCCCTTGGAACTCAGATGCGTCTCAAGACTTCTGAATGCACCCTATTTTAAAATATTCATTTGGTTAGTAATTGTTTCAATTGTCTCTCAGCAGGATGTGCTCAAAGAAGTCTCAAAATGAAACAATGCAGACTCTTCAATTTGCTTTACTATTTCCATAATAAAAGAAATCATTTCCCAAGCCACCTTCTTGCTCACATTTGGAAAGCATCACAGATACTGAAAAATGTATTGTCAGAGCTTCACCCAGAGGTTCTCCAACCAAAACTAAGTTAGCACTTCTGTTACCACGTGCTTCAGCAGCTGAGGCTTGACAAACACAAAAAGCAAGACATGCTAACCAAGATTCTTTTAAATACAGCTTGGATGGTGCTGTAAAGGCAAAGCCATCCACCAGTCACCAGTGTGTCTATGATGGGATCCAGAAAACTCATGTTAATTAATTTTTGTACTTCATTAAGGAAACTAGGATTTGCCATTTAAGAGGCTTTGGATATTACTTCCTATCCTTGTCCTGTGGCAGTCCAGAATCTAAGTAACTTAATGACAGCATGCAACCAATTAGCACAGAATTTCATTTATTATACTCATGTTGGTATTAAAAGAAATGAGATAAAGTGCATAATAATAAACCCAACCATTAGATATACATGGGTTAGATGTAAAAACACATGACTTTTGTTGGAGCCTCCAAAACATTTTGCAGTGTTCTTGAAGGATTCCTTTGAATATGGACAAGGGATGTTCAGCATTAAATACACGCTATTGCTCAGCCTTGGTCTTTGTTTTGAGCAGAGGGATGACAATGCAATGCTTTCAAAGATAAACTGATCATGCTACATTACTGCAGCTGCTACCCTCATGTGATGATATTTTTTTCCCCTACAGAATATTCTTAATGATAACATCAGATTTAATTTTCTCCTCCTCTTCTTTATTGATTTTATTAGTAAGGGAATAGGAGATTCCATAAACAATTAAAAAAGCTGTTTCCTTCAGTGAATGTGTGCTAGGAAAAAGTCATGGCATCACATAATTGTTTAGGCTGAAAAAGACCTTTAAGGGCATCAAGGTCAATCATTAATCTAACAGACCACTAAACCATGTCACTAAGCACTACATCTATAATATCTTTTCAATGCCTCCAGGGATGGTGACTCCAGACAACACTGTGGGCTTGGTCACCCTTTCAGGGAAGAACCTTGTGCTAATGTCCAATCTGAACCTCCCCTGGTGCAACTTGAGGCTATTTCTTCTTGTCCTATCACTTGTTCCTTGGGAAAGAGACTGACTTCCACCTTCACTCAAATGATCTTTCAGATAGTTGTAGAGAGTGAGGTCTCCCCTCAGCCTCCTCCTCTCCAGACTAAACAACCTCAGTTCCTTCAGATGTTCCTCACATGACTTGTTCTCTAGACCCTTCACCAGATTTGTTGCCCTTCTCTGGACCCACTCCAGCATCTCAATGTCCTTCTTACAGTGAGGAACCCAAACTGAACACAATATTAGTAATGCTCCCCAGGGCTCAGTTCTGGGGTCAGTTCTCTTTAGTATCTTTATCAATGATCTGGACAAGAGAATTAAGTGCCCTGTCAGTACTCCTGCAGATGACACCAAGTTAGGGGGGGAGTGCTGATCTGCTTGAGGGTATGAAGGCTCTGCAAAGAGATCTGGACAGGCTGGATTGATGGGCAAAAGTGCTGGGTCCTGCACTTAGGAGACAGCAGTCCTCTACAACTCTACAGGCTTTGAGGGAGGGTGGGTGGAAAGCTGCCAAGCAGTAAAAGACCTGGGGTTGGTTGGCAGCTGTCCAAGAAGGCCAAAAGCATCATCGCCTGTACCAAGAATAGGGACCGGCAGGAGCAGGCAGGCGATTGTGTCCCTGTACCTGGCACTGGTGAGGCTGCACCTCAGATACTGTGTTGAGTTTTGGGCCCCTCACTGCAAGAAGAGCACTGAGATGCTGGAGCATGTGCAAAGGGCAACAAAGCTGGTGAAGGGCTTAAAGAACAAGTCTTACAAGGAATGGCTGAGAAAGCTGGGACTGTTTATCCTGGAGAGAGGAAGCTGAGGGGAGACTTCATTGCTCTCTACAACCACCTGAAAGGAGGTTGTAGTGAGGTGGGGGTATCATGTGATAGGATGAGAGGAAATGGCCTGAAACTGTACCAGGGGAGGTTTAGATGGGGTATTAGGAAAAATTTCCTGGTGGAAAGACTGTCCAGGCACTGGAATAGGTTACCCAAGGAGGTGGTGGAGTCACCACCCCTGGAGATATTCAAGGAACCTGTGGACATGGCACTTCACAATGTGGTTTAATGGCCATGGTGGTGTTAGGTTAATGGTTGGACTCAATCTTAGGGGGCTTTTCCAGCCAAAACCGTTCTATGATTCTGTGAAAGCCTTTCCTCTGCCCCTGAGAGACTGTCTACATAGCACAGCCATCATCAAAAGGAGCTACTGCTCATCTCTGAAACACAGTAATTACCTGGCACTAGCTCCCTGTGTGCTATTCTGCCCTGAGTGCCTTTGTGCAGTCAGGTTAAGACGCACGGCCAAGGGGAAACTGCAGGAAGGCACTGGGAAGGTGACATGCTGTTGTTCATGCAAGGAGCCAAGCAGTCCCCAGGAGATACTTTGGGCTGTTTTCCAGATCTTTGAGAAATAGCTGTAAGCTTGAGGTATAGCTTCAGTGAAATTCAGTCTCTTTCATAGCAGAGCCTTTGCCACAGGAAAAAATCTGTGCAACTTGCAGCAATATCTGCTGTAAGGACAGTAACACTGAGTGCAATTGCTTCAGCCCATAGCTATGCTGTGTCTGCAATGCCTACTTCAATGCTCCAGTCAAGCAGCCCTGCTTTCACCAAGATTCTTTATGTCAGTGCTTGCAAGCATTCCCAACAGGGGAGATGTCAGATTCCTGAGCTCAGTGGAACCCTGCAAGTTCTGTGGTGTTTGTCTGGGGAGAATGAAGCTGCTCAAATATCAAAGCTATCAGTTCTGCAGGTTTTATGTTTTTAAGAAAGTTCTGAGGGATACTTGTCAACCCAGGGGCCGGGGCTAGGAAATCCAACTAGAAAAATCTCATCTGCTGCCTTCGTAATAGACACTGAATTTCCTCCCGTTTCCGAGCAAGGGCTCAAGGGCTCACACACACACACACACATTTAAGATTACTTTGAAGTCCAGACTGCTCAAATTGAGCTGCTTTCCTTACCAATAGTTAACACCTGATGTGAAGGTAATTTTTAACTTCTTTTGATCCCAGTGGCTTCTGGCAGATTATTAAGAATAGTTCTGTTTACACAAACTGCATTTACATTTAAATTAAACTCATTTAAATGAAACTTTTTTTTTAATGCTAATAAAACAACTTTTAAATTCCTTATTAATTCCTTTTCTGACCAAATACATTGTGAAAAAGGCAGCCTTGAAGTAGTCTTCAAAATAATATGTGCACCACATCTGACTTTTGCAGAAGCACCCATCAAACACAACGGTGCATTGCCAGCAGTGTCCAGTGAGGGACACAGCCCCTGGGCCCTCCCCAGGTGGTTGCAGTAGATTCTGTCTTTGCTGCGAATCTATTGCAGAACTCACTTTAAGAAGCGAACCGTATTTTTTCGTCCCTCTGAGGAGCCCTTATGGGTGCTGCTCCCAAGTGCAAACCTATGTGAATAATTTAAGGTTCATGCTATTCTATCAGCTTCCTCAAACAGTTCCAGTGAATATGCAGAGTGTCCTTCTGATAGAAATCTTTCAGTTTTCAGAAACAGCACTGAAAATGGGATTTAACCCAACTTTGTGCCTGGCTATCTGCATACGCTGCCTTGTGTCCAGACTAAACCACGTGCACTAAAATATTTCCAAGCTATTGCATACTTGAAAAGGTCACTACACAAACCACAAAGCTGTACAAGAACCCTAACACCCCCTTCCCCAGCCCCCCAAATCCAGCTCAAAAACTAAGCATAACTTGTACTGTTCAATGTTGCAGGTTTGGCCTGGAAGTATATTTGCCTGCAGGACTGCTATAGCTGCTGCAGTAAGAGAAGTGTTTTCAAAAGCATTTGAGAAATCTTAAAACCTCACAGAGTGCAAGAATCAAACGGGAATGGGGGTGTTTGGAAGCTAACTGTCAAGACCAGGCATGTGGTTCAAGGTAAGGAAAGTGTACAGAAGGGCCAAAGAGAGCTTGCAATTATACAAGATCTTCAATAACAATTAAAGGAAAAGAAAAAACCCAGCACAGAGAAACCTAACATACATTAAGCAAAGTACTGTGGGTTAGAGCAAGGAAGGATGAAATCAGTTCTGTGTTATTTGAAACAGAGAAAAAAAAAGCCAAATAAATTAGAAGAGATAACAATGACAATAAGTGGCCTCAAAATTGCTACATAAACTCAACCAAATGAGATATGTTAAAAGGCAGAACAATCACTGCTTTTGTGAAACAAACAAACAAATGCCTAAAAAGACATCTCATCATTTCATTCTTTTTGTGGCTCAGCTAGTGCTGCCTGAACCAACCTGGAGACTCAGATGTGTAAAGAAAAAATATTAGAAAGAAGAGCACATTAATGAAATCCTGAAAACCACTGTGAGAATTTAAGCATTGGAGCAGCTTGTCCAGAGGTGCTGTGCAGTCTTCATCTTTGGAGAGTTCCAAGACTGGGTTGGACAAAACCCACAACAGCTGTCTGTGAAATCAGTACTGACCCAGCTTTGAGCAGGACTGTCGACTGGAGTCCCTCCAAGGAGGGCTGTAGTATCTAACCAACAGGGTTTATATGCTACGAACTTTGAGGTAAATTATAAATGAGATTGGAACCCTTATGTATTTCATAGGAGGGATTGAGTTAGGAGGAACCTTAAAGATCTGACTCCCCTGCCACGGGCAGGGTCACCTCCCACTAGATGAGGGTGCTCAAAGCCTTGTCCAGCCAGCCCAGTCTTAAACACTTCCAGGGATGAGGCATCCACAGCTTCTGAGCAGCCCATTCCAGTGTCTCGCCACCATCAGAGTACAGAACTTCTTCCTAATGCCTAATCTAAATCTACTCTGCTCTGGGTTAAAACAATTGTCACTTGTTCTGTCACAACATGCCCTTCTAAATAACCTCTCCTCAGCTTTCCTGTAAGCCCTCTCCAGGTACTAGAAGGCTGCTACAAGGTCACTTACCTATGCAGAGAACAATGGTGGTTGGTTACAGATGTTTCAGAAGCTGGACACGCGCATGGAAATGTATTTCTATTAAAATACTCTTCACGCAGCTTGCTGGCTTTTGATTTTGGTCTTCATTTGGGAGTGGATTGTTCTCCCCCTTATCCTTTAGATATGTATGCTGCTTCCTTTCCATCTTATCAGGCTGATCTGGACTACAGATTCCTGAACTGGATGTCAAATGCCACACAATTTTTCGCATTTTGTACTTCTGGGCTTTTTCTGTAAGGAAATTTGCCTTTGTGGTGTCCAGTAGCTGTGTGATACCTTTTCAAACACCCTTTCACAGAGGTGAAATTATGACCACTGGGACAGAACATTTTTCCACACTGAAGGATGTGTTACAAATAATCTGTGTGTTTACTTTCAATATAGAGATTAAAGAAAAATCATATTTTCTTGTAAAGGCCAAATTACTCTGCTTGTTTCCCAAGATTAATACCTGAAAGCTCACAACCTTTTTATTCAGCAAGAATGAAGTGACATCTGAGTAGAAGTGTGCAAAAAAATGATCTAGCTGAAAAAAATGAGTCACATAAAGGTGTCAAATCAGACAGAGTCAAATAATCTCAACACCACGTTCTGGCTGAAACCAAGAGAGATGCAGCTGTGCTCAGACCCGGCCAGTGCCTTCACAAGACTCTCAATGGCTGGAATTGTGCAGTATGCTTTCTCTTTGAATATGAGGCAGCTATGAACAGTAAAAAGAGAGCATTTCTTTATCCTGTTCTTTCACACTTCTGATCTGACATAAGAGGATCATTCTCAGAACCATAAATATATTTAAATCTTCAGTTCTCATTGAACATTTTATAGATATTTTAAGCCACGAGACTCTGAATGTGCTTCAGAGTCAAGGAATCATGAATTCTCCATGTCCTGACATGGTTGTTCCATCTGAAACGTGTCAGACAACCTCTTATGAAAAGGAATTCAGGAGTAGGTAAATACTTATAGGCAGTGAAAGGTTATGTTCCCACAGGGTTTCCTCAAGAGTGGTGGTTAAGCTTTCCCAAACAGACAAGCGAAGTTGAAGCTTCAGTTGATAGGAAGGTTAATGACTTCCTGTTGATGAAATGATAGAGTGATGAAAAGTCACCCCCTTTTTCATAAGGTTTTATCCTACAGTTCAATCTAGAAAAGCAGGTTTGGCTTATCTGACATTTTAACACCCAGAAAACAACCTGCTAGGAAGGCGTTCTGTAGATGGAGAGTAAGACTCAGATAAGTCTTGATATGAAGTTAAATCATTGCCATTTGCAGACATTTCAAGGGTTAATAGAGATACAGTTTATACTTGAACTCTGAGTGTCTGTTTTTAATGAAGTTATTTTGCTTCCCGCTATGTCACCGGAGTCTCTGGGACAGCCACAGTGAACAAAAACCCTGGTGAAAAAAGGTTTCTCCTTCCTTCCACATCCTCTTTTGCTTTTTAAACTCTTACTTCTGTGCTCTCTGCAGTACAGCTCCTACTGCAGATGGTATCAAAGCACAGGGAGCCCTCTCCTCTCATTCCTACTCCTGGAAACAGCAGGTCATTCAGCAGAAAATGGTCTGGCATGGTCTTTAATACATGAGTTGATCTGTCAGTTCACCCCTGCCCACACAAATGCTCCATTATTTCCCACATTTTCTGCTGCTGTGGCGCAGAAGTATCCTTCCTGACACTGCAGTACATCCTTAGTGGCTATAACTCAGTGGTTTTATTAAAGACATTTTACTTATTCATGAAAGATTGTTACACGTTTTGACATGGGTGAACTGTCAAGGTGTGCCACAAAAATCAGTCACGAAGAGAACATGACCTAGGGCTGCAAGGTAAGTGGGTTTTGTTTTGGGTTTTGTTTTGCTACATCACCTCTCTCCATGATCCAGGTAAAACCCAATCATTGATATATTGTTTGCAACAGAAAAATAACATATTTGATGGTCTATATTCAACCCAGCCATGTAAAACTGCACCCAGTTAAGCTGCGACCTTCTGTTTACAAACTGCTTACAGCTTCCATCTAAAAGACATAGCAGCCAGCATGTTAATTGTTTTAATTATGAAGTACAAGTAGAATACACAAGCAAAAGCTGATACCATCACTGCAATGAGCATTAGGTTTAGATGAGTGAAGAACAATTACTGCAAACTGCTTCAAGGATGACATTACCTGGTGGAAGAATAGAAGAGTTGGAGGAAAAATACAAGATAACAGCTCCTGTACTTCCCTTCAATACATTTCCAGTGGTCTACAACGTTCTTCCTCTCCAAAAAGAGTCCAGTTTCCTCCTCTCTACCAGGCCCTGTATGCAAATCCCCAGTTAAAAAGAAAGGGCCTGAAAACCACTTGACCGCTATCAAAGTGCAGCGGCTCCAGAGGCCACAAGATGGCACATCGCTTGCTCCCCGGTTCTCACAGCCTGAACCAAAGGCTGTGTTTAGCGCTCAGAAGGATGAACCACTGCAGCTTTATTAGCCCCCTTATCTTTTCAACAACCCAACACTTTCCTCTGAGTGCAATGAAAAGATTTTAACTGCAGCAGCTATTGAGGATTTGGGAAAATAAAATATAGGATTCAAGGGCATCAGTTTACCTCCAAGAATTATACACATGCTGCGGGAGTGAAACGTCACTGCTTCTACCGAAACACCCGTTGCAATGCGTTCACAGGTGGTTTTTGATTGGTGTGATCTGACTACAGTAACGAGAAACCAAATAGATTCGTGAAACTACCTGAATGATCAGATAGTACAGCACAGAAATCTCAGTGGATGCAACACAACTCAAATCCAATCCCTCAAATTCTTGCAGTGAGTGCGTTCACCACTCAGGCGATACCTACAAATCCTGCAGCACTGCATCCCTGCTGCACAGCACCGTTCTCCCCCATGGTACACAAACAGCTTTTCTCCTCCGTTGAAATTACCTGAACTGAACAAACTCTGTGGAAGCCCCAGGTGAAAGGCAGTCTTGACTTCATTCCCAAGCACTACTCAGCATTTGAGATGTCCACAAATTGCATTTCATGGATTTCTTTTAATGTAGATTTTTATTCTATACTGGAATTAAATGCACATCAGTGACTGCTTTCTGCTTTAGTACGTGTGATCCTTTGTCTGTCCTTAATGTCAACTTCCCCTTCAGCTTCTCTAGACGCTACCTGGCATCACAGAATGGTTTGGTATCACACATTTCACACACTAAAAACTGTCCTGAAGAAGACAGATATGAGAAACTCTAAACTAAACGCCAGTTTTTCCTCTGTCTTAGTTCACACCAGATCGGGATGTGCAGAAAGGCACAAACAAAAGACAAAGACACTAACTATGTAACTCCAAGTGTCTGAGTGTTTTGCTGGCTAATTTTACTTTGAACACAAAGAAAATAATTTCAAAATGTGTCTATAGACTCCTTTCAAGTGAGCTAGCAAAGCAATACTCTGGCTCCCTTAATAAAACCACTTTGAGCTGCAATGTTTCTGGGTTTCAAATATTAAAGCTGCATTTTATGTGGTGCTTATCTACCACAGTGACAGAATTCTAAAAGATTGTTTCCAATTCAATCCACAGCAGTCCCATCAGCTGCTTATTAATGTTCCTAAGCTTATGTAAAATTATATCATGTTTTCCTTCCATTCTGGGAATATTTCTCTGCTGTGGATTTTATTAAACCTAGTAATCTAAAAAGCTACTCCTCATATAGAAGGCAGAGTACAGTCAAATACAAGAGTGCTTGATGAGATGAAAAGGTGTCTTCCAGCCTGACACCTTCTGATCACTTCAGTGGAACTCTTGCACCCTAAAAGGAGAGGGCCCAGCTACAAGCTCTTACCTTTGCTACTGCTTTCTAGAATTAGTTCTTTAAATTCACCAGCAGCTTGTACAGGATGAAGTGATACAGGAACATAAGTATTTAGAAAATAATTTGGTGCACAGAGTTTATTATCACCAAATGTTTCACATCATTCTTAATAGTGCTAACTCAGGTCTCTTGTAACATTGACCTGTGTGCACTTAGCATAGAGGTACGTCAGAGATATCTATGGCTTATCACCTCAATATAGTAGATTTAGACTGGTTAAAGGGAGTTGCAGTTTCTGCCTCCAGTAGACAAGTGCTTTGTACATGTGAAACAAAAGAAACAATTTCATTGTCTCTCATTCTTTGCTTTTGAAACTCCCTTCCTTGGCACTTCAAAAAACAAAACCAGAAGGCAAGATGAAGACAATGACAGCAGGGGAAGATGCAGGGAAAAGAAGGAAGACTATTTTTCCCTGCAAGGATTGATGGCCAGGAGAGATTTATGCAGTAAACCAATTAGAGGTAGTAGTTTCCTCTCCCTATCTAATTAGGGTAAAATTACATTAAGAAACTGAACAAATTTTTTACTCCATTCAATTCTGTAATAAGGGACACTAGTGTTCCACAAACTGCAATAGCTAGAAGAAAAGACCTACTATGTCAGGCTGCTTTCAAACATAATTCATATGAAGTAGCCTCAAAATAACACATTTTTTGTATACAACTGGTGGCACAGCATGTTGCATGCAGCCAGCTGTAATTTACATGAAAAGAAAAATGCTTAATTACCTCCTCCCTGTTAAAATTCCACCCTGCAAAATTTGTGGCAGGCACTCCTCTTAAGCAGAAGCTGAATACACTCTCCAAGGTGCTCAGGGAAGCTAAAGACCAGAAAAGGGGACATAAAATACAACATGTGCACAGCATATGTCACCTTCAAGTCAAAATTGAACAACTTCTCAGTTCTATAAACATCAGGTTTTGAAAACGTAATTGCTAAATGCCTGCTGAGATAAGGTGAGAAGAGCTCCAAACTCATTATGAAGCGCAATGAGAAGCAATCTCATTTGCTTGTCAATAAGGTAGCAATTTGTCTTGACCAGAAGAAAAAAAACCAACATCACCAAACTAAAACACACACACACAAAGACCCCACCAAAAATCCACCACCAAAAACCCCCAAACAAACAAACAAACCGATCCCAAAACAAAACGAAAGCGAAATGCCCACCCAACCAGACCCTGAAACACGCAGGCAGGAGGAGGGCCCCGAGCAGGCTGCTTCCAGGCTGAACGTCCGTCTGTTAGAAAGGGATGTTAGTGCAGGTGGAACACCTGAAGCTGGTGCGAACACAGCAATTGCTGGTGCTGTTTTCTGCCCTGGTGCTACTCCAAGTCCGTAAAGCACGGCAAGTAGCCGAAAGTAGCCATCCTGGCCTGAGAAAGGCAGGCTGAACTTCACTGTGAGAAGACAATTTGATTCATCACCAAGGTTGCTGAAGCAATCAATTCAATCACCTACCACTATATGTTGATCTCCAAACAAATCTTAGGTAAATGTCTTTAAAATGGGCTGATCTGCCTTTGCTAAGTCATGATGAAGTCACATCTTTTTTCACCTTCAAAGTGTAAGGAAAGATAAATGTTTTTGTTTAATAAAAAAATTACTTAAGCAGTAATAAACTTAATTCCCCATTCACTGGTATTATAAATCATGATAAGATCCATGATCTGCTGCAAAAAAACCTCTTGCAGTTTAACCCCCACCAGCAGCTAATTTTCACACAGCTATTTATTCACTCCTCCCCAGTGGGCTGGGAGAGGGAAGTGGAAGGGTAGAAGTGTGAAAACTTGTGGGTTAAGATAAAGGCACTTTAATAGCTAAAGCAAGAGCTCTTTGTGCAGGCAAAGCAAAGCAAGGGATTCATTCACTACTTCCCATTGGCAGCTCATCATCCACTCCTCTGTATAAGAGCTACTGCAATTCCTTAACTGAAATCTGCACTGCCTCTGAGAGCAAACTTTGAAACAAAGCCTTCCTGTAGCCCCAGCAGCATGAAAGTGCCAAGAACAGAACACAATCTCATACTTCAGTTGGAAGAGACCTACCGAGGGTTATCCGGTCCAACTGCCTGACCACTTCAGGGCTGACGTAAGTATGGATATTGCTCAAATGCCTCTTAAACGCGGGCAGGCCTGGGACATTGACCACTTCTCTAGGAAGCCTGTTCCACTGTTTGCACACCTGGTCAGTAAAGAAATGCTTCCAGACGTTCAGCCTGAACTTGCCCTAGTGCAGCAGTGAACCATACCCACAGGTGATATCACTGGGTACCAGCGATATCAGTACCTTTATCTCCACTTCATCTTCATAGTGTCACCACCTGGCATCCTAAGCTTGTCCAAAGGACACAGCTGCTCTGACCTTCTCCAGCAGCTAATTCTGATGGAATGTTTTGGTAGTGGTAGATCAGGCAGGGTTCTGTCTGCTCTGGCTGTTGCACCCGAAGATGTTCTTGGCTGATTTTACCAGACATATCCTGCTGGGATTTGTGGCCCCCATACATCACCCCAATATTTACTTCAAGAGATGAAACCCCCCCGCCCCCAATTTCCTCTTGCCTCAAGGTTACAGCATTAAAAAGGTTAACTCCTGCCTGTGTGACCGTTTTAGGCTGTGCCTTTCAGAAAGGGACAGTTCCTGGAGCACTGGCTGAATGTTTTGAAAACAAAGATAAAGTCTAAATGAATTTCATTGCTAGAATGCAACTTTAAGTTTTTGTTCTGTTTGCATTTCAGTCCAGTTCTGTCTGTTCCTGTCAGCCAGTAACAGCAAATTTATTTGCATTCCAGTATCTATAGATTTTTCCATGCTGAGTATGAAAATATTTGAGATCTGCCTGTTTCAGATTTGCACACTGAGTTGCCTCCTTCATCATTGTTTTTGCTTCCACTGGTAGCACACACTAACGAGCGAAAGAAAACCTGCCTGTTTGTTTCGATCAGTCAGGTGTGCTGTGGAATATTTAAACAGCCTCTTGTTTTTTTGATGAAAACATGACAAGTAAATTACATCACATAGAGAATTGGGGCTTCTTTTTTTTTTAATAAAGAGAAGTGTGAGAAAAGGTGGAAAACAAAAGCGTTGTCTGTGGCTTCTTTTCCTTTTCCCCCCATCCGCTCAGCACTGTCAAGTAAGTACAAAGCAGTTCATTCTGTAAATTGTTATTTTGAATATGAGCAGAACAAGAGTTCTTTAAAGTAATCCCTTATTAAGGCCTGCCCTCCATTTAATTTTAAAAAGTGGAGCTTCTGGGAAGAATGGAATTGTGAATGATTGTTATGACCCACACACTTATCGCTCAAGCACTGCTACCAGAACCGTAATAAAAGCCATTCCTCATTAAAAAATGCTTTTGCAGCTTTGTCTTCTGAAGTTTAAAAGGATTTCTGCTTGAAGGTTAACTTAGGACAAGATGCCATTATGTGCATGAATTATAACTGTCCATCTACGAGTAACAGCATTGATGAGAACAAATGTGTCAAATCAGAGTAGTAATGTAATAGGAGAAACTAAGTTCACTGTGAAGTATGCTGAAAACACACAGATAGCATTGCACACAGTCTATTATATTAATCTCTGACACGACTGGTAATAAATACCCCAGCATTTTGCTTAGAGATTACTGAAATTCTGCTGTCACTGAAGTCAGCAGAAGACTTTAAACTTGCCAGGCACTTAATGAGTCACATCGAGATGCCACTTTGTTGTATTTACTTTTTCCAAATACGTTTGTTTATTTCTCAGCTTAATGTGGGATGCTAAACCATGATGCTGAACTGAGGTGAGAAATCTCAGTCTTGCAAACGTTGCTGCAGTGACTGGCAAACTACTTTTCCCCATAGTTGCTATGTTTACAAGTAATACTTTTCTATTTGCTTTTAAGCAATCATGGAAAGGAAGATGGATAATGCAGAATAAACAAGACCTCACTTGTGGTGTCTGAAATGTAACACTGATAACACTCTCATGCACTGCAAAATTAAAATAGCCATGCTCATATGCAGAATGAATTATCCCTCAACCCCAGGACTCTCATCTGAGATGTTTCAAAAAGGACTCCATGATTTTCAGCTAAACCTGCTGAAGTATGTTTGTGAGCACGTCAGAAGGCATTAGTAGGACCTGACTCAGCCATTTAGAACATCATCTATCGGGCCATGCACTAATGAAAATTCTGAAAACATATGAATAAGCTTCCAAACTATTTGTGTCAGTTAGGAATGACAGAGATATCTAACATCAGTCTCTTAGAGACAGCCACATGCAGTTGTCAATTTCATTTAACCATACTACTTACAACATTGAGAGGTTCTCAGTGACACATTACCTGGAAACAGTTCAGTTTAGTTTTGTGCCTCTTCAGCAGGCGCTCTTCCAAACTTTGTCTCCACTTAAAAATAGTAAGAAGAGAAGGCCACTTCAGCTGGCTTGACTCCTGGGATTTTCCTTTCTGCCCATCCAAAGAGCACCTTTTTTGGTACTGCGGGCGCAAAAGCTCTTGAGATGCTGGTTTTACACTAGGTACGCTGCCTCTGTGGTTTACCAAGGGCGAGTTATTTACCACTAGGTAGTTCATTCTTAACCCCAGTCTCCTGATAACAGTTTTCTAACCTAAAATAACTAACAATTATCACAAAAAACCAAAACCAACCAACCAAATTTCCTTACACATCTGATTTGAAAGCCTCATGAAACAGTTTGTTTGCTATATAAGGATCATATTCTCTACCATGAATTATAACCCCCAAAGCTGCACTGTAATTTGTGGTATTTGATACCATCAACTGTGCAATCCTAAACTGAGTTGCTGTCATGCACCTACCACACAGTTGGTTATCATTTTTATCTGGCCTATCTCAGTAGCTCATAGCAGATCCTAATCCATTATTAACAACTCTTATGCGAGAGGCTGTGCGGTAGTTGCTCTCTCTCACTCCTGTGTCCTGTGCTGTTCCTCTGCTGCTGTACTGCTCTCTTTTATAATTGCCAAAAGCAGATCACAGCATCAGCGAACTCATGCAGCATGAAAAACAACTCCATTGACACATACTCAATGTAGCCAATAAAGACATCACAGCCTCACGAAAAGCCTGTGAAAACACAGGCAAAAAAATTAAAAAGCTCCCTGAATATAGTTTGCAGAGCCACATCATTAAATGCCAGAGGGCTATGAATTCTGCTGCATGAGCAGGACAGGTTCGGTTGGGTTTTTCCTTTGTCTTTAATAAAATGAAAATCAATCATACAAGCCTGAGAACATGCAAAGACACAGATCTGTCCACATCAGAACAATAGGAAAATGCCTAAAGCAGAAGCTACAGCCAGCAAAGCTGCAATTGTGAAAAAGCTGCCCGAACTTTCCCTCCCCCTCTGCAGCCTCCTCAAACACTCCAGATACAGGAAGTAGGGATCAGATGAGGGAGAATGGGTTTAAGATGGAAGAGGGTAGATTTAGAATAGATATTAGGAAGAAATTCTTTATGGCGAGGGTGGTGAGACGCTGGCACAGGTTGCCTGTGGTGGTTGTGGATGCCCCTTCCCTGGAGATGTTCAAGGCCAGGTCAGACAAGGCTTTGAGCAACCTGATCTAGTGGAAGGTGTCCCTACCCATGGTTTAGGGCTTGGAGCTAGATATCTTTAAAGTCCCTTCCAACACAAACCATTCTGTAGTAAGAACTGTCTGCACATTTTGCAGCCTCCATCTTAATTTTCTAGAAGCCAAGCAAACGCATTTGTCATTAATCAGAATATGAACTTGCTGGTCCCACAGTTGTCCTCATTTCAGGTAAAGTTCAAGAAACAAGTTTCTGTCGATATTCACAGCAGCTAGAAAACACAACTTCAGCTGTCGCCACCTTCCACCCCTCCTTCCCCAAGACACGATTTAAAAGACTGTGTCCAGACATCTACCTGCTGTATTACTGAGCAATCAATTCAGCAATTGCTGAGACATTTCTGAGCAAATCAGGACAACTCTTAGAGTTCCTGACAATTTTCATGGGAACAGTAAGAAACTTGAAAGGAAGAAAACATGTTACTGCTTCCAGTGAAGGAGCAGCTGCAGCAGTCTCACATCTTTGAACACCAGCTATTTCACTCGGCAGCAAGAGAGCTGGTGGGCAAAGCTACAGTCCAGCATGCACACTGTACATGCAAGAATCAAATGAAGAGATGATTTATCAGGAATTACACTTGAGGGCTCCTGGCAATTCTTCCCCATTATTCAAAAGAGACATTGTCAAAACACAAATTCAGTAGTACAAGCAGGAAATATTTAGGCTACATCAGAAGGTTTCATGATGCAAGATGGGGTTTGGTTGGGTTTTGTTAGCTTGTCTTTAGTTTTCTTGTTGTGCTATTTGTTTTTAGTTTTATTTGCTTATTTTCTTTGGTGTTTTTTTTCCAGTGGGGGAGGGATACATTGCATGTATGGGACTGACAAATCTGAGTACTATTTGCTTTAGACCACCACCACCAGTAATGCTCTCTGACCAAACTATCAGAAATGAAACTGCAAGTGAGCCAGGAAGACTTTACTTCTCCCTCAAACAAAGCATAATTTTCAGCTGGAAATCCTCCACTGCCTGTAGACAGATAAAAAGAAACCATGTGTCTCAAGTAGCACAAGCTGACTCGATCTTTATCATCAGAAGCAAAACAGTCCAAGAGAAAACTAATTTTGTTGTTCGACTAATTTTTGCCATGACTTCCACAGCACTGTGCTTGAGTAAAATGTTTCACTGTCTTTGCTATTTTCAACACCTGCACAACTGATTTTTTGTTGAAGTCTCTAACAGTACTTCCCCAGTGTCAAGAGTGAAGTCACACCCTCGTTTTAAAATACTGTGTCACTGAGAGAATTCTATTTCTCCAGCTTCAGGTTCAGACATCAGATTTTGACACGGAAGCGAAAAGTGAGATCATGGATAACAGAGACAGCATCAGTTCAGACAGACTCCATCAGACTTGAAGGCACTGCCTCCCATTTATTTTTTCCTTTCCCAACATTGTTAGCAAATGCAATGAAAAACCCAACTTCTTAGAGACTTCCTCTAAGCATTTGCATATACAGCATTCAATGGGACACTTTTGTAGGACCAGTGGTTGATGACAAAAGAATAAAAAACCCGGGGGGTTACCTGCCAAGAGGAAATATCAGCTGAAAATAATGCAGCTGCAAAGTAAGTTTTTTCAGTTGAAAATGTTGAAGTGACTGCTTAGCATCCACACGAGAGGCAGACAAGAGGAAGACCAGTGGTCTCGAAAGTGCAACATGAGGATTTATTTAGTCTAGTGAGAGGAGGAGTCACCGTGAGTCATACCAGTCTTTAAAGAAAGAGATTGCTGCAGTAAGAGGAGCTACATATTTACCAATACAAGGAGCAGAGTGCTGGAATGTCGATAAACATTGGGGAAGGAAACTTACAAATGCACAGTGTGCTGGAGCAGATTGCCTGTAGAAAAAGGTTGAATTCTCGTGGTGTGTAAGCAAAAAACCTGTCAGAAATAGCTGATCTTGTCTTGAATCAATTGGATGGTTAGGACGACTTTACAATTCCTGTCTGATTTACTTTCATTTCTATTGCTTAATGCTTTATTTTTCTTCGGGGAATGTAGGAAACTAAGGAGGCTAAAGCCTTTGGCTTTTGCAGAACCACAGAATTTTAGGGTTTAGAGGTGACCTCTAGACATCTCGTCCCATCTCCCTGCTAAACTGATTGACAAATAAGTTGCACAGGATCACTCAGAGGAAATCTTTTGAAGTCTCCATAGGAGAGTGCACAGCCTCTCTGGGCAGCCTCTGTTAATGCTGAACACCTTCAAGGGGGTTTGAAGAACCTCCCTTAATAGGGAAGTGGAAAAAGTTACTCTATTAGACATTTGGTATGAATCTTTCAAATTCTGTGCATGCATTCACTGTATGTACAGACACCTGAAAATGCAATACCTATAAGAACATACACTTGCCCCTAGCCCTCCATGATCAGGAAGTTTCTACTTAAAGCAACATAAAATCCAAATACATATCTTCTTAAAGCAACAAGTAAATGGAGACAGGCTGAGGGAGCTGGGGTTGTTCAGCCTGGAGAACACTCCAGGGACCTTCCAGTTCCTATAGGGGCTACAAGAAGGATGGAGAGAGGTTTTACAAAGACCTGTGCTGATAGGATGATGGACAAAGGTTTCAAACTACAGAAGAACAGATTTAGGTTGGATGTTAGGAACAAGTTCTTTACCAGGAGGGTGGTGGAGCACTGGATCTGGTAGCCCAGGGAGGTGTTTGAGGCCTCACAGGGCTCTGGACAGCCTGATGTAGTTGAGGATGCTCCTGCTTACTGCAGGGGGAGCTGAACTAGATGATAGAAGTCCCTTCCAGTCCAAGACATTCTATGATTCTATACATTTTTTTCTTCCTGCCACAGGTTTGACAATACATAATTGAGACAATTCCCAGAGCAGTGCAGATCCTAAAATCTCACTTATTTTCAAAAGCCACTGCCACTATTTAAATTCCCAATCAGTCAGAAAGGCACTGATGCTCCATATGCCTAACTGTATGCACAAGAGATAACTGAAACCAGTCCAGTTACTCTCCATGGTGTGGTGTTTGTTTTTTTTAATGAGAGCTTACAGTATCACATCTCTTCCTTGGCAATGGTTGAGGCAACATATATATATACCACAGAGGCTACCAAAAAATCACACTTAAAGCAAACAGGGCCTTTTCACATAACCCCAGGTGTTAGGTGTGCTGGGAGATGCTGGCAACACACAAGAGTATTTCCCCAGCCCTAGAGTGTGGTATGCAGCACTGCCAACGCTGCAGACAAGCCTGCACATCAAAGAGTTACAGCATGTTCAGAGCATGAAACAGAAGATATGGGGTGGAACTTAGCTGGCTGTGCACATGACACTAGTAACATTTCAGATGCCCCAGGGTATCCTGACAAGCTTAGAGCTGCCACTCCAGAAAAGGTCAAGTTTCTAAAGGTCCTGTGTCAAGTCTGCCACTTCATGCAGCTGTCTCAGATTTTCTAAGGTACCGAAAATGCAAGAGAGACCGATGCCTAGACTTCTAAATTGTGCCAATTATGTTTGAGACCCCTAAGCAGTTTATGTCTGCTTGTGTATTACAACTGCCTAATTACGTTAAACTCATTAACTTGCCCAGAAGCCTTTGCAGTGAGCAGAAAGAGCTGACATATTCCTTGGTGAGCTTCCCAGTCCCTGTTAAAGTAGAATACACTAAAATATTAGCAACAGAAATCCTTTTTATGCAAGTTAATGTCATCAGAAATTTCAAATGCCTAGTGGAATGAAATTAAGCAAGGAAAAGGGGGATGAGGGCTGTGTGAGAAAAGGACTCCTCTTGAGTCTAATGAGCTAAGTAATAAATTTACCTTCCAACATTAACTGGAAACCAGTTCCTCCCAGTTTTTCAAGAAAGCCTGAAGATCAAAGAGATGTAAATAAAATCCAGCTAGAGTAACTATGCTAATGTCAGCCTAATTTAGAAGGAAAG
This sequence comes from Colaptes auratus, assembly GCA_015227895.2. Lineage (NCBI taxonomy): Eukaryota > Metazoa > Chordata > Aves > Piciformes > Picidae > Colaptes > Colaptes auratus. The sequence goes on from CM037631.1 coordinate 29,736,547, forward strand.
TAATCAATAAAAAAGAAGCAAGGATAGGAAAAACAAAGAGGCATGAAGTGAAAAATGCCACTGGAGAGCTGAATAAGAAAAGAATCTTCACTGCACCATTGTAGGGAATCTTAATATAGAGATGGTAGTAAGCAAATCACTTAAAGAGAGGTAAAACTGAAATGATAATAAACAATTAGTAGAATAAATTGTTTTAACCACAGTAATTCTTAGCTGAAAAGCTGGAGACTGGGACAATACTATCATTTTCTCAGTTCTGGTCCAGCTCTCTCCCGCTTAAGACACTGAACAATACAGACCTCTTGGGCAGACCAGCCCAGCACAGCTGTTCTAATTAATTCAAATATTAATAAATTCGAGGTGTAACTAACATTTTTCTGCACTTTATAAAAACCAAACCAAACCAAGCAAACCCAACCCCAAACAGACACATAAGAAGTAAAGCAGAAAAGCCTCGTGTAACAGGGCAGACATGACTGCTCTGGATTTTCCCATCACCTCTCCTTTCCTCAGAGCACAGACAGGAATTTGTCTTCACTTTTCAGACTCTACTCTTCTGCTTCCAGAGGAACACTTTCTGAAATCAATAATATTTTTATAACATTGATCTTATTTTTCAGAGCTTCTGTACACCCAAGAGGTAAACATTCATTACAGTGTTGCCCACTGTTTCATCTCGTCGGTGATCACAGCCAAGGAGTAAATAGCTTTTTTTTCCACTTCTTTCCCCGCTGCCTCAGAATCCATTTCATGTTGCTACTGTTTAAGTGGCATGCTTGCTTCCTGACCCTGCCAGAACAAACATCTTTGTGTCATACTTTCTCTATAGCTTTAAGAGAAGATATGATAATATCTTAATTATCCCTGAGATCCGTCCATACCTACTATCTTTCCCTTAAAACATAAATTATTGATAACCTCTAGGCAAGATCATTACCTGGATATATGAGTGGGGCTGTTATCAGTTTCAATTCATACCTGCAGAGTTTCCATTCTTTTCTGTCAGTAGAGATTTCTGGTTAATGGGGAAAAGGGGAAAAAAAAAAAGCCAGCAGATCAACTAATCTGCAGTTTAAATGACTAATTATTTTGGGTCACCTTACATGCCTAGTTACACCTGGAGAAAACAATTATGCTGTTACACATTAGCAAGTTCCTCCAAGATGTGAAGAGTATTTATAATCTATATATGATTCTTTCTATCTGTGACTAACTTTATTGAAGAATTGAATCTACCGAGTTACAGATTGTGCCATGGGTGCTGCACACCAGGCTTCAACCCAGAGATGCCTTTAAAACAGCTTCGTATTAAGTATTCAAAGAGTATAAAGAATCACATAAAATGGGTGGAGTTTCTCAACTGTTATTCTATAAAATGTTGGGGAACCTGAAATTAGCACTGTGCTTTTCATGGCAGCCATATGTTTTCATTCTTCAGGGTCAGAAAATATTTTAGCTTCTTTTCTTTCACATCAGAATTTTTGTGTCAGCATGGAAATGAAAATGCTTAGTAGATACAGCGCTGCGAGGGCTACTCAAACTTGGAGTCATAGAGCTCTCTGGAAAGCAGAAAGAAATTCCTCTCATTATCAGTAGCCAAACAGAGGTTTTATGACCCACTGAATACTTCACTACAAACTGAATGGAGATCTTAGTAGATAATAGAGGGTTTCAAATGCACAGATAGAATAGAATAGAATAGAATAGAATAGAATAGAATAGAATAGAATAGAATAGAATAGAATAGAATAGAGTAGACCAAGTTGGAAGAGACCTTCAAGATCATTGTGTCCAACCTATTATCCAGCACCACCTAATCAACTAAACCATGCAACCAAGCACCCCATCAAGTCTCCTTCTAAACACCTCCAGGGATGGTGACACCACCACCTCCCTGGGCAGCCCATTCCAATGGGCAATCACTCTCTCTGTGTAGAACTTCTTCCTAACCTCCAGCCTAAACCTCCCCTGGCACAGCCTTAGACTGTGTCCTCTTGTTCTGGTGCTGGTTGCCTGGGAGAAGAGACCAGCCCCCACCTGGCTAGACCATGACTGACAGCCTCATGCCCACATGATTAATTACATTATTATTTGAAGTGCATTATGCTACTTTTTGTGGTGTGCATCACTGTCATTATTAAGCATCTGTATTACAATATAGCTTAAACCATCCATCCACATTCGACTCACGAATCATTCACAACCGAAGTGGTCTTATTTCTGGCAGTCCTTTTGTTTGTAATGGTTTAAAATGTTTAAATAAGGTACTACAGCAGTCGGGTTAATCCTTTGGAATGGTTTTCCACAAGTCTCTTCGTGGGAATCAGCATAAGCAGCTGTGAAATACAATCAACACCATTTTGCTAAGTGACATTGTTGTGCTTTGTGAGATCAGAATATGAACACTTCGCTCCCCGTGTCAAACCATGCTTCAAAACTTCCTTTGATTTCCTAAGTACGTCAGTCTCCTAACAAAGCAATTTTACACAGAAATTCTAATTTGAACTGAAATGTCAGCCCTAAGTGTTCAGATCCTACATCTTCTGCCTTACTTCCTTCATCTGTTTACAAGAGATTATGGTTAAAATAGTAACAGTATGAAAATAACAAGCTAATTTTATGTATTGAGCTACCTATGCACAGATATTTACATGCTTAAGTGTGTTCACAAGTATAAAACCACTCCAGAAGGCTAAGAACTGCAGAGGAATGCCAGAGTTCCGCTGCTTCCCACAGTTGCTAGAGTAAAAGAGAAGGTGCCAGAGGTCTGCAGTTAACACTGCTGCATTATGAAATGGAAAGGATGCCAATCATCAGAATGGGTATCTTCAAACAAAGATGTCTCATAAAAGATTACAACTAATAACCAGAATGTGCCTTCTGATTTCCTGTTATTCCTAGGCATGCAGAGTGAGTGAAAATAAAAATCCATAATCAAACATGATTGATCTAGAATGGTCACAAGCCTGTGGTAGTAGATTGCATAATGGCATTTTGGAACAAGGGGTGTCAGAAAACAGATGGAAGAGTCCAGGAAGGAAGTAAAACCCCAACATTTATTTTCCTGCATTTCCATTATAGAATGGAGAGATTATGACATAGTCTGCTCCCTGCTGCCTCAGGACTTTGAAACAGAAACATTTGAAAACTGCTCTCTACTCCCATAAAAACAGCCAATAACTCACAAAGCAGTACAGTAGCACTTGGCCCTGGTAAGGCTGCCCAGAAGAATTCAGCAGCAGTTACACTACTGGGACATTTGGGACAGGTACGTCCTTCCTTAGGATAAGCACCTAAAAAGGTGGTGTCAGGCAGGTACCAGAAGCTGTAGCCCTGCTGCCAGAGGGAACGGTAATCATGATAGTTCCCTGGTAAATAAAGAGCAGCGTGCGTGGCAGAGGCTGTGAATTACTGAATGAGGCCCATGAAACCACCTCGCATGGAGTGAGCCTTAGTAACAGGCTGTGCTTTATTTTGATGACTGCAGATACAAACACTATCAGTGTAACAGTCAGAGTTGCAGAGATATTTATATAACGGAACAGATGCATTTTCCTTCCAAAATTCATTTACATCCCTCTGGATGAAGCATAGCTGCAATTTCTGTTGTCTTGGGTTGAAAAATATGTGCATACATTTTGGCTATTCTGTTAGCTTTTGCCCCAAAAGCTCTGCTCCATTTCTGCTTGGTTATGCAAAAATACCCAAGAAGTTCTTCAAGCTTTGAATTTCTGCACATGCCTTGTATCAGGAATTGATCTACCATGCAGGAATGAAGAGGGATTTATGCAGAATTTGTCCTGGTAAGCTCTCAAAGTTTGGAGGGACACTCTCACTCTTGCGTGTAGGACATTAGTTGAGCAGTTTAGGCTTGTATCAGTAGGTGTGGCACACCTACAGGTCTCCATATCAGCTTCATATTAATGAGATCTCAATAAAGCCAAATCACTCTAGATGGAGCCATGAACTGGGCAGGAAGTTCACTAGGACTGCAATATTATGTAACGTATTACAGGCTCCAATTAATGAAAATTAAGAAAATGTGCTACTTCAGGTTAAGAAAGAACAGTAAAATCAGACTACTACTGTCAACTACTGCAAAGTATTGATATGGAAGCAGGGGAGTTACTTCACACCAGTGCCTGGAGAATTCATCTTTGAAACTCAGCTGAGATTCTCACCCTAAAAGGATTTTATGCATCTTACTGTTTTGTATTTTTCTATTAGTCATCAATATAAAATACAACCAGATTTTGAGATTTCTGAATCTTCTCCTTTTTATTTTCATTTGGTGCTTAAGAGAGGAGTCCAAACAAAGTCTGGAGATAGTGCACTAAAGCAAGTATTTCCTACCTGGGAGGGAGTGCACAGTGAAAGTGTCCATACACACATGACAGAAATACAGAAAGCTGAGACAATCTGCAAAAGCAGGTCAGTGGAAGAATCTGAGAATAGTGTTTCAGTCTCTTGGCTTTCACTGCAATTCTCCATTAGGGGCCAAGGTGACCTTGCAAAGCTAGAAGTAAGACTTTCAGTTATACCAATCTTGTACAAGCTGATGAATATGCTCATTTATACCACAAGAAGTATTTTTGTCTACCAAGAGAAAAAAAGTGTTTATTTCCTCATCTGGGAAACATTCAGCTTTCAGCTCAGTATGATTTCTGCTCTTTCCAGGAGACATCAGGGTAGGCTTAATGGGAGATTTGGCCTTCTCTGCTGTGCTATTGTGTTTTAACCCAAGTCAGCAACTTAGCTCCACACAGCCTGCCCTGACACAGGCAGTTGGGGGATAGAATCACAAAACCCCTAAAACTTACAGGCTGACATAAAGATAGGTTAACAGGACAGGAAATGATCATCATAATCTTTCATCTATTCTAATTTTTGAAATAAGTGATGCACAGTGCAGCTGCTCACCACTTGCTGCCTGATGCCATATCAGCTCCTGAGCAGTGGCCCTTAGCAAGCCTTTCCTCCCATTTATACAGCAGGCGTGACATCATATGGTGTGGAATATTCCTTTACCAGTTTGGGTCAGCTGCTCTGACTGTGTCCCCTCCTAGCTTCTTGTGCCCTTCCAGTCTTCTCACTGGCAGGGCATAAGCAGCTAAAAACTCCTTGATTTAGTACAAGTACTATTTATCAACAAATAAACACATTACTGGGTCACCAACATTATTCTCACACTAAATGGAAAGCACAGCACTGTACAATCTACCAGGAGGAAAATCATCCCTGTGCCAGCCAAACACAGAACACATGTACTCCAGTGGATCACCCAGCCTAATGCAGCTGCCCTGCTCCTGCAGGTACTCAGAAAATACACAAGTGAAAAATGTTTCAGTGCACAGAGGGATGTTCTCTGCATTTTCTGAAAGACAAGTGTACCTTCCTTTACCTTAAGGTCTGTAAGCATATGATGACCTCTTCCTTGACAAAGCAGGAAAATACATCCACTCCACCTGTGATGGTCAGCAGCAAGCCAGGTGACAAGTACTTTCAGAAGTAATTGTACATTCCCTGCTGCTCAGTATCAGTTTGAGGCCATATTGCTGTTCACCTTTGTGGGATTGGTATTGATGGATGACATTAGAAAATAACAACATTATAGCTGTAATCTGATATAAACACTACAGAGCTATTTAAAGTGAAAAGATAACTCATTAGCCTGTTGGATGAGGGATTTAAAGAAGTTTAACTGGAGCACACTGAGAGAAACGACAGGGTTTTTCTTCACATTAACATCATGAAAGGCTCTTGTGCCAGAATGGGCTGTCCTAACAGCTTTTCCTGCAGCACATGTGGGCAGGTGCAATTGGCGTTCCTGATAGTAGATAGCTTAAGGATTAGGTAACTAATAGATTTCCCCCACTAGTAAGTTAAGATTAATCAAACTAAAATAAACTTGTTAGCTCTATAAAAGAGTTACTCAAACCCTCCAGATTTGTACACAATGAATTTTGCTTTTGTGAACGGTCTTTAAAGCTGCGCAGCGGAGTGCAGGATGTAAGTGAGCAGAGTTTCAGAAATGGGTGCACCTGTACATAGAGGTCACTTTAAAGAAAGCAGAAGGGGAATGCTCATCCTGCGAAGCATTCTCTGTGATCTCAGCATTCAATTACGCTAAGGGCTGCAAACGTCAGCATTATTGCAAGGCTCTGTAAGGTTTTTCCCCCTGTCATTGCAGGAAGTATGACAAAGCAACAGACGTTTTCAAAAGGCTTCCAAACATTTCATCTCCAAAACCACGGACAAAAGAACACATTAGCTACTAAATGTTACAAAACTGAAAAAGAAAGATATTTTTCTGCAAATCTGAGCTCTATCCACACAATAAAAACCTCACCTCCACAAATGACATCAGCTACACAGAGAAACCAAGGAGAAACATAACTAACAAGGAACACTGAATAATTCAAAACACCTTTCGTACATCACTGCAAGGTTCACAGAACAGCAAGGGGAGCACCTCAATTACTGATCTGCTTTCCCCTTCAGGGAGCAGTGAAAGCTAACTTTCACCACTAGCACAGGAGAATATCACTTTAACAAACTTATTTTAGCAACACTTAATAAAAGTCCTTAGATACAAACAAGAAGAGAGTAAAACAGCAAGGCGGAGAAATGGGCTCTTGGCTCAAAAATACAACTGCGGCAAGGCAGCCTTCAGATGGAAGTCAGCTTTCTTCACAAGGGTACTAGCAAATCTCCCCCATCTTCTAGTTATCTAGAGGCAGCAAATGTGGTTAGAGTTACTATTCATTTCTCCTTGGATGCAGGTTATTTAATGTGAAGGCAAGTATGTAAGACCTTTTAGAAAGGAACATTTCCGAACATAACAACATTTAGCTGGGTTTAAGTGAGAGGGGGAAAACTTAGCATCTTCTGCTTTCCAGTCTTCACCACATTTCAATTCTAACACCCATGAGCACTGAACTAGAGGGCTGATGCACATTCCCCGTGGGGACAGGCTGCAAGAGTTGGGGCTGTTCAGCCTAGAGAAGTGAAAGCTCTGGAGAGACCTTATAGCAGCCTTCCAGTACCTGAAGGAGGGCTCCAGGAGAGCTGGGGAGGGACTTTGGACAAGGGCTTGAAAACATGGGATGAGAGGGAATGCCTTTAAGCTGGTACAGGATAGGTTTAGAATGAATATTTGGAAGAAATTCTTCACAGAGAGGGCAGTGAGAGAGTGGAACTGATTACCCAGGGAAGTTGTGTGTACCTCCTCCCTGGAAGTGTCCAAGGCCAGGCTGGACAGCGCCTTGAGAAATCTGCTCCAGTGGAAGGGATCCCTGCCCATAGCAGTGGGATTGGAACTAGATGATCATTAAGGTCCCTTCCAACCCAAACCACTCCATGATTTGACGATACAAAAAATTCTGAATGAAGTGAAGGTGAATAAGAACACCTGAAAACCACTCCCATGCTTCAGTTATGCTTCAAACTCCATCTGAAAATACTTTGAATTGGAACAGTTTTCAGCTGTCTCTATGCTTCCCATTCAAGATACTTGTAATAGAAACACCGTGTGCCTTAGGTAAAACCAGCAGCCTCTGCTATCCATTAAAAAATAATATAAAATATTGTGTATTTTAAGATTAGACTTCTTAATCCCCTATGTCAAGAAGTGATTTGAATGAGAGTCATAATCTAAATCCCTGGTTTGAAAAAATGGTGAAATTTTAGGTATTGACAAGAAGTTGAGAAAAATACCTTCAGAAATCTTAACCGTAAGAGTAACAGAGGTAGACAGCAAAAACCCAAAGCAAAACAACCAAACAACAACCTGTAACATCTAAAAATATTCTGGGTCTCAGAGGAGGAAGGAGGAGACATCACAGAACTCTGCTAAACAAGTGATAAGGATGGTCAAGAAGGTAACCCTTGAGCACCACAGAAATGTTGTGTTATACCAACTTAAGAATCACTGTCCTGGGTTTTGCAGCGTGGACTGGACACTATGGTAAATGGTTCTAATCCCAACACAGGCAGCCACTTTGAGAGAACAATGTCATCATTTGGGGACTTCTTATGACCTCAGGTACCATCAAGAAACAACAAGGAAATACACTGAACAGACAGAAGGCAAAGTTCTATTCATTTAGGTGGTCACATTCCTTTAGTAACGGCAATGAGCTGTCAGGCATGTCTTTTTCTTCCTCAAATTCTATTCTGGTAGGGAAAAAACCCTCACAAATTATTTCCAGTTATGTTGCCTAACAATAGGATACCAGCCGCATCTGAGCACCAGTTTACCATTCGCAAATAGGACTGCCCTTGAAAGACAAGCCACAGACTTCCAGAATCCCAACCTTTCCTCAGTGACATTCTGAAAGGAGCTGAAGATAAGGACAGCTAAAATGCAGCTGTATCACAAGGGAACTTCACAGGTGATTTGAAACTATGCAGTGCTTGAAACAGACTTTATAAGACAGGGTTTAAAAATGTAACTCTTCCTTTGTGACAAGTCAGGAAGGAGAGTTAAATGCTACAGACAGGCCTGCACTGTGTCACTAGGACACAAAATTTCCAGTAGTGGTCAAAGTTTCCCTTCAGCCTCCGTGGCTGGGACAAAAGCGTCTGGCAAGTATCCCATAGAGGCTACAGCATATTCCTCCAACAAGCTGCAGTTTCATTATCTGAGTGGTTTGCCATGCATTCATAGCCACAAATGCGAAAATTCTAGGAGATCCAGGTTGATGAGTGGCTGAAATTATGTTGAACCATGCAAAATTAAGCTATTTGTCCAGATGTCACAGTGCAGGCCCTTGATAAAAACTTCTGCAATGCCTTTTCTTCCTTCCTATCTAGCAGTGGGAAGTCAAAGAACAAAGGAATGCAAAATGAAACAATCCATAGTTTTACAAATATTCCAGTGCATTAAGTATACTTTTTTAATGGGTTTTGGTTTCAGCCTTTGCATCTTCCACAGGGCTATATCATGGATAGATTTAGAGGTAATTCCACATGCTCCTTCCCCGTGCTGCAGGCTGAATAATTTAGCATGTTTATACTTAAGAAAAAAAATAACAGTCATCTTTATATTGTTTTCAGTTCAGCATTCATCTTCCCTTTTTATAATTTCCATATTTATTCCATTACCATGCACAGAAAGTTTAAGTGTTAACAAGTCCAGATTTATGGCAAAAGCTTAATCTCCATTCTCTGAGCCCACACAATTCTCAGGGAAGCCTTTGTGATTTAAAGTCAACAGTGTGTGCTTTGAGCTCTCTCGCCAGCTACCACTTCTACAGGGATCTCCAGGTAAGAAGCAGCCTTGCAGTGGGGCTAATCCACAACACAGAGATTTGAACTGAGGAGTTTCCCTTACGACAGTACAGCTGTCTGCAAAACCGAGCATTTCAGAATCCAGGATCCAATATTGACTTAAAATCTGTGGCATTAAGACATTGCTTGTAATTAGCGATCACATCCCATTTCCTTACATTTTTACCTCTTTAAAATGAATGAATGCAAATTTAAACAGTGTTTTGAAGTACTTCCTGTCAACTATCTTGTGAAAGTCATCTGCACGAGTGTCTTGGTTTAGAATGAGACAGATTGCTCCCTTACCTCTTCCCTCTTCCCAAAGGGGCAGAAGAAGAATGTTCCACACACAGGATGGGAGAATTGGAAAGTTGAAATGGAAATGCCATTCACAACTACAAACTACAATGCAAAGCAGTACAAAGCACACAAAATACACCAAAATCTACACAAAATCTACAGAAGCTCATTAAGCCAAAACTTAACACAAACCTCCCTTTAAACCAGGCTAACCAATCTAGAACTTCATGCCTCCCCCTCCAGCCTCTCTAACCTCCATACCACACCATTATGACACAGTTAAAACTCAGCTTGGCAGCTCCAGACTCCAATTAGGCTGCTCCAGGCCTAATTGGCAGCATTGCCACAGCTGCCCAGGCTTCACTCCCCGCCAAGAGAGATAAGAGCCTGTGTGTCCTTCCCAGGAGGAGAGAGGGAGGGAAAACAGAAGAAAACTGATTTTGCAGCCGGTTTTGTAGGGATGCAGGACTTATGGGAATGAAAGACACTTCTGGAGGTCTGCACTCTGTAGTTCTTAAAGGCACCTAGCCCCTAAACTACCACAACGAGAAGCACTTTGTGAACATGGAACATACACTACTTATCTTTTTAACAAAGATTGATGAGAACAGCACCACCAGTAGACACATCACTGTTTAGGTTTAGCTCATATCTGGGGCTAAACTACAGCAGTTAATCTATCACCCAATGACCCCTCCCCAGCAGAGAAGGGGAATCAGGGAAACGAGAGAATCCCCACAGATTGAAATGAAAATGGATTCAATGGTATAACCAAACTGGTACCCAGATCAATACAAAACATATAAAGTTATACCCAGCCCAGCAGAAATGCAGCACTCACAATGTCCAGGAAGGCAGTAATCCAGAGCAGGAAAGGGATGAAAAGGCACCAAAGAAGAAAGTCCAGTCAGGTAGCTCTAGAAAGATGCTTTTCTCTTCCAGCAAGCTTCCTCCTTTATATGTAGGGTGATTCTCATGCTCTGGGGTACTCCTGTGAGCTTGCTACGGTCAGCTCTCTTGCTAATGGCCTGCAGCCCATGGCTGGCCTGGGATCCTGTCCCAACAAAACCAGGGCAGTGTTCCAGCCCTTATCCCATACCAGTGACATCACACCTAAGTCACTATTAGTTGTTTTTCCCTTTTCACAGCAATTGATAGAGTAGCACCTAAAAAGCAGGTTTCAGCTTTCTGGTTAACTGCTTGGTAGAAGGATTCATTCACAGATTCACAGAATGGATTGATATTGACCAAAGACCAAATATTTTCAACTTGAAAGTCAGAAGTGATTTTATTCACATAAGACAAATGTAGTTGCTCATATACTTAATTTTGTTACCTTCAAATGAATTGGTGAATGATTTCCATTCGTAGAAACAGAAATGTATCTGAAAGTTCCATTAGTGAAAATCACCTGAACAAACACGTTTAAATGCAGCACAGCTAGGAGAGTTTCAAAGGGATAGCACTGCTGTTTCCAGACCTCAAAAGCTCAACAGGATGATAAATGGGTATAACACTGGTTTAGTAGACATTTCAGGGGTTAATAAAAAGAAATGGAATTCCAAATCACTAAATTTACCTTAAAACAAAATAAATTACTAGATAGTATGTGTCATTAACATTTAGGGGAAGAAAAGATCTTCACTGGAACAAATTCTGTTGTTTCTACTGTGGTTGATCCCTGTGTTTATACTGAACTTACAAGATAAGCCACTGATAAGCTGAAAAGGATGTATTAGCTTTTTCAAGACAGGAGAGCATCATTTATTTGGTTATTTATCGTAAAAATCATAATGCCATTGGATCCTTATTCTAATACTGTAGCTGTGTGGCTCAGGAAGTCTTTCAGATGATAATTCAGTAAGTATAATCTTTCTGTGGAACATTTAAATATCAGCTGCTTTCTTCTAATTAGCTCTTGAAAAGCTCCTAAAGAAGTGCAAACCCTTTATTATCAAGTACCAAGTGTACCTCAAGTTTTTTCATCTCAGCCACATGCTGAAGACATTGCCAAATAAGGAAGAAAGGAAAGATACATGAAAGGAGGAGGGGAATGAAAGAGTCTTAGCACAGGATTTGTTTTTATATAAAACCATGGTCCGGAACATACTGTTGTGAAGTACTGTATTAGCTGCCACAGCTTATCTGCAGTGCCTATGTGATGCCTGCCTTTCTTCTCAAATTTAGGAAAAAAAGCATGAGAAAGTGTTTAGAGTAAAACAGGAGGAGGAAAGAAACCCCTGCTGATATACCATATTTTTATGCAAGTTAAAAAATATCAACATCTGGCATAAAAGTAGCCTGCTACACAGGCACCCTAGAATCCGAGACTCCCTACTCCCATTTCATGTTCCTCGAGGATAAAGAGATAAATGCTGATTCTGAAACCTTTGACAAAAAGGGACTATAGGAATTAATATTAATCACTTGTTTTGGTATTGGGAAGCGTGCTGCTTGTGCTGGCTTTTGTGATATGCATATAAGGTCTCCAGGGAACTGCAGTATATTATCTACCCAGGAAACGAGTCTTAAAGAGGCATGTGCCTGCCTACAAATGATTGGGGTACATCACACGTGTGAACGAGCAGCTACATTCTGATGGATACCATTACAATCAATAGTTCAGTCATATATAACTAAGATGTGGAATAAATTTTGCATTAAACACAGGCATCAATCTCACCATCAATCCTGATTTGTTTCTGAGCTGCTGAACAGGCCCTGAATGCAGTGGCTGAGGTTTATACCTTACTCAATCTGAAGTTCTAAATATTTTTCCCCTGGATTCATCTACTGTGGCCACTACAAGAAGTGCAGCATTGTATTCAAGATGGCCATTTGCACCTTTTACTCTGTGTGTTAACACATGTTCTATTGGCACTTTGACTTTCTGCCAGCCAGTTGCTGGGGTTTCTTTGGCTAATTTTAGTAAAAGGAAGTGGGAAAACTACTGACATAAGGTTTGTCCCCCAGGAAATCCAGTTTGCAAGATTGCTTCCACTGTTCACCACAAAGATCTGCCACCACATGTGCGCTAGGACTGCCATCCAGGCACCCACAAGTGCTGTGTGGTTATAGAGCAGGCTTCAGAAAGGAAACCTTTGTGAAAATTGGAAGTTTTCTCCGCAGGTATTATGCGAAATGCTGCAGAGGAGCACAGTGTTCCCTATAGCTGTCTCATCTTTGTGAGGGAGGAAAGGAGGTGAAAGGGTTGATGTGTGTATTACAGTAGAACCTGGATGCATTTCAGCTAATTTTAATTGCCTGTGTTAGGAGCCTAGTCAACTTTGCCTACCCATATGGTGAATAAAGCATTGCCAGGCAGCAATTCAGCATATGTAAATGTGAATCACACCTGAATGCATACTGCCCACTGACTGGGGCAATGTGACCTGCTCCTACCTTAAGGCTGAGCAAACGGAACACAGATGTAGGACTGTGTTGCTATCCATAACTAAAAGTCAAACTATGCAGATCTTACTAAACCATTGTGCACGCAAGCAGTGTTTTTCTCCTGTGACCATAGAAGACTGAAGCCTGATGGGTTAAACTGTGGCTATTTATGACATGAAGGTGTTTTTCCCCTAATCCATATTCCATCTGCAATCACTCAGAGCTGCAGGTGCAGCCATTCAGCAGATTATGAGGACCCCCAGTACAAAAAGTACACACAAAAAGACAACTTCCAGCTGGGAATAGCTGGCAGCCTAGACAGCAGCTCAGAAGTGAAAGAGGAAATGGAAAAGGAGAACCTAGAGAGAAGGTTGGAACAATACAAAGATGTCCTTGTTCACCATTTGCCTCTCCAGTGATTAATGTTGTCAGATATCCTTAGTGTCTTCTCTCAATCTGTGCAAGTGAGAAGCCTTTCAGCACATGCTGGGCTGTGTCATTTCATGGGCATTGAATGGTGACAACTACTTCCCAGATTACATTCACTGAAGTCTGTTTGTTAAACTCAGTAAGTATGGTAAGGCTCATGCTAAGTGGATTGTTTTTTAATGAAATATTTGCAGGGAAATTGAGTGTAACAAGAAATCTGAATGAAAAAAAGAAGAACCTGAGTGAGATCTGGGCATTGTTCTAAACAGGCATTATTTGAAGTCTGAGCATATCATTTTACTCCTGACATTTCACCTACACCATAGTATTTGCCCAGGAAATAGCATATTGAGCAACTTCAGATTTGGAATTCTCTATTCAGATTTATTCTGAGTCCCAGGTATTTCCATTTGTGTTATGAAAGGGCCAGGGAAATGTTCTGTTTCACAACGTTGCCTTCTTCATTTTAAGGCGGGGAAAAAAAGTCTTAAACCTTTATGTGACATTTTGACCACTCAGGGGAGAAGCCATCCCAGTTACCTATTGTCTGTTCTGCAATGAGGAAGTGTAAATGGTGATAGTACAAATAAAGGGATGAGCGATGACTGATGCATCTCATGGATTTATTTTTACCTCTGTGTGGTAAGTTGTGTAAAGTATGCCTGCACACCAGAGAGACAGCCACTGGTAGCTGTCTGGAACATATCTGAAGTACTGCAGTATCAATTAAACAAACTTGGGTTTTGTTCACAACTGAACTGGTAAGAATATTAATCTCTGTACTTATGATTTGGTACTGATGATAATGCTGCTCTTCTTGGCAATTACAGAAAACAGCTTGGTGCCAAGTCTTCCAAATCGAATCACAATAAGACATCAGCATTCATCTCACCACATTTTTGGTGTGTCAAGACTGCGTGAAAATCCTTCTATCATCTGTGGAACCCAAGTCTCTGCTATGTATCATATGAACCAACAACAACAAAAATCTGGACAGACTGGCAAGACATGCACAAGAAGCTTGGGGCATCCTTAGAAAATCTCTGTGTCAATTCGGTGAAAAATTAATGGGAATGGCTCCTGAGAACTGTTAGAAAGAGAAAAAGAATGCATAAAGGTTCATAGGTTCACAAAGCACTACCAGAAAGATTCTCCAAGTAGAGTTTCATAACACAGGTTTTCATCATACAAGAAATCCAATGAAAAAACTTGCAACCCCTCATCCCTTTTCCTTTCCACCTAAGAGGACAGCCTAGAAAGTCTGACTTGGCTTGACCTGCTCCAGCAGGTTTAACGGGGGTTAGACCTTTGCCTTTCATTTTTTGTATGCAAAATATCTTGTAAAAGACATCAAAGGATCTGTCTCTCCCAAATGTCAATACTTCAGTGCTTGAGGATAACACCTATGAACCAGACACTCAACAATTTTACTCAGTTTTAAATCTGCCAGCTAAGGTTAGTGAAAACATTCTGCAATTTTATTTCCCTATTCCCATAGAATCAAAACTGGGTGACTGGGTGGGGTGGTCAAACTATTATTACTGATCTCCTCCTCCAGGTATCAGTGATGACATGTGGGAATGATTCAAAGCTGCACCAGAGGAGGTTGAGACTGGACATTTGGAAGCATTTCTTTACTGAGAGAGTGGTCAAACACCGGAACAGATCCAAGAGAGGAGGTCAGTAACCCAGGCCTGTCAGTGTTTAAGAGGCAGTTGGACAATGCCTCAATTTTTGGTCAGCCCTGAGTTGGTCAGGTAGCTGCACAAGTTGACCATTTTTCAAAAGGGTTGAAAGAAGGACTGTGGGAAGCACCAGCCTGTTAGCCTTACCTCTGTGCCTGGTCACATGAGACAGGTCCTCCCAGAAGTAGTGGTAAGGCACAGGAAGGATAGGGAGATGACGTGATGTAGGCTGTATGGCTTCAGCAAAGGCACATCCTGCATGTAGAGATGGCTTGATACGCAGCTGGAGACTGGTGACAAGCAATGTCCCTCACGTGTCTGTGCTGGGACTGTGATGCTTAATGTCTTCATCAGTTACATAGACAATGGGATCAAGTGAGCCCTCACCAAGTTTGCAGATGACATCAAACTGAGCAGTGAAGTTGACACAACACAGGCATGGGATGCAATCAAGAGGGGTATGGACAAACTGGAGAACTGTCCTGCACCGGGGTTGGGGCAATCCTCACTAACAGTACAGGCTGGAGGATGATGGGATTGAGAGCAGCCCTGTGGAGAAGGACTTGGAGGTACTGGTGGATGAAAAGCTGGACATAAAGTGGCAATGTGTGCTGGAACACCTCTGCTAAGAAGAAAGATGAGAGAGCTGGGGTTGTTCTGTCTGGAGAAGAGAAGGCTCCAGACAGACCATATAGAGGCCTGTATAAAAGAAGGGGACAGAGTTTTTAGCAGGACCTGTTGCAACAGGACAAGAGGTAATGGCCTTAAACTACAGAAAAGAAAAAAAAAAGGCAGATTTAGACTACATATAAGGAAGAATATTTTTATGATGAGGGTGGTGAAACACTGGCACAAGTTGGCCAGAGAGGTGGTAGATGCCCCATCCCTGGAAACATTCAAGATCATGTTGGATGGGGCTCTGAGCAGCCTGATCTAGTTGATGATTTCCCTGCTCACTGCAAGAGGGTTGAGCCAGATGGCCTTTAAAGGTCACTGTAAATCCCTTCCAACTGAAATACTCTGTTCCATTCTGTTCCATTCCAGTCTAGTCTAATGGTACTAAATTATTCTATGAGAAAATGTCAATAGGCAGTTAAAATCCTTCTGGATAGCATTTCAGAAACACAGTTTATCAGCGCTGGAGCAACTAAAGTTTAATGACTCCATTTGTGAGGACATGGACACGTCTAAATATTATCTAGTTTTCAAAGTTTTTCTTTAGAAATAACTTCTTACTTCTGCTGCTTACAGAGGGAGAAGCCTTCTCAGCACACCAGCACTGTTGGAGCCTGGGAGTCTTAAGCAGCATACCAGATTTAGTCAAAGTGATTTATCCTCACAAACTGACTTCACATGCAGACCTGCATAAGCGTGCCCTGTTAGCTGCTTACTTCCATGGCATCCTGCTACTCGATACAGCTGGCTCCAGAGCAACCCATCTGTCAAAAGACATTGTTTTCACAAATGTGGTTCATTTTGTTCCAGGACAAAATGAAACACAAGTTTTGTGAGCTGCAGAGAGATTCTCACAGCATCTACGGCATGATGTCGATTGATGATGCTTCCAACAGCAGAGCAGTACCATGAACAATTATTTTTTTAAACAAATTACGGGGGGGGGGGGGGGGGGGGGGGAGAAATGCATGAAAAAAATACACAGAAGTCCTACCAGAAGATATTTTCTAAAGGAACAGTAGTTTGCTGGAGATTCCTGCAGACCAGAACATGGAACTAGTTGAAACACTGGGCAACGATAACTTTGCCGAGTGCTTGGCTAATCTGAGAGATGGTCATGCTGAAAGCAGAGGAACTGTTTAAATCTCAGTTTCCAGTGACTAATCAGTGGTAAACAACCAATGAACAAAGATCTTTCCCCCAGCTAGCAACCTCACATGAGTAAGGAGGGCTACCCTCTATTTCCAGGAGTACCTAAATGAATCATTACCCATGAGCAACAAACTGGGCGCAACTTTTGGTACAAGCTCAGTCAAGCCTCAGATGCTGGATTCATTGCAGGACCACATTGCCTCTCTACCACATGAAGCAAACCTAGTCCAAGGCATTTAAATCTACTCAGAAAACCAAGATGAAGCAGAAAATAAATTAATTTAACTATCAAAAATGATTTTTTCTCGGTGAGGATCCTCATTCAGTCGTGTATGATGAACTACTATTTAATCACCTAATTCTGCTGTCCATAAATCGTGAAAATTGCTTATAATTGCTTGTAGTTTAACTGAAGTATCTATTTTTCTTTTCAGGACCACAAGGTTTTCATATTTTAACTATTTGGGAAAAGAAACATTAATGATAAATGGAAAAGATATAACAAATGCCATAATCTCAAAAGAAGAAAAGAAGAAGAAGAAAAGCTTTCAAGGCAAGAATTGACAAGTTCTTTATTTGAAATTGCATGTGGTGGGCCCAAAAAAGCAGCACCCTGCTGTGCATTCTCAGCATCTCACTTTCCTCCCCAGCACATTCAGTGTGCCTCTTTCCCAGGCTGGGAGCTCTGACTTCTTCATTTTTCTGATCTTACTTTTGTTCAGGTTACTACAGCCTTTTACACGATAAAAATAAGGGAATTTACAAAATGTCTTTATCCTCAGCAATATTTTCGCACGGTTGTATCCTACCTTACAGGTTTCCAGTTTCCCTTAGTGGCTTGCTTCCCTTTGCCACTTCTGAGGTTGTTCATGCTCCAGCATTCTTATTCTTTCTTCCTCTTTTCTGTATAATCTCCCTTGGTTATATTTTGCCCTTTCTTGTTCCTTCACTTGGCATCTACAGTGAACTTTTTGTGTCTCCTTCTTAGGTCCTAATCTATTTAATTACATTTTGTGGGCATGATTCCAAAGCTGAACTCACTATTCCTGTTTCTAACTCTTGCCTTTTAGTTTACTCATTTTAATTCACTTCTCACAACAGCCAGAAATTTTATCTGTAAACAAAGCATTTTACCATGCAACCCACTTTACCCTGTCCAAATGCAGTTCTTCCCAAACACGGGAGACACTCTGGTCAATTGGCTGTCATACTTCACATCCATGAACATAATGTCCTCCTATACTGAAGAAGGAAAACTTAAAACCTAACCTGCCCATCCAAAGCAGCTGCCAAGTGAGTATGATTTTGTGCTCCACTCTCCCCAGTCTCGTCAACTTCTCATTCACCTCCAGCTCTTTACACTTTCTAATGCATGTGATATTTAGGAAAAAATAAAAATAGTCATTCAGTGGATTTTCTCACCCTGATTACTGGCAACATCTCATCTCCCTTCACATCACCCACTGAGCATCTTCAGATTCAGCAGCCTGTTGGAAATTGGTGCCTACACTACAAAGCCAAAAGCCATCCAGTTCAGCCTGTTGCATGAACTAACAGCTTCAGGTGGGAGATAAACAAAACAGCTGTAATAAATGGTCTGTAAAGTTCCTGGGAAAGCCAGAATCTGCCTCCAGAAACTGGGTTGAATGGATAATTGAATGGAAAAGATCATTATCTCTGTGGGTTTTTGGGGGGCTACATGTGTTTTAGTCAGGGTTGATGAACAGAATGGAGCATGTTAGCAGCAGTGGAAGGAAGGAGGAATTAGCCGTGTGAACAAATTATAATCAGGCATCTGCAAGGCCTCTTCATGGTCTGTTTTCTCAGCCAAAGAATGCTGGGCCTTCAAGGTATGAGCCCTCTTCAATTCTGTCCAACCCACAATTATTACTATTTTTTAATACTGTATTTTACTATTATATTTCTTTTCAACATGTATGTTCTTACTTTTAACATGTCTCCAAGAAAAAGCATTTGCCATGACCAAGAGAGACATTTTCTTCATTAAGTTGCAGTTTTGAGCATCATCATCCTCTAGAACAGGGTTAAAAGCTCCTTCAGTGTGTTGTCAGTGTCAGTCTGAAGTTACTTCAGCATGACATAGTTAAAAGAAAAAAGACCTCATAGAGAAGTTGCCTGAAACTGGCCAAATTTATGTAAGAATAATGAAAGGAAGGAAGGTGGCAGGGGAGTAAAAGAAACTTTTAAGAGATGCATGGGAATGTCACCAGCAAGCACAAGATAATGGAGAACTTGCTGAAAGCTGGGATGGAAAATATTAAACAGCCCTCCACCTGGGAAAACAGAGGGGAACAAAATGTTGCCAGGCTTTGCAAATTGCTCTTGAGTTCCAAGCAGACTGACAGAAAGGCAAGGCTCTTTGTAAGAGGTCTTGGCAAGCAGACAATCCTAGGGCAAACACAACTAGGACAGTTCAAAGGGAGTTAGTGTTCAGCTGTGTATTCTTCCCTCTTTCTTGATGCCTTATAACTTCTCTTACGCACACAAGTGGCATGAACTTGTTCACTGGAATCCTTCACCTCCAGCTTCCAGAAGATTTTCCCTTGCAGGAGATACAATTATTCTTGGCAGTAATGAAGAAAAAAGGAAAAGGGAAAAAATCTGCATCTGAGAAGAATCCAGGTAGAACTGTTATTAAAGGTTGACATTTTTACCTAGCATGCAAGGTTAGATTTTCCATTTTTACACATTCCCTCAAGAACAACTTGTACAGATTTATATGAGCTGGCATCATTCTGTCAGTTAGTGTGGCAAATGATTCTGGAGGCTGGACCTGAGTTTCCTTTAGCAACAAAGTACTTGAAAATGAGCACCATGCATAAGCCAAATCTATGACTGTTTTTGAGATCTGCTTGGAAGAATCCCCTGGGATACAATCCAGGATGGAAGAGAGGTCCAGAAGAGCTGGGGTTTTTTTCAGAGGCTGTATTCCCTAAGCTCAAGAATAATCTAACCCAATGACAGGGGTTCAAGCCAGAGTAACAGCAACCTTGGTCAGATGTAAAAGGAGCCCCGAACAGAACTCAGAGAGAAGCAGCCTATGAGAGGTGGAAGCAGAGACAGGGCACCTAGGGAAGCATATGGAGACACTGAGTATGCAGGCATGGGGTTAGGAAAGCCATTTGGAGCGATATCTGCCAAGGGCAACAAGAAATGTTTTGATGGGTACCTCAGCAGTGACAAGTAGACTAAGGGAAACGTGGGCCCACTGCTGAATGGTAGAGGGGACCTGCTGGCACTGGACATGGCAATGGATGAGGTACTCAATGCCTTCACCTCATTCTTTGCTGGTAAATTTGGCCTTCAGGAATCCCAGGCATCTGAGAACAATAGGAAGGTTTGGAGCAAGGAAGACACCCTTGGTGGAGGAGGGGGACCACAGTCTTCTCAGTAGCTCTCATCACTGACAGGGCAGGAGTCAATGGGCACAGCCTCAAATGCAGAAAATGCCCCTTAAACATAAGAAAGGGGTTTGGGTTTACTGTCAGCATTGTCAGGCAATGGACCAAGTTGCTCAGAGAGGTTGTGTAGTTTTCATCCTTGGAGATATTAAACCCCTGACTGGACACAGTACTCAGCAACCTGCTTGGAGCACATGATTGAACCAGATGATATCCTGAGTCCCTTCCAGCATCATCCACATTATCTGCAATTCCACTTTTTTGTCCTTTCCTGCATCACCATAGCAGAACACCTGGATGTAATCTAGGAGGGTTTGCAGCACTTGTTGAAGACAATTTTTTCAGCACAGCTTTGATTAAGGAAAGTAGCTACACATTTTAATTTAGCTTTTCTGAAGAGAAATCCTGGAAAGCTATAATGAAAAGAAATAAGAAGAGCATCCAGAGGGACTACCATAGTATAGCTCAAGCACCAACGCAGCAATCACATTTAAAATGCTTTAAGCCACTTGAAAATACTTTCTGCTGTTTCTGACTTTCACAGATGCATATTTAAGGACAAGAAGGATCCATAGGAGAATTTTATAGAATCATACAACTGTCAGGGCTGGAAGGGACCTCAAGGATCATCCGGTTCCAACCCTTTTGCCACGGGCAGGGACACCTCACGCTAGATCAGATTGCTCAGAGCCCCATCCAGCCTGGCCTTGAAAACCTCCAGGGATGAGGCTTCCACAATCTCCCTGGGCAACCTGTGCCAGTGTCTCACCACCCTCACAGGGAAGAACTTCCTAACACCCAATCTCCATCTACCCACTTCTAGCTTTGCTCTGTCCCCCCCAGTCCTATCACTCCCTGACACCCTAAAAAGTCCCTCCCCAGCTTTCTTGTAGGCATCTTTAAGGTACTGGAAGACCACCACAAGGTCTCCTCAGAGCCTTCTCCTCTCCAGACTGAACAGACTGCCTGCAAAATTTGGGTCCTAGAAACTCATGCCATAGTTCCTAAGCCATCATACTTCTGCAGCTTCAGCCAGAAACCACCCTATAGAAAAGAATCTAGCCTTCATTTCCACGAAATATAATATTGAAAACCACCATAAGGATTAAATGCTTTTATAAAGAGAAATACTTAAGAGTATTTGACTATGAATTATATTTTATTTGACCTTGACTAAGTTGAAAGCACATAGAAATACTTACAGTGACTGCTAGATGTGAGCACTGGTACCTGGCTAACTGCCTTTGCTGTGAAAGCTGTTTCTATTTTAGTAAAATTTTATGCACAAGAGCATTTTGCAGAATCTGATGCAGTGTGTTCTATACTCTTTTATACTCAAGCTTAATTACAAAAGCTTTTTCATAATAACAAATATTGTCCCAGGCAGAGACTTTATTTAATAAATACGCTTATTATTTTCCTTAATGAAGGTAATGCTTAAAAATTGGAGGTAATCCCATTACAGTGTACTTCAATTATACAGCCCAGCTCCCCTTCCCTCCTGCCAATAGAAGGCTACCTCGTCTTAGTTTCCAATTATATACATTAAGTCCTTCCAAGACCACCTTCATTATTACACACAGCATGTTTAGCTCTATCAGAGAAAAAGCTGTAATTGGGAAAGAGTGAAATGCATTTTCCAGCAAGCCTAAGATAATCACAAGAAAAGTTAATTATATCAATTAAAATAGCCTTCTCTCCACTCAATAGATATGACCTATTTATACAGGGAAACACAACAGGACAGGTTCTGATCCTTGATAAACTGTAGTGTTTCTACTCCAATCATTCTTACCAAAGAATCTGAGACAAAGCCAAGTTTTGGCTATAAGTTATCATAATATAAATGAATGGCTAAAAAGACTATTGGATGAACCTAGGGCAATCCCCTCAAACTCCAACACATACACACCCCAAATAAAGTTCTTGGATTAAACTTGTACTGCATAAAAGCCGAAAAGGTCTACTGACACAAGAGGACTACTGCCAGATGTCCTGGAAAGTTATGAAATGAAAAATGGTAGATACAAGAAGTGAAATCTGCAGAGTTGCTGCAAATTGTTCATCTCAACATCAAGAGGCAACTAGAAGCATTGACGTTACAGTTGCTTCTTCAAGTCAGAGCTTTAAGTGTTGAATAAACCACTTCATGCAGCAAAACTAATGCTGTGTACCCCAAACAGCATTAGCGACCACCATCAAACAGGAGGGTCACACATGCTATAACTGCAGAAGCCCAACCTACAGGTTATAGAAAGAGAGCAAGACATGAAGCATCTCTCCTTATTAGCTGTTTCTGACAGTTCATTTTCCATCCTGTGCATGCTGTACCTTACTTTGACATTCAGCTCTGTCAGCCACAGCCACTTCACCACTGTATAGAGTTTCCTACAGCCAGCCCATTCCCATATTTTCACAGCATCTAATTGTGACAGGGCAGCTATTGCAACCCTAATTTCACTGTGCTGAGCATTTTCCATCCCACCTCACAAGGACTTAATTAGACCATTCAAAGATTGAACATTTCCTACCATGCTTGTTGCTGCTCTGTGGACACCATAAATAGAGATAATACTGTAGAGAGTATTAGAGTATGTCTAGAATGCCACAGTAAAATTGCTTTAAGACAATTCTTTGCTTATGTCAGCTTCCTATTTCTTTATCTTAAAAATTCCTAGCCATTTGCCCTATAAAATTTGTATAATAATTTGTGATATGGCAGGAGGAGTCAAGTGCAAGTACAGTGCAGGTTAGAAAGCACTTTCAGCTGTTGCAGGGAAACGCTTCTTTACGAGGTCCCAACCTTTTAATTTCTTTCACCCTGATTTGATTTTTCCTTATCGCTTGGTGACTTTGCCGGAAAATTGGGATTACTGCCAAAGATGTTTACCTCAATTTTGTTTCCAGCCCTAAATTAGATTCCTTCTAAATACTAAATTAGATTATTAATCAGTTAAAATCTAAATCTTCATTATTAATTTACTAGAAACAATAGAGCAGCTTGTAAAACATTTATGCAGCAGTAAACGGAGAACCACTTTGCAGAGCTCATGACATGCTTAATTTACTACACAACTAAATATTTAATTACAAATGGTAGCAAAGCTGGAGGTGCTTAGTTGAAATTAAACAATCCTTTAAACAATAAAAGTCTTAACTGTATTGTGGGCAATAATGGTTAATTTCTAACACAAGTGGAGGGAAATACAATTTGTTTTTCGGTGGGGTTTGCCCGTAGTAGTTAAGTGAAGAATCATGCACTTGGCTCCCCAGTTTGCTATTTGCTGATAGGTCTGTTCCCCACGGTACTTGCAACAGAAATAATTCTTGAATGGCATTTTAAATTAATTGATAACACAATGTGCTTCCTATGCCAGCTAAAATAAATAGAATTTGGTGGGAAAGAGCATTATATTCCCTACAGCAGGTTATTTTTGCATTTGCAATGTTACAGTCTTGATTCAATGCTTCCTTTCTAACAGTACCATCACTAATCAGAGTTATGGTGTTTTAACTTTCTCATGAACGTTTCCTTAATTCTTTGTTTCAGATTCAGTTTAAAATCTGCCAAATGTAATTTTTCTAATGCATTTGCATTTATACATACAGATTTATGCAATGCAGGAAATGGCACACAGACCATTTCTAAAGCTGTCTCAGCATGGATCATAGAACCATAGAATTGTCAAGGTCAGAAGAGACCTCAAGGATCATCTAATTCCAACTCCCTTGCCATGGGCAGGGACACTTTCCATTGGATGAGGATATCCAGAGCCACATCCAGCCTGGCCTTCAAAACCTCCAGGGATGAGGCTTCCACCACCTCCCTGGCAACCTGTGCCAGTGTCTCAGCACCCTCGTGGGGAAGAACGTCTTTCTAACCTAAATCTAAATCTACCCATTTCTATTCTAAATCTTCCCTCCTCTAGTTTTGCTCCATTTCCTCAAGTCCTATCACTGCCCAACATTCTAAAAAGTCTCTCTCCAGCTTTCTTGTCAGCCCTGTTCAGATACTGGAAAGCCACAATAAGTCTTCCTGGAGCCTTCTCTTCTCCAGGCTGATCTGTTCTTCCCAGTGTTGAACCTGAACAGCATATCTATCTAAGGATGAGCTTCCAAAACATATCATTAGGTCAATAAATGTAACTGAATGTTTCAGAAATTGTTAAATGTATAGCAAGATGGACAATGAGGAGCTCTCAGAGTCACAGAATGGTAGAGGTTGGACAGGAGCTCTGGGGATCAACCAGTCCAACTCCCTTCTAAAGCTGGTTTACCTAGAGCAGGTTTCACAGTAATGTGTCCAGGCAGGTTTGAAACTCTCCAGAGAAAGAGACTCCAAAACATCTCTGAGCAGCCAGTTCCAGTGTTCTGTTACCCTCCAAAGAAATAACTTTTCCCTTATGTTTAGGTGGAACTTCCTGTGTTCCAGTTAATACCCTCTGACCTGAGCACGAGTAAAAAGAGACTGTCCCCATCCTCTTGAAACCCATCCTTTAGCTATTTACAAGCACTGATGAGATCCTCTCTTAGTAGTCTTCTCTCAAGGCTCAGAAGCCCCAGGTCTCAGCCATTTGTCATCAGAGACATGCTTCAATCCCTCATCGTCGCAGCCCTCCGCTGGACTCTCTCCAGTCCCTCCTCACTGGCTTTCAGAAGAGGAAGGCAGGGGTGTTTTTATCCTTGTGAACAAAGATGAATGTGAAGAATACAGAGACAGGCTGGAGGAAGTTAAAAGCACTAGGAGCGTGTCCCATTTCAACAGGAAGGCTCATTCAGCAGAGTATTAGACCAAACAAAACAATGATCAGGCTATAAGCTTAGTTCTGAAAACAAAGAGTAGACACAAGATTGCTTTCACTAATCTTAAACATCTATTTCAAAACAGTAAATTAATCCTTCTTAGCTGTCAAGCTGTTTTTATTAATAATATAGCAAATCCTGACCTTTTGCTGCTTTTATACAAGTACATGACAGTCTTGTCAAAAATAATTCACCTACAATCTTTAGAAAAGTTGTCAACTAAGAAAACCACAGCCAACAGCTCACAGGAAAACAGCATCATGTTTAGAAAATTAATGAAACATTTTGCTGCATCTTCCTTATGTCTCAGAGCTAAAGAGCGTTTCACAAACTTCTGGTTGCATGCTACAACCATTCAAGACTCTAAACAGAGTTAACAAGTATACACTTGGTACTGAGTCTCTCACTTCACTTCAGCATCTAATCTGTTATCCTAATGATGTAGCCTTGCTTCTGGAGGTAAGAGGTTTCCATCAGTCCATGATCAGTTTAAATGCTGCTGCGGAGAATGTGGAAGAAGAAGGGAAGAAAGCCAGGTAAACTGAAAAGAAGTCTGGGACTGAAGTACAGAGATTCCATGCAAAGTTTGCTGTTCAAATCCAATTCCAATTAAATAATGACCAAGTTATGGCATTGCTGAGCTCCACAAAAGGCATGTGATAGCCCCAGACTAGTTAATCAATCGGTAAACTAACAGAATAGCTGACCATAATGAATCGCTCATCATGGTGCTGGTATCATCACCCGTTGCCTCGGAAGAGCCAAGCTGTGCTTCGCATATTTCTCTGTATCTAAAGCTGTCATTTCCGAACAGACGTGCGATGGGAAATATGTAAACCTTGTGCTGCTGTTTTCTCAGGTACAGGGAAGCTGTTGAGAAAAAGAGAGCTTCGGTCTTCGTAACAGTTTGAGTCCTTCCCGTGTTAAAAACTCTCGTACTACATGTACGAGCTAATCCTCTGACTCTTTTGAATGGTTCGTCTGAAACTGTTGACATGTATTAAGTCTGTAAGCTTTCTCTGACATGCCTCAACATTCTAAGTAGTGTACAGCAGAGGAATTATTTTTGCACCATAAAATAAACTGTGCTTCCTTTGAGATGAACTGTCTTGAGAACCACGTTACATGACAATAATTCTAAGTGTTACTAAAGCTGTTTGCACACACACATCTTTGGCAGGATGCCTTCCAGAGGGAGGAAGGTACACACATACCAGCTGTAATGGCCCACATAATATAATGAAAATATGTGAAGTATAATTTGATAATCTACCTTCAGGAACTAGTGAGAGAATTCTCATCTCGGTTTTCTCCAGGGACTCTAATGCCAAAGGACAGATTGTTTCTTGTCAGAGC
Source organism: Colaptes auratus (assembly GCA_015227895.2). Taxonomy (NCBI): domain Eukaryota; kingdom Metazoa; phylum Chordata; class Aves; order Piciformes; family Picidae; genus Colaptes; species Colaptes auratus. The sequence continues at coordinate 29,763,032 of CM037631.1, forward strand.
CTCAAACTGATCTCTATTTGCAAACATAGTGAGTGATGCCAAGCGCGGTTCAGAACATAAATCAAACAACCATTTCACTGTGTGCTGTTTTGAATTGCATATGCAGGCCAGGAAGTAACTTAAAAAACAATAACAAAAAAATCATACTTGCATGTCAGGAGAGACATTTGCATAATATACTTGAACACTGCATGAAAATGCAAAGAAATAAAACAATACCAATAAAACAACGAGCTCCTTGTGAATTAAATAGTATGTTCACAATGCTGCACACTGGAATTTAAAAGAAAGTGATATACAATGTAGAGCAAATGTGGAAAATCCAACTAAATTTAGTAACACAACAGATATACTACTTTTTAAAAATAAAACAAATGAAGAAGGAAATGAGAGATTACCTACTGAAGGAAAACACGTAAAAAAAGGAATTCAGGAAAAAAAATCTGCCAAAAACTAGGGTAGCTTGTAGGCAACGATAATAAACCAACTTCTTCATTAGAAGCAGGCCCAAACTGATTCCATTTGAGTCACAGCATGAGCACTGAGAGTAGCAATTAATGCAGCGATCAGCGTGGCAGTTGTTTCCTGAATGTCTTCCTGTCTATTTTGGGTTTGGTTTAAAGCAAATAAGAAATTTAACTGGAAAAGATACTTAGCCTGCTTCTAAGATGATCACAGCAGTAGCTGAATCAGTAAAGGAAAAACTGGTTTAGGTGGCATTCTGTAGACACCTATGGGTTATGAACTAGGACTTTGTTGTATCTGGCAGGCAAATAGATACAGCAATGTGTGTACCAGAATGACAACGCGTGGGGGAAAGAGGCACCACCAATGTATGGCAGCCACCTAAGATTATTTAGTCTTTGGTTAAATTTGAAAGAAAGCAAGCAAATATCCTGTTTTTACAAAGAGCTTACCCATAGTTCATTAACAGGTGTTTCTTTAATGAATAAAACCCAATTTAAACAAGAATGCCACTTATTGCTCATTAGTTGCTACAAGTAGGTGCTGGGTGTGTGCAGACGGAACGGGCGAGCAAGACAACAGCAAAATTCCTCACAGAAGAAAGACAAATATTAGAAATGAAAGACTGCAAAGGATTAACTTCAGTAGTTTCCTGTTCATCAGTATCTTCTTTCAAAATACCACTCTTGCATTTTTTTCTCAATTTTATTATTATTATTATTATGGTGATTGGTAGGTGGAAGTGAGCTATAAGCATAATAAATCTCTACTTAAGCAGCTTGTCGCTACTATGGTATATTAGTCACAGCACATATGGGATTAGAGTGAACTGCAAACATAAAAATGAAGGGAAAAGAAAAAGATGTGAGTAGTTACATGTTTCTGTGTTAAATCTCAGTATAAGACAATGTCTTAGAATTCCAACTGTGCTAAAGCAAAGCTCTGGAAACAAGAAGAAACACATATTTTATTCTCCACAGTTGTGTGTGAAAAGACAAGATCTCTCCATGAAAGTGTAAAATAGAGCACTTACAAAGTCCATTTGAAAAGATTCCTCCAGGGATCTGAAATTGCTCTGGCATCTGCTCAAGCAGGGAGTTCTACAAATAAGTGACGTGCTTTTGTCATCCCATTGACTGTGGTGAGCGTGGGCCTTCCTCTGCCCCAGCACAGTCAAAATTATCTGCCTGTTCTTACAGTGTGTGGCAGCTACATGAGATGTCCCTTATGGAAGCAGACATTTCACCTTCAGCCAAGGCAATAACTACACCTGCAAGCTTTATCAATTCATCACAGCCCCAGTGGACTGGAATAATTTGGTAAGCTCTTGTTGGAATGAGCTCTTCTTAGGAAGTCTAAGGTCTGTCTGGAAATATTGAAGGCAAGAAAGTGTTTATCTCAAAAATAATATAACAACAGTGTGTTTATCTGGCATTCTGGTTTATGGTTTTCTATTCTGTGTTGTGAGTAACCACTGTTTCAAGTGAATTTATTTTCCAAAGTAAATTGCTGGGCAGCTACTTGCAAACAAAGTAAAACTTAAAGGAATGGATTGCAGCCTCCTCTGCAATTAGTCGCATTAAAATAGACAGAGAATGAGCTGGGTCATGCCGTGTCATCCTGACACGAAGAGTTAAGGGTTGCAATTGCCAGGACACATTCAGAGAAATGATGACAAATGCCTGCATTTACAGACCACCGTTGCTGGTTACATTTCCCAGATTTACTAACCCCTTGGGGCAAATTTTCCTTTTTGCATTTGTTTCCTGGTAGGAGGACAGTCTACCAAGGATACTGAATTTACCCAAAACAACTCTAAAAGCAGGGCACACAGAGTGAAAAGCTGTCTGCTGCGTAATGTTCTGCTTATCTACTTTGCACTACATTGCATTTGAAACTACACACTCAAAATTTTACTGTTTGGTTTGGGAGTGTTGCTTATTGGGAGTGTTTATTTTCATTTTTACTTGCAACTGGGATTCCAGAAACTCCATGCTGCTTGTACCATTGCACATGCACTTAGTTTTGAAAGTTAAATTGCTTCTGCCTTAAATTACAAAAATATTAAATGAGTTAAACTAAACTGATGAAGCAAACCTCCTGGGGTGAAGCTGATGTATTTTCAAATACAGGACATCAGTTCTTAGAACTGATAACACCATAAGAGCACTTTGGCATCTGAAAGCTAGGATAGAATTCTAACAACATCTTTCTGTAAAGGATGGTGAAAGTCAGTGCATTTAAACACTTCCTTCCAAATGCTCCTTTAAAAATGATTGTTATCTTTAGATAGAAAAACTCAACCACGTGACTAATTGCATCTGTAACAGTCTCTATAATTTGGGTCTCATGATTGACATTCCACTTCTGAACAAGCAGCTTCCCCACTGACATTAAATGATAAGGTGACTTTGGCAAGTCTTTCCCCACTTTGGTTTTTGTACCTTGAAATCCCAATTTTATCAGTATAGTGGAGCATTATCAGCTTTCTCACACTGCTTTAGCTCACCCTCTCTGATCAACATGATTAATTGCTCAGTTACTTTTCTGTACCTCTTCCAATCATGAGGAGTACTTATTTTTATAGCATAGCCACATGCAGTTAATATCTCTTGATTTCTCTTTGATTGTGGCTTAATGGGAAAAGTCCAGCACATCAATCTTTGGCTTAAGTTCTCGTGGTTCTGATGCTCAAATGGCTATGTTTGTTCTCATAACAATAATCCTTTCATGTGACACAGCATTTCCACAACTTTTATAAAGCAGGTAAGAGCAGAGCAACTTTGAAAAGACTTCAGTTATTTTCAGGCAATATTAGTGGCAGTGTTCCCTGTACACTTAATCTCTTCCTACTTGAGGGCAAGAGTAACACTAGCAAGCAAGCCAAGACAACCAGGTTGAGATAGAATTTGTAGTTAACACCTACAACATATGCCAGAAAGAGTGTATGACCCAGTCCAATAAAACCAGTAAAGGAACCTTGATGTACTTGAATTTGCCCTGGCAAAAAAAAAAAAAGGGAAAAAACCCCAACCAAAGAAACATTACAGACAATTAACAGGCATTACCCCATTTTACCTTAGAAGATTTAGCCAGGGCTGGTTGGGGGGAAAAAAAGTTCAAAGTTTTAAGTTTTTTCAACATATTTTGTCCTATTTCTGAATGAAAATAAAGCTTTTCAATGTATTAAAAGAATATGCCTCAAACATGCCAGTGAGCACTGCTTAGCTAGGAAGCACTGCTATCAGCGTGGCTCACTCGACGATCTTAAAAGGCTTTTCCAGACACAACAATTCTATGATCCTATGACCTAGGGCTTCCATCCATCCAGTTCTTTCCTGGTGCCTTCTCTACTCTCCAGAAGACATTCTAACAGTAAGAGTTCATGAAGCCTATGATCTAGCGGGAATTCCTTAAGCTGTGTGTGGGAGTCAGTGAAACAGTGCCCTGGCACAGGGTGTTACTCATCCAGCCACAGCCTCGAAGGAAATGCCAGGCAGGAGGGGAAGCGAGGACTGAAAATGCAGGCCAGGAAAATCAGCGCTGGCACTCAACAGCAGGTATGGGTTAGGGACACAAGTAAAAGAGGCCAAGGAGCCCGCAGAAGTCTCAGTGAGAACCTCAGTAAATGGATCATTTCTGAGCTGCTACAGGCATTGTCAAGTTATTATGACCAATATCCTGGGGGTCTGTGCCCTTAATATGCCAGAAGGTCCAGCTTCTAGTTTTGGTCTCCCAGCTATTTGCCACTTAATAACACCTTTTATCTTTTCCATTTCACCAAGCCCCAAACACAGTTTCTTCAGCACAGGCCAAATTCTAGCTCCTGAGAGACCCTAGTCCCTGGTCTGCAACTCTGCAGGGCTCACAGTGTCAAGAACAAGTATGTCCCACACATTTTGAGACAATTGCATGCCAGCTCTTCCAGAGCAAAGGCTGCCATATTCAGCTATAGGGAGGTATGGGGAGATGGTAAGTATGAGGATGGGAAGTCCAGCTTTGGAAAGCATAGGGAGCTCTGGAGATGCTGGAGACCAAACTGACCCACGCTGACAAAACCAAACGACCACCTGCAGATATGGAACACACACAAATGGGGCACCTCACAACTGCTCCACGAGGAACTGTCCCTAGCATCAACCTTTCCCTTGCCTTTGTCTGCACCCCCTGGTACTGAATGCTCTGTTTAACCCTTGGGAATTCTGCTTCACCACATAGTCACCTAGAAGATCCAAGTCCTCTTTGCACAGTTAAAGCCCAAAGTTCTGGTATTTTAAGGTACTGCTATGTAAGGTTCTGCATATGTGTGTGTGCACACATGAGTCATGCTATAACACTCTTCTACCAAGCCCTCCCCCAGTTTTCTTCCTGGGCCTAAGAAAACAAATTTCTGTTTCTTAGAAATGCTCCTTAAAAGAAATAAAAAATTGCCTTGTACTAATCCACAGCAGCTGAGCATGATAGACAAATCTGGTGTGGCACCATGCTCTTCTGATCCTTGCTATGCAGATTTTAACTGCAAGAAGCTCTTGCTGCATACATAGGGTGTTACAATTTATTGCTGTATGTTGTCTCCAATGTTTAATTCAAATTGTGCACTCCCAGGAAAAGCTGATTATACTTCCAGAAGAAAAGGGAAATATGTCAGTTAGCACTGAATAACAAGTTTGTTATTCAACCATTGGAGAAAAAAAGACAGACAAAACCAAAACAAGCCCCCAAAGCCATGCATTTAAATATTATTTTTCATTTACTTTTGCTAGACCAGTTTTCAGATCTGTGCTCTCCTGTGGTAAGGTATTGTACTGAAGATGTCAGTGTTGATCAGCTTCCAATCATCAATAGCACTGACTGAAAGAGCACCCTGCTAGGAATGGCATTTTTTCTTTTTGCTGGACTGCTCCACTGATTTATGCAAAACATATTATTGAATTCAGTCATTACAGTGAGCCCTGACTGTGAAGGAAAGCTCCAAGGAAGACATTTTATTTTTGATATAAGACAATAAGTAAACAGTTTACAAGCTGCTTTCTTGCAGGCTTACTGTCTTTTGCCAAAAATAGAATTCTCTTGCCAATGTGCCAATAGCATACTCCAGAAACGTTCAGAAAAAAGCTTTTCTCTTGAAAAGATGAGGGATGGCTTCAAAGCTCCAGCAGCACAGACCTCAGTTGGTTTTGATTATACTGGCAGTGCCACAGAGCCGAATAAGGAGCATTATAATAGGTGTCTATAGAAATATTTCACATACCTTAAGACAAAGACAAAATTTGTAAAGCCTTGTTACAAGACTTCTTAGTGAATACTCTGACACTCTCTTATGGCATTTTTCAAGGGCTACTGGAATCATCTACAAACATACATGCCTTAAACAACCCACACTAAGTCTGCTTTGAAAGCTGCTGAGGGAGCCCCACTGTGTCAGGGGTGGAATATGTCCACTCATCCTGCCTCTGTCATCTCGGAGGATGCCTGAAAGCAAATGTTCCTCTGGAGGGAGCCCCTCAGGACTGAGAAAGATCCAGTCTGCAACTTTTTTCCCTCCCATAGCAACACACAAACAGCAAGAGAGTTTATATGATGCCCTCTTTGCCGAAATACGACTAAAGAGAAGGAAAGTTTGTGGGTCCCACGTATAGCTAACTGCACTTCTAGTCTCCCATAGGCATACAATGTGCAATGAATAAAACAATGACTTAAATGCTTGCATTTCAAAATTTCCACACAGCATCTTTTCAATCCCTGGAATTTCTGCAGAAAAGGCAAATCCTTGCCCATTCTCCCTTCCCTAATCATGAATACAATGCATTTTTGCTCTACAGAGGGATTTGGGCAATGGATAATTATGTAGTGGATTGACAGCTGCATAACATAGCAGAAGCTATATCAAAGAAATAAGAGAGCAAGCCATTTATAAATTCTCAGTCTACATCAAAGACAGCAAGGCAAAGAGGAAGGTGTCATTATCAGACTAATTTGGTAACTTTTTAACATTGCACTTAAGTTTTTTACCCCTGACTTTATAAAAGATGAATTGGTCCCATTTTAACAGTGTTTTGTATGTTAACTGAGACAAAACTGGAATGTAGGTCTCCTAACAAAACAAATCCTCTGTTTAGAACTAAAGGCAATTGCCCTGATGTCCCCCAGTTATCATTACTGCAGATTCTAAGACAATTGAAGTTTTACTCATGGTGAAAACAGGCAGAAGAATCTTCCCTACAAGGACTTCCAGAAAGCAGCTGGTTAAACATAGCTAGATTTTATGGGAATAAAGCACTGAAAGACAGTACTGACCATGTTAAGTACCTATACCTTTTTAAACAGAAGGGACCCCTGCTGCAGCACAGTTCCAACAAGTATCATGAAGCAAAATTCCCAAGCAGTATAAATGCTTAACATGTTATTACATTCTCGCTGATCCCACATGAGAAGGAATACACCAGCAGCATACGAGCAACTGTTGTTCAAAAGCCTAACATTGCACTAGTAAAATAATGCAGCACAGCAACAAGTTCACTGGAGTGCTCCCTTAACACACGACATACCAGATGCACAGCTGTTTATCTTGCAAGAAAATAAATTAGAGAGAGCATAAAGACTTTTGAAAGGATCTGCGCCCCTTCACTTAATAATATGCAAAGTAGTCAAGGATCCTTGCATGAAATCATGAATAGCAATAGGTTGTTTTTCAAGGTATTAAAAAGCTAACCAGATACACAACAGGATGCCAGCAGGCAGCTTGCATGAGACATAAGGCTTTATATTCCCACGAGGAACATACCTTTTCTGCTTTTGCTTTCCTGGCGTTATGCACAAACCTGCGTCCCAGCTTCTTGGCATACCAGATAGAGGCAAACATTGTAGTGATGAAGATTTCAGTCTGAATATGCAGCACACACACACAAAAAAGCACCACCACCACAAAAAGAAACCAACCTTGCCCCACAACTGAGATACAAATCTAATGCTGGTTGAGGTCTCTCAACTATGCTGTTGCTTTGTCAGGTCCTCTCATGCTGCCTTCTGGAAAAAAACCAAAACCACAAGCACCCAGTGTGGCCAGTCTGCAGGTGTATTTACATACTGCCAGCAGGAAGTCCAGGGTGAGGCATCTTTGCATCCAGCTCACATCCAGTCTGCTAAATGCCTGTCTGCAGTTCTTTAGCACTGTCACCACAAACTACATATGTGTCAGTATGAAAGGAAGCTGCAGTAAACTACTGTAGCAGACAGCTCACCTCCTCTTCTCCTGTTCTGAAATTTAACTCCTTGGTTCTCTTCGATTTGCCGGCATGCAACAGAAGCAGCAGCAGTTCAAATATGAGATACACAGCACTGCAGGAGAGGAAAGGGGTACGGAAGTGCCAAAAATAGAAATGGATATTAACTGTTAAGGTGAAGGAACAGGTGTTTTATGTCTCTCAGAGCAATTAAGATATGAAAGGAAAACTGATTTCACTCTGTGCTAGTGTTTTGAGACCTAAGCAGAGATATTTTTGTTACCTAGTTTTAGTTTGCAAGGGAAGAATATCAGAGCTGCTCAGTTCACTTGCTGATGTCACACACGCTTTGCTGAAGGATTTAAGGCTCACTCAAGGACTTCTGGCTTTCTTTGATAATGGCTTCATGACATAGAAAACTGACAATATTTTTTTTTCCCCCCAAACTAATCTTTAACTTCTGCCCTACCTAAGCTTGATTTTTCTCTCTTCTTTCAGTTGCAAGTTATTTTAAACCAGGACTTGAGAAGTGCTTATAAACACCTGTCTTTGCAGTGTTGCTATTCTCCTTTTGTTGCATACTTCAGCTTTAACCCCTGCACCTTTCTTCAATAATAATCCCTCAACAATAAGCAGAAATGTACATTTCTTTGGCTCCAGACATATGACTAACCAGATTTCCTCCCAGCCAGAGGCAGTATCAAAGCTGTAAATTTACAGGGTTTATACCTATGTATTGTACTTGATAACACTTTGTATTATAGGACTAATCCTGCCCCTTGCCCTCCCACCTACAGCTGCAGAGATACCAGCACGTGGGAGAATCACTGCTGTCCTGTGTGTAGGATTGCATTTGGGATGCACACATAAAAGAATAATTTCTGCTCTGCTTTTCAGTGGTAATGGGAAAATCAAAATTAATGGCTGCACAGCAACGGAAATACAGCCACAGCAATCTAGTAGAGGGCTCTTGGGGCCAAGGAAACACTTTGTCAGTCCCTGGATTTCCAGAGAACGGCTGAAATTATTTTCCCCAGGGTGCAGGAATTCAAAAGGGGAAATATTCCACTCCCACTTACAACTTACACAGAACATCCAAGGTACTGGAGCTGGATGGCAGTGCCCAAGCATTGAGCCTGAAGGCTTATGTTGCTCAATTCCATTAAGATTATAACGAGTTCAAAGAATTCCTTCAAAACATTTGAAAATGGTAAGCTGATGAACTAAATTGAAATTCTTAGAGAGTGGATTTTTTTTGTCAAGGAAACTACAAAGTATATGTTCTGGGTTTGCTTAACATTTGAAACCTTATGGCAGATTATTTGGTTATTGGTAGCATTCCTGGAAGATAATATTTTCTAATTCCTTCCAGTTCAGACTTTTAGATAATCCTGGCAGTCAGAAAGTTACATGAACACAGAATAAAGCCATTGGTTTAAACTGGTATAAAAGAGATATCTGTCCTTAACACCACTCCAGCTCTAGTAGGATAGGATAGTAAGATGGACTCTCCAAGGTGCAAAACCCCTTATTATGCCACCTAATAGGCTCATACCACTCTCCACCTTTGTGGGATGACAGAGTGCCCTATAATGGAGTGATGGGAAGAAGAGGAAGAAAGGTGGCTTGAAAGTTTTAGGAAGAACTCTTCTTTTTGGGTAGGATATCAGTGCAAGAAAGCATGAACAGGGGGGAAAAATTAGGGCAGAAAAGGAGAAGCGACATCATCACACTGCTTAACCAACACTGTAAATGTTAATGTGAAAAGAACAGGGGAAAATATCTCACATATTATATGCATAAACAGAAGAACCCTTCTCCTACTCTGCTCCCATGCTTTTATGAAGAGAATAAGTCTAATTTGAAATCATTGCACTATAACCAAAAAAGGGTACATTCTCTCGAGCAACTATTTATATAGTCGTATGTATATTCAGCTGCTGAGAGAACCGAAGGAAACACTCATTAAACAATAAACCCTCCTCTTTATGACTTCTATCAGCAACATTACCAGCTTTACTGAACTATTTATTCAGGAAAAATAGAGAGCGATAAAAAGCCACAATTCATCCCACTTAGAGGGGGGGAAAAAATAGACTACATTGTTCATTTAAGGAATAATGACAAAGCAATAGGGAGGTAATTTTCTCCACCCACTGAAAATGTTAGATCAGGAAGAATAAATCTTGCCAAATACCTAATCCTGATTCTAATCAGAAATGCATTTTAACTATTTGCATGCATTTGCAGATCTGTCTAAATCCTACAGTCCCAGACTGCAAGCCATTTTCTCACAGCTCCTTCCTGCAGCAGCCTGCCATACATTGTCAAGAGCAGGTTTATTAGGTCTGTACTGGTATCCAGGGATCTTATGATTATTAATATTTCACTGTAATCATAACGAAGCCTGCATTGTACAGAAGTGCTACAAGCAGAGCTGCTTTAGGAGAGCTGGAGCTCCCAGCTGCTGCCTGCTCACAGGAGTAATATGTGCTTTAGCTTGCTCACTCAAGTGCTACATTACAAGGGCAGAGAGATGCATGCAATTGAGCAGCAATATTATCACAGACAGGAGATAATCAGTTAAGAATAAATTTTATAAGGGGCTTTATTGTTGCCAACGAGTGGGTGGCTTTCAGTAAACCAAGCCATACCTATGCTATACTTAAATTGCATTCTGGTGCCTCTGTGAGGAGAATTGGTCTTACCACAAGTGGACACATGGGTATCAGCATAAAGCAACAATGGTGTTGAATGTTGTTATTTTTTATGACACAGCTCCCCAACGTTGCAAGCAAAGGCAATTGATGCTCAGTATCAAAACAGATGGCCGTTTCAAACACCTTGCCAACTGTTTGTATGCACTGAGTATCAGTGGTATTGCTGATGGTCAGCCTCCTCTTTCAGATTTAACATTGCTGTTTGACTTCAGCGGCACATGGGAAGAAGTGCAGCTTAGCTCTAGACAGAGCATTAATCTTCCCTCGTTAAGGGATAACTTCTCACCGTGCACACGTGGGGTGTCAACCTCCCCCTCACACACCTGTGGTGAAGATAGATGTTAGCTGTGGATTCTGTTTCTCTCCTGCCTCTATCTGAATGTATACACACAGTAGTCAGAAAATGTGATGGCAGTGCTGTTGAAATTAAGTACGTTTCAGTCACAAAGAATACCTTTCTTGCAAGGAGAGGAAGGCAGATGTAAAGAGGAGGCGCTCAGGGCTGCAGAGCCCTGCTTCCAGTGAAACGGACAGGAGATGGAACAAGTCAAAATGTACCATCAAAGGCTTAAAACAATCACTTCACTTTGAGGTTTAAATGCTAACATTCAGCATAGCTGTGGATACAGGAGCAGAGCTGATGAGGTGAAACTAAGGTAGCTAGCTTTTCTTACTTGATCTTTTTTAGTACTAGGCAACAACAGACATTGATTTGGCTGACTGTACAAGCAATCATTTCCCATCCCCAACACTACTAATTATCCTACACAGTTACATGATGCCAAGACATATTACTTAATGACCAGATTTCTAGGAAAGGCAGGAACCTTAATGTCTGCTCTTCCATCTAGAGGATATAAATTTTAGGCATTCAGACCTTACAACAGTTAAAGTAGATGGAAGCCTCGAGATTTGTAAAGATCTCATTTTTCATTCTTTGCTATAAACAGAAACAAGTGGACAAATGTTCCTCCTCTTGCACCTGGCAGTATTCTTACGGCAAATGCATGGCCAGTTGCACAAAAGGGGCAGTAACTCCAGCACCACCAAAATTCAGACTTCTTTTAGCCAAAGCAGAACCCACTCTGTTGCAGTTACAGTACAGGCAAAATATTCATAAAATAGAATCATAGAATCATTGAGGTTGAAAAGCACCCTGAAGATCATTGAGTCCAGCAATAAAACTAACACTGCCATTAAGCCATGTCAATGAATATCCCTTCTGCATGTCCTTTAAATACCTCCAGGGATGGTGACTACAGTGCTTCCCTGGGCAGCCTGCTGACAAGTCTTTCAGTAAATAAATATTTCCTAATATCTAATCTAAACGTTCCCTGGTGCAACTTGAGGCTGTTTCTTCTTGCACTATTGCTTGTTACTTGGGGGAAGAGACTGACCTTCACCTCACTCCAACCTTCTTTTAGATAGTTGTAGAGAGAAGGAAGGTCTCCCCTGCTCCTCCTTTTCTCCAGGCTAAACAACCCCAGTTCCCTCAGCCACTCCTCATAAGAGTCGGTCCACCATCCCACCATTCCACCTCCACCTCCATCCACCTCCACCATTGCCCTTCTTTGAACACACTGCAGTACCTCAATGCCTTCCTTGCAGTGAAGGGCTCAAAATGGAAGACAGTACTCGAGATGCAGCCTCACCATTTGCGATGTTTCTTGACAGTTTGTTTTCAGTTGGGGTGGAGGGGTGGGGAAGGAGGAAGCAAATGAAGAAGGAAGATGGGATAAAAATGTGGGGGAAAAAGAATGAAAAGCTATGTATTAAGGATGGCAGAGGTTCATGCTCTTCTCTTCCAATTTATTTTTTCTACTCCCTTAGTATTTCCTCTGCCTTAAAAAAAAAGTAAAATAAAGAGAAAGACAGACATTATGCTTTCAGAAACCCATCTGTGACGTCACAAGTTTGCCACGGGTCTAACTTCCCCTTAAAATAGAAGACACCGCTTCTCTCACCTTGTCTGATGTATGGCAGAACCATCTTCTAGCAGAGGGCATGAGGAATTCATGTGCAATGTCACAGGACTTCAGAGCAGTAAAGAAATGAAATGCAAGCATATCCTCCTGCTGATCTCCTTTAAGTGTGAGACCCTAAAAAATGGTGTACCTGCCCTCTGCCATGCAGTTATCCCTTCTGTTTTTCTCCTTTCCTAATATTTGATGTGATAGATGGCACTCACCATCTACCCAGAGGCACAACAGGTCAATAGGAGAGAGGATGAGGTGTTGTGCTACATAACGGAGTGGAATAGAGTTCTAACTGTGGAAGCACAAGAAATGGAAATGAAATAATTCCTATGCTAAACCCTGAGACTGAGCTCATCCCTGCCCACAGGGAGGTATCCTAGCACTTTACAATATAACAGAATAAAAGACATTGTTTTAAATCCAGGCAGTTTTTTTCCTATGTTATTTGTTAAGCCTTGGAACAGAGACAAACCTAATTATGGTACTTAATTTTGATTTTAGAAATTGATTTCCACTCTAGTTTCTGCTGGTGCATAGGAAACTAGTGAGTCACACAAGTAATAGAACAACTGTGAGCAGCTTTGAAAAATTAATAAAAACTTGAAAAATGCCACTTTGCTCTTGCCTTTGTCCCTAGTTTAGCACAAATTGCCTTTTGTTCTACCTGTCTGGTAGAAATTCTTAAGTTTCTTCCTGCTGTGTTAAGAAACCACAACTCAGATTGCTCATGGAATACTCAGATGTGCCATTCTGCTGCTCAGATTCTTGTGTCAAATGAGAGCACGGGGTGTGTAGCACAGTTATCTGTTTGCATGGCAAGTACTCCCTCAGGAAATAATAGAAACTACAACATTTATCCTTGGGGAGGGGAAAAGAAAGAAGGAGCCACACACTGCAAGAGAGCTCCTTTGTGTGTCACCAGTGCATCCTGCAAGGGACTTGCCAAATACAGTCCCAATCAAAATGGAATCTGGAATGGAAAGACATACAGCAACCAAACTGCTGAGCGGTCTGCAGAAGAAGCCCTTGTGAGGAGTGGCTGAGGGAACTGAGGGGATTCTAGTCTGCAGAAGAGGAGGCTGAGGGGAGACCTCATTGCTCTCTACAACTACTTGATCAGATGTTGCAGTGAGGTGGGAGTCAGTCTCTTCTCCCTAGGATCAGGTGATAGAACAGGAAATCACAGTATCACCAAGGTTGGAAGAGACCTCAAAGATCATCGAGTCCAACCTGTCACCACAGACCCCATGACTAGACCATGGCACCAAGTGCCACGTCCAGTCCCCTCTTGAACACCTCCAGGGACGGTGACTCCACCACCTCCCTGGGCAGCACATCCCAATGGCTAATGACTCTCTCAGTGAAGAACTTCCTCCTCACCTCCAGCCTAAACTTCCCCTGGCACAGCTTGAGACTGTGTCCTCTTGTTCTGGTGCTGGTTGCCTGGGAGAAGAGACCAACCCCCACCTGGCTACAACCTCCCTTCGAGCAGTTGCAGAGAGCAAGAAGGTCTCCCCTGAGCCTCCTCTTCTCCAGGCTAAGCAACCCCAGCTCCCTCAGCCTCTCCTCATAGGGCTTGTGCCCAAGGCCTCTCCCCAGCCTCGCTGCCCTTCTCTGGACATGCTCAAGCGTCTCAATGCCCGAGTTGCACCAGAGGAGGTCTAGGTTAGATATGAGGAAAAAATTCTTTATGGAATGAATGGTCAGGCATTCAAATAGGTCACCCAGGGAGGTGGTGGAGTCACCATCCCTGGAGGCATTCATGAAACACGTGGACATGGCACTTCAGGATGATTTAATGACCATGGTGGTGTTAGGGTAATAGTTGGAGTCAATGATCTTAGAGGTCTTTTCCAACCAAAACAATTCTATGATTCTAAATATTATATCACAGCACTGTGCATATTCCTCCCTTCCTGCAGTATTCAAGTTCTGCATGATGGTGGAGTATTATCTCAAAGCAGGATGAAAGAAAGTTCAAAGAAGCTACTTGGTTATGGCCATAGTGGAAATCAGAGAATCTGCATGATGCCTGGGAACTCAAAATCCCCTCTGTGGCAGTATGTGGACACAGAGTTTGTCATGGCCAAAGCCAAGCAGAGGTGGCATACATTCTCCACAACTCAGTCCTGTGCCAGTCTCAGCTTTCTGTCTGCACAGAGCAGGCAAGGGGCAGGAGGGCTGGCAATGTCCCTTTGCCTACACACAAGTACCACTAAGATACATCTTTTCTGTATGATCTTTTTTTAGCACCAGCAAGTGAGGCAGCCTTTAATGAGCTGTTCACCTCACTGATACTCACACAGAGCCCCCCAAGCCAGTTACAGGCACAAGCATGGGATATATAAAATTCTACCTTTTTTTTTCATTATTTTTTTTAATTCCTGGCTGATTACAAGCAGCCTTCTCTTTCAAAGCCCTTCTTAAATCTCACTTTCACTTTATCACCCCCAAGAGCAAAACTAAACAGTCAGCCTAAGCAGAATTACCAAAGTTATAGCCACTGTACCAGTGGAACACACGGCCTCCTTTGACCCACAGTCACCTAATGGCTTGGGGTGAGTGTGCCTCGCCCTTGTCCTTATAGCAACCTCTGGGGAAAACCCTCGTGTGCCAGCAGCCAGGTGTCACTGAGCTATGAAATATTAAATTGCAAGTGATGAGACCAAAGAAGATAGCTTTAAACCAAAGTCAGCCACCAACACCTTACAGGCAAAACACATACAAATCCATGGACTGAGCCCACTCAGCACATTTCTGAGCAGCAGTGGAGTCCACACAGCTCATGCTAGGCTACCTCTGCTCACTTTCCCAAGCTTCTGCCGAAGCAATGCTCCCAGCTCTCAGCTCTCACTCTCGCCAGCTATATTTTGCTGCTGGCTGGGCAATTCCACACCCTAATAGCCCATGTCCCCTCTCTCCCATGTTGGGATTTCCTAGCTGGTTTTTAATACTTGATAGAGAAGATAACCTACATGTGCTGGAAAAAATCTAATACAACAGAAAGTGACTTCTTCAGTTTCTCATTATAGTATTTCCTCTTTACTGCTGTCCTAAGCTTTCCCAGACTGTAATTCTCACAGCTCATGGGGAGTTCAGTTCAATATCAGTTCAGAAATTAAGTCATTTCAGAGGCAAATCATTAAGATCAACACTGCTGAACACTTCAAGTGCTGAACAAAAGCTAGGAAAAACCAGCATATTCTGCTAAATTGCAAAAAAAGGAAGAAATATGGAGGAAAAAAATTTACTAGCTCACAATATAAATATATATTAAAAATCCAACTACAGCTATAAACAAATGGTTGGATCCATCAATAGATTCCAATATAACAACAGGCAAACAACAGCAAGTCTTTATTCACGACTGGATGCAACTCTTGCTTCCTCTAGGCGAAGATCAGGAAGACATCTCCATGCGTCTGGAACTGACTCACCACATTCCTGTTGCTCAAGAAAAGAGGAGGCAGGACAGCCCAAAACACGGAACACCAAGCACCAGCCTTTCTCTCCTAACTCTGCTGCAATTCTTCTGCACAAGCATAATTATTCTTTGCAAGCCAGCTGCTCACTCTTCAAATGAAAAGAATAATGCTCTACCACACTGGGAGAGTCTAAAGATAAAAGTATTAACAAATGTGAAATAATGTGATAGAAAGCATTACAGAAGAGAGCCTCTACCCCCACACTGGCTGCTACCAAACCTTACAGAATTCTGCTGGAAGGTCTGTGCAAGTCCTTAAGAGAACTGGTCACACCAATGCTTCATTGCAATGTCACTTGCAAGAAGGTCCATTTTGGCAATAGCAGGAACAAAAGACAGTGCTGTGCACACTAAGACCCAAAAGAGAAAAGGTCTGTAAAGGAATATGGATTCAAGGACAAGAAGTTATTCTTCCACCATGAGATCTTTAGAAGTTAAAAAATAAACATAGCAAATACTAAAGTATAAAATTTAATTTACCTTGCTAATATATATCTCAATCAATTAATTAACCATATGCTAATAAAGGAGAAGAGAAGGTTTATTACACCATGGTATTTTAGTCAATATCTTTGGAGTGCAACCCCAGCATATTTTATTCCCATTGCTCTGGACAAGCACGAGAAACTCATTTGTGGAGGGAAAATCTTTTCTTGCAAAGGATTTTGGCACTTTGAAACCCAGAGGGAGAATTCAGGCAGCATATGGCTAGTGGGATACACTTTGACAACAGGCCCCCAAAAAAATCCAGAAAAGTTGTTGCAGCTTTCTAGGACAACAATAAAAAATATCATCTTCTCAAAGAGTTTAAAGTTTTGAAATTTTATCCAAGCGTTTCAAGAAAACAGAAACTTTTTGAGCTCTCTAGCCAGCAGAAGATTGAGAAAGTATTCCTTGAAACTGTCAAAATATTTAACTTTCTTTTTCATCCAATCCCAGAACATCTCAGCCTTCTCCAGGGCTGCTAATACTTCAGCCTAAATTACATTAACTTTTCCCTGGGATCCCAGTCAACAGATATTTTTAAGATTGCTGTTCTGCACATCTCACTGGAAATGCTTTCTCTTGATCCATACAGCAGCAGCCCCAAAGGCTCTCCCACACCTTTCTGCACATTGAGTTTGGCCAAGCTAGGCACATCGATTGTCTTCTCAATCTGGGTCTGTGAAGGTGCTAGGATGAACTCATGTGAATCTTCAGAAAAACACCTCCAGGAGGGAAAGCACTACAAAAGCAGGCAGGTAGCTGCTCTTCATTTCATCATGCAGGCTAGCAACCATGCCTAGACCTCCCAGAAGCAGAGTGAAGGTAGAACGAAGTGCTGTTTCTCCACCGCTCCCCACAGCTAAACACACAGAAGATGCAATATACCCAGATTTTCACAACTCAGCTTTGCCCTTGACATGTTGATGCACCAGAACCAGCACATCCAAAGACTCTACTTATTTGTTATGTGGCTCACAGGGAGCCAGCTAGATAGAAAAGCTCTAAAATTAAAAGATGAGTGGTGTGCCAAAATCCCATTCCCAGCATTGGATGGGAACTCTGATCTTAGAGAAACAATCTGTTCTCTTTACTTTCCTCCTCTTCACTTTTCAAAGTCTTGAACAGTTCAGTGAAGGTAAAAGTGATAAGAGGGTCCAGTCTTCTAAGCAGTGCCTTATCCTAGCAGGCTCAGGCTCCCAGACACTGCTGGTTGTCACCACCTGGCAGTCTTGTAATTAATGCTAGCAGTTGGTGTGGGTTATGGTAAGCTCCAGCTCGGACCCAGATCAGATCCTTATTACAGCAAGCCACACCTGCAGTGAAAGAGGAGTGCCTCCAGTTGCCTGCCTTGCTCTAACCTGCCTCACACTCCCACAGCCATTATTTCAATGAGTTAAGCACATCCCACTACCAAAACAGTTTTGTTAAAATGCCTTCATGTGTATTTCTTGCCTTCAAGCCTCCCCTTTCCAGTACATACCAGGCATTTATGCTTTTACAATTCCTTTGGAATAAAGGATAAACACTCACTTGCCTGAGAAGATACTCTGCCTAAGTGGTGCTGCAGGAAGACAACAAAAAGATGGTAGATTGCAAAGGTATTACACAAATGTATTGGCAATTTGTTGTGATTTAAAGATGACCTAAGCAGGCAGCACAGTCTTGCAGTCTCAGATAGTCTCAGTCTGAAGAGGTTAAGGCAATATACCTTTTGATTATCTCATCTATTAGGCACAATAAATCAACACTGGGACACAATATGACAACACAAACGCATTCCATGAATGCATTAGCTCAGTATACTTCAAGGCAACAACTCAGCAGCAAAACATGGCTATGCCTACCTATGGGATTTCCATCAGAACAAGTGTATGAGAGAGCCTACTCACACTTTGGCTCTGAGCTCATGCTCAATGCACATCTCAAGCAATATATCATGGATAAATGCTACATGTGAAGTCTTGAATTCCTTTTCACATGCAAATCATGGAATACCAGATAGTGTGGACAGCAGGAGTAGGGAAGTGATTGTCCCCCTGTCCTCGGCACTGGTGAGGCTGCACCTTGAATACTGAGGTCAGTTTTGGGCCTCTCATTACAAGAAGGACATTGAGTTCCTGGACCATGTGCAGAGAAGTGCAACAAAGCTGGTGAAGCATCCAGAGAACAAGTCTTATGAGGAGTGGCTGAGGGAACTAGGGTTCTTTAGTTGAGAAGACGAGGGGAGAGCTTATCACCCTCTATAAATACCTGAAAGGATGTTACAGTGAGGTTGGTCTTTCCTCCCTAGCAACAAATGATAGGATAAGAGGAAATAGACTCAAATTGCACCAGGGGCAGTTCATATTGGATATCAAAAAAATTCTTTATTGAAAGAGTCCTGAGGCATTGGAACAGGTCACGCAGGGAGATGGTGGAGCCACCATCCCTGGTGGTGCACAGCAAATGTGTAGACATGGCGCTTTGGGAAATGGATTGATGGCCATAGTGGTGTTGAGAGTTGGACTTGATGATCTTAGAGATCTTTTCCAATCAAAATAGTCTATGATTCTACAGCACTGTGACAGTCATGATTTCAGCTGTTTGCAGTACAGGGCACACACAGCCTAGGTTTCAGCCAATGCAGTGGTACATGCAGGAATATGCAATATGCCTTGTTGAATTTTTAGCTATACAGACAAGTGAGCACAGTGTAGTGGCAAGGCACAGCACATTACAAATGGCAGTTCAAGAGACAGAAGAATTAAAACAAAACAAAAAGACATTTCAAGCAGTGCTTGAAATATACATCAGTAAAGTCACTGAAGTTGAAAATAGTCCAAAATTACAGAAGAAGGGACACATCCTTTGAGACCCTAAGATACAAAATGAAGTGCAAACTACCTGTAATGTTGTGGCCTTCAGAAAGCAAGGCCATTTCCCTCAGGGCTTTTCTATGCATACTGTGAGGAAGGCTCTTTGAGATGAAGTAATCTGTGGTACGTTTAAGCTGGTGGCCTCTTTGATTTATGGGCACTGATATGTTTTAGTCATAGAACCAATAAAGCCTTTAAATGTTATTAATATAATTTTGAGTAGTTGTTTTACTTATTGTGCCCTCTTTGGGCGGGTTTTAAAATCAGAATTGAAAGTAAGATGTGACTGTAAAACGTCACCATAATGTAGAATATTGTTTTAAATTCAGTGTGTATGCAAAAGCCGATGGGTGAGATGATACAGCACAATTTCCCCAGGAGCAATTCTCAGGAAATCTGCAGAGTTATACACAGGACAGATGTAGTTATACCTGAGATGGTCTGAGGGATGTTCCACTTCAACCAAGCAAGCAAACCCCCGAGTCCCGAGTTAAATTCTCTGCTTCCACCGATTTGCATGGCAGTTTTGCCGCACCAATGACATTTTTTCTCTCTTGTTTGACTCTGAAAAAGCCTCAGCTCTTGTGCTTAAGTGCCTGTAAGGATTTTAGGCACTCTCCAAAGATAGAAGATTGACTCTTCCCTTGGAACGAGAAGATTTGCTCTTCCCATGCTCCAGACACTATTGGATACAACAGTGAAAAAGAGGGAAAAAAACCAAGAAAGGTTGCCTAAATGGTTTAGGCTGTTGCCCACCCCAGGCAACTCACCTCTAGACGAGCCTTCCAACTGCAGGCTGTGAAAGTAACACACACATGATTCATCCAGCTGCATTCTTCACAAAGCAGAAAGCCTGAATTGCTACCAAAAGTAATCTCTTTCACTTAATGAAGCTTCTCACTGCAAGTGGAAGTACTGCAGAGGTGGCCACAGGTCAATGAAAATGAAAATTGACAACCATACAGCCCTCAGTTCATTTGCAAATAAATACCCATTCTGGCACTTAATGCTGCTGTAATTTATCCTGCACGAAGAGGAGCAGCTATGCAAGAACTAGCAATTTACCCTTTGCTCAGCAGTGGACATGGCCCATGGCAGTAAATGATCTAAAGGACACCATTTTTCCTGCGAGCACACGCTCTGTGTGTCATTAGTTTCCCACATCTGTGTAGACATGCATCAGTATTCTTTTTTAAAATCCATATTTTAGTCCATGCATAGGATAGAGCATTGCTGGAGGGACACCACACCTTCTCTGTCACATTTTTAACGTGAACTGAAGCATTTGAAAAGCAGAAATCCAGTAATGTGCATGACTGGACTCCGACTGCAACTGGGCAGAGCTGCTCAGCTGGCTTGCTTAACAGCGCTCTGAGTCTCTTAGGGAGGAGTATATTTTTACAAAACATTCTATAAGGCCACACACTGAGAGCTACAGGAGCTTATTACAGAGGCAGACAGGTTGATTAATAAATATCAGTTTTGCTTTGGGAATCAGAAATGCAGGTGGCTTGCCTGTCCGAGGTGCGGAGCAATTTGTGGATTTATGCTTATCTGCGCGCGTGTGATGCAGCACCTCAAAATGCCGCACTAAATAAATAGCCTCGTGTATAACTAGCCCAGGTCTTTCATCAGCTTCTCCAATGCTTGCATTTGACAACATCCAGGAGTGACTATGCCATCCTCAGACAAAAACATTTGAAGACAATGAGGATGAAAGAGCCGAGCCAACAGGTAACAGCAATCTCCCGGCAAGATGCATTTACAAGCAGTCTGGCAAGATAACTACAGCGACAGGGCTGGAAAGAGAGAGGGCCAAGCACCGGGGTGTGGCAGATAGGTAGTGGTGCATCACTTTATTTTCTGAATTACTGCACGAGGTAAGTGTCATGACCTTTCCCAGAGCACTGCTGAGTAAAGTGTCAGCAATAGGAGGTGTCAGTCTGGACAGTAACTTGAATCATTTTACGAAAGCTCAGAAACATTGGGAGTTTTCCATGCGGCATTCCTTTCTGGAGCCCATGGCTTCTGTGCTCCTGGCACACCACTACTGCTTTGTAGTCTTAGAGAAGGATGCACAAGCTGGATTTTTTTAATTAGGATGGGATTTGTTGTTGACTTTTGTTGGGTTTTTCCCTTTTTCTTTTTCTAAAGGCAAATCTATACCTCACAGTTACTCAGAAAATGTTAACATTGAAAACCAAAACAATTTCTGCACACCCACGCTGTGCTAAGGCTCCAGCTGTAGGCAAGGTCTCAAGCTCCATCTCACTGTTATTTTCTTAACCTTTCAATTAATATTATAGATTGTTACTATTTTCTACTGTGTTTCACGCAAGGACATTATTCTCCTTACTAGCTGACAGCTCCTGGCACTCTATCATATGAACAATTGTACCCAGCCATTGAACTCTATTAATTCAGAGCATCTCTAGGAGGGCACTCACGTTCATTTGCTGTGTTTCTCTCTTCTTTAGTCCTCTGTCACGAGGGTCACAGGTAGCATATTATCTGCACGAAACACAGTATGCATCTTTCCACACATATTAATTCCCTGTCAAACTCATCCATGCGAAACAAACATGTCATGGTTGTGCTGACTGGGCTCTCTTCTCGTGGATTACCTATTGTCAGTGTCCATTTTCACTTCCTCTTCCTTTCTTACTTATTTTTAATTTATAATCTCTTTCTGCTTGGTACAAACTGGAAACAATATCATCCGTTTCAGCCCACTCTCATCCCCTTTATCTCCCAGCTCACTCCAGCGCAGATTCCTCACAAGAAGTGGAAGAAGGTTTTCTGGCATCTGTTTCCCTAAACCCCTTTTTCCTGTACTTCCAACTCAACCAACTTAACGAGACTTAACCAGTAGCTTATTTTGTGTAGTGGAAATTGGGCAACTTGCTGAAATGCAAAAAAACCCAAAAACAAAAACAACAACAACAACAACAACCCTACCAAGTTGTTTAGGAAAAAAAAGGGAAAAAAGATCATTAACATCTTAATAATTCGTTAAACTCTGTCACTCTTCAGGCATTTTGTGAGAATCTCATTCTGCCTCAGAGTTTTTTACTTTATGAGAGAATCTTTTATGCCCATGACTCAGGAACCAGAAAGAGTCTTCCTCCAAAACTCCTTCATCAGGACAGAAAGGACTAAGCCAAGAAGAAGTGGTGAAGGGACATTTCTTGCTCAGATAGCACACTTTGATTAGTGACTGCACAGATTATATTTCCCCACTTCCCTTCTCAAAGGAAAATGTCATGAATAAAGAAGAGTATGTCAAAATATAGGAACTCAAACACAACTGACCCACACTGCACCTGGGCTAAAGCAAAGAAAAACTGACAGGGGGGAAAAAAAAAAAAGCAAAACTAAACCCATACTGAAATAAGTTTAAAAATTAAGTTTATACCTGATAAATAAATACTAACATTCAAAGTGTTTATAGAGTTTGCACCAACGCTGCACCACCGACACACACACAGAGGAACAGCACTGTACAGAAAAAGCAGCTAGTTTTAACACCAGTTTGGCAGACTGACAGCAGGTGCAAAGAGAGCACTGTCAGTGTTGTTTGCTAGACTGGCCTTGCTACAGGCACTTTCTGCAGGCTCTCCCTTCTGTACAACCTCATAATTATTTGGGAAGATCAGTACCTCCTGCGCTGCAGGGCTGTTAAGCCCTGTGGTAGAGCTGCCACTCACAGATGATACTGGGAAATTGCCATGGCCAGAGAGCTGCTACTTGTTTTCTGTTGTCATCTGCTTTGGTTTTGAAAGGAGAAGGCAGAACAGCTCTAATTTGGGTCACATTAGTCTGTGTCTGGGTATCTTGACAGTTATTCAAATAATCTTAATATTACATGGTATAGAGGGAGATCTGAAGCTATAGCTGCAAAATAATTTTGAGGAATGTTTGCAAAGCCACAACATGCTCTAAATTGCACAAATTTAGCTCTAGACAATGGTTTTTCCAGGCACTATTGCTTCCTGAATAGTCAAACCCTGGTTTGCTTTAAAGCAGTTAACTCCTTGCAGTACATCCTTCCTGATTGCCAGTTTGGGATCTCATGTGGGCTGCATCATCCCTAAAAATCCATCAACACCTATGAGCTTCATCCTGGGATTTCTGAGACTGTTTCATTGCTTCTCATGTAATCTCAGACTAACCATCATACAAAACTGGCAGCACAGCACGCCCGCTTTTTGCCACTGACTGCCAAGGGTCCTGTGATGTCAAGCTTGGACTGGGACACCTAACTTGCAGGTGTCTAAGAAGCAGGTGAATCGTGCTGTGACATAGCTTTCATAAACATCCTACACTACTGAACAGAAAATGTTCACTTGTGTTTTTTCATGAGTTGACAGATAGCAATATGTAATTATATCCCTTCTGCATAATTAATTAGGATAGTTAAGAATAGCACTCAGAAGAACATTTGATTTACTTGGTGGCATTCAGACATGCTAGTCTCAGTACAGTTTTTTGACTGATCTCCACCAGCTTTCTAGAAGCCTGAATTGAAATATTCGGGTCCCACAGACAGAGATGCTCAGCTAAGTCAAGAAAAGCACCAGATCATCCCAGGGTACTTTAACTTTCAAAACTCGAAGTACACATTCATGCCATGGGGCTGCACCTCCACATACATCTTCAATTACAATCACTTATTTGGAATGTTGCCTGGCTTTCCAGTAACAGTTGAAGAAAAGCAGCTTTTTGTATGCAGGGCCATCAACATAATCCCTTCTTACTGCTGAAGCAAGGCATGCCTGCAGTTTGCTTCAGATAGTATATTTGATTTCTTAGCCAGGGTCTCTGGCTGCAAGTGTAATCACTTATTTGGAGAAATGACTTGCCAATACCCAAGGATAGACCCATTTAAAGTTAGTCCTTGTCCACGTTATTTAGAAATTAAAGTTCTGCAAAAACTTGGTGGCTTGAACATTCACCATCCTTCCTGTCCATGTGTTTCCAGGAGATTTGAAAGGATGGCACCTTATCATGCATTTCCCACCAGGGACAGATAACCCTTGTAAAGATTAATGTGCTGCCAGACTGCTCCACCATCCCCAAATGTATCACTTTAAAATTTCATCAGACTATTTTCCCCCACTGAGCTGAATAATGCCCACAGAGCTTTCCCGTGTGCTGCAAGGAAGGAACTGTAAAACATGCCAATACCAAACATACTTTCAATATTAACATTCATTTCACACATGCACTCCGAATAAGTAGAATTAGTGCAGCACCGAGACTCCAAACTACATTTTTCTGCCTTGTTAGACTTCATGATGCTATAGATTACCTTAAAGGGTTTATTAAGGATATCTTAGTGAAGGTTATTAGCATCGATTTATGTTCTTTTAATTCCTGACGTTTTTCAGCAGAAGTGTCTACAGAAAGCAATGAAGTAGTTAAGCTGAATGCCACTGCACTTTAACAACTCACACCCTGATTTTAGTATTAAAATGAAAACTTGATCTGAAAGATGCAAAAGGCAGGGATCTATTATGCATTAATGCTAGAAGTTATGTATTAATTCCACAAATCAGAGAAAGATTTGACAGGGAGGAAAAAAGTGTCATTCTGATCCCAATTCTGTGAACAGAATTCAAAGCAAGCATCCATAAACAAACATTTTTATCCCTGATATAGTTGTCCCAATAAAAGAGTTTCTAAGACTTTATAGCTTTAAAAAAATGCAGCTAGACAAGAGGCAGAAAATGGAGAAAATTCACTGAATTCACTTATTTAGGTTAGCCTAAATAAAACCCAAAATTATTTCCTCATTTACCTCCTTGCTTTAGAGATCAAAATCATGTTTCTGGCTTGCTGATACAATTATTTGCTTGTATGCTTGCCAGGAGGTGTGATACTTATCCATCTTCACTACATGCTACATGCCAGCAATTGTGCTAGGCAGTTCGAAAGAATCTGTTAAGCTCTACAGCAGGATGCAGAACCATTCTCCTCTCCTCCTTGCACCTTCCTCATTGAGAGCTGCCTTAAAGAGCAATCTCTCTCCATCAACACATCTTTTCACCAGGGCCTGGCCAAAGGATCTTACAGTCGACACAAAGTTTTTAAATGATGCTTCCTTGGCTTAAGAGTTCGGGTGGTGGTTGTTTTGTTTATGAGTTGCAGGAGAGCACACAGATGAAAAACTCCTTGGGTCTACCTCAGCTAGCTGCATGTTCTGCCGTAACTCGGGTGACCCTGACTGGGATGCTTCTCTAGGCAAGCTGAAGAACCGGACAATTCATCAGCCTCCTAACGTCTCCCTCGTTTAAATCTTCAGGCACAGCAGACAGTATTTAATAGTGCAATCCACCACATATCTCCCTCGATGGTGTCAGCACACAAGGAGGCTTTTGATTTTCTTTCTTTTTGAGAAAGGTTGCATTAAAGGAAAGCATGCCCTTTGTAGATGTGCTTTCAAAAACCCAGGGCTGGCAAACTGCACAGACTTATAAACTAGGCATTCTGACACTATGTAATCCTTAGTGCTAGGAAAGAAGAGTTTTCATCAACATCTGTTAACATGACTGAGACCCCACCTGGAGTACTGTGTCCAGTTCTGGAGCCCCTGTTACAGGAAGGAAGTGGACATGCTGGAGCGTGTCCAGAGAAGGGCCACAAGGATGAGCAGAGGGCTGGAGTTGCTTTGCTATGAGGACAGACTGAGGGAGTTTGGACTATTCAGTCTGGAGAAGAGAAGGCTCTGAGGAGACTTTATTGTGGCCTTCCAGTATCTGAAGGTGGGGAGGGAAGAAAGCTGGGGAGGGACTTTTTAGGGTGTCAGGGAGTGATAGGACTGGGGGGGAATGGAAAAAAAGATAGAAAAGGGTAGATTCAGATGGGATGTCAGGAAGAAGTTCTTCCCCATCAGGGCGGTGAGACACTGGCACAGGTTGCCCAGGGAGGTGGTGGCAGCCTCATCCCTGGAGGTTTTTAAGGCCAGACTGGATGTGGCTGTGAGCAACCTGACATAGTGTGAGGTGTCCCTGGCCATAGCAGGAGAATTGGAACTGGATGATCCTTGAGGTCCCTTCCAACTCTAACAATTCTATGACTGTGTCAGTACTCATCCATCATGTCTAAAGGCCTATTAAAGCATCTCTGACTTGTTGCAAACCATTTACATTAGAACAACCAGATACCCTCATTATATACAACAGTGAGTATTAGTGATGGGAGAGAATTGCTGCAGTACTGGAAGAGACTCAGAAAACTGAACTGGTAGCTTGGCCATGAAATTGTTGTTCAGTGTTGTGGGTCTTGAAGTCCTTGCCCTTCCCCATTCCATAGCTTTGTTTCACCAGATCAGCAGACAGTGGTAATACTGCTCTCTGCAAAGCCTTTCAAGCTACAGAGATTAAAACTGCTCTATGGGTCAATATAATAAATAAATAAGTAAGATTTTATACTATTCATTACATCCAAAATATATAATGCAAAAATACATAGCAATTTGTTTAATTTTCCAAGAATATATACAATGTTATTTGTAAGCCTCCTACACCTTCTCCCTTTAGCCTTTTTTTATTTTAGGATAAGGAAACCAAGAAAAAGGTTCATTCATTCATTCATCACATAACTTTCCTTCTGGCCCATTCCCAGCAGATTCCTTTTAAAGTAGTAATGGAAATTAAGAAAAGAATGTAGAGCACAGATGCAGCTAATAGGAGTTTTTCACTTGGGATTCCACAACAGAGAGTTTAAACTGAAAGGAAGCAATTTCAGAATGGTGTAAAAGTGCAGACCAGTTCTGTAAATAACACAGCCATGGAGAAGACTTCTTGCCAGCCCCAGAGCAGAGCTTGGCAAAGCTACATTTCAGTACCGTTACAGAGGTCACCTCGGCACCAGAGTTCTGCGGTGGAGTTGAAAAATCCATCATAAACATTAAACAAAATAGACATAAGTGCAAGGACATGCTGGTTATAAAACTGACACCAAAAAGCCAGAAAGTGCCATCCAGCAAGAGGTCAGAGAACTCTGACATTCACTGAGCTTCATTAATTAGCTTTTAGTGATCAGAAAGTTCCTCGTGCCCAGTCGTAACACAAAGTTTTTATCAGGCTAAAAAAAAAAAGGAAAGAAAGAGGACTTAGAGTCTGTGAAAAAAAGTGTTTGCTAGGCACAGGCTTCTTTTTCATCTCACTATGCTTTGATTCCTATACTTCATTCCATATTTTTTTTTCCCAGAGCTACACTTTTATGTCCTAAACTAGATTCAGAATGTTGAGGCTTCTAGGCTCATGCTCTAGGCCTGCCCTGTAATTTAACATAGTTTGTTATAACTGCTGGAATTATTAACAAGGTTTCAAGGGATAGCTCTTAGAATAAAATATCTCTGCAAAGATGTCTTGCTGATAGAGGGCCCAAAGGAGTTCAGATTTGTCTTACATTCAGCTGCCAAGTGATGCTGGTTTATCTAGACAATATATTAAATTTTATACCAACATTCCTCTCTCTGATTTCTATTCCTTTTATCTATGAAATCCACCAGTATTCAGCACAACTGAGAGGTAATTTTAGAACAGTTGTTCAGTATCTTGTCTGTGGAATTGTTAACATGTAGGAGATGCATCAAACCCCAAAATGAAATGAAGCAACTTAAACAGAGAATGAAAGGGGTGGCTCCCTTTGTTATCCCTGTAAATGGAAGACACTGTTTTGCTCTTGGTGTCTGGATATTACAGTAGCATTTGATTTTCTCTCGTCCTACATATTTCTCTTAATTTAACTTTTTGTATTTAATTCTTTCAAAAGCAGCACCTCCTTTCCAGTCATCTTCACTTCATCTTTCTTTCCAAAGAAGGTCAACAAAGAGGTGCTATCTCGTTAAGGATGATTAACGTGCTGGAAATGGGTTCTGCATTCCCTTGCCTGAGAGAATATGTCCAGTGTCTGACCAGATAGTCTGTCTTTGGTGAGATCCATCACAGCAGTGGAGGGTAAGTAAAGAAGAAAACTTTTCATTAGGACAAGTGAAGATGGAAAGTACTAACGTACTGATTGGTCGGAGGGTGTTTAGGCACCAGTGACCACGAGATAATCGAGTTTTCGGTATTCAGCCAAGCCAAGAGGGGCAGCAAGAAGACCTCCACTCTGGACTTCAGGAGGGCAGACTTCAGGCTACTCAAGGAACTAACTCAGAAGGTTCCCTGGGATGCAGCCCTTAAAAATAAAGGGGTCCAGGAGAGCTGGAGCTGCTTCAAAGAAGAACTCTTGAAGGTTCAGGAACAGGCTGTGCCAGTGTCCCGGAAGATGAGCCGCCGGGGCAGACGGCCAGCCTGGTTGGTCAATGAACTCTTAATAGAACTAAGGGAAAAAAAGAGGGTGTACCATCTCTGGAAGAAAGGGGAGGCAACCTACGGAATGTTTAAGGATGTTGCTAGGACATGCAGAAAGAAAATTAGGGAGGCAAAAGCCCATTTAGAACTTAGACTGGCCTCTGCTGTGAAGGACAACAAAAAGTCCTTCTATAAATACATCAATAGCAAGAGGAAGGGCAAGGACAACCTCCACTCCTTGGTTGACACGGAGGGGAAGGTTGTAACAAAGGATGAGGAAAAGGCAGAGGTACTTAACACCTTCTTTGCTTCAATCTATCCTAGCATGGCAGAACATCTTCCAGACAGCTGGCCTGCAGAGCTGGCAGAAGGAACCAGGGAGCTGCATAGTTTCCCGCTGCTCCAGGAGGTAGTTAGAGATCTTCTGAGCCGCTTGGACCCCCACAAGGCCATGGGACCAGATGGGATCCATCCTAGGGTGCTGAGAGAGCTGGCAGATGAGCTGGCCAAGCCGCTCTCCATCATTTTTCAGCAGTCCTGGCTCACTGGAGAGGTCCCAGAAGACTGGAAGCTGGCCAACGTGGTGCCCATCCACAAGAAGGGCCGGTTGGATGAGCCAGGGAATTATAGGCCTGTCAGCCTGACCTCAGTGCCAGGCAAGATTATGGAACAGGTCATCTTGAGTGCGATCATGCAGCACTTACAGGATGGCCAAGGGATCAGGCCTAGCCAGCATGGCTTTAGGAAGGGCAGGTCCTGCTTGACCAACCTGATCTCCTTCTATGATCAGGTGACCCGCCTGGTTGATGTGGGGAGGCCTGTGGATGTGGTCTACCTGGACCTCAGCAAGGCCTTTGACACCGTCCCCCACAGCAAACTCCTGGCCAAGCTGGCAGCCCATGGCTTGGATGGGAGCACACTGCGTTGGGTTAGGAACTGGCTGGAGGGCCGAGCCCAGAGAGTGGTGGTGAATGGTGCCACATCCGGCTGGCGGCCAGTCACTAGTGGTGTGCCCCAGGGATCGGTGCTGGGCCCCATGCTCTTCAACATCTTTATTGATGATCTGGATGAGGGCATTGAGTCCATCATCAGTAAATTTGCGGACGACACCAAGCTGGGGGCAGGAGTTGATCTGCTGGAGGGCAGAGAGGCTTTGCAGAGGGACCTCGACAGGCTGGACAGATGGGCAGAGGCCAAGGGCAGGAGACTGAACACATCCAAGTGCCGGGTTCTGCACATTGGCCACAACAACCCCATGCAGTGCTACAGGCTGGGGTCAGAGTGGCTGGAGAGCGGCCAGGCAGAGAGGGACCTGGGGGTGCTGGTTGATTGTAGGTTGAACATGAGCCTGCAGTGTGCCCAGGCAGCCAAGAAGGCCAATGGCATCCTGGCCTGCATCAGAAACAGTGTGGCCAGCAGGAGCAGGGAGGTCATTCTGCCCCTGTACACTGCACTGCTTAGGCCGCACCTTGAGTACTGTGTCCAGTTCTGGGCCCCTCAGTTTAGGAAAGATGTTGTCTTGCTGGAAGGTGTCCAGAGAAGGGCAACAAAGTTGGTGAGGGGTTTGGAAGACAAGCCCTATGAGGAGAGGCTGAGGGAGCTGGGGTTGCTTAGCCTGGAGAAGAGGAGACTGAGGGGTGACCTTATTGCTCTCTACAACTACCTGAGGGAGGTTGTAGCCAGGCGGAGGTTGGTCTCTTCTCCCAGGCAGCCAGTACCAGAACAAGAGGTCACAGTCTCAGCTGCGCCAGGGCAGTTTAGACTTGAAGTTAGGAAGAAGTTCTATACTGAGAGAGTGATTGCCCACTGGAATCAGCTGCCTGTGGAAGTGGTGGAGTCACCTTCATTGGAGGTATTCAAGAAGAGGCTTGATGGGGTGCTTGGTGCCAGGGTTTAGGTTTTTTTTAGTTGTTTAGGTGGGTTGTATTGTACTGTATTGTACTGTATTGTACTCTTTTGTACTGTATTGTACTGTATGGTACTGTATTGTATTTTAGGTGGGTTGGATTGGTTGATGGGTTGGACGTGATGATCTTGAAGGTCTCTTCCAACCTGTTGTATTGTATTATTATTGTATTATTGTATTATTAACTTACATTAACTGTAAAGACTAAAGCTTGTCTCTCCTGGTGTGACTCAACAAAGATAAAATCCCTTGCTGCTTGCCCAGACAATAGCTGCTGTGCCTTGGGCAGAGCCACTGGAAGGACTCTTGGAAGGTGCAAAGATAACCTTGCTCACGGGACTGCAGCTGGCCTACAACAATGGCCCAAGGGCCCAGCCATCACGCCTCCAGGACAAGATCATTTCCAGCCATCAGATACCCCAGGAAAGGACAATGGATTCCCTGATGTGTAAAGGGTGTGTGGGTAGGTAGATGGAGCAGGAGGAGGTGGAGGCCTCCTCCCCCCTCCATCCAGACGGCTGCCCAAACTCACCTGAGTACACAAAAAGATTTCCTGGGGAACGATACCTGGACACTTACCTAAGGATGATTTCCCAGAACGATATCCTGGGGAACAACGCCCGGACACTTGCCTGAGGACTAAAAAACGGTATAAAAGACTGGAGCAACTACTGGCTTGGGAGAAGAAAACAGGAGAAGAAAACTGGAGAAGCAAAATGCAGCACCACACACTGGAAACATCACGGGGCCAACACAACGGACCTTGGATTCTGTAAACCCTCTCTCCGTGCCCTAAGTTCCGGCTGCTGCAACTCATGGAGCTGAAGAAGCTGCCCAGAGGACCACATCCCTTCTACAGCCAAAGCCTCAGCACCCTTCCTCTACAGACCCGACATCTCCTGCAGCACCATTTCTCTACAGACCCAACATCTCCTGCAGCACCTTTCCTCCACAGACTCAAACTGTCTTGGGGGGTGAGGGGGTGTGGTAATAGAATTCCTTTCCTCTTCTCTCTCCTCTCTCTATTTTCTCTCTCTCCCCTTCTGATCTATCCACTTTATTTATGTCCATCCACTGTATTTATGCAATAAATAGCCTAGCTGTTGATATTTTGGCCTCATTTGTGCCTCTCATTTCACAGCACGGGAATATTCATTAAAAACCTGAATCTCTTTCCCTCTCCGGATCGAGACCTTTACACTGATCTGCACTGATGTACTTATCTCTCTTTCCTTTCATGCAAGGGAAAGAATGAAAGGCCAGCATTGTGCAAGGCCAGCATCAACATTTTAATGCTTTGGTGTTCAACATCTTTGTGGGTGCCATGGACAGTGGCATTGAGTGCACCCTCAGCAAGGTTGCTGATGACACCAAGCTGTGTGGTGCAGCAGGCAGCTGGAGGGAAGGGATCCATCCAGAGGGACCTGGACAGGCTGGAGAGGTGGGCACAGGCCAAACCTCAGGAGCTTCAACAAGACCAAGGGCAGGGTCCTGCAGCTGGGTCGAGACAAATCCCAGGCACAAATACAGGCTGGGCAGGGACTGGCTGGGGAGCAGCCCTGAGGAGAGAGACTTGGGGGTGCAGTACTGCCTCCAGTTCTGGAGCCCCTATTCCAAGAGGGATCTGGAGGTGCTGGAAGGTGTCCAGAGAAGGGCCATGAGGATGAGCAGAGGGCTGGAGCACCTCTCCTGTGAGGACAGACTGAAGGAGTTGGGGCTGTTCAGTCTGGAGAAGAGAAGGCTCCGAGGTGACCTCATTGTGGCCTTCCAGTATCTGAAGGGGGCTACAAGAAGGCTGGGGAGGGACTTCTCAGGCTATCAGGGAGTGATAGGACTAGGGGGAATGGAATGAAGCTGGAGGTAGGGAGATTCAGGCTGGACATGAGGAGGAAGTTCTTCACCATGAGAGTGGTGAAGCCCTGGAATGGGTTGTCCAGGGAGGTGGTTGAGGCCCCGTCCCTGAAGGTGTTTAAGCCCAGGCTGGATGAGGCTCTGGCCAGCCTGATCTAGTGTGGGGTGTCCCTGGCCATGGCAGGGGGGTTGGAACTAGATGATCCTTGTGGTCCCTTCCAACCCTGACTGGAACTATGAAACTATGAAACTATGCTTTTTGGCACCATATCAGAATACCTGGAAGTCATTTTATGAGGTAAAGACATCTCTGAGAAAGGCTTATGAACAATAAATAAGACTTCCCTCAGCAGCACTGTGGTTAAAGTACATTTACCCAAAGTAGAGGTCATCATGGCACCAGAAGAAGAGCTAGAAGATCTGTAAGACAATACAGTTGCCCAAAAGTCAGTAGCAGAATGATCAGTTTGGTCAAAAAGAGGTGAATAGGCCCTGGTATTTACCCAGGAATAACTGAAAACATCCAAACTGGAGCTGGTGGAACAGAAGAGAGAACCTTGTCCATGTAATGTATGCTCTGCAGCCACACACTGGACAGTAGATAGTTTCAACAAAGCAAAGGCCTTTAGAAGCATGTTTTGGAATTAAAGACCCAGCATAATACATTGAAAGTACATTAAAAGTTGCTGCTTCTTAAATTAGGTGTAGGACCAATGCTAACATAAATCCTGGTCAGTATCAAATACAGGAACGATCCCAGCGAACATGATAAATCAGATTCTCTGTCAGTAGGATAAAGTTTAGCCTCTGCCCTGCTATTTAACAAAACCACCGAGCTTCATTATTCTTAATGCATCAACACCGACAGTAAATGGCAGTAGGTAAATACTTCCTGAATTTATGGTTTACTGCTGATGTTTTGCTTCTAATGAATGACACTGAAATAAAAGGAGGCAACTCTGAGAATTCTCAAGTGCATTTTGAAACACTGGTCATTTGCACCCTCAAAGGAATGTGAATTTCATCAAGAATTTTTAATTGAACCCACTGGATTTTACCCTATGATTTAATCTTCCAAGTTGCTAAGGCAACCAACGATTATAGCTGCCGGGCAAAATTCACAGAATTGTTAATCGATCTCAATCTGGATACACTGCATCAGGCGCTCCTTCATGGGGGAAACAAGCAATGCTATGAAAAAAATTGTGCTTAATCCTTAAATGACAGCATATGATGACAGTAGAATTTCAAAAGTGCTTTTTATAATAAGCATCTATATTAGAAGTATAATATTTTAAAACCAGTTGTTCCAACGGAGATAAATCCTTCCGTGTGGGTTGCACACCCCCCAGCAGTGTGTGTCGCAGAGACATCTAATCAATGAGCTTTTTAATGTGCTCAACTCTCCCTTTGCTCTGAAAGGGGAAGAACGGATTTAACCTAATCAAAGGTTCCAGTCATTATTCTAAATATGATTGTGTTAGAGGATAACCTTTGCATGGTTCTATTTACAAGTCTGTGTACTGTTTGCCTGGTCCACTGTATAATCTGTAATGAGCAGCTAAGTTGTGGTCAAAAACTTCTGCAAATCGTTTCTCGATCCTATTTTACCATGGGCATTAGGCCATTAAACCCTCTCGGTCAGTTCCAAGGTCCCGTTTCACTAGGAGAAGGATGTAATCAGACCTAGATACTACAGAGAGGTGTTGTGAAATCAACTAACATCGACATTTTGAATTTTAAAAACATTCTTAACATCAAAAGTTATGATTAGCTGATATATAGCAAATTGATTTTAAGGACCACCAGCAGTTAGCCACTTTATGGTCCCATTAAACATCCATACGTTCATGCATCCGGATTTAGCTAACTCTGACTAACCCTAATTCAATTTTAAAGAGAGCAACTAAACTTTGGAACATGCCCAGCGAGTATCTCACCCCTGGCATTTCATGAAGAAACCTCAGCTACTGTACACTGAGGCAGCATTTCCCAAAGCAAATCAATGCAATTATCCAATATGTATTAATTTATTATTTCTTATAAATATAATTAATTATAATAAGTATTATACAAGTAATATAAATAATTCTAAATATAACTTACATTTACAATTATAAATGTCCTTACATTTATAAATGTTACTGTTATAAATGGACCTTACATTTATAATTATAAATGTAAGTGACTGCTCCTAACCTTCTTTTGCTCTCGCGATCTTGGGTATCTCTTCACTTCCCTTTCCTCAACTGATACCTGTGACCAAGTTACTACAAAATAGTGTTGTCCTACGTGAAAAAGTCAAAGGACTACACTGAGTTTTAAATAAATGCCTGTATAAGAGCATTTGGGTTGCAGATGGAAAACTGAGGAAGAATTTTCTCTGGCAGCTGATGCTGAAAGCAAATTATATATTCTTCTAACACATCCAGGAATTTATGACGCTCTTTGATGGTAAACTAACCTATCACAGCATTCAACATTTCATATCTATGTATATATATTTAATAAATATTTAATCCTCCCCTGCACCACCCAAACCCAAAAGGCCTACACTGCAAGACGCTCATGAACAGAACTCACAAATGAGCTGTGAGAAGCCATGGTGATTATACCGTATGAAATACTAAGTAAGAAAATGACTCGAAAGAAAAATGATTATGAAGATGTGTTTCAGCTGAATTTGTAAAATTAACATCCTTTTTTGCTTCACACTAGTTAAGATATTGATCCAAAAGATATACATTTCACCATTTAGGTCTCAAAATTAAAACTGCTTCAGATAAAGGTTTCTGAAGGAAAGAATAAAGCACATTGGAGCTTAAATTGGTAGCACAGAACTCTTACAACACAACTTTCATTATTAATTCTGGTGTTCTCATTTGTCTTCCTCATGTCTTACTTCATCTTCATAATGATTTATTCTTCCTCTCCCAGGTAGTTATTGCAAATTCCTAATTTGTTGCCATTGCAGTCCCTTTTCATTTTGTCTGCTATTTGTCCAGGTTTTTTCAAAGCCTTCAACCCCCCTCTGCACCTTGTAAATCTTGTCCTTTGCCTACCTTTCTACCTTGCATGTTATATAATACATATGCAGTCACACATGTACAAATGTGACTGCCAATGTTTTTCAGTCTTTCTAAGGAAGTTAAATAAGACAAAAAGCTTTGAATGAGTGAAGGAACCTCTTTCTGAAAGACTAAAATCAAATTGTGTATTCTTCTGAAAATTATGATCCCTTAAAGATTCTTGATGAGTGATATGCACTATCAAATATGTCACACAGGATGCTACACGAGCAGAATGCTACACGAGCAGAATGCTACACGAGCAGAATGCTTGAGAAGCCACTGCTGAAATGGCAGAAGATGCCTCATTCTTTTTTCCAAATCATTCATATACCTCTCTAAAAATAACCTTAACTGGAATCCTCCAAAGGTTTTTCAACAGGATATCCTAATTTTGGACTGTTTTTACCTCTTCTCTATAAAAAATGACAGGTGGCTAAACAGAACATACTACACATTCAGTTAAACTTCTCATGCCCTAAAGGGTTTGGGTTTGTTGTTGTTGTTTGTTTTTTAATCTAAAACACATCAGTAAAATGCCCTTTGAGACTGTTTTTCATCAGGTGCCTAACTAAGAAGGAACATTGTTCATATAGTTAGGACAATACTGTACACAGTGGACAACACTACGG
Source organism: Colaptes auratus (assembly GCA_015227895.2). Lineage (NCBI taxonomy): Eukaryota > Metazoa > Chordata > Aves > Piciformes > Picidae > Colaptes > Colaptes auratus. The sequence goes on from CM037631.1 coordinate 29,799,003, forward strand.
CATGTAGGCTGAGCTCCTCATTGGCTTCAAGCAGACCATCTGCCAAGATAGAGATGCGCCCAGCCACAGTTAAGCACACACACAATGCAAATAAAGCATCGTGTTAAATACTCTCTTTTGATGCTTTCATCACTTGTTATTTGACCACCCTGGGGTTTTTATCCCCTTTTCTAAAACAGACCAACTGACACTTGATAGGAGTTCTATTTCACCTGGCTGTGTCTGTTTGAGGCTCTGTGCATGTAAAAAGGGATCACATTGTTGAGACATTTGGAGTCTAGGGTGCCCAGCCCAGTGGGTGGACACAGGACACAGTGTATTTCTTCCCACAAACACTGCATCCCTATAATCCTGGCTGTAGAGTTATTATCTTCCTGTTTTCTTCCCTCTCTTCTGCCTGGACGATCTGAATTGATTGGCCTGGTGTAAAGGGAGTTTTGTGTAAAGTTTTGGCTTAATGAGCCTGTGTGTTAAGCCCAAGATGTGGATTTCTTTGTACATTATATGCTTTACGATGCTCACCACTAGGTAACTGTGGCACTGTAGTTTGTGAATAGCTTTTCCATTTAAACTTTCCATCACTATCCAGTCCATTTGTGTGAGCATTATTCTTCTGCTCCCTTTTGGAGCAATAGAGCAATCTGCTCATGAAACCACAACACTGGCTGATTCTCACACTCCTTACTCTGGTTAAAAACAACCCCCAGAAAATTTAATTAACAAACAAACAAAACAACCAACCCCACTCAATTTAGAAAGGTAAAGTCTACAAAAAAATGTCTCAGGCAAATGGTTTATGATTGCCATTTTCTGAAGTGCTTGTGAGTGAATAATCTCTGCATCCTCTGTAATTAATTACAAGGTGTTACAAATGCAGAAAGAATTTTTTAGTCATTTCCCTCAACTCTAAATGTAGGACATTTTAATATACAGTACTCTAAGTAGAACTAAGTGTTATTCACAGAAGATTGAATCTTAGAAAGCCTTTCTGAGCTAGTTTATATTCTTTTTTTCATTAATTGAGAGGTGTGTGGAGTAAGACAGGGAAGGACTGTAACCAAGTCTGTGGCATAGCAGAGGATCACACAACTATGAATTGGTTTTAAGCTCCAGTGGAGTACACCATATGAGATATCCATTAGGGACCTTTTCAGCCAGCCTTTCCACTGCCTTGCATGTATATCACCCTGACCTCAGTGCTGCTGAGTAACCCAGTACCTCAGATGAAAAACGTGGAAAGCCAAAAAAATCGAGGCATAAAAAATCAGAACTCAATACATTCCAGTGTATTCCCAAGCAGGAGTTAATTCTGTTGTCCTCTTTATACAGATACCTTAAGGGCAGAATGTTGTAGAACCCTTGGTGTGGGGAAGCTACTGGTCAAAACGCATTCAAACTGTAGCTAGGCATGAAGTTAAAGAAAAATGTGATGGTGATGGGATGGAGAAATTACATCTAATTACTTTAGCTAATTACAATACACCTCTAATACAAATAATACAAATGCAAACTAATACTCCTCTAGGAGTAGGAAATAGGGATCGCTTTTGCACATCGTTGGTCGGGAATGAGATGGGAGCCAGGACACGCGCGCGCAAACTGCAGGTGTGTCACAGCTTCATTTACTTTTGGGCTCCTGCTTCTTTGCCAGTATTTTGTGCAAAAAGTTCAACATGCTGCCTGTGTCCTCAACATTTCTCATAAACCTGTGCAAATAATGGATTATTCATTCAACTGCTGAACAAAGACAGAAATCGTGTCAGGCAGAGCTGAACTGTTTCATTTAGTCCACCAGAGAGGTTGGTATCTGGAAAGGGGAAGATTCTTCCCTTTGCTCCGTTTGCTTTTGCACACTTCTCTTCATTTCACACTGCCAGTTAAAAAAAAAAAAAAGGTAAAAAATTATTTTGCAGCTTTCAAACAAAATGTTTTGACTTTTCCAAAGCAAACCTTACATTAAAAATGTCACCACAAAACACTGTCATTTCGGATTATTTATTGTTTTTTTTTACTTTGACTTGAAAGTTTTAAGCAAAGGCTGAGAATATTTTTTTTGTAGCGAATTTACTATTAAAAATGTCACCATCTGTACTTATGGTAAACACCTTATGTAGTCAGATACTTAGCTGCAAGCTATAATTTCTGACAGTAAATATACATGTGGAGTCTTTTTATACTGAAAATTATAGTTTTGCCGCAGCCATGCCACTCAAAGCCAGGAAAAAGAAATCATGTTACCACTCCACCCCACCCCCCCTCCCAGAAGTAAACACCTTAAATATTTCAGAAAGATCACAAAATGTTTCTTAATTTGAGAAGGTTGTTTCCAGAACAAGATAAAGTATCAAACCGTACAACAAAACAAACAAGAAAGTATCCTCATCTTGCAGGACCAGGGTTTGGGTTTTAGTTTGGTTTTCTTTCTTGAAACTACTAAACTGATAGGAAAGAGGTAAAAAAATCATTAGCTGAGCAGTGAGGACATTTGTGCATCGACTTCTGCAACCTCTAAGGTGACTTCAAAAAATTACTCCTTCAATCTAGTTAGCACTTTGACATCTACACTGAACTTAATGTGATGATTGCCATCAGCTTTCACTAAATGACACCCAGCCTACTTTCAATAAAATATGTTGTATTTCTTTCAATCTCTTTATGTCCTCACCAGTCAGTGATGCAGAAAGGTATCAGGAATGTTCCACATTCAATTGCTACTCAGGGATGGTTAGAAAAATGTTACAGCTTTATTAAAAATGTGATAAGAAACACCATAAAATTCACAGGTAAAGCTTCAAGCTAGACACACTCACAACGTTTCATTTTCACTGTACATACAATGAACTTCTCTGGCACAAACCCATACCCATGGAGGTTCATCTGTATGAGAGAAATGTGAGAAACTGAAGCCAACGCATGAAGTTTCGCTTCCCTTAAATGCTGTGAAGCACTTAGGACCATACTGTTCCCTGATGCCAATACTCTTTTTTTTTGGAGAGTCTAGTAAACAGGAGGCGTGAAATTATGTAAAAGCTGTCTTCTTCTAGAGTAACATATTCTCCTGTTTTCAGTTACCATAAGGACTTTGAGTCCAGGAATTCGAAATAATTCAAATAGAAGCAAGAAGGTCACCCCTCAGTCTCCTCTTCTCCAGGCTAAGCAACCCCAGCTCCCTCAGCCTCTCCTCATAGGCCTTGTGTTCCAAACCCCTCACCAACTTCATTGCCCTTCCCTGGACACCTTCCAGTAAGTCAACAGCCTTCCTAAACTGAGGGGCCCAGAACTGGACACAGGACTCCAGGTGCAGCCTAACCAGTGCAGTGTACAGGGGCAGAATGACCTCCCTGCTCCTGCTGGCCACACTGTTCCTGATGCAGACCAGGATGCCATTGGCCCTCTTGGCTGCCTGGGCACACTGCAGGCTCATGTTCAGCCTCCCATCAACCAGTACCCCCAGGTCCCTCTCTGCCTGGCCGCTCTCAGCCACTCTGACCCCAGCCTGTAGCACTGCCTGGGGTTGCTGTGGCCAATGTGCAGCACCTGGCACTTGGATGTGTTCAATCTCCTGCCCTTGGCCTCTGCCCATCTGTCCAGCCTGTCGAGGTCCCTCTGCAGAGCCTCTCTGCCCTCCAGCAGATCAACTCCTGCCCCCAGCTTGGTGTCGTCCGCAAATTTACTGCTGATGGACTCGATGCCCTCATCCAGATCATCAATAAAGATGTTGAAGAGCATGGGGCCCAGCACTGATCCCTGGGGCACACCACTGGTGCCTGGCTGCCAGCTGGCTGTGGCACCATTCACCACCACTCTCTGGGCTCGGCCCTCCAGCCAGTTCCTAACCCAGCTCAGAGTGCTCCTGTCCAAGCCAGGGGCTGCCAGCTTGGGCAGGAGTTTGCTGTGGGGGACGGTGTCAAAGGCCTTGCTGAGGTCCAGGTAGACTACATCCACAGCCTGCCCCACATCCACCAGGCTGTCACCTGATCATAGAAGGAGATCACGTTGGTGAGGCAGGACCTGCCCTTCCTAAACCCATGCTGGCTAGGCCTGAGCCCTTGGCCATCCTGTAAGTGCTGTGTGATCGCACTCAGGATGAGCTGTTCCATGATCTTGCCTGGCACTGAGGTCAGGCTGACAGGCCTATCATTCCCTGGCTCATCCAACCGGCCCTTCTTGTGGATGGGCACCACGTTGGCAGCTTCCAGTCTTCTGGGACCTCTCCAGTGAGCCAGAACTGCTGAAAAATGATGGAGAGTGGTTTGGCCAGCTCATCTGCCAGCTCTCTCAGCACCCTAGGATGGATCCCATCTGGCCCCATGGACTCATGGAGATCCAAGCGGCTGAGGAGATCTCTAATTTCCTCCTGAAACAGAGGAAAACTATGCAGCTCCCTGGCTCCTTCTGCCAGCTCTGCAGGCCAGCTGTCTGGCAGACATTCTGTCCTGCTAGTAAAAATTGAGGCAAAGAAGGTGTTAAGTACCTCTGCCTTTTCCTCATCCTTTGTTACAACGCTCCCCTCCATGCCCACCAAGGAGTGGAGGTTGTCCTTGCCCTTCTTCTTGCTATTGATGTATTTATAGAAGGACTTTTTGTTGTCCTTCACAGCAGAGGCCAGTCTAAGTTCTAAATGGGCTTTTGCCTCCCTAATTTTCTTCCTGCATGTCCTAGCAACATCCTTAAACATTCCATGGGATGCCTCCCCTTTCTTCCAGAGATGATACACCCTCTTTTTTTCCCTTAGATCTATTAGAAGCTTATTACACATCCAGGCTGTCTGCCCCGGCAGCTCATCTTCCGGCACACTGGCACAGCCTGTTCCTGCACCTTCAAGAGCTCTTCCTTGAAGCAGCTCCAGCTCTCCTGGACCCCTTTGTTTTTAAGGGCTGTTTCCCAAGGAACCTTCTGAGTTAGTTCCTTGAGTAGCCTGAAGTCTGCCCTCCTGCAGTCCAGAGTGGAGGTCTTCTTGCTACCCCTCTTGGCTTGGCTGAATACCGACAACTCAATTATCTCCTGGTCACTGGTGCCTAAACACCCTCCGACCACCACATCCCCCACCAGCCCTTCCCTCTTGGTGAAGAGGAGGTCAAGCAGAGCCTTACCCCTGGTAGGCTCGCGCAGCACCTGGAATGAGAAGCTGTCCTCCATGCACTCTAAGAACCTCCTACACTGCCTCCTCTCTGCTGTGCTGAGATCCCAGCAGATATCAGGCAGGTTGAAGTCGCCCATGAGAACGAGGTCTGGAAAAGGTGCGGTGACAGGTTATTGCTTCCTATTAACCAGGGACTTGTTTTATCAGAGACACCTACAAGCATTGTACTCTACAGCATAACTGAAAACCTTATCATTTCCTGTCCATATGAACAGTTGCATGGATGGGGCTTAGAGCATCCTGATCTAGTGGAAGGTGTCCCTGCCTCATTGGAACCAGTTGATCTTCAGTGTCCAGCATTTGCTGAAGTTAGTGATCACAGATAAATCTTGTGGATCACACTGGGGTGCCATAAAGTAAGAGGTCACACCCACAGAGAGGTACAGACAGGACAGGTGACCCTAAACTGACCAACAAGGGATTCCATTCCATACAGTTCATATTCAGTATACAGCTGAAGGATCACAAGGGTTAAGCTTTCCACTTCTGTGGATGGCATCAGGGGACAACTCTGTCCATTCTTCTGCCTTTAATCCTGATACTTACATTCCTGAATCCTGTTCCAGAATCCAACTCCTGAATCTGCTTCCTGATTGCAACTGAGTCACCAGTCTGAGACTTCCCCCGTGTCTGTCCACAGCAGCAGAGGTGATATAATTGCCACCAGGGATATTGAGTTAGATATTCATTTTGTATATATTTTAAATATTTCATTTTAATGTTGTTATTTTCATCAAAGCTGTTCTAGTTTTCCTTTTCAGCCCATCAGACTCTCTCCCTTATTCCATTTTCCTTTCCCTTTGAGAAGGGAGAGGGGTTAATAGAGAGCACCTGCCACTTTTCTAGTGACCAGCCTGTATTGACTCACTGGCATCTAATACCTGATGAGTTCGTGCTATGTCTTTCCCCTCTCTGGCTGCCTCTTTTTGTGGAAGTGATAGGAAATTCTTTTCAACCACTGACCCCTTGCAGATTTGATTGAAAATGATCAAAGAGAAAGAAAATCAAAGAAGGCAGCAAAAATTAGCATCACAGCCTAGCACAGTGTTTTATTTGGAAAACATGCACCACTACCAATTTTTTCCTTTTCTCATTTCAGTCTCTGTATTTCCTTTGCTTCTTTTTTTCTCTCTTTTTTTTCCTCTTTTAATTTCTCAAAGCTTTAGGTTACAGAACTTCTTACAGCATGAGGATGTTTTCAGTATTTCTTTATTTTTGCCCTTCATTTGTAAACATTTTTCTTAGTGTACTCAGTCACTGATGTCCTTAGAGGTTTGTCCAGAAAGCTATAAGCCCCTTTAAAACAATCACTGTGTGAGTAATTTACGTTTCCCTTTCCATGGCAGACATACATATTTGTCAAAATTACATTGTGTCATCTGCCTGTTCTTCCAGACCTGTCTAAATTCATCAGCACCGCCACACAGCTTTGTCTTGTTCCTCCTATCCAGAGTGATTGTACACCATCTGCAAATTGCCCTCTGCCTGCCTGGCTATTTCCCTTACAAAAAATTGCAACATCTGTATTTCCATGGCCCGGCCTAGGACAGGGTTCAAAATGTGTGCAGCCCTTCCTGGGTGCAGGTCCTCTGAAAACAACCTCAGCTTCCATTTTACTGTGTTGCAAGTAATCCATTCATTTCTCTCAACTGTTTCGATCACTTACGTTCTACGCTTCCCTAATATTTTGTTTTCAGATGTATTTTATTTCCTTAGCAGCTAAGAGTGATGGGAATTTGTCAAAGTTCTTTAATAAGTACAAATAAAAGACTTTAGCCTCTTTTCCACTTATTACTAATTTACTGATGCTATAAGAGGTTCCATTAAGTTAAAAGAAACCTGTTTTCCTTTTGCAGAAGCTATTCCTGTTCATGCAAGTCCCCTCACATTTATCTCATTAACAGTATCTGGCACAGATTTTCTGATGTGTAATTCCCAAGATCATCCCAAGTGCTTCTTAAAAGACACGAACATTTGCTGCCATCCCGTTCTCTGAATGGAACAGCTGTGATACTGCACATCTTTATTAACTAATCCCACCAACCAGCTTACCACCTGGAAGAAATAGAGATTTTTGTCTATTTATTATTATGATTCTTTAGAAAAGACATGATACCATTAAATCTGAAAAATCTAGAGGGGAATTGTCCCAACTGCGAATTTACTTATAGCTTTGGAGAAGAAGCTGTACCAAGCAGATAGAATTCTTTGTTTCTTAGGACCAGGTTTTTCCCTGATACATAGCCACTGTCCTAGGAGGTCTGAACAGTGTGGCCTGAGACCCTACAATCTTCTCAGAGCTACAAAAGAACCACTGACAGCCCAAGGTTGAGCAAAGATAATAAGGACAGGTGGGTGGTAGATAACTACTCTATGACCTTAACCCGTTAGAAAAATATGTGACTGGGTGAAAAACAGCAGGAACACACAGGGTCATCATGTTCTGGCACTGCACCTACGCCAATCCGCTCTTACAAACACTGCTGTCCAATGCCCCCATCTTTATTTGTGATGTAATATTTGCCAGAAGTGTGTGAAGTTTAAGCTGCAGTGTATATACAGGGCATAAAAAAGCTAAATTGAGGATGATAATGGGATTAATATAAGAATATTGTTTCCTGTCTTCTCCATCTTTTTCTCTAATGCCCACTCTAGCCTCAGACTTAGCCACAATACACAGCTGCCTGGGTAGTTATCATGCTTCTTAGCAAGTGAATCATCTCCGTGCTCAAAGTCAAACAGATGTCAAAGCACTCATTCAGGAGACCTTGCAGGAAAAGGGAAGCCAGGAAAGACACTGCCTGCCCAGTCAGTCAGTCAGTCCTGGTAGCAGACAAAGCATTTAAGCATTTCCAGAGTATGAGGCCTTCTTGCAAATTCTGCATTTTAACATGGCATAAAATGTTGCCCTAATGATTTTTCTTTTCGATAGCAAATTGTTAACCTAATTCTTAATAAGATCTCATCACTGAACCAAATGCCACTGCAGTCCCTAGGACACTGTCAGAGAACAGAATTGTGGTACACCATGATGCCCACCACCAGTGCTCCCAGAAGGTAGAAAGTGCCAGTACACTAAACCCATTACTAAATACTAACTGCAATACTCAAATGGTGTTATGAAGATATTGTATTAGACCATCTGCCTTTCACAGGTCTTTGATATCACACCTAGAAGGCCAACAAACATCAGCAGAAACAATGTGTTAGAAGAGCGCTGCAGAGGGGTGTCCCTGTGAAAATGAGTCCCCACAAGGATGTGCCAAATATTCTTATACCACATCTCAAGCCTCTTACAGAAGCACTCACCCAAGCATAATTAAATAAAACCCTAATTTATACTAACTATTATGATGAAAATTAAGTTGACAAACCCATCTACACTGGGCAATCATAGCAGATTCTTAATGTTTAGGATTCTTTAGTTAAAAGGACTCTATTCTCATAACCATTTTCAATTCACACCAAGTGTTGTTTTTCCCCCTGAATGCGTGTTTGTCCCTCAGTGAAAGCCAATCAAGGTAGTGTCTATATGAACATCTCTAGGTAAAGAAATCACACAGCATTTGTATAATAGTTAAAAAGTAGACATAATTTGATTATAGTTAGGTAGATTAGTATAAAAAAAACCCTGAATATACACAGGGATTACTATGAATTCCTGCTCACTTTTATTGCTTTTAGTGTGGGCAACTCCGTGTTATGACATTTAGGTTTTTCCTTGACTGTATAGCTCTTAGGACAATGGAACCTTGCACAACAATCGTAGCCCCTGGGTAATACTATAACCTAAATTATCATCATCATTATTCAGATTGAATTAAGAGGCTTGGAAAGAATATGCATCTAGGGAGGAATCTCTGGACCAGTCTTGCTTAGATCATTACTGATAGTTATAATGAGAAGGGCAGCGGAATATTTGCTTTGATGTATTCAGTGGCCTGGGAGGACTGCACTGATAACCTGGTCAATAATCTTGATGTAGAAAAGATAAAACAATCTGAGATTTGCTACTGGAGGATGACTCCAAGAATGGATGCATTTCATCCTCTCCCACACCTCTCATTTTATTATCAGATGAGATTCTCAAAAGGAATTTATAAGAGTTTGTGGCATACAGTCCTTTGAAAATCAAAGGGAGCTGTAGTCCTGCTTAAATTAGGCTGAAACCTACTTTTCTCAGAAGCCTGAATGCAAAAGAATCTGGCTTTTCAAGATTCCATATAAACACAACCATCATCCCCTGCTTTAGCAGTGTTTGGGAAAATTTTGTACTTATCCACCCACACATGATCTTACTGAAGTCTGCAGAGAATTCACCCACAGACAGATATGACCCAATGTGTTGTATCTAGAACGGTGGAGCAATACTAACAACCCCAAATTGCAGTCAGACAAGTCCAGCAGAAACCATTTGGAGGCTGCTATTTTTCTCTTTTTGTTAGGGTTTCTTCTTCTGTGATCCCCAGTGGCAAAGCAATGAGCAGTTACTACATGGGCTCAGCCTCCTTTGAATATTAAATTACTGAAGTTCAGAAGATTTAATTAGTATCTCACTACTTACCATCTTCCAAGGATGCCTCTGCTACAATTAAAGTACTACATTACAAGCAATTTCAGCTTAATTGAATAACTCGAGGAAAACCCGAGTTCCAATTGCCAGAATTCCTCTACTAAGGTAGCTATGTCTGAGTTTAAAAGCAGAAAGCGTGAGATCGTTATGCATTTTGTGATACCAGGTTTGTGGCAGGTACTCTACTTTATTCACCCCTAATACTGACCCCATACTGCCAACAGAGATTTGATTCAATAGTGCTGAAGATGTACCAGTGGTCTAGGGTGTGAGCAGTTAAAGAATTACAAAGTCAAATCAGGCAGGCAGGTAGCAAAACGTAGGCTCTAAATATTGTCATATATCTCCCTTGGCATTTTCACACTTTGTGCCTCTTCCCCCCTGGGGGCATACACCTATCTGCACTTCAGCTACTGACTGCCAGACTCCATTCTCGTGGTTCCTCACATTCAGCTGGTTGCAAAATACATTTTCCTAAAAATATCTTCTACAGGCAGCAAGGAAGGAAAAGACTTTCAGAGACAGTGAGATAAGAACAATGGGATGAAGCCCAGATTGCATATTCCTCAGGTTATTCCTCTACCCTGCTGCATTCCATGTAGACCCAACCTGGCTCAGATCCCCCCCCGGTTTGAGATAATTACCTGGCATAGAAAGACTGCTGCTGAGTCATTTCACTTCATTAAGTGTGAGATGGAAAGGTGTCACAGAATGTTAAGGGCTGGAAGGGACCTCAAGAGATCATCCAGTCCAATCCCCCTGTCAGAGCAGGATCACCTATACCAGATCACACAGGAACACATCGGGGTGTGGGTGTGTGTTGAGTATCTCCAGAGAGGGAGATATTGTTATGAGTTATGGGTCCAGCTGACTGCACAGTGTTTCTAAGTCCCTCTGGTCTAAAAGATAAATCTGTACCCAGAAATATACCCTGAAACATCCATTCTGCTTCTCTGCAGCTGCCCTGTAAGTAGAATTTAGCTATGTAGCAATCCAAATGAGGAAGCTATGGCCCCTGAGCTCAGACACACACAACTCTACAAAGGCATGACTGGAAGTTCCAAGCACAAGAAGTGCTGAAGGAGAACAGTGAAAGCAAATGGAGTTGTCCAAAGGAATCCCAACATTTCAGGTTTTCAATAGCAGGAACAGGCTGACATGCTGACACTCTGCCTGTTTGCTCAGTGGTTTTTGTCTGTTGTGTAGAAGCATAACTGTTGGCATGGTGCTCCTCCTGGCTGGCTGCTGCCTTTCTCTGCTTGTGCACCTCCTTTTTCTTTTTTTATTAGTCTTTGAGGTACAAGAGTTTCATAGTCCTTGTGGCCTAGTGTACAGCTCAAAGTAAAGACAGGATTAAAATTCACTAATCCCAGTATCTTTAGGACAGTGTAGGCAGACACCATTCTCAGAAACGGAAACCTGCCTTGAAATTGCATGAGACAGTTTTTTCAGGCATTCTCTGACATTACAGCTATCAGTATAAACCAAACAGAAATACTTTTGCCTGCACTTTACTGTGCTCATTCCCATTTGCCTGAAGTAAATATCAAATCTCCAAGATATTGGGAAAAAAACCAAAACCAAAACAAACAGACTTTTCAAAACAGAAATGAAGTTATGGAAAAAGAAATGAAGATATGAAAATAACCCAGATTCAGTCCAGATCTGCCCAGGCAAAGGAAACCAACTGCTGGGTGACTGCTAAACAGGAAAAAGCAGCAATTTGAATGTGAAACTGGATGCAAGTGTGGTCTTCAGAAGCTGGTTGATGACATTAGCACTCCAAGAGTGTTAAGTTGTTAACTTTGAGCTATTTTAGCCAATTCCCGCTAATCAACACAAGCATTTATACTCATATGGCCTCATATGGGAATGGGCTGCCCAGGGAGGTGGTGGAGTCACCGTCCCTGGAGGTGTTCAGGAGGGGACTGGATGTGGCCCTTGGTGCCATGGTCTAGTCATGGGGTCTGTGGTGACAGGTTGGACTTGATGATCTTTGAGGTCTCTTCCAACCTTGGTGATACTGTGGTGCTGTGATATGCTACGTACCACCACTGACAATTCTATTTCCATGCTTGGCATTTGCTCATCCGCTTGATCAAAGACATAATTGGTGACAGTGCCTTCAAAGTAGAATATTTTTTTTATTTGCTGAAAACCTCATTACCCTTTCCAGCCTTTCCAGCGTCTTGTTATCAATTATAATAATGTCATTAAGTCGATTATTGGGTTTAATGAATTTTTTATTTGGAAGCACAAACTGCTGCCACAAAGTGCTGATTAAATCCAGTGCAGCAGTCCAGGCAGATGTTTAGTATAATTGTGGTGGAAGGGAGGCTTTGAAAAGAATGAACTATGTACATTTCCTTTGAGGATGTAGTCATTTTCTGCACAACACACTGGCTCCTGGCTCTGGTGTATGTGAGAGATGCATTCTGTTCACATTTGGAGGACAGCAGATGCAATTCAGTACGCTGAAGTCTGTTGGTGGGAAAAACCTTGCATGCACCATGGTTCAGATTTTCTGCAAGTCTTAGGAGAATAGATGGTGGCCACAGTGTGGCCTTTTCAGTGGGCAACTCTGGTCCGCTGGACTTGATAACATGCAAACCCCCATTCCAACAGGAAGAGAAATAACACAAACTATTCATAAAGACCATGCACGACCAAGGGGAGCAGGGACAACCACATCTCCTATTCTTCCAAAGCAGCCAAAGACAGCAAAATGAGCAACAGGACTGCAATTGTCTTGAACAAGAAGGGCGTCAGTCATTGCGTGTTAGCAGCCTTCCGGAGCAAGCTTGTCCTTCGTGGGTGACTTGCAGTATCAACAAGATCCATGTGTCCGGGTAGCAATGAATATAAGAGAAAAGCAAGGAAGAAATACCTGAAGAGGAAATACAGGAATGGATCCTGAAACACTTCAGAATAAACAGCAAAAGCAAGGTGCACTGAGTAACCACGGAATAGAGTCACAGAATGGTTTGGGTTGGAACTGACCTTCAAAGGTCATTTTGTCCAACTGCTGTGAGGTAAGCAGAGACAGCTATAGATCAGGTGTTGTAGATTTAGGCTTGGGTGTTTTAAACATAGAGTTGAAAAGTCCTCCAAGAAGCTAGATAGGTGCAGGAAATTGCAGTATTTTGTTATTTTATCCCATAAGCCCTGCATCTGCTACATAAATGTGTTGCAGAGTCAATTTGTCCCTTTTTTGCCTCACTCTCCCTTCCCAGTGTGGATCTCTTATCTCTTGTGATGTGGGGGAGGTTTGCATCTGGTTTGGCCTTGGCAAAGCTAGTTTTGTAGTGGTGCCATTAGGATTAGCATGGGGGGTATGGAGGAATGGTGGGAGGCCTGGGGGCTCTTTGGAGCCTGGTTTGCTGGAAGGTTTTTGGCTTATTGAGGTTGCTGTAATCTGAAATGTGAATTTGGGTGTTTTGCATTTGTGTAAATAGTCTAAATATTGGTAAATAGTATTTCCATTTAAATTTCCAGTTCTGTGAGGAGTGTTTTATTTTACTCCTGGGAGAGGAGTATCTTTCTGTCCATTCTAAAACCAAAACTAAGACACCCAGTTAATGAGATCTCTGTCTAACCTGACCTTGGACATTTCCAAGGTTTGAGCACCTGCCACCTCTCTGGGCAGCCTGTGCCAATGTTTCACAGCCCTTATTGTAAAAAAAATATATTCTTTTGTATATTTAGTCTAATTCTTCACTTTCAGTTTAAAACCATTATCCCTTGTCACACACACACACAAAACCCCAAACCAAAACAAAAAGAACCCACCCACCCAACAAACAAACAAACCCCAAGAAAACCCTGACCTGATACCAAACATGCTAAAAAGACTGTCCTCATCATTTTACAGACTCCCCTCTTTAAGTACTGAAAGGTTCCTCTGAGCCATCTCTTCTCCAGGTTGAACAACCCCAGGGCTCTCATCCTTTCTAGATAAGAGAGGTACTCCATCCCCTTGATGAACTTTGTGGCCCTCCTCTGGACCTGTTCTGACAGTTCCATGTCCTTCTCACGTTGGGGAGCCCAGAGCTGAACCTAGGTCTCCAGCTGGGATCTCAGCAGAGCAGAATAGAGTGGCAGATGAACAACAACATAGGATGGGAAAAGACAGCAATAAGAATGTGGGAAATCATGTTAGTAAAGAGTGTAGAACTCAACAAGTCACCTGAAACATCAAGTCTGAGTGTTTTTGACATTTCTCCCAACTGCACAAGCTCCAGTAGCAATATTGTCTTTAAAGATGATTGGAAAACGAACACAATCTGCTGAAACAGATGTGCTGAAGGACGCCACACAGCAACAAGTGTTTTCCATCTCGGAATCAAGCTTCCTGAGAAGTCTCAGTTACCTGCTGCTACCTACATGTTACTCAATTATAGTCTCTAAGACTCATTTGGAATAAATTCTTGAAACGAGTAGGAAAACAATGTCCAGTGCAAAAAGATTTTATTTCTTTCAAATGACAAAATTCTGTTGTTTTTTGTTGTTTTTTGTTTTGTTTTGTTTTTTTTTTTAAGCTCTGCAGTCCACAAAACTACACTGGAGCAAGATGAATTAAAATCCACAAGAAAGAAGAGCTTAAAAAGGAAGCACTTGGAAAACAATCCAAACCAAACACAACCCAAAAATAACCCAAAACCAGACCCAAAAAGAAACTAAAGCACTCCTTAGTCTGCCAAGCTACTCTACCATGAGGTCTGGCTAAACAGATTTTGTCCTCTTCATTCTGGAGGCTGCACCCATCCACAGCTTCTGTAGCCGAGAACTCCGGCTTTGTGCTTTCTTCTGCACCTAATACTGACAAGAGCCAGAACATCCTTGGATGTATGAATGCCTCTTTCTGCTGAGTGAATTATCAAGATACTCCTCAGTGAAAAGGTATTATGTGAGTTTAATGCATCATTTAAAATGTGGAGTACATTCCCAAGTGTCACACGCAGCTGAAGTCTGGCAGAAGGGCATTTCAGCTGCTGAGCTTAGGGGAACAAATGGTGCTAAACCTGTCTGACATCTCCGAGAAAAATCCCCCCTGTTACAGCCTGACTAATAACACCGAGATGCTTTATTGCACTTTCCATCAGCAGGTCACAAAACACTTTGGGAAGACGGCAAACATCATCACAGGTACTTTACAAATGTTCTGATATTCTTGGACTCCTAGGCTCAAACAAAAGAACTAGAGAGAGGTGACAAACCTTGCTTGTAGCATTTCACAGTGATTCCATGGGGATGCTTGATATGTTTCGTTATTTCAGCTGGGTAAGGCCCTCACCTTTATAATAGTACATCTCTCTCTGTTTATTGTATACTGTATGAATAGTTCATGTGGCCAATACATCAAGGGAAAAAACAGCTCAAGGAATGACAGGGATGCCGAGAGTAAGTAGTGCTATGGAAACGCTGCAAAAAGACGAGGGGGAAAGGGGCTTCCTATAATGCCTAATTTTTCTTGGTTATCACTGAGACATGGCCAGAAATATTTGCAATATATCAATCTTTTATTTCCCCCCTCCAAAAAAGAAGACTCAGAACAAGACTATCCCTAGGAAAAATCTACCATCTGAAACAAAAGAAAAAACCACACCACCATAAAGCAGCTAATTAATACTAATGGATAAAGCACCAAGTAGATTAAGAACAGACAAAGTCTCCTGAAACTGCAATTCAGATTAACATTTGAAAAGACTTTCAGTGCCTAGGAGACCCCAATAAAGTAAACAGAGTCCATAGCACAGCCTGAAAATAGTTTAAAATCCCTTTGAAATTGCCTTTCCTCATTCTTCAGACAAATCTAACGACTTACACTGGGCTGGTCGATACTGTCACAATTCGGCTGGCTCCCGGCAGTCAGAGGCCATCATTTGTTTTGAAAAAAAAAGAAATAATAAAGGATTGCAATACCTAAGATTTACCTTAAATTGCTGAGGTTTCTACAGTTACATCACCCACTGACAGAAGCAATTTTACTTGCCTGCTCTTTAATTCTCTCAGAAGCTAGAAAGATAACAAGATACAGTCTGCGACGATGTAAATAATGTGGAGAGCCATCCATCAGAAACCCAAGGCAAAGAAATCAGGAGCACAAACTTTGCTATGACAGCAAAACCCCAAACCTATTCTTCATTAGTAACTATTCTTCAGTTTTCAATATTCAAATTTTGCACCATTTTAGGACTTTCTTTGAAGCAAGACAAGGACTGCAGAAATGGAAAGCATTCCTGCCCACATGAAACGGAAATACAGAATATTCAGAATACTAATTTATAAGCTGCTTATTTCATCTTGAACCATAATAAAGTGAAACAAAACTCCAGATTGACATTTGCCACTTCTCCAAGGGCAAGAACAGGCATAGGCACATTTGTGTGTTTCCTTTGTCTCTTTTTAACACCATTGCATTCTTCTATTAAAAGCCATGGAGCACAGATACAGATCTATGATGTATGCTTATCTGCTCTTACAGTAAGAGATAAGAGAAAAGCAGTGCATGATTAAACACGTAACAAGTGCTGCATCTTAATGAACCGACCTACTGAATATTCAGTGGAACTCACTAACAGATACAGACGGCAGGGTGGGACTCTGCCAATAACTGCATAGCAAAAAGGAGCAGGGACAAAAAACATAAATACAAAAGAAATAAGAACCTCAAAACACAACAGCTAGGAAGCTACCAGGGCGGAGACCAGAAGTAAGATCCTTGCTACTGGGCTGAGCCACCCTGGGGCTGAAAAATACGTCATGCAGATTAGCTATACTTATAAAATGCAGTCAGTGTAAGCAAAGAAAAGAATGTGAGATTAAATTTTAGATGGCTTGCTCATATATCCATGCATACATTAATATGTCCTTTATATAACCCCAATTAGTTTGGTAACTGCAAGAGAAAACTTCAGACTCCTGTTCCTGACACGTAACAAAGCATCAGCCTCTCAGCCTTTCCACAGCTCTTAAGAGCCTCTGAAATGCAGCATCTTTGCCCTGGAAGAATGGTCTGTGCTGTGGCACAGCCTTAATTGTTTGTCACACCTGAACAACAGAAATTAAACCAAATTTAGCCTTATCTTGTTCTCTTCCCCATCAGAACTTCACCTCTAACATCGGCTTCTTCCCTGGTAATAGGAATTGAGAATGTTCAGCAGCTCTGGAAAAAATAAATGGAATTTCTTATCACAGTTAGATGATCCCTCTCAAAAGCACTATGAACTGTACTTATGAAGGAGCATCAGGCATGGTAATGCTGAAAGCTGCAGCAACCAGCTTCTCCTGCGTATATCTGGTTCTCTGTTAGCTAGAGGTATTTACAATGACAGGAGCAGAGGACTTTCCAGCTGCACAGGCATGTTGAGTCTATTTTCTAACGTTGCTTTGCAGCTCCATGGAGCAGCATCTCCAGTCAAACTACTGCCCACATGATACACTGCAACATCATGGGAGCCTTGATATTTGCTGTTTGCACATGCCTGTGACTAGTGCCTTAGTATTTTATACAGAATTCAATACCAAACAAACAAAACTTTTTGAATTGAGAAATGGAAATGTTTCATTTGGCAAAGAAAACAAAAACCAGCTCTCCAAAAATCAATGTGGAATGTTTTGACCTTAATTATTCAAATAGTCTTTAGATGCCTGTATTTATTGAAGTCAATGTTAATTCATGTAATAAGTAGCTTTTACCTAATCTAAATGTTTAGATGTAAGAAATTACTCTTTATGGCAGTTTCCAGGAAGCTCAGGCTAAGACATTTTGCACAGATAAATTAATCATCCATGTTCATCTTCAGAGCCTCCTTCCTCAGTTTTGTTAGTTTGACAGAGAAGCACAGCAACCACTGTAGTTCTGCTCTGACTCACGCTAGGACAAGAAGGGTCCCAGAGATGATGAAAAAGCCGTTCCATTTAAAGATAGCAAAGGAAGTGTGCCAGATTCTAGGCACCTCCACAGTAATGAGCTTCCTGCACCCAGGTGGATAATAAGAACGTCAGACTCTACAGAGCCAGGGTGGGAACTAGGCTAGAGAAAGATCTGTCTTGGAGCAGAAACAAAACATCTTTTCCCGAGTAGGTGCAGAGAATCTCAAGTAATAGGTAAAACAAGAGCATTTCCCTTAGCAAGGGAAACCAACAAGTGGAATCAGCTTGCTGTGGTAGTGTGAGAAGCAAATCCTCTGAACACCAATGTGCACAAATCATATATAACTTCCATTTTGCAGACCACTAAGCAAATGAATTGCCCATTTGCTCCATGTAGAGGTGGTTTTACCCTCTCTCTGCTGAAATGTCATTCCATCAAATCCTGACTTTCTGTAAGATCCCAGCAATCCTGCTGAGCTGCAGGACACCCAGAATGAATAGGAAGAGAAGGAATATCCAGAGCAGCTGCTTCCCTTCTAGAAAGTGAGACCAACTCTCCTTTTAAGAGTTTTCTGAACTTCCTTGTTTAAAAATGTCTTAGGCTAATACAATAACAGTAATTTACGTGGCTGC
Source organism: Colaptes auratus (assembly GCA_015227895.2). Classification (NCBI taxonomy): domain Eukaryota; kingdom Metazoa; phylum Chordata; class Aves; order Piciformes; family Picidae; genus Colaptes; species Colaptes auratus. The sequence goes on from CM037631.1 coordinate 29,817,227, forward strand.
TTGTTTGTGCACAACTGCCATTGATGCTTATACTCAAACCTTACATTAATTCAGGGAATGGAGATCGAATAGCCTGACCCTTAGAATGCTCATGCAAACAAGCAGGTGCAATATCCCTACATGGAATCTTATTCTTAAGTTTGTGTAAACGAAATGGAATATACTTTAAAAAAGTAAGCATCTAACATCGCTGACAATGTTCATTTAGAAGCCAGAGTTGTTCATTTAATGAACACTGATTAGCCCTGTTCCTAGGAGACAAAGATGGAATCTGGATAGGAACCGTTTGTCTGAATTTCAGGTATGGATGCGTTGTACTCAGATTTCCCAACACACGAGCGATGCAGAAGGCACCTCATTTATAACAAGGCCTTTTCACGAACTGGCACTTTATAAGCCGTGTAAGAAGAACTTCAGCGCATGTCCGCGAAGCTCCAGCGAGGCAGACCGAAGGCTTGTGAGCCTGCTGCACCATCTAGCGGCAAAAGCGGGAACGTGCAAACCATGTGTTTTAAGCTACCAGTTCATTACTTTCTCCTTTAATAGATTAATAAACCACAATTTGATCACCTCCATAGCTTGCAAAGGGCATTTATAAGTTTATAATGGAAACTGTGTCTTTTAGAAAACTTCCCAAGCTGCTCAGGCAGCTTCCTTACATGCCCACATTGCAGCTGTCCTCTCCTCCACTCCCTGTAGAGTTTCTTTTTGTGTGCCAGCGTGCCCAGGACCCCCTTGCTCATCCAGGCAGGTCTCCTAGCATTCTTTCCTGCTTTCCTCTTAGTGGGTATACTTTGCTCCTGGGCACAGAGAAGGTGATCCTGCAACCCCTTTATAAATGGGCATTTCTATCTGTTCTGCCCTTTTCCTCTCTCTGCCCTCGCCTCAGCATGCCGAGCTCTTCTCTCTCTGGTATTTTCCTGGGCAAATTGAGGATTTTGGCCTTGAGCAGCCTGTGCTGTGTAGTTAAAGCCTGGTTGGTGAAGGGGGGTGGACAGGGAGGTATTGGGGTCATTGACGCCTGGTGGTTTGGCCTGGTGGGGAAGGTTTGCGAAGGTCTGGAATGTGCTGCCCAGGGAGGTGGTGGAGTCACCGTCCCTGGAGGTGTTCAAGGGGAGATTGGACGTGGCACTTGGTGCCATGGTCTAGTTGTGAGGTCTGTTGGGACAGGTTGGACTTGATGATCCTTGGGGTCTCTTCCAACCTTGGTTATACTGTGATACTGTGATAGTTAGGTTCTGGTAAACACAGGTTGGAGGGAACTGGGCTGAGGCTGAATATGGTTTTGTATATTTTGTATAGTTTGGTACTGTTGTATACAGTTGTGAATGGTATTTCCATCTGAATTTCCAATCCTGTGTGAAGAATTTTGCTCTTACTCCTTTGGGGAGGGGCAAAGGAGCTTCTGTCTGCTCAAACCTATGACACAGGACAACTGTTCCTGCTTACTATTATCTTCTGAAAGGAAGTGATCTGGCTAGTGCATGCTAGATTTTAGGTACTTGAAAGACATATCAAATATCACTGTCACAAAACATTTTCACATTCCTAAAGGGTATTCATCATAATCACCATCTGAGTGTCTCAAGGAGATTTTCAGGATGTCTGAGGACCAGATTAATGTAGGGTCATTAAAGAAAATGGTTTTTATATTTTGGTACCTAAAAAAAACTTTCTGAAGCATCTAATGATGATGAGCTCCACTAGGATATTTCTGAACTACATCAAACCACAGAGTCTGGAATATGAAATTACATCTGAGTGCCTTCACAATTTGTACAGCACAATCTGATAGAAAATTTAAGATGCAGCTGTTTTACACAACATGGACCACAGCAAGCATTTGGAATCACAAGTGTTAAAAAAAACGTGTGTCAGAAATTCCTTCCAAAATCCCCAGAAGGTTTTAGTTGGTAATCACCTGAAGAACCTGAAAGTGCTCAAGTCCCTGGGACCCGACGGCATACCCCCACGGGTGCTGAGAGAACTGGCAGATGAGGTTGCTAAGCCCCTCTCTATTCTATTCCAAAAGCCATGGCAGCCTGGGGCAGTCCCCACAGATTGGAAAAGGGCAAACATTGCTCCCATCTGCAAAAAGGGTAAGAAGGAGGAACCAGGGAACACCAGGCCAGGCAGTCTCACCTCTGTGCCCGGAAAGATCATGGAGCAGATCCTCCTGGAGGCACTACTGACTCAGAAGAGTAGTGAAGAGGTGATTGGGAGCAGTCAGCATGGCTTTGCCAAGGGCAAATCCTGCCTGACAAACCTGGTGGCCTTCTATGAACAAGTGACAGCATTAATAGATGAGGGGCGAGCAACTGATGTCGTTTACCTGGACCCGAGCAAAGCCTTTGACACTGTCCCACACCACATCCTGGTCTCCAGGCTGGTGACACATGGGTTTGATGGATGGACCACTAGATGGATACAGAACTGGCTTGATGGCAGCACCCAAAGAGTGGCTGTCAATGGTCCATGTCCCAGGGGAGGCCAGGGACAAGCAGAGTCCCTCAGGGATCAGTCCTGGGACCAGGCTTGTTCAACATCTTTGTGGGTGCCATGGACAGTGGCACTGAGTGCAGCCTCAGCAAGTTTGCTGATGACACCAAGCTGTGTGGTGCAGCAGACAGCTGGAGGGAAGGGATCCATCCAGAGGGACCTGGGCAGGCTGGAGAGGTGGGCACAAGCCAACCTCAGGAGCTTCAACAAGACCAAGGGCAGGGTCCTGCATCTGGGTCGAGGCAATCCCAGGCACAAATACAGGCTGGGCAGTGCCTGGCTGGGGAGCAGCCCTGAGGAGAGAGACTTGGGGGTGCTGGGGGAGGAGAAGCTCACCAGGAGCTCTCAGTGTGCACTTGCAGCCCAGAAAGCCAATCAGAGCCTGGGCTGCAGCAGGAGAAGTGTGGCCAGCAGGTCAAGGGAGGGGATTCTCCCCCTCTACTCAGCTCTGGTGAGATCCCACCTGGAGTACTGCGTCCAGTTCTGGAGCCCCTATTACAAGAGGGATCTGGAGGTGCTGGAAGGTGTCCAGAGAAGGGCCATGAGGATGAGCAGAGGGCTGGAGCACCTCTCCTGTGAGGACAGACTGAAGGAGTTGGGGCTGTTCAGTCTGGAGAAGAGAAGGCTCCGAGGTGACCTCATTGTGGCCTTCCAGTATCTGAAGGGGGCTACAAGAAGGCTGGGGAGGGACTTCTCAGGCTATCAGGGAGTGATAGGACTAGGGGGAATGGAATGAAGCTGGAGGTAGGGAGATTCAGGCTGGACATGAGGAGGAAGTTCTTCACCATGAGAGTGGTGAAGCCCTGGAATGGGTTGTCCAGGGAGGTGGTTGAGGCCCCGTCCCTGAAGGTGTTTAAGCCCAGGCTGGATGAGGCTCTGGCCAGCCTGATCTAGTGTGGGGTGTCCCTGCCCATGGCAGGGGGGTTGGAACTAGATGATCCTTGTGGTCCCTTCCAACCCTGACTGAAACTATGAAACTATGAAACATGCAGGTTTATAGACAGGTCCATGGCTTCTCTGATGGTTCTTCATCCATAAAACTTACAACTGTAATGGTGAAAGGCTGTGCTCAAGCTGTCAAGCTGTCTTATAGATTCAGATATTCACTGGAAACTTGGAGCATAGGCAGGACAAGGGCAGCAAGCAGTCTACCTGTACCAACAAGGTACAACACTTATGGCTTCCAGATAACGCTGTGGGTACTGGTCAGTTATGAGGGATGGGACCAGCCACCCTGAGGGACAGTTTTCTGATTGCATGTCCTTTGCAGATTTCTTCCCAAATGCACACAAATGAAAGACAACAAATTACTTTCTCCACTGCCAGACTCAAGTCACTCAGGAAAAATGATGTAAGATGAATGTGTGGCTTGGCCTTGGGACAGCACTTCGGTTCCAAGGCATCTTAACTAGATTATTTTTATGCTCTCTCTTTTCTTTCTTCTTTCTTTCTTTTATGATACTGTTTCAAACACAACAATATTGGGCAAATCATCCTGTCATCAGGGCATTTGTCAGACACTAAACACAAAAGACTGCCTCAAAAGTTCTTTGCGAGGTGCGCTGTGATGCTGCAGACCTCTCTGTGACAATCAGGCAGTGAAATGCAGTCAGGCAGTGCCTGAGCCCCACTCAGTCAGACAGCCACCCCCTGCTCATGCAACGTGCTTGCTGGCTGGGTGGCTGGTCAGACAGCCTGGTGACACACGGGAGGTGATGGCATCCCTCTGTCAGCACAAGCTGAATTGTGACTTTCATTTACACACATTTTCCCTTTGCACCAAACGTTCTGACCTGTATTCAGAAAACTGGGGCAGAGCATGTCAACTTTTCCAGTGCAAAGAGCTCTCACTGGAGTTTTCTGACAGCTTTATCCCACTGCAATTGCCAGTGTTGTCTCATTCCTAAGAAGCTGACAGGCTGTATTTGGACCTCAGCATTTGTTACACATCCTGGCAGCAGGATTCTAGCAGCTCCACCTCTCACACAAGGCAACAGCAAATTTCAATTGCAGGCACGTTTATCCAAGCAATCTTTAAAGCACAGTGTTTCACATTTCCCTAGGAAGGCAAGCTCTGGGCTGGGAGGCAGCATGCCTCAGATGTGGCCATTATTCAGTGCAGCCAGGTCTACACAGCAGTGCTGGGAGAAGGGTGGAATACTTCAGTGGTATCAGGCTATGGGATGGCAAGTCTGCAATTCAAGTCTATAATTTAACTCTATAATTTAAGACAACAACCAATTCTGATCAGATGTTTGGAATGATATTTCTCGACTCTGTGAAATATCACTGAGACAAAAAATTCTAAATGGTATTTTCAGTAAATTCCTAGAAACAAATCTGAATTCAAGGAAGATATCTCAGATAAGAAGGGTACCACAATACCATAGGTTATAGCAGAAGCCTGCTGAGGTAATTCTCTACTGAAGGTTAAAAGGCAGGACATAGACTGCAGGACAAAGGAAAAAGGAACTTCAAAACCATCTGAAGAGACAAGTTACTAAATATAGATTAAGTGGCAGGCACAAGACACCATTAAGTGGCAGGGATGAGGCACTGTGAACCTGAAGGTAAGAAGGGAAAGGGACAGACAATGACAGAAATTCTCAGGCTGAAGAGAAAACTTGAGAAGACTGATTTCTGAGAAAAACCCCACCACTATATACCTCCTCTCCTCCCATCACTTCAGAAAACTGCAGCAAGATCAAATTAGACTGGGGTTGACTTAAAGGCACTATAAATGTCTGGGGATACCCTTCACCTCCCTTCACAATAAGCTTTTTGTCACCATTGCTACATTACCAGCCTGGATCATGCTGCCTTACGTGAAAGTCTCCAAACGTGAAGAAAAATGCCTAATTTCGGCTTCCATGAATAAAAATCCCCACCATAATCTTGATACTCAAGGCGCCCAAGAGGAATGCTTCCCTTTCCTGTTTCCCTTTCAGGCAAGAGATTGCTGTGCCTCCGATTGTCCCCTGAGGTTACACAGAGGCCACACGGAGGCAATCATTCCAAATGAGTACATTGATCTACTTCAGCATAAGAAGATACATCACTGCTTGATACTGTCAGCTTCTGCAGTAGAAGCTAGGCAAACAACCCTCAAAGCTGCTAAAACATGAAGGGAGAATCAACATTTAAACTACAGGCAAGAACAAGAGCAGGGGACAAAGATTAATTCACATGGCTATTCCACGAAGGCTCAACGAACAGCAGCTGCATTCACATCAATCTTAAACAGTAAACATTTCCTTTCACTTGTAACCATGCTGTAATTGCTCTGCTAGGCAACCGATGTCCATTTCACAGGCTTTGAGCACCAGAAAGAGCAAAACCCATCTGCCTTGTTTGCTGCTTTGTTAACTGAAGGAATAAAACTATTACCCAGAACATCACCACTTCTCGTAAACACCAGTCTTCTTTTTGTCCCCTCCTCAAGCCTAGTAGAGAATAAAAGATGAAACCCTCATTCTCATCACTCCCCTGTATTCCTTTCATTAGAGAACTTTTAGGCACGTCTTTAAACTATTGCAGCCTTACTGAAGAGCAAGTGTAACTTTCAGGCATGGATTTCATTCTGGTTAATATACAGGTTCACCACGAAGATAACCATATTTTGCCCAGAAAGAGATAGCAGAGGACATCAGAGACATGCAGAAATTTCTTCTCTATTTTGTACGTAGTTGCCTCACTTAACAGAGACATGCCTCTGCATCACTCCGAACTGCAGCAAAACCTGTAGCAAATAGCAAGTGCTTGAGCAGTAAGGATCTGAATAGTCACAAATGAGCTCCCATTTCAGGCATAACTTAAGACTTTGCTATAGCTTTCTGTGATATGCACAGTCTAGGATTCCATCCACTTACAGTAGCTTGTTAACAGTTTCTGAAGAAGGACAATCAGGGAGGGAAGTTTGCCATTGAAAAAATCACCATGATAGTGAGGCTAATAACTTGCATTGTTCCTTCCTCAATGTACAGAAAACCAGGCTCATTTGCTAGGAATGATTCTTCCTCAGGCAAAAAAATCACATAACAGCTAAGAAGCCCACAACTCAACATCAAGCTTTGAAAAGTAGGCCACCACCTTTTACATGACATTGAGCCCTTAAAACCCATCACAGGACAATCAATCTCCAAATACCTTTCAAAAAGCAGCGTTTCTGATCGTACAGCAAGACAAGATAGCCAAGCATATCATGCCAGGTGTTTTCTTGGCTTTGCAGGACCAAAGTCACAGTGAGTATCAGTCCTACCTTCAAAGGAGAAATGTGCGACTGCAAGACATATCCATGGACATTCTCTATCTGAGACAAGTTCTTCTCTGACACGTGAACAAGCTCTGGGCCTCTCACTTCATGGGTTAGTCGAGGCAAAGTATGATCATGTGGAGCATCCTCATCTTGATAGCGATATTTCTAGAGAAAAAGTATCATGGAAGAGCAAATAAGTTTTGAGTAGGCAATGCACACGTGGTAATGTAAATACAGGATAACAAATGAAGTACCAGGCATTAGACAAAGTAATCCTCAGGTTTCCTAACGTATTCTAGAGAAAATATCCCTCTCTCTCTTTTTATTTCTTCTAAACATTTCATTAAAGATAGAAAATGCAACACATCCCACTGAGGAGAAAATCTCACCATGGGGCAGACATCTGAGATGACCTAATGTCAAAGGCTGACACTGAAGAAACCGGACATGTCAGTTGGCTGAGCCGTAACACCAGGTCACATTTCACATCCCCACTTCTGTAGTTTTCCTGTGTAAACTATTAGAGTCATTTCCCATTCAGTACCACGTATTCCATGCTGGAGATCACACACACGCTGCCACAGAGCCACAGCCAGGCAAAAAATTGCTGTGCCAGTGAAGTTTTCCCCTTACTCTGAAGACTAATTAGAGCATCAGATGTTGTAACCCCCTGCTCCACAGAGAGGCAATGTAAGAAACAAGAGGTGAGACACTTGTCCAAGATGCAGAATAAGGCTGGTAACACTAAAGATAAAATTAAATCACCGTATTGGGTTTGTAGCTGTAATTCTGTGTAAAAAGGAACCGTTCCTTGCCTGATGGGCCAGGCTGCCTCTTGTGGTGGGGGCCACCGGATATGTCTGGAGCTGTCTGAAACTGCCTGTGTCTGGCAGGGGCAGGTAGTGCCCTAAGTCTTTGGCAATAAGAGGGACAGATAGTGCCGTTGTAAATGTCGTTTTCAGCTGACAGCAATATCCTAAAATATTGGGATGAGCAAAATCAAAGACTAAGGCTTATCTGGAAGGCCAGGTATAAGAAGCCTTAAGTTTAGGTGCACTCACAAGGACATTTTGAAGCAGACCGCTGTGCTGCTCCTGCATTCACTTTGACCACTCAGCTCTGGAGTGCTACTCCAGAAGAAATCAACCCAGTTAACTCCTGACTTTACTCCCATGTGTGGAAATGGCTCAGCTGTTGCCAGTTATTTTCAGAATACCCATGTGACATGGTTTATTCTCCTCTTCTCCTCTGGGCTGTGCCTGCAGCCCGTCACGTGAGCGCTTTTCAAATAACAAAACTAATGAATCTATAAAATGACTGGCACCAGACAAGGATTGTTTGGGCAAGAAGCCATCAGTCTAATAGATGTTACTCCAACCAATGTCACATTAAAGCCTTGGCACACGGATCGTTTAAGCCCCAAGCAATCAATTATTGTTTGAATCCAGTGAGTACTCTTTCAAAAGAGACAGCTACTCAGAGACACTCTTTAAAGTGAGTCATTTGCTAAAACATGATTTGGAGAAATAACCACAGAATGCCAGAATAATTCATCTCCCCTGGAAATGGTAAAAATGACAATGTCCGGTGAGAGCTTTCCAAAGAGATGGGATAGTAGTGGCAGAAGCCAAGAGTGAGTTTGGGCCAGATCGTTCATGCAGCTTTACAGCACAAGAAACATTGTGAAGTGGTATGAGAGAACATCTCATTGTGTCCATCAGTATGTCCTTTCCCCATCACCAGTGTAGCTCTTGCATAAATGAAAGTCAAGGCTCAGAGGAATGTGTCTCACTTTCAGCCCTCAGATCCCAAAAGCCAGAACACTTCAGTGCATCGCCATGGGTAGACTCTCCCATGAAATCTGACGCTTTACAATTAAAATGAATCATTTTACCTGATTACTGCACATCCCCCTAACAAGTGCAATAATATTCACATTCGTGTGCCATAAAGCAGAAAGCTCCTAGAGCATATTTCTTCTTTTCCATTGATTTGATTTGGGTTAAATTAACAAGGTGGGTATTACAAAAATATAGTTATTTTCCCCCCAAACCCCACCTCAGAATTATATATAAAAGTTTAATTAAATTATTTACAGGGTCTATTCGGTCAAGAATTCTACCAAGATGCTTCCGGGCAGCTTTAGCACAATTTAGAGAATTCAGAAAATGGAAAAGGCTAAGCCACAAAACAGCTTACTCCAGTGACAAAATCAGAGGTGAGGCAGGGCCTTGGGAAAGCCGACGGGAACGCCAGGTTGTACTCCTGAGTACGGAGCAGGAGTTTGTCGACAGAGCCTAGAGCTCTCTTTGGTGGCAGGCTCCAGTACTGCAGTTTATAATCCGGAGTGTGGATAACGTGGCACAGTCCAAAGGAAAAGGACCTGCCAGCATCAATGAGCCCACAACACAGCTGCCACGAGGAAGCTCGGCCAGTGGCGCTGTCTGAGCAGTGCAAGAGAGCCCCAGGCTCACGGCAGGCAGGGTCGCTCTGTGGCAGGCAGGGAGCAGGACCCCAGGGCAGGCAGGTCTGGGGAGAAGCCAGGTAGCAAGCAAGATGAAGGTGAGAGCGGAATATGAGAGCAAGAGCCCTGACCGCCTCTATTTAAGGTGTTTCTAGACAATGGGTCCAAGGCCCATGTACAACGGGCATGAAGCAACCCCACTTAATCATAGCTCCCAAGCCCAGAAGACCTCCCCCACTGGTAAGTGCCTGTGAGGGACCTCTGCCCCGGCACCGTTTTCCTGTCCCTATTCAAACCTCTGCTGGTGGAGATGGGGGAAGCGGGGTTTGGAGCACACCGTAACATCCATACGCCTTTGTGTGTCTCTGATCCTAAGCCCAGCCTTCTTAATCTTTACAAAGTATGAGCCTAGAGCATTTCTAGGTCAATCCTGTTATGTATTTTACCCTGTTCTTAGCTCCAAACTCATTGGGTTTCATACATCTTTCTTCTCATGGTTATCTCTTTGCTGAAATATTTTCAGCTAGGAACCAAAGCAGCTCGATGTAGCAAAAAGCCAATGGTAAGGCTGGAAAAATCACACCAGGGTTGAGACTGTCCTGCAGAAATGACTCATTCTTCCCCATGATTGTCCTCAAGGGGGCATGCCAATGTCCTTGAAATGATCCCATTCCCTAGAAACCAGATTTTTCTCTGAGGGTTAATTCATATTTCTGGAGGGGAAAGCATGATTGCACGGAAATGCTACTCTTCATTTGACAAAAGAACAGGTGGATGTCTCATGATAATTAAATTACAAATCAGTGCCTGCTGCTGACAGGGTATTGTACGCTGCCAGCTAGCATCAGATATTTAAAATCCTCTGTAATTACCTATAATAGGGAGTGGAGTGTGCTGCTGTGAATTTTTAATATCAACGCGGGTTTTCATAAGAGATCATTCTCTTTACAACGTGAGATTATTACAGCGGCAGCGCTGCTTGCATCGTACCCTCTAAGTGAGCATTTCTAAGGTTGTGCTTGCCAAAGCTTTGTCAGCTAGACAGGACTGAAGAGATGAATCCAGGAGAAGGTCAAAAACCTTAAATTTCAACAAAGCCAGCTTTCCAGAAAGCCAGGCTACTGCCCTCCTTCTACATGATATTAGGTCCAGAATTCACGAGTTACACTAGCCAGGCTACTGCCCCCCTTCCACATGATATGGGGTCCAGAATTCAGCTCACTGGTTTTACTCGCAGCATGAGGAACAGACAGCTAAAACCATAGCGGACCTGATCCACTCAGATGAAAGTTTAATCTGCAAGGTCCCATTAAACACATTAATGTCGCCTTGTCCTACTTTTGTGCTCAGTGTTTTCAGCGGTCCTCTATGTGCTGATTTTTACTGATACTGCTCTCCAAAGGCAGCAAGTTTCAATGTCATACAGATGAGTGTCTTGAGCAAACAAACGTTCCAATATGCACACACAAGTCACTGGGCATTCTTCCAAACATGAGTAGAAATAATGTTACTCATCCAACTGATTGCAAATGAGCAACACTGCTTGAATTTTGAATATTTGCAATCAATCTATATAGTGAGAAGTGAAAAAAATACTCTTCTCATTATATAAAATGGAAGAAATCACAAGCTGCTTGCTAAGAATGTGGAAGTAGATTAGGAAGCTTAAATCATTGAATAATTATACTTATTGTGAATGATTTGCTCTTTTGCTTATCCAGTAGATTACTAACAAGCTTGTCACCATGTCACTGCAATACCTTTCATCCAAGAAGCCCAAAGAGCTTTACAAGTGCCAGTCAAGTCTGACAGCACCCTGTTGAAATAAAACCTATGTGCATCATCTAAAGGTGGGTAAATCAGGCAGAGAAATACAACAACTTGCTCAAGGTCATAGAGAGAATCATTTAACTAAGCAGTGGTAGAACTAAGAGATTTTCCATTCTGCTCTTCTAAGCTCAAGACCTAGTGTAACTACACAAACTTAAATGCTAATAATAACAATGCCTAGATTCATGTTTAGTTTTGGGGGGAGGGTTGTTGGTTGGTTTGCCTTCCTCCCCCCTCCATCCTCCCCAAGGGTTTCAGGAGGCAGCAGACCTTCTGAAGTCACAAATTAGGTTTTTCTCTACGCCAATGCAATTGCTAGCACTGCTTTGTGTAGCTCATATTGTGCTATCTCTAAGAAACACATAGTGCTTTTTAGAGAACAAGAGATTCCCTTGAAGAACCAAATTGTTCCACAGAAGGGACACTATCAGCATGAATTACTGAGAACTTGCTTAGCTCTTCCATTCAGTGTAACAAACTGTTCATTTTATTTATTTTATTTTTTTCTCAAAAGAGGAAAAAAAAAGAGGCAAATAAGTTTTTTTTTTTTTTTCCCTGAGTTGACTGAAATGAGCAACTATTTTCCCATTACAGGGAATGGGTGTTTGGGTGGTTGGTTTTTTTTAATGCGAGTACAATGTAGTGGAAAAAAAATGTTCTCCTCATCTGGTTTTGTTGTTGTGTTTTTGCTTGCGTGTTGTTTTGGTGCTTTTAACTCTCAATGATTTTCACTGTCATGATGAAGAAGAGGTGAAATGGACATGAGCCACAGCATCTCTTCCTGGTTATTAGCAGTTGCACCTTTCGCTCACAAGATGGCACAGCAACCATCGAGTTAAAGCAGTTTCTCACTGAATCACGAAGCGTTGCAGGAAAAAGAGAAGTAGCTGCCCAATGTCACAAAACTAAGAACGATTTTTACTTTGCTCTGACCCGGTACAATGCTATTAAAAATAATACAAATAGAGCCATCCTTTATAGTCAGTAGTTAAAAGCAGATTATGGTCGCACACAGAGCCAGCAGCTGCACAGAAGTCAAACAGTTCATATAAGCATCAAAATTCCTGAGCAAGCAGGACCCCATTGGTTTTTCCAGGCTTTAGCATGCACAAAAACACTATGTATTGACATGACTGAGACTAGCCCAGAATGCTGCACTCCTCAAGGAATTCTAAATCCTAATTAAAACCGCCTGCATGCAAATCTGTACCATGAGGTATTCAGCTCCATATGCTGCATCGCATTTTGGACCTGTTAACAGCATCAGTTTAGCCCTCTGGAGGTTGCTACTTGCTATCCAATAATTTAAAATAGATTTTTAACTTGAAGTACCAGTTTTAAAAAAAGACACTCTGAGAGGGTGGCTTTGCTAGTATTAAATAGTGAATGTGGCTGCAGACTACAAAAATAAGTAAATTGAAAAGAAAAAACAAAAGTTCAGCTAATACTGATTGTTTGTCTAAGCAAGGCAAAGGAAAGACGTGGGTGGAATTATACAACTCGGCAGCAGCAGGCTGTAGCCACCTCTCCATCCTTTCGTCCCACAGTAACTTCAGTTTTCATGCTCCTTTTCATGGTTTTCAACATTTCCCCTCAAAAAAATGTTCCTTTCCACTATATTCATGTTCCCACAGCCACTGTAGAAGTCTTCATGGCTCAATTGCTCCCTTTTTTGTGCTGCTTCCCCCCTTGCAGCTCCCTGTTCATCCCTAGAGCCACCATTTCCCCACTCCCATTCCCTGATCCCTCCAATTCCGCAGCCGCAATCCCCCAGTGTCAGAGCACTGAGCCTCATGAGTTCTTCTTTTCCACCCATTGCCTGATCTGAAGAAGAGTTTCTGGCATGGGGCAGCTGTGCTGAGGTTACTACTGAGCATTTGGAAACCCCGTCCCTTGCGGTGTTTAAGACCAGGCTGGACAAGGCTCTGTCCAGCCTGAGCTAGGGTAGAGTGTCCCTGCCCATGGCAGGGGGGTTGGAACTAGATGATCCTTGTGGTCCCTTCCAACCCTGACTGAAACTATGAAACTATGAAACTATGAAACAGGGCTGGCAAATGTCACCGGTCACCACATCTCAGTTTCCCTGGCAATAAGCCTGTGGTGGGAGTGCAGCACAGCAAGACAAACACCCTGGTTTCGTATGAGAAGATTACAAAGCACCCAGGTATCGTAGGAAATAAATGATATAACATTATTGCCTGAATCAAACAAAATCCACAGAACAAGTGGCTTGCCCCTCGTGTGTTTCCTGTACCAAAAATGCAGGTTTTAATTTAGCCCAGCTTTGCTCAGCACATGACACAGCAGGCCATTTGTGTTTTGCAGCTGAAACCCTCTCCCCAGGCTTCATGCTTGGGTGCCCTACTTAGCTGAGTTTATACACACAAAAAATAGGACTTCTCTTCCTTGTGCACACTGCCAGTGACTTCTTCACAGTTATCTAACCATAAAAATGTAAGGGGTTTGTATCCTCAGTATCTATGTACTGATTTAAAGCTTTAACTATATTTTCATCATATTACTTCCCAGTGCCCTCTGAGCATCAGTCAATAGGATAGCACCTTCTGAGTTACTCCAGAGGATAACAAATATAGTCCCCTAACTATTCTTCTTAGCCCTCATGGGTCTTGAACAGATGTAGCTGTGGAGGGCTTTTTGGCCTCTGAAGCTTGCTCCATTCCACTGCCTGTCTCTGCTAGCGTCTGGTCACTGCAGAGAGCCCTCAGATCAAAGGGGTGCAGTGAGACTCTGCTAATTCCAGTATTAATTAAAAAAGGTCTCACTGAAGAAGGTCTCTAGGGAGGGTTGGTCTCTGGACATAGTCTCTAGAGCTTTCCCATGATGAGCTTGAGTCCATCTTATGCCCAAGTATCTCACACAGCCTTTGGGTACAGATCTTCCTGGTAGCAGTGATAGATAGAGGTGGCTCTCCACCGCCTGCATGTTTCCTCTCTGCAGCCCTGGTGCTCCATGATGCTCCTTTACTGATCAGTCACTGACCTGGATTAGGTGTTTTTACAGGTTTGTCTGAACCTAAAGCATGCACTTATGGAGCCTCACAAATAGGTGCATCAGCTCTATTTGAGGAGGCAGCACAGGAACAGGAATGAAAAGTCAAGGAAGAGCAGAGTAACTACTTGAGACAGCCTCACTGACAAGAAAAAAGATGTACAAAAATACTACCCTGAGCCCTTTCCTGTTTTGGATACACACGTAATCAAGTACAGGCAGCTTTATATGTCAAAGTTAAAATAAGCCAAGGAAACTATAATGTGTAATGGCAAGTCCAAGGGAAGCTGACTTGAGATTTCTTTAGGAAAGAGAAGGAATATTAAAAACATGAAAACAGGGAGTGGAATGAATGGGGGTAAAGACCAAAGTTCAGGTGATAAAACCAGAAAAGAGAGAACTTCAGCATCTGTGCTGCTCTGGTGTTGGGAGCCCCCTAGGGAAAGCATTTGTATGATTTCCCTTTGGGACTAGTTTGCACAGCAACAGCTTCTCCCAGCAGCTGCTCTGCCAGTACTCACATGGCAGAGGCATGAGGCTCTGAAGATGGTGGCCTTGCCCCGTGCTAGATGGTGTAGACTTTTTATCTCGGGTTAAATGTGATCCTTGCACTGCTCACACATTCCTATTAGCCAGGCTCCTTGCTGTAAGTGCTCCCCTGGGTACCCTTGTTTTTTGTTGCAGTCACAGGTCTGAATGAAATTAGGGGAAAACTAATTTCTGCTCTTTAAAAATTAGGTCTCATCTCCTAGGTTAAAAGGAAGATAAATCCACAAAGGAAAGTGCTCAACATTCAAATGTGATTTCCGTATGAACACTGTTGCATTCACTGTGCAGACAGGACAGTCCTTTGGGAATTAATTTTGTACTGAAGGACACAGGAGTGGTGTGTCTGTGGGATTCCAGTATAATTTCTTAGAGACATTGGAGAGTCCTGGGCACAGGCTGTGTGAGGCAAAAGGATGCTTTCAGGCTATGACAGGCAAATGTTGTAACAGAGAACTGCTTCTATTCCTGCTTTTGCCATAAAAATCTCATGCATCATTAGGCATTTCACAAAAGCTAACTTTCCACAGGTTTAAAATTGAGATATTCCTCACTTTGAAAGGTCTTGGTAGACACAGATAGCCTCCTTTTGCAGAACTGCTGAGCATCACCAGCTTCAGCTGAAATCAGGGAGAACTGGGCTTTGCAGAGAGAAAAAATGCCCTGGTATCCTGTGTCCCCCAAGAAACCAGTCTGAGGTGGAACTGCTCTCGGCTGACACTGCCCAGCTAAATCTTAACCTTCTGCTCTGAGCAGATAACCAGGGTCCCTTGCAACTACTGGAACATCACAATATTGCATGGACGTGAGTCAAAGAAGTGCTCACTGAGGGGTTCTCTCTCTCTCTCTCTTTCTCTTTTTTTTCCCTAAATTGGAGTGAAGACATCTTAGGATGTAAACATTTAGACTGAGGTGAATTTCATTCCTGATATTGCAAACTGGACACAGAAACCTGCAGACACTTTTGATCTAAATTCACAGATTCACACACTGCATTGGGATGGAAAAGCTCTAATCACAGGGGGATATTGTGAAAATAAATTAATTGATGCTTGTGAAATACTTGTTATCAATGAAAAGGCAAAAGTTCTGTAAATGGAGTGCAGTTTGAGCTGCAGGCAGTAAACCAGTGCATGGACACATATGTTGAATGCAAAAGCTGTATGAAGTACCACTCCACAAAAAGAAGGCCTGTGAAAACAAAAGTGGCTGTGTCCTTACTGATGTATTTGACTAATAACACTACATTACAATATAGAAGCCCAGAGGGCCTGTAATGGAACAGCTTAGACCATTTACCCTGCCCTGGTGAGGCCACATCTGGAATATTGTGCCCAGTTCTGGGCCCCTCAGTCCAAGAAGGACCTCAGGGAACTGCTTGAAAGAGCCAGTGCAGAGCCATGAAAATGATTATGGGGTGGAACATCTTCCTCATGAGGAGAGACTGAGGGAGCTGAGGGCTCTGTAGCTTGGAGAAGAGGAGACCGAGAGGTGACCTCATTATTGTTTGCAAATATATCAAGGGTGAGTGCCCAGAGGCTGGAGCCAGGCTCTGCTGGGTGATGCCCAATGCCAGCACAAGGGGCAGTGGTGGAGGCTGTGGCAGAGGAAGTTCCATGGAAACAGGAGGAAAAATTTTTTGCCTGTGAGGGTGATGGAACACTGGAGCAGGCTGCCCAGGAGGGTTGTGGAGTCTCCCTCTCTATAGATATTAAAGACCCTCCTGGATGTGTTCCTGTGTGATCTGGTGTAGGTGATCCTGCTCTGGCAGGGGGGTTGGGCTGGATGATCTCTCGGGGTCCCTTCCAGCCTCTAATGTTCTGTGATTCTGTGATCTTAATTCTTTCGCTTCTTAAATCTGAGTAGTTAATACTGCCATCTCTTACCTGTTCTTTGAACACAATGTATGCACACATACAAACTTCATAAACTTTAACAGCATTCCTACTTCTATTGTGAAGAATCTATAGAGAAAGTACTGATTTCTTGGGTGTTTGTGGAAAACCGGCCCTTCTTGAATAAAAATACAAATCCTGCTGTTGTCACTCCAATGAATTCAGCCCAGAAGCTCCGAAGATAACATTATTTTTGTATCAAACCAATTTTTGCTGGTGCTGGGAAAGTTATTACAAGTTGCATACATTGCTATTTTTATCAGTCCTCTCTTTTAAAAGCTCTTTTAATTTTTCTTTTGCTGAGAAGAAGACACATTTAGTGCTATTTGGCTAGGTATTCAATAGGCCAGCAAATCACTTTTGAGTCATGGGAATTTGCATGTGCTTGACACCTGCTGGAGTCAAGATCAACATTTCTGAAGAAGGGCTCATACTGAAAAGCCAGCTCTGGACCTTTGGGTCTTAACCCTTCTACAGCTTTCAGTACAGCATAAATGTGTCAAAATCTGTTCTTTCAGAGATTTTAACAAAACTCTGGTCACTGAACAGGTGGGCAAATTGTCTGTCAGAATACAGAGAGACAGCAAGCTACTGCATGAGCAAGGGAGTGCTTGCCTTACTGAGGCTGCCACCAAAATCAGTGTTTCCAGTTTTTCACCCTTCTGCAAGCAGTCTGGTTTCTGATCCAAGGAGTTTATTGCTCTAGGGGAAGCTCGTTCAGCTTACTGATCTGATGACAAGACTTTAGGTAAAACTACTGCCAGGTCAGGAGCCAGGAGAGTGTCCCATAAAGCTGTGCTACCTGCAGCTGGCCTGAGTTTAATGTAATGGGAAAATCTCTTGGTTTTACATGCTTTGAGCCAACAGAGTGAATTCACCACCCCTTGGGCCATGTCATTACATGAAATGAAGAAGGACCAGCTTGTAATCATCTTTATTTATTCCCTTTAAAATTAACTAGCAAAGGCATTACACCCACATTTTCTGAAGGACCAAGCAAGCCTGCCAGCACACTTTTCCTTTTTTCCCCCCCCCCTTATTATTTTTCCACACACAGCCCCCTCCCCCCTGAGAACTGAGCCTGAACCAAGGAACTGAGTGGCTCATTGTGGATTGGTTAGGCCACACCTTGAGTACTGTGTCCAGTTCTGGGCTCCTCAGTTTAAGAAGGACATTGAGACACTTGAAGGTGTCCAGAGAAGGGCAACGAGGCTGGGGAGGGGTCTGGAGCACAGCCCTGTGAGAAGAGGCTGAGGGAGCTGGGGTTGCTTAGCCTGGAGAAGAGGAGGCTCAGGGGAGACCTCATTGCTCTCTACAACTACCTGAAGGGTGGTTGTAGCCAGGAAGGGGTTGGTCTCTTCTCCCAGGCACCCAGCACCAGAACAAGAGGACACAGTCCCAAGCTGCACCAGGGGAGGTTTAGGCTGGAGGTGAGGAGAAAGTTCTTCACCGAGAGAGTGATTCGCCATTGGAATGTGCTGCCCAGGGAGGTGGTGGAGTCACCGTCCCTGGAGGTGTTCAAGAGGGGATTGGACATGGCACTTGGTGCCATGGTCTAGTCATGGGGTCTGTGGTGACAGGTTGGACTCGATGATCTTCGAGGTCTCTTCCAACCTTGGTGATACTGTGATACTGTGAATGGAAAAGCAGGTATCTAGCAAAAGTGAAGAAAACAAAGAGATAAACGCACATATTTCTGCTGTCTGTAGAACTGTGTTTAGATTTAGGTACCAAAAAGTTGCCTTTGTGTTAGACAGATAAGCATTTCTCACCCTTGAACTTCAATGTGATATTCAGCCTGCAATTACTCTAGCTGGAGACAATGATTCTCTGTCTGAGCTATTGTTATTCTGGGATCTCCTTCCATAGTCATGTTGAAAGGAGACCCAAAAGTCATGGAAAAAATACCTGTGTGTTTAACTTGTAAGAGATCCCAGCACTCATCTTCTAAACAAGCCAACTGGGTGCTCAGTCTCTGCAAACAAGCTAGAGTTCATGCCGACATGATCAGGTACTTGCTTTGTATCATATTATGGTGTAAATCTGGCAGGATTAGTAATGCCTGAAACGTTCTGTAGACCTGAAAAATGTTATAAAAATTAATACTTACATTGTACAGAATAGAAGACCCTCTGGGCACTAAGCAATGACTTAGATGGAAACTTGCTAGCAGGGGTTAGCATTGTCCTTCAAATCCAGGTTGTAAATGTCTTAACCTGGATACCTCAAATTTTATTGCTTTTGAAAGTTGCCATTTGAGCCTTCTGTTTGATACAAGTGCTGCATCTCATTGCTGTGTCTGCCTACCTATGTGCTGAATTCTTCTGTATTGTGCTCCTTTCTTCTTGGTGGGGGTTTCTGGTGGTTTTTATAGTGGCAAAAAGCAGGGGAAATGTGGCGGGTTGACATCGTCCCCCAACATAAAGTTGCCAGAGCAGCTCAGTGGAAAGCAAAGCAAGCTGTTTTGACAAGCAAAAGCGCAATCTAGATATGAAACCCAATGAGTATGTGTAAAATATACAATACTTACATATATTTACAATTCATAAACAGCACAAGAAACCCCCTGGACAAAACCAGGGGGTTACCCCTCCCTGCTCCCCTCCCTTCCCGCTGTATGCGGGGCAAGAGAAAGAGCAGAGAGTAGTTTTTTGGTTCTTAGCCACAGCAAAGCAGTGCTGCCGAGGTCAGCAAGGTAGCAGAAGACAGAGCTAGCATCTGCTAGAGTGAAGGAAGCCCAAAAGAAAGAGAGTTAGCATACAAAGCTAACTTTATGTAAGGCATCTGCCCAATAGAATTATTTAGACCTTATAATCCTTTTCCCTTTTGCATCCAATGGTGATGTATTTACAGTCTACTACTTTCTCTTCAATATCTGTGGAAAATTTTCTCAGCACAGCCGAAAACTACCACAGGAAGACAAAAGGAAAGTTTGGCTGCTTCAGAAGTTAGCAAAGTTGCCTCCAAAACAATGACAGATTTCTTCATTGCAGGTTGACCTTACCAAGGTTCAAAGCCATCCTTCCTTGCAATAACACTAGCTCAATTACAAGGTCACATCCCTCCTGTGTTCACTAAGAATCCCTGTTTGGAAATGCTGAGATATTTTAACAACTTCCTTTCAAGTCCTTTACTTTTTCAGCTGGAGGAAGTCAATGTCTTATATGAAATATTATGAAGGAAATAAAACCTAAATTCCTTCGGTTTTAAGGAGTAGCTTTCAGGAAGGCTGCAGAAATGACTGTCAGCTGAGTAACAATGTCACGGTACATTTTCTGTTGTTCTTAATTATTAGAAAATGAGGACAAAGCAAAACCCATCCGGGTTAAAATTAGACTCAGCCCAGATCATAAGGCAATCATGAGGCACTGCTAACTTTGAAATGAAAGACATTACTATAAAATGATACCCAAAACAAAACTCTTGCACAATCCCAAGCTAATAGCTTGGTCTAGACACAGCAGTTTTATTATTAGGCAGAGAGGGCTTTTTTAAGTTCTGACCCAACAAATAGATTGATTGATTACATAAATGAATATGTTCCAGAGCTTTATACGTGCAGTGGGCCAAAGCCTCAGAGCTGCAATATCCATCTGGGAATATGGCCTATTTAGAGCTATTTGGTTATTCGTTTTCCGTCCTTTTGCTGTTCGACCAAGTGATAGATGGATAGCCAAAGACCTCGATCTCTGTATATTTTTTCCATGAAGTGGCACTGTAAGTTCTCTAAAATAAAAGTTCTTTTGCAAAAATCACATCTTCTTCTCTGCATAAATCACCTTTAGGAGAGCAGGAGAGTCACTCTGCATTTTCTGTCAATCCTCTGCTACTCAGCTGATAACACCAACAAAGAAAACAATTTATTGAATCTGGAGCTGTGATTTTCTGCTGAGGAAAAGAAATGCTCCCTGGGAACCAAACTGAGATCTACAGCTCATTTTTATCTTGACAATGAGAAAGTGAACATGACTTTAACTTGTTGTTGACCTTGTTGCTGTTGGATCACTGATCTAAAAGTCAGTGGCTATATATATAACATTATTCACATTGAACTATCATATATGCAGTGGGAAAAACACATTTTACTATTTATAAAACATTTCTGCATGAGCAAAGTTCTGAAAACATTAATCACAACTGTGTGAATGACAACTGACACCAAGGAAAATGCACCTTTTTGAGTGATTCATCTCATCTCTGCTGCTCAGAAAGGGGTGGTCTGCATTTTAATGGTACCACGTGCTTGGCACTAACTGTTCAAAAGCTGAGATACTGGCGCTGGTGAGCCTCGCTCAGAAGCTCCTCTGGCTCTCAGACCTTGAGATAAACAGTGGACATCGGCTCCCCCTGGGGAGGCATGCTTACTTTTCAGTGTAATGACATTTTCTCCTAATGCCTATGAGACCACCAAAGTGAAAGCTACCTATGTGGGAACTGTCAGAATCTGTTGTGAACACACATCAGTAGTTTTGAAAGCTGATCATCTCCAGGTGCTGTTAAACTGGGATGGTTCTTCTGCAGCTCCCCTTAGGAAGGGCTGTGCCATCTAATTGCCTTTGCCGTCGTGCAAACTATTAGACAAAATGTTGAACCCAACATTAGTCAAATCCCAGTTGCCAGGAATATTTTAGCCCTCTACGTTCATGTTCTCACAGATACCTTTCAGCTTTATTAGCTTATTAAAAGTGTGGCCTTATTAACTTTTTTTAACCACCAAATTGATGAGTAAATGGTGCAGAAGGAAGTGTTTTTAAGAGCTGCTTTTACAGATGATTAACTGGTATTATGAGATGTGCTCCAGTTGTCTGAATACATCCAGCAGAATCTCTCACTTCTGTGAAAACTGTCCTAGACACATGGGATCTTCGACTTTCTTGTCCTGGACTCTCCAACAAATAAAACTGTCGTGGAACCCCTGTAAAAATGCTTCTTTTGCTTCTTATTTCACTGTATTTACCACAAACTGCCATCCAAATTTATCTCTTAGAAAGCTTGATGTAAAACACAGCATCAATAGGACAAATCTATTCTCAAAGCTTCCCAAGTTTGGAGACAATGTATTTTTTTCCAAGTGAAATGCAGTCACTTGTAACAAATTTCTGAAGCATTTTAGTAGTTTTCCTCACTGCATGAAAACTTCCAGCTCTTGAGTTCCTCCCACCTCACTATATTTTGCAGACTGGTACTGCCCATTTGCAAGTGTTTGGCATTCACCTGGAAACAGGTCAAGCTCCTACATTTCCCAACACTCTTACATACCTCCTGACAGCTCTCAGCATTCTTTCAGAGTTGACCCTCCTGCAAAATCATTTGAACACCTGCACTTCAGATGTATATTGCCAATCTATACTGGTGAGCCTCCTATGCATAAGTGTCTATTCAGGTATTCTGGATCCACTCTGCTCCTTGTTCCAGCTTTGGAATGCTTCGTAGTGCTCAGAGGTACTTCTATGTAAAAAGCACTTGTGGAACAGACTATGTGTGGCCTCTATTTTCACTTCTGTGAAAAAAATATGTGGAGCCCCCTTTTTGTGCCCTGTAAACCTGGTGGACAGCAATGTGCCCTTGTGGCCAAGAAGGCCAACGTTATCCTGGGGGAGCATTAAGAAGAGTGTGTCCAGCAGACTGAGGGAGGTTCTCCTCCCACTCTACTCTGCCATGTTAAGGCCCCACCTGGAATATTGCATACAATTCTGGGCAACCCAGTTCAAGAGGGGTTGGACTCAAAGATCCCTAGAGGTCCCTTCCAACCCCTAACATCCTGTGATACTGTGAAGCTGCTGAAGGTGATATTGCCAGATTTCTTCTTTATTATAAAGAGCATGGCCATTTCCCACAAAACACAGAATCATAGGCTCATAGAATGATGGTATCATAGTATCAGTCAGGGTTGGAAGGGACCACAAGGATCAGCTGGTTCCAACCCCCCTGCCATGGGCAGGGACACCCCACACTGGATCAGGCTGGCCAGGGCCTCATCCAGCCTGGGCTTAAACACCTCCAGGGACAGGGCCTCAACCACCTCCCTGGACAGCCCATTCCAGGGCTTCACCACCCTCATGGGGAAGAACTTCCTCCTCACATCTAGCCTGAATCTCCCCACCTCCAGCTTCATTCCATTCCCCCTAGTCCTATCACTCCCTGATAGCCTGAGAAGTCCCTCCCCAGCCTTTCTGTAGGCCCCCCTCAGGTACTGGAAGGCCACAATGAGGTCACCTCAGAGCCTTCCCTTCTCCAGCCTGAACAGCCCCAACTCCTTCATTCTGTCCTTACAGGAGAGGTGCTCCAGCCCTCTGATCATCCTCGTGGCCCTTCTCTGGACACCTTCCAGCACCTCCAGATCCCTCCTGTAATAGGGGCTCCAGAACTGGAGGCAGTACTGCAGGTGGGGTCTCACCAGAGCTGAGTAGAGGGGGAGAATCACCTCCCATAAGTGGAGGTAATAGGAGGTTGGAATGGACCTCTGGAAATCACTGAGTCCAACCCCCCTGTCAAAGCAGGATCACCTAGGGCAGATCAGACAGGAACCCAACCAGATGGGCCTTGAAAGTCTCTAGAGAAGGAGACTCCACAACATCTCTGGGCAGTAAAGAAGTTTTGTCTCTACTTTTGTTGAAGTGGAACTTCCTGTGTTCCAGTTTGTATCCATTGCCCCTTGCCCTATCAAAGGACACCACTGAAGAGAGTCTAGCACCATCTCTTTTCTTGGCACAATGAATACTTTCAGTGAGTTTATATCTGGCATTTGTATCCTGTCGTGGTTTTGCTTATTTTTATGTTTGCTGGTTTTCTACAACACATCAGAAACCACCACTGGATCCTTATTAGTAGGACGTGGGATTTCTACTACTTATCAGTAAGAAAATGTGGTCAGCAAAGTCCCAAAAGACCACAAAAAGAAACAAAAGATATCCCAAGTGGAATGACTGTTAATATATGTATTTATTTATGCCACTACCCACAGGGGTTTCACATTAAATCCTATTTCAGAAACATTCAGTAGTGAATCAAATGAGGAATTTCCTTGTATAAACAGGCTGAAGAAAATCAGTCAACCTCAGCTCTTAATTACTATTACAAGCTAACACATGATGTGAAACAGAACTGAAAGGAAGATTTCAGATACACTATTCCTTTTGTCTGCACATGTGATTTAAATTATCTCAAAGACAATTAGTGGAGATGGATGTAGCCCCACGAGACAGCTCCTGTGGGCAAAATTCAAATTTCCTTTTACCAATAGGAGAAAAGAGTTTCACCTGAAGCAGTTGCATCCAATCCCAGGAGCAGGCAACACAAATATATATTTGCCACAATTATTTTTTTTGTTTCCTGAGCCCCCAAAAAGCTAATTTTGTAAACATATTCACCTAATTCATCTAATATGCACATGCTATTGGCATTGTAGCTAATGAAGGCTTAGAGGAGTGAATAATACTGCTTGTTAAGCCTGAAGGTGCAGAAGGGATAGCAATATAATTTATTAGTGCTTTAATGTATCTGAAAAGAAATAGTGATGACCATTTGTGTGCAGAGTCTCTGTCATTTAATTAAATTGTTCCTACCTTTAGACATTCCTAATCCCTTTGCCAATGAAGTCCCAAAGAAAGACTTAGAAATAAAACAACATATTAAAAAAAAGAAGAGCAGAGCTCAGGGATGCTGTTAAAACCTCACATCCCCCTCAGTAATGAAGAACTTAATAGATATCCTAGAAGTGCAATTGCAAATTGCATAGTTTCTTGAACCTCTCTGATCTCTTATTCATTCCTTTATATTTCCAAGTTTCAAATTTACAGAGGGGCTGAATTATTTCTAATTTAGCTAGGACACCTGGAACTCGTGAAATGAAGCATTTCAGCACACAAAACTGGTCTTCAGAATCACTCTATTGCTTCAGCCTTATCACTTCCAGCAAAATTCTCTTCACTAAACTTCACAAGTTTAAGGTGAGATGCACAGGCTTAACACCTAAGGGTTTACATTCATCCCTGGGTGTGAGAAGCTTTGCACAAGCCTTAATAGAGACAATTAATTTAAATAACATGAAATATTCAGTGAACCAAATTCCCTCTCCCTGTATAAATGGCCATTTTAGCTGAGGACTAATAACACAAGTGGGGAGCTGAATATTGATGGTAGACCTTTTCCTCTGGATATGGGGAAACCACTGAACACAGAATTTTCTTCTGCAGAAAATACATTCTTAATTTCCTGAGGTTCATTAGAAAGTCTCCAGATAGTGATGTGTCCAGCAAGTATATCTATTTGCCATCAATTTCATACGGCTGAATGTTCACTGCTAATGAAGGGGTGTTTCCTGTGCTGTCTGACACTCATGAATGAGTTATGCTGCTTTCTGCCCTGTTCCTTTCCTGCAGCAACCAATGAGAGGTACAAAAACCATTGGGGGGAGCAGACCTACAGAGGAAGGGAGGGTTGTGTGTATATGTGAGAGGTCTGCATCAGCAGCACAGACTAGCTGAACAGTTAGGGAAGAACAACATCAGACAGCTAGTGAAAAAGGCCAGAAATTCCACAAGCAAGTGGGTGGCCAAAGAAGTTCAGAAGTCAATAAGTAATGCTCACTTCCCTTTTATTCAATACTGTTTTCCATGAGCAAGTCATAATTTGGTGGCTAGATGAAGAATTTGCAATCCTTGGGAATGCCAACATATATATCATAGAATGGTCTGGGTCGGAAGGGACCTCCAAAGCTCCTTTAGTCCAATCCCCTCTGCAGTAAGCAATCTCATCCTCAACTAGGTCAGACTGCCCAGAGCCCTCTAGAGCCTCACTTTGAGTATCTCCAGGGATGAGGCCCCAACCACCTACCCAGGTAACCTGTCCCAGTGTACCACTACCCTCATGGTAAAGAACTTGTTTCTAACATCCAGTCTCAATGTACTCTCCTCTAGTTTGAAGCCTTTTCCCCTCATCCTATCACCACAGGCCTTTGTAAACAGATACCAGAATCAGCAATAGGATAAGCACTCTTACTGTAAGTTGGTTGTTTGGCAGGAAAGTTAGGTTCTCCAAATTAAATGCTTTTTTAATAGAAATTATATCTATAAAGTGGCATCTTACTTCTGTCTGTAATCCTGGCTTATCTGTTCATATTTTCCAATATGGGAAGAACAGATATTAGGTAGGGTTCAATCCGGATTAATCAGCCATATTTACACATAAACCATCTCACATCCTCATAGTTACATGACCACTGGTGATTGCAAACCTAGCAACAAGCTTCACACATGATTTCATTTTCTTTATGCTAACTTTGTTTATCATCCAAGCTAATGTATTTTAAAACATGAAAGAGAAGAGAAACAGAACCCTTTAGGCCAAACATAAAGCTTTTGAGGCAACAAGATTCCTATGTCAGTTCACCATTCTTCAAGAGTCTTCAGTTCTCCTCATTATCTCTTGATAACAAGCTCCTTTCCAACACTTTCTGGAGGCTGGAAAATCTTGCATCTGCTAAGCAAATTGAAAAGAAATATCCAAAGCTGCAGGTCTTAGTTCTGTTAAGTGTCTGCAACCGTATGCCAGGCAGTATTGGGCTAGATCTAACACTTCATGTTACCACTATTATTATCCAACAAATCAATCTATGGCAGTGCTAGGAATTGAAACCAAGTCTCCACATCATACTCTAATGCTTAATGACAGAAAAATCCCCATTCAGGCTTGTAAAAGAAGAGAAATAAGGCCTTTATTAGGAAAAATTGTAATGCTGTACACAAAATTCAGACCCAAGTTGTTGAAAATACCACTGTAGTCATACTTTTTTTTAAGGAGACAAAGGAAAGAAATGAAATAAATGGAAGCTCATTAAATGTGGGGGGGTTCACGGTAGGCCTGTGTACAGTGGTAGATCCAACCGAACAGCATATTTGCATGCAAACCAGACTTTGTCTACTACACATCTTTATAGCTTATCCAACAGGGAATTGGCAAGGAGATATTAAAAAGAAAATCCATCACCATCTGAACACAAAGTGAAGCTGACATTTTAAGTTCTGGTCAATGCATTTCTTTTCTTCAAGGTCTATTCACATTTGAGTTTGACAGGACTCTTACTGGGGGATATAATCACCAGCAATGCACTGTGATTTAGAGCAAGGAGGAGGACATCATTAGTAAAGGGAACATGGGTGAGTTTCAGTTTACTTCAAACTGTAAAGAAAGGACTATAAGGAACTGTATTTCAAGCCTAAAAAGGTAATTCAGTTTCACAATAAACTCGTTTTCATGTTAATAGCTAATATTTTGCTGCAAGCAACAGAAAACAGCTCCATTGTTAAAAATCACCAGGAAAGGACTTTAAGAAATAAGCAGCACAACTTTCTGAGCATCACTTTCCTAATTTCAGAGGAAATGTATGTGCAGAGAAGTGCCATGAAAATTCAGCTGTGGACATGAGGTGTAACATTTTAGGAGCACAAAGACCTGTGGAATAGGTGAAAGAGAAAATGGGAAGAGTGAAGGAGCATTTTGCACAGTTGAATGGGATTGCTAAGGCATGCTAACTGTGGGGAGGAGGAGGTTTTCCTTGGAGGTGGTGCATGGAGGCAGACACCTCACTGAGCATTGTGAGCAGCTACTTTTGTCCACAGGTTTTGTCATCTTGCTGCATTTCTCTATGCGAGTACAAAGCGCCTAGAATACATAACAGTTGTTTCAAGATCTGAAAACCGAACAGCATGAATCTGGCAGTTGGGCACGCCAAATTTCTGCTAAAACTGGGATGGTAGCAGAAATCTTAACTCTGTGTAGGTGGGAAGCAGAGGTTTTCCACAAGGCAGCCACAGGGCTAATGATGGAAAATTGTGTTGATGGACATTCCCAAGGTTGCTCTTTAAAACCGGTATACAAATAACCAACTATTTGCTGCCTCCTGAAGGACTGCAATCACTTTATAGTTTGAAAAGCTATTATCAGCCCTGGGAAACAATGTATTTTGACTGCATATAAACTCTTCTACATGGAAGGAGGAATTGCTTGAACTGGGTTTCACTCAAGAGTTTTCAAAAAGCTAATTTATTTTCTGGACATTAATGGGTTGAAATCAGTTCTCAGCAGGTGAAACCTAATGATCTTAACTTATTAAATGTATGCTAAAATATTAACAGAAAGGGGAAGAAAGAAAGACAGCGAGAGCACAACTTCCGTTAACAGGAACGGGATTCTCACCTACACAGAGGCTGGGATACACCGCACCAGCTATTCAAGGAGATTCTTAACTGGAACCAAATGCATCATTTCCACCCAACTTCACAACGCTTTATGGTGGTAAAGGTGGATTTAATAATCTTCATGAGAATAAGAATGAGGTCAAGTATAAATCAAGTAAGAATGGAGCTCTTCATAGAATGGCTTCGGTTGGAAGGGATCTTCAATATCATCTACTCCAATCTCCCCACCATGGGCAGGGATACCGCACAACTAGAGTGGGCTGCTCAAGCCCTCATCCAACCTGGCCTTGAACCCCCTCAGGGAGAAGGCATCCACAGCCCTCCTGGGCAGCCTATTCCAGAGTTCCAGCACCCTCATACTGAAGAGCTTCTTCCTAAGATCTAGCCTAAACCTACTCTCCCTCAGCCTAAAAGCAGTTCCTCTTGTCCCATTGCCAGACACCCTCATAAAAAGTCCCTCTCTGGTCCTTCAGGTAGGATCCCTTCAGGTACTGGAGTCATCTCTTCTCTAGGCTGAACAACCCAGCTCCCTCAAACTGCCCTCATAGCAGAGGTGTTCCAACCCTTGGACTATCTTTGCGGCCCTCCTCTGGACTCCCTGTGTGAAAGGTTCCAAACACATTTCCTGCAAAGCAAGGAGAATGCTCCATATTTTATTTCTTTATTCTTTCTCACAGACAATTCTGCAAGGTACAGGAAGCATTCAGCTGCTCATGAGCTTTCTTATATTTGATAGATATAGAGGCCAGTCTGGAGAACTCCTCCAAATAGCTGCCTTCTGTAATCTGTACAACAGCATTACTATTTGAATTACTCCAACAAAAAATGGTTATTTTCTTTCCCAAGCTGTCAGTGATAATGTGGATTTTAACCACTGGGGAACCCACAACATTTAGAAGCGCAGCACTGAGACAGTAATGGATGGCAGCCTTCGTGATTCTGATGAAATTCCTGGGAAGTATTGCAGCTATGATGATTCAGACTCACATTCAGTTACTGTAGGGCAAACACAATTCTGTCAGCTCCTCTGAACTCTGGTGTTGCTAGTGAAACAATAGCTCATGGAGTCAGGTTATTAGTAACAAAATCTTAATCACTTCAGAAAGCAGAGATTCAAAGATTTTAAAGCCTCTTATGTAGTCATTTCACTAATCTAGCTGAATGA
The DNA here is from genome assembly GCA_015227895.2 of Colaptes auratus. NCBI lineage: Eukaryota > Metazoa > Chordata > Aves > Piciformes > Picidae > Colaptes > Colaptes auratus. Next base: position 29,846,088 of record CM037631.1, read on the forward strand.
ACTTAATTTTGAGGTCAGTTGTATAAGCCTATTTTGTGAAGGAAAATAAACATGTGGTAAACTAGGTGGCCCATGTTCAGCTACGAGACAGGAGCGAATTGAACAGCCCTGGCAATCAGAGCTGTACTCACGTGCCTACAGTGCCACTTTGTTAATGGCAATCTTCACCAACTGAAAAAAAAATTATTCCGTTTGTTATTGTGAGGTCAGCTTCAAATTATGAAGAGGCTCTAGTTCCTTTTTCCCCCCTCCTAAATCTATTTCTTTTAAGTTAGCTTTTCTTTGAATTTAACAAACAACTCTCAATGTTTGGGATCACATTACAAATCTCCACAGTACTCTGAATTTCAGAATGAAAACAAAGAAGTTAAAAAAGTTTCCCACCAAATAAAGTTTGAAAGAGACTATTCAGAAGCATACCTTACAGTACAGAAATATTAGAAGACAAAGTGTTGAACAGAAAATATGTTAATCCATTTAAAATGTTAGTGGAACTATGCAAATCACAACAAGAAACTGAAGTAAAATAATCACTGTGGTTGTGTCCTGAGGGAAAAGGTAATTAAAATGGGTATGGTGTTAGGAAGAGCTCTAGAGTGAATGAAGTTGCATTGAAATAATGTCTATCTAATGTATGCAGTGGGAATAAGCAGCCAGACTAGAGACAGGGTGCATTTGGAGAGCCAACCTGCCGCTGCTGAGTGTCGATACAGTGTTTAGAAACACAGACTTACGTTCCCGGTGCCACTTGCAAGAAAATGACATATTCTCAATATGCACGTTTTCTAAACTGTGGTAGTTGGACCATTTCAGCTTAGCCTGTGACCATTATAAACCTAGGACCTAATTTTAGTGGTGAGGCACCGCTGGATGCACGCTTCCCCTTTCAAGTCGAAGGAACATCAAGCACTTCTGAAATGATCTCAAAGCTGCTCAAGGCAGTGAAAGGACTTGCCTTTCTTCGGGCTTGCGTCCAGCCTTCACGTCCACTTGGAAAGGCTGGGCCCTTGAACTGCAAGCAAAGAACAAATAGCACTACTGGACAGGCTGTACTGCAGCTCTAAAATGGGGGGGCAGAGGTACATACAGTACCTTTTTTGCCTTTTCAGTAATGATACTTGAGAAATGCTGTTGACAGGGGCTGAAAAACATCAGTTTTCAGAGATGTCTTGTAAAATCTGCACTTGGATGCATCCTGCATCAGATAATGAAAGCTGCGGGAACACACTGCAATTACTCAACACTACTGCTTGCAGAGAGCCACCTCAGGAACTCAGTCGGTATCTTCAGAGCCTGTATCGATCTGGATCTTGCACAATGAGAAAATGGCTTAAACTCCTAAGACAGATACAATGGACAGAAACTGAGTCCACGTCTAGCACAATACATGTGTCCCTCACAAGAAGAAAATTGATTTGTCCAGTGTCTGTCTTGAATGAAGGAGGGTGGGAAGACATTCAACTAATTCCTGCAAAGGTTGGGGTCAGTTTCAAAGTGGCCTGTGAGCAGTTCTCTGATAAAAGCACCTAATCCAGCAAGCAGTTTTACATTGTATAAAAAGCCACATGCATGTTTTCTTTCAAAAAGAAACACAAGAGCCACCTGGTCAGTAGCCTCTAAGAGAAAGGGTAAAGCCATACTTGCTCCACAGTCAGAACTCAGGTGGTAAGAAGGAGTCAGCGATGTGGTTTCTTTAATCTTTGGAGTGACTCTCTGAGAATGTTCTAGAGTTTAGTTAATAGGGGGCCCTTTTCTACTTCATTCTACATACATTATTCACATGAGTTCTGTGACTCAGTGATAGCCCATTAACAGGTCTCTTATTTCATATAATTGCTGTAGAGAGGTAATCAGAATGCATTCTGTGGCAAAGATAATTATGACGGAGTTTTCTGCTGTTGTGTGATGCTGGAAGCCTCAGCAGTGTGTTTTTGAACAGCCTGTATTTCATATGGATGGGGAGGAAACTGCCAAGAACTTCCCAAGGCTCTGCATTACTCCAAAATTACATTAGTTACACAAAAAATTATCCCAGATCAGCGACAGATCCTTCTTTGCCAGGGACCACGTCATGTTACAGAAGGCTATGTAATTTAGGCAAAAGTTTCCTTACCTTCGACCTTTAAGCAACATTGTAAATGTGTTTTGGAGACGCTGTGTTGTTGCCTTAGTGAGGAAAGCATGTTAAAGCTCTTCCACCAGTTCATATGCACAGTTCTCATGAAGCAGAAGGAGATCGTGGTAAATACGGATCGTGAATTGTAACCTCAGTAACACAAGTTTTTTCCATCCTGTGCAGTCAACATTGGACTTGCATGGAGGTAGATTTTATGGTTTTTTACTTTACAAAGATTCATACCAAATAAAAAAGCCTGAGCAATGAGCTGGTTGAGAGCAGCTCTATAGAGAAAGAACTGGGGCGCTGTAGATGAAAAGCTGGACGCAATCCAGCAATGTTCTCTCACAGCCCAGAGAGCCAATCTCAGTTCTCAGATAGATGCAGAAGAGGGACACAAAGATGATCAAAGGAATGGAACTCCTCTTTTTCAAGGACAGACTGAGAGAGTTGGGATTGTTCAGCCTGGAGAGGAAAAGGCTCTGGGAAGACCTTATAGTAGCCTTGCAGTACTTAAAGGGGGGCTGTGGGAGGAACTCTTTATCAGGGAATGGAGTGCTAGAATGAGAGGCAATGTTATTTACCTGAAAGAGACTAGATTTACATTACATAATAGGAAGAAATTCTTTATAGTGAGGGGGATGAAACACTGGAACAGGCTGCCCAGGCAGGTTGTGGATACCTCCTCCCTCGAGGTATTCAAGCCTGGCTGGTCAGAGCTTTGAGCAACCTGATCTAGTGTCAGATGTCCTTGTCCCTGGCAGCATGGTTAGACCTAGATGATTTTTAAAGTCCCTTCCAACCCAAAACATGCTATGATATGATATTTATCTTTTCGAGGATGGAAAAAGATCTAGAGGCTCCAAGCTTTTCTTTCATCTGAAAAGCTCCAAAGGTAGCAAACTATCAGAAATGTTGCAATCCATGCGCTGGCACCAGTCTAACAGGTACCACACCAATCCTAATTTACACGGTGTTTCTTCACTCAGCTTTTCTGCAGTGAAAACTTGTTCCTGTTAGGTGGTGACTGTTTTCACAGACAAACAATAAACAGGAAACTAAACATGATCTGCGAGTTTGACATGAGTTAATAACAGAAAGCAATTTATGGATAAAGTTTCTCCCTACCCTACTGTGATATATTTGGCTGCTTTGAAGTTCCATTGAATACTGTCTGAAAATTGGTGATGAGGAAGACCTAGCTATCAGGTCTTATTTTCTATCCTCTATTTAATAGATCCATCACCTGAATGCATGCAAAATCATTATTTTCCTGATATACATGCATATTAATATGTATACCTGTATTCCTTTCAGTTGATTAGGCAATGACTTATCTATTAAATGATTAATTAAAGCACACAGTGCTTAGGAACCCACTATTAAATTAAATATAGATATTTTTTTCTACTGCTTTTCTGATTACCTCTTTCCACTTATGGTGGGCAGAATCTCTTAGAAGTACAGTATCTTTGAGGATTTTCCTCAGAAATATACCTGAAAGCTCCAAACCTTTGAAGAGCACTTCAGAAGATACATCGGGGTTTCATAGATGCATGAGTCCTGGGCATTTCCTCTGCAACACACAACTGCACCCAGAGTTTAGGAACAAAAAAGTACCATCAGTCAAACATCAACTCCCAGCAGACTGCAGCTGGCTCAGGCTTGTCCCTCCTTGCACGGGGACCTTCTCAGGTTTCAGATACATTTTCCAACCCTCTGTAGGGCTCTGAGCTTTATGTCCGGTGACTAGAACTTTCAGAATTGGATATTTCACTGTGAACATTTACACTAGCGCAGCAGACCCTCCAGAACAGCCAGTGACCTCAAAACCTATTCTAGCCTATTAGAATAACTCCCATGGATGTCCCAGTCTCCTGAAGCTATTGATACATACAGATGTAGTCTTAGTTTTCCAGTACTTAGAGAGAGGTGCTTGGTGCCAGGGTTTAGTTTTTTTTTAGTTGTTTAGGTGGGTTGTATTGTACTGTATTGTACTGTTGTACTCTTTTGTACTGTATTGTACTGTAGTACTTGAGACGTGATGATCTTGAAGGTCTCTTCCAACCTGGTGTATTGTATTGTATTGTATTGTAATACTGTGGAAAATTGCTTACATTGTGTCTCCCAAGGCTTCTGCTTATATCTTGGTGCTGAAATTGGGTTGTTGTTAACACCCTTATACCCATCTGTCAGCATGGGCTAACAAATAGTTTTTGGCTCTAGTGAGCTTGAAAGCACAGAGAGAGGCCTCACTGTGTGCAGGGACAGAATAATACTTCTGCATTAGTCACAATTCTGTTGTGCTCAGTACTTCAAAGAGGGTAACATTCATCTCCCATGCCCCTCCTCCCACAGACACCTGCACAGCCAAGTCTCCAGATTGCAGCTGCTTTATGAAATGAGGTTCTGCAGTTTGAAACATTGCTGATGTGTTTCAAAACAAGGCAAATACGCATACATGCTAAAATACATATATATGCTGTGCTTTAGCCTCCAGCTTGGCTCTTTTGTCACTCTTCCTTCTATAATTCTATAACATCAATTTTAAAATCTCCTGCCTGGACAAGACCTTAAAATCATTAAGCCCAACCATAGCCTATCATGTCCCTGTATGCAACTATTAGACCATGTTCCTAAGCTCCTCCTGCAAATGTCTGTTAAACACCTAAAGCACTACCGAGGAGCTCCTTCACCTCTGTCATTTCCCAGAGCTGCTGAAGCATTTCATTGATGCTGAGGTCAACTTCCTAATGGCCTTTTAGAGGCTACATCTATGTCCTTAGCTGTGTCCCTGGGAGGACTGGGAGTATTCCCTCCTCCCTCTTCTGCCTTGCTTCATGCCAATGTCTTTGGAGATGCTCAGGAATTTCCCAGAGAGCTACTTTCCCTTTGACAAGTACCCATCCAGTGAAACCAAAATTGTTCATAAGGCTTTCCAGTCCATGCTTCTTGACCTGGAAAGCTTTTTGGAAGTGTTAAACAGCTACACAAACACACACATACCCTTCTGGACAGCTCTGTGCAAGTCAGCTCCACTTTGGCTTATATGTCTACACCATTAAGCCTAATATTTAATGAACCTGATGAATACTTCCAATACTTTACAGAATCACTGAATGTCAGGGGCTAGAAGAGACCTGGAGAGACCATCAAGTCCAACCCCCCTGCCAAAGCAGGATCACCTATACCAGGTCACACAGGAACTCATCCAGGTGGGTCTTGGGCAGCCTGTTCCACTGTTCTGTCACCCTCACAGGGAAATAATTCTTCCTTCTGTTTCCATGGAACTTCCTCTGCCTCAGCTTCCATCCATTACCCCTTGTGCTGGCATTGGGCATCATCAAGAAGAGCTGGCTCTAGCCTTTTGGCACTCACCCTTGACATATTTATAGACACGAATGAGGTCACCCCTCAGTCACCTCTTCTCCCAGCTGAAGAGCCTCAGCTCCCTCAGGCTCTCCTTGTCAGAAAGATGTTCCACTCCCTTAATCATTTTTGTGGCTCTGTGCTGGAGACTCTCAACCAGTTCCCACGGTCCTTCTTGAACTGAGGGACTCAGAACTGGGCACAACATTCCAGATGTGGCCTCACCAGGGCAGAGTGGGGGGGATAACCTCTCTGGACCTACTGACCACATCCCTTCTAACACACCCCAGGATGGCATTGGCCTTGTTGGCCACCAGAGCACATTGCTGGCTCGTGGTCAATAGCTCAGTGGTTTCTCTTCAGGCACAATTTGTGGAGGGCTCTGATCACCTCTGGGTTTCCCAAGCATCTCTGGGCACCAGAAGTGTTACAAACTAACTTTATGCATCCAGGTTCTGAATTCAGTGCCATATTATGAGATGATTTAATACAAAAGCACAACGTTTGGATTTTTTTTTTCCCTTCTAAAATTATTTCTGGAAGTATTGCTCATGAAATAAAAATATGCAACAGTGGTAGGTAGTGCCTTTCTTTTTCCCAGAAATAGATTGCAACAGCTGTATCTGTTTGTGGACTGCAACAGTTGAAAGCTGCACATGGATGTGGATCTCATGAAAAATGAGTCATCGTTCGCAGTGAGGGCTGGAGCTAGCCCTCAGGGCTTGCAAGACAGGTGGATTGGTGGCAAGAGCTGTCGCCTTTCGCAGGCAATTGCTATGAAGACGCCTAGCTAAATCTTTGACATTTCTTGCTCAGCAAAACCATGCTTGCATGTCATCATCAGGAACATGACAGTGTGTATGTATACATTGATATATTTGAAACTTCTTAAGAGATTTTAGAATAAAACATTGGCCTGATCTGTAGCAAAGTGCTGCTTGTAGACATTTGGTCATTTCTAAAGCCATTATGACTGTAAGGCATAGAGTCTTCAACCTGAGTTTGTTCTACATTATAGGGTTACAAAGATGAAACTATTGTATGTAGTAAAAATTTCAATCAAGGTTGCTTCTTTTTCTCCATGACCCAGCAGCGCATCACCAATTCCTCTGGTTACAGAGTTATCTGTAAACTGTTGCTCTCATTAAACACTCTAAGCTTATCACTGGCTTTGAGGTGCAGGACCAGGTGCAGAAACTGACTCTCTTCTAATAGTAACTGGGATCTAGTTCATTTCTTTTCAAGTCATTAACATTAATGACTTAAGGAAATGGAAAGGCAAAAGCAAAGATGAATATAGCTTTCTGAGTGAATCAGTGACTGAAAATTCAAGAATGTTTTCCATGTTATGTCTTTGTGACCTTGAAAGCCGTGACTTGAAGGCATTGTTCTGGCTGGCCACACACACCTGATCTCTTGGAGTGCCGACTCATGAAATTCAGGTGTGACGAGTTCATAAAGAACATTTGCTATGGAATTAGGAAGACTACAGAGGTTATAAAAGAGAATAATTCATGAGTGGCATGATTGAACTAGGACTGAAGTTTTCCTACATCATTACCATTATATCAAGATCAGAAGAAGATTAAAAAAGGCACTAAAAGTTTGAGTATTTTTTTTTTTACTGTAGCAAGAAAAAAAGATCTTTGGGAAAAAAAAAGTCTACAAGTGTGTTTTACTCACTACTTCCACCTCCCTTCATATACTACTTCACATACATTTTTGCTTTAGTTATGCTTCCAGCATTTGTTTCCTAAGGAAAGAGCACCAGCTTAAATATGAGCTAGCTTTCAGCAAGCCCAGACAGCATCAAAGCTAACTCCAACTTGAAAACCCCCAAGTGTGACTACCGTTGCCTTTCCCTGGTGTTCCGCGAGCTGCGCACTGGGTAAGCACGTGACGATCCGACATTACGAACCTGCAGTGAAGTCTTACTCTGCTAAAATAAAGAAGGTGGTTGATGTTATTGACCAGTTACATTTGTTCTTTAAACTTGATCACAACTGTTTGCTGAAACACTTTTTTGTACCTGAAGCGTGGGGAGTTTGACAGAGCATCTCTGTTACTGTGTACCCCAGCATACACACATTAAAAAAGTCAAGCTGATTTGTAACTATGAAGTCCATTGATTTCACACATCTGCTTATTTTACACCTCTGCATCAAAACACTTCTGTTTTGAGAACTCACATAAAAATCGACTAAAGATAATTAATATAAATAGATGGAGGGACATCCCAGAAGACTGGAAGAATGCAAATGTTATCCTCATCTTATAAGAAGCCTTAAAGGCAGACCCAGGAAATTATAAGCCCATCAGTCTTACTTCAGCCCCTGCTAATGCTGTGGAATGAATCCTCCTGGGAGCTATTACACATCAAATGAGGCATAAGACTGGAAAAAGCCAGCATGGATTCACCAAGGACAAAGCATGCTTTGCCAAAGTGATCACTCTCTATGACAAAGTTGCCCTCTCAGCTGAGGTGTGGTGAGCAGCAGACACTGCCTACCTGCATCCCTCCAAGACTTATGACATGAAAGCTTACAGCCTCCTCCTAGAGAAGTGTTTTACAGTCCAGACAAATGACCTTGTGGTGGGTGGGGATCTGTATGACAAGTGGCACCCAGATGGAAATGGCACATATTTCTTTTTCAAACTGCAGCTTGCCATAAGCAAGGTCCCCCAGGGATCATTATTAGGCCCAGTGCTGTTCAATAACTTCATAAGTGATCTGATATGGAAATTGAATGTACCCTGATGAAGTTTGCTGGTGATACCAAACTAAAGGGAGAAGTGGATACTTTGGAAGAGAGTGTCACCCCACAGGAATATTAGACTGGAAGAGTGGGCTAACAAGAACTAGATGAACTTCCACAAGGGAAAGGGTAAGGTCTTGCATCTGGGAAAACATAACGTAGAAGTTCAGAGGCCGAGGTCTACCTGGCTGCCCTCCAGAAAGAGCCCCAGGGGTGCCAGTGAATGAGAACAAGACAAGCTTGCTGCAGCAGCAGAGTGCCATCAGGATGCTGACTGTGTCCCACTCTACTCAGCATTTGTCAGACCACACCTACTCTGAACATGCATGTTCAGCTTTGGTCCCCACTGTAAGAAAAAAAAACATATGGACAGGCTGAAAGGGCCACAAAGGTGATTACAGGTCTGGGAAGCTGCCAGATAAGGAAGGGCTAAGAGCTGGATTTGTTTAAGGCTTAGGAGGGACCTAATGTTCCAGCAGTCAAAGGGTGATTATAAGGAATCATAGAATGGTTTGGGTTGGAAGGGACCTCAAAAAGCCACCTAGTCTAAGCCCCCCTGTAGTCACCAGGGGCATCCTCAACCAGACCAGGCTGCCCAGAGCCCTGCTGAGCCTCACTTGGAATATCTCCAGGGATGGGGCCCCTAGCATTTCCTTGGGCAACCTGTTCCAGTGTTCCACCACCCCCATAGTAAAAAACCTGTTCCTACCATCCAAACTAGAATCTAGATCTGCTCTTCTCTAGTTTGGTTTGAAGCTATTGTCCTGTCACCACAGGCCTTTGTAATCAGTCTCTCTCCAGTCTCCTATAAGTCCCCTTCAGATACTGGCAGGTTGCTATTAGGTCTCCCCGGAACCTCCTCCTCTCCGTGCTGAACAACCCCAGCTCCCTCAGCCTGCCCTTGTAGCAGAGGTGCTCCATCCCCCTGATCATTTTCATGGCCCTCCTCTGGCTCCCTGTCTACAAGGAGGCATATGGGAAAAACAGCGTGGTAACAGGTCCAAGTCACTCCTGGGGAGGTTCTGATTAGAACTTTCTCACAAGAGCAATTAACCATTGGAGTAATCCCAACATCAGACATTTTTAAATTCAGCTGCACAGGGTGCTGGGCCAGCTTGTTTAGACTCAGCTTCTGTCAGGGAAGCTGGACCAGATGATCTCTGAGGTCCCTTACAACCTGGCATGCTGTGTTTCTGTGTACAAGTGAATATTCACAAGCCCAATGGCTTCTGGAGCTTAAAATACTCTTGATTTTAACACATACATACATGTACATTTTTAATACTAGAAGTCTATATTTAAAGATGTTTGCAATGCTGAATCATACATAGTTTATAAACACATCTCTGAAGAATGATTCAAAAGAGTGTTTTTATTTACATAGTCTTGTCATGACAGACTGTATGGTGATTGCCAACTGTGTCCTGGCCAGGAAGGTCAAGGGAGGCGATTCTGCTGCACTACTCAGCTTGGATGAGAACCCATCTGCTGTACTGCATTCAGCTCTGGAGCCCTCAGAACATGACACTTTTTAGTAGGATCTGTTGAAACAGGACAACAGGTAATGGTTTTAAACTATAAAAAGGTAGATTCAGACTAGACACAAGGAAGAAATTATTTGATGAGGGTGGTAAAATATTGGAAGAGGTTGCACAGAGAGGTTGCAGATGCTCTGTCCCTGGAAACATTTAAGGCCAGGTAGGAAGGGACTGTGACCTAGTTGAGGATGTCCCTTCTTTTGGCAGGGGGGTTGGACTAAATGACCTTTAGAGATTCCTTCCAATCCAAACCATTCTATAATTCCATTAATTCCTCTATGATTCTATGAATTCCTGTATGATTCTGTATAAAGAAGTCTTAAATTGGTGCAGAATTGAGCCTACTGTTCAAACAAACTTGAATTAGTCTCAGGAGCTCCATAATATAATAAAAGTCTTGCACATTTAGTGCTAAAGAGCCATTATGGTAGTGCAAAACATGGCTATTCCTATCTTCACAGAAACTTCAGGGGTACAACTCAATGAGTTATTGTGATGTGCTTTTACATATCTGAGTAATAACTGCATTGCCACAGGCTTATTACCAGATTGTGGTAATAGCACTGCAGGGCAATAATGAGGTCTAGAAAAGAATTATCAGCATAAAACGTTTGCCATACATTTGCAATGCAAAACACAACAGCACAATATGGAAGACTTACACACCTAGATCTATTATATCTCTCCCTTTCCATTAAAAGGCATTGCTGATGTACTCTGGAGGCCAGACTAACCATTCCTCTAGACTTTAAACAAGAGACAAACCACTTATTTTATTACACTTTAAAGTGACAGGAGGAAATTCAGGCGCGGTGCTTCGGGGATTCCCACTTCCTAGAAACAGAGTGGAGGAGCTCCATATCATGCTCTCCCAGCCCCCATGCTGTGGAGTGAGGAATGCTCTGGGCTGCAAGATAGAGTGCAGTTAATAGTAGGGTGGGTAGAGTACAGGAGATGTTCAGGTGGGAAAGTTGTCACAGATGTGGAGGATGGGCCAGGTTTGCTCCCTAGACAATAGTAAGGTGCAGACGGAATGCAGATTTGTGTTTGCATACAGCTTGGGGACTGGCACAGTTCAGGGTATAGAGACACTGTGGCAGGACAAATAATAAGTGAGAATTTGAGGATAAATTGCTAGCTAGAATTTGAAAATGCACAGGTTTATACCAAAGCAGTTTGTGATTGCTCAAATGACTAGTAAGCTGATTAGCTTAACCAGACTGTTCATCTCCTAACTGTGAAGCTTTTCAAGGTTTAGGGATGTCTGCTCTCACCTATCTCACTTTTCCTGGAAATGGGACATGACCATAGTGACTGAATAGTCAGATTTACTCATCTCTCTCTGGTTTATTTCTCCAGTAAACTGAAACCTATGAGAGATCATCATCCAGTATAATCCGTTTCAAAAAGATATCAGCAAAGTTGTGTAAGAATAAACTACCAGCAACTGTTTCCATAAAAGCCAGAGATGGAACAGAAAAGGTAAGACAACCCAAAGGAACCCAGCCAAGGTTAAACTCCTTCTTTAAGCTTAACTCAAACTATTTGGGTTCTGTGCAGATCTGTGTGAAATTATGTATCTGAGCCACAAATCCTTGGCAGTAAAATGAAATTAAGTATCCATCTGCCATAGCTTGGGCTCTTATTTCTTGCTAATAAAACTCTCAGCAGAGAGCTAATAAACAATTTTCATTTGCCTACAGATGCCTCTTGACAGACACACATTCTTTTGAGCTCTGCTGATCACCTCCTAATTCTTCCCTGATGAAACTAATGGTAATGGTGATTGAAGTTGTAAGAGTGTATATGCAAGAATGGAGGCACCTAAGAGACATTACAAATATATCACACTTGAAGTGTAGTACAGTGATAAATTTGGGAATTAAAAAGCAAAAGAAAAGCTGTTTCTCTGAGATTATATCTAATGGTTACAGCACATTCACCCAACATCACGAGCACAATCACCACATTGTGCAAGAGGAGTGAAAGAGAGTGCAGAGCAGAGCAGCAGTGAGAAGCCTGTTCTCATCACATTGTGATGCTATATGGGAATCTGAATCCATGAAAGAGGCTGTGCCAGGTGGAACCAGCTTTCAAAATGTTTTTCCACTCCTTCACCAGCTCAGGTCTGTCCTGGGTGTTGTATCACACTCCCTCCAAGAGAAGCAAGTGTAAGATGCATATACCACCTCTCAAGCAGAAACTACCCTGTGATCTTTGAACTCCTCTCTCTCTGCCATGGCAGGGAACTGCTACAAAACTCTGCCTTTACAACAGGCAACAGTGCATGCACTGAATGCTATATTTAAAACCAGCCCAATTAAAGGCCTAAAATAGAAAGCACAGTGATTGGTTTCAAAAGCCAACAAAATGAATCAGGCACACCATAAATTGAAGACATTAAAACACAAACTCCAGCAGAAGGTATCTACACGCCTCACTGTTGGGAAAGCAGGATGTCTAGTCTCCAAAGTGACTAACATATTTTAAGTCATTTTATGGGACACAAGATTACCACAGGGCAAAAAATTTAGGTATCTAAGGAAATAAAAATGCTCCTAAGTATTATTTTCCATAAAGCCTGGTTCGGAGAAGATCATATTTTAGTATACTAAAGTAGACAACCAATACTCCATTTCTGTCAAGACTATACAGGGCAAGTCAGGGGCGATGGAAATTTGATGTTAGCACAATGTTTATAAACAGGTGTTTTAAGGGATAGAAGGCAAAATGTAAAAGTAGTTTCTAATCACTCTTTACTTGTCAATCTATATAGCTCAGTGAGAAGGGTGAATGGTTATGTCACATATTAAGTACCACATCAAGTGCATAAACAGCCACTAATAAACTAGTGTATAAAACACATTAAGAATCACTGGGACTGAAGTCTAAACTGCTTTCTGATTTAAGGATTCATAGGCTCAGCACAAGAAAAAGAAAAATCTGAAGTCCAAATTAGATACCAGATTCAAATGTTGCCCTTTAGTTGTTACAATACATGATTACATCAGTGGATCTGTTAAGTGCAAGAGCAAGGTTTAGCAGATCCCAGAGAAGAGCCCAAGATCTGCTACATCAGCAATAGATTACTTCTATCACAGCTGAGTTGGCTTAGACCAACCTCAGCTATGTGTCTTTATGCATCAAGCAAACGCAGGCATCCCCTGGTTAAAACATGTCCATTTTGTCCCCTTAAGAACATCACAAAATAAGATAAAACTTTGCTAGATCATGATTGTGTTAAAAAAATGCAGTTACTGGAAAGATAAAATTAGCTCAAGTTTTTCTATTGTTAATGGAATATACCAAGACAGAAATTTAAGGGGGGGAAAAATGGAACTGTATTGACTTCAAGATACTTAGATTAAGTACACTGAACTTTCCATCATCTTTGAGCTATGCAATATATAATCCTTACATGAACAGACCTTTGAACACCCTCTGCAACAATTTACTCTTCAGCATTCCTTTGTACTCCATTGGTGCCAGCTATGGCAGCTGGCTCATCATAGCAGTGCGAAGCTATTAGCAGGGGCAGCGAGGGGCTGTTGGATCCTAATGGTACTGCCACCATGGCATTTCTGGAGTCTGAATCAAATTGGGATTTCAGTTGTAGGAACTTCATCTGTACTAGTCATTTTTGGGAAAGCAGTCACTCTTAAGAGTGAGAGCTATTAATTTAATGAGAGAAGCCACTGTTGTTGATCTGCTACTGCAAAATCTCAGCTTCCCAATGGCTGCAGTTAAGTGTTGCAAAGTCTTACTGCAATCTGTGCTCTGAACTGGACATGAAATGACAGTACCAGTAGTTTCTTCAGTACTCTCGCTGTCAGTCTAACAGAGTGACTGGACAAGTCTGTTTGCCATGAAATACATGATGATACATCTATGTCTTAACCATTGATAGGTCATAATTTAAAGTGCTTTTTTGATACTTGGACATGAGAAGCATAATTTTAGTCTTAAAAGTGAAAGATGAAAGAGGTTGGGGGGCAGGGGGAAGACATACAGTCAGAGGCACTTATCCAACAGTATGAGGCAAAGGCCATCATTTACCATGCATAACTTGGCCTCAAATAAAAGAATTGTTATAGAAGATAGTGACTGCACTATAAAAAGAACTCCACTGTAAACATTCTGAGACAGGAAAGAGTAAGTGCACCTTCCATCACATGGATGTTTCATCTGCAGAGGCATGTGTGTTATTTTTCTGAATTATTCCACAGCATATGGCAAGGAGTTGCTGCAGTTTTTAATTGTTACACAGATTTTGCCATTTTTCTTTAACAGGGAAAGCTATGGCACATTATTTTGACTTTATTGACTAGAATGACAGCTAGTATTTGAGTGCACTGCTGGAAAGAACTAGGAAAGAAGGTCACCCAGGGAAAGAGAAAATAACAGTAAATCAAGATGACAAATAAGAAAACTTCAGTGACAAGATCAACCACTTATCCTAAGCCATACATTCAAAAAGAGCAGCAAAGTTCCTGCCCGAAACATGCTTTGAGATACTATAAGACTGCTAATTTGTGATTGCCAGCACTGGAATTAGTTATTACCCAAGGAGTCTTCCTAGAAAGACTAGGCTGCCATGAGTTGTTTGAATAAGTATAGACAAAGTCTACAAAGATGCTTGTCTAGGGCTCTTTTTCATCTGTCTAGTCATCACAGCATCCTATGTACACAGTGTTATGTGGGATGAGGAAGAACTTGAGGAAGCTACTGTATTGCTAGGGGCTGTAGGTGAGAAAACTTGGAGATCAGTAATTTTCTGAGGAATGTGGAAGTTCTGACATATATATAGCTATATATGTCTGTCTGTGTATGCACAAGGGTAGAGATGCACATGGAAAGACTTGTGTCAGGTCCATCCAGTCATCAATGGAGTGAAAGAAGTTTCTGTGAAATAAAATCGTTGTGGGCATAGGACTATAGATATTAGGACTCTTCTACAGTTACAGACTGTTGTGGGTACAGTTCAAACCCGAGGACAAGCTGCTGTCAAAGGGCAATGGCTTTGCAAATGTGGTGAGATTGTGTCATAGCTGGCTGTGAATCTGTACTGACCATCAGTCCTAACCCCTTTCTGCAGTAGGAGGTGACACCACTAGCGGTTTTTCCTGTCATCCTTTGTCCCCCAGATGCAGACTTACCCTTCAGCTTCAGCTTCACCTTCTGCCTTGCCATCTGAGAGACCTTGTGCCCACCAGTTACCCATGGACAAAGAAGAGGGCATGTGAGTCTCAGCCATATAACATTCTGACATGCTGTGCGTGATCATGAAGAGTGGGCATGAATATTGCTTCCAAACTACCAGTGATGAAAAAGGGTCCTGGTAAAGACGTCTCTGTTGCCTGTTCCACATTCTACACTTCACTACTGTTCCAGAGAATGGCACACTGACTTGGGCATGTTTAATTACCAATTTTAACATTACATTCCAAAATCATTTCTGTTCATATTTGGGCATCAGTCTGTCCCTAAAGTGTCTCACACAAGGAATTTTCTTTAAAGAAAAATAATATCTGTTTAGGGTGGTTGTAGTGTAACTACCTATCACAAAGCAGCAAGAGAATGGATGCACCTCCAATAAGATCATAATGCCATCCACCTTCTTAAAATGTTCTGTATTAAATCAAAATATCCTGCTTTGCCAACAAGTTATTGAATGCCTAAAGAAGTATAGGAGATGTTAAAGAGGGTCAGGCAGAACTAGACTGTATCACATATTCAAAGGCACTTTCAAAAAGAAAGCCAATTATTCTGTCAGCTTCACGGTGGAAATTCAGAGCAGCTCTGCCTACCTCATTTAGGGTAATGTTGGGTCCTTCACTGCTGCTGACTGAACTGATTAGAGTTTACTGAAGCCCCATTACTGAACACGTCAAGGACTGAATTCCAGCTATAGCACACAAAACTGATAGGTAATAGGTCATCCAGGCAATGACTAAGGCTGTGTCTTACCCTCGAGCACGGAATTAGCCAGTAATACCTGACCCCCATTAATGCAAGTCCATTTTTACCAATACTAACTGATACTGTGCTGTGACATCTCCATTACACAGGTCACTGCTTCTCTCCCCTCTCTGCAGGATAAAATTTGTTTCCTCATCTGCCTCCCACTGCTCATGGACACATTTTCTGGAGCTTGACTCCCGCAGTTGCATTTCTCCTCACACAACAAAAATGCACGGCAAGTATTGTGCCCCTGCCAAGTCACTTGACAGCATAGCTGGGTACTGCATTGTAGCTTAAACTCCAAAAAGCCTGGGAAACGTCACTGACTCTCTACATTGACCTACTGTATTTCAACATGTGTAGATCTGATTATGTTATTAACACCAAACTGAGGGGTTTACCTCCTCCTATCTCTTAAAGACTTTGGGGCTTTGTTGGCTCTGAAACTCAAAGTGTACAAGGAAGACCAAGTTTATGAAAAGCTAAATCAATGGAGTTCATGCCCACTTTTAATCACAGTTCCCAAAGAGAGAGAGGAGAAACAAAACAAATGTAAAGGCAAGCAAGATGGTGTTTCTCTTTCATGTAATCTCTCTCTAATTGCACAGGGAGATGTCACTGATAGTTGGTAGTAACTCTCATTCCCTGATGCTCATTACATTTCTCCCAAACTCACTGAAGCACTCTATGAAATATCTTAGACTACCTTTTAGACTTATATGAGAAATATGGGTGGCTTGCTTTCAGGAAAATGAGTGAAACAGGCAGGAAAATGGAGTCTGCTAAAGGATCATCACATTCAACCCATCATAAAAAAAAGGTATAAGGCATAAAAAGAAGAAAATTAAAACCTTTCTAGAACTACTCTTGGAAGGCCT
Organism: Colaptes auratus; assembly: GCA_015227895.2. Classification (NCBI taxonomy): domain Eukaryota; kingdom Metazoa; phylum Chordata; class Aves; order Piciformes; family Picidae; genus Colaptes; species Colaptes auratus. The sequence continues at coordinate 29,862,706 of CM037631.1, forward strand.
TTATGTGACTGTTTCGCAGCATAAGAATACACAAATGAGCTATTGCTTTGAAATCCCACGTTCTAAAGCCTCCATTTCCCAGAACACCAAAAGCTTCTAGACCTTTGTTTCTTGAATCACTAAGAGAGCTGATAGAATTAGCAGATGGCAAGTGCTTGGTTTTTTCAGTTCTGTAAGATCACTAATGATTGCTGGCAACAAAAATAGCAGAATTAGGCTGAAGTTAAGACAAAGTTCAACTCTGACTTCTCTACATGTAGCAAATAAACTCTATCAGCAGGTTATAGCAACGTCTGATGGCTTTCCAGTGGGTAGAAATATTGCTTTGATTTCTCAATGTGGCAAAACTGATCTTTTCTTTTGGAAAATATTAATCATTATACTCAAGATACAATAAAGAAAAACAGAAGTCTTACAATAATATCATACTGAGAAGTTAAAGCCATTCTTCAGGAAGAGAAAGGACACATCTTGTGTCATGGAAAAAGCAGCTGAATTTTTCACTTCTGGGGAAAGAGTCTTCTGATCTTATCGTGTTCTTAATGGACGATGTGAGACCCAAATTTATCCTCATGCAAGTTTTCTCAAGTGCTTTCCAACAGACATCATAATTCCTGGAAACCATAGTCAGGAAAATTTCGTTGTTATAGCTGATTTAATGAATTAACCAATTTAGGAAGCCTGCTGGCAATTGAGTTACATGCAGATTGACTACTGGTTGCTCCAAATTTCATGTTTTAATGGGTCTGTGAGCATACTGACCTTACAGATATATGGCTTCAAAACCTCTAGCAGTCTCAGTTTCAGCACAGAGAGAGGTGACTCAGCAGTTGAGTTGAAAGACACAATTCACTGGGTTCCAGACTTATGTTTTGCCTTTCATACTGTCTAGTCCTGTGCTTGAAATTAAGCTACCATGGTGTTCTTGGGATATTTAAGAGAAAGTCATGGGCACTCAACTTGCCAGAGAACTCACCCAAAGGCTTTAAAAAAGTAACCCAACATACCAGAAAGCATGATGTGAAAGAGACACTGCATGCAAATACATCTGGTGTTCACATACTGATTAAAGTGGCAAAGCCTTCACTTATACCTGGGAAGAGTTGAGTAGTCTTCAGCACAAAGAAAATATGCTGAGAAACATCCTTGGAGGGTACCGAACAGGAGTCTTGATTTAAGAATGTGGCAGCTATGGAGCAAGGTGAGCTGCAGTTTCACAGAACCAACCAGGCTGGAAGAGACCTCCGAGATCACCAAGTCCAACCTCTCACCTAACCCTACCCAATCAATCAGACTGTGGCACTAAGGGCCTCATCCAGACTCCTCTTAAACACCTCCAGGGACTTTGATCTCACCACCTCCTTGGGCAGCACATTCCAAAGACCAATCCCTCTTTCTGTGAGGAGCCTAAACCTCCCCTGGCACAGCTTGAGACTGTGTCCTCTTCTTCTGGTGCTGGCTGCCTGGGAGAACAGACTGACCCCCCCCCCAGCTGCCTACAACCTCCCTTCAGGTAGTTGTAGAGAGCAATAAAGTCTGCCCTGAGCCTCCTCCTCTCCAGGCTAAGCAACCCCAGCTCCCTCAGCCTCTCCTCACAGGGCTGTGCTCCAGACCCCTCACCAACTTTGTTACCCTTCCCTGGGCACCTTCCAGCATCTCAACATCCTTCCTAAACTGAGGGGCCCAGAACTGGACACAGGACTCAAGGTGTGGCCTAACCAGTGCAGAGTACAGGAGCAGAATGACTTCCCTGCTCCTGCTGGCCACACTGTTCCTGATGCAGGCCAGGGTGCCATTGGCCTTCTTGGCTGCCTGGGCACACTGCAGGCTCATGTTCAGCCTCCCATCAACCAGCACCCCCAGGTCCCTCTCTGCCTGGCCACTCTCCAGCCACTCTGACCCCAGCCTGTAGCACTGCCTGGGGTTGCTGTGGCCAATGTGTAGTCACTCACAGAAAGTTCTGATAAGACAAATAGAAGCAAACACCCAGTGCTTGAGTGCTTCACATTGTTTTCAAAAGAAGTGAAGAAATGATGGAATTGTTTTTTCCTTGCATTTAGCAACTTTTTGCAGGAGTAAAATGAATCATTAGTTGCATTTCTGGAGGGTGTATCTAGGGTGCAAACACCAGGGTGCAACTTGTGACACCAGCTTTTAGTCAGTGCAGGAGGTGTTATTTTTTATATATATTTTGAAATTTAAGCTGTGTTGAGGCAAGAGAAGTGCTGCTTGGTAATCATACTTTTGAGTTTCACCCCAACTCCTCTTTTCTCAGGCCAAAGTCTTTCTGAGTCTCCTTTGCCATTAAAAAACTCTATGTGCAATATTAATGAAAAGACAAATGCACTAAAATGTTTTCAGAGGAAAACAATATTTAACAGAAAGGTATGGTCATACCTTTGAGAGGCAGTGTTTTGCCAAGCCTGGCCACATGAGGACTCCCATTACAATCCTCATTTGCACAAGGCCAATCTGATCAGTTCAGTAGTTAGAAGTAGTGCTTACTGCTTTCATACAGAGCTGAGATCTGCACTCCACGGTACCAAATGCACGATTCAACGCAGCAGTGCCTGCTTCTCTAGAGGTGCCTGCACGTTTCAAAGCTGGCTCAGCTCCTCTCATCCTATAGATCTGATACATGCTACCAGACTTTGTTTGAGATATTGACATGAAAACAGTCACAAAGGGTAGAAAGGGAAAAACCCCAAACCTGTTAGATGTTTACTAGGCATAGTTTATTTTGGTGTGGAGGCCCTTCGGGTGTAAGCTGACACTTGGCTGCAGTTCGTGTAAACTACAGCCCAATTGTCAATAACTTCTAAAGATGTCAACATGCTCTCTTCCTCAAATCTGTACTTACTATGACATCTCAGGGTAAATTCAGAGTACAATTTGCAGATCTCATTTGTTTTCAATTAATTGCACTAATTAACTGATGATAATATAGTATCAAATAGCAGTAGGGTTGTTATATAAATAGTTGCTCAAGGACACCCGTGACTTCTTCCCAAGACTTGGCAAGACAAACCAGACCAACCACCACAGCCAGTATAGCAATGATGTTCTGGGGAAGCATGCAAATTAATTGGGACCCACTCTTTGAGATAAGGAGATCTGGTATGCTAGATAAATATTTATTCTTTCTCTGATAGAATGGTGAAGTATTTACCAGGGAGCTATGGACCAGGGGAGGTTCAGGCTGGATATTAGGAAGAAATTCGTCACAGTAACTGGCCATTGGATGTGCTGCCCAAGGAGGTGGTGGAGTCACCATCCCTGGAAGTGTTCAAAAAGACTGGAAGAGGCACTTGGTTCTATGGTCTGGTTGATAAGTTGGACTGGAAGATCTTGGAAGTGTCTTCTAACCTGGTTGATTCTACGATATAGTCCTACATTAAAGAAAAGTAAGGCTGCAAGATACTGCCATGAAAATTGACATCTATGACCAGTAGATAAAGAACCAAAAGCTTCCCAGCGTTTAGGATTTCTTATATCTATTTAATGAATGGAGAATTACAATACACAAAGGCCAACATATTTCCAATGCTACTGCAATGAAGCACCTCTCAACTACAGCAGGACCTAGAGGTACTCACATTCATTTCCGCAGATTTTATACCAAGTTGGGTTTTTTTACTATTTTCAGCATCTGAGGACTGTGAGACTTATCTGGAGACTGTGTCCCAGTTCTGCATGCCCCACAGGAAGAAAGATAGTTAAGGAATAAGTTCAATGGGAGACCAAAAAGATCATTAGGGGTTTTGAACACCTGAGCACCACAGCTCCATGACTTTTCAATCCCTCAGAGGAGGGGGGACCCCCACCAGTGCCTTGGGCTGCCCTATCCCAGGGTGCAGGAAAAGAAGGAGGAGCAACAACAAAACCTGCTGCTCCACCACCAGCCTGCTTCATCTTCACAAAGCAGCTCCTGCTCCCTCTACACCACCCTCCCCCCTGCCTAAACAGCTCCTCCTCCACTGCCACCTTTCCTGCACCCATCCCAGAGCTAGGGCCAGGACCCTCACCAACCAAGACACCATCCACAGGAGCTCAGCCCCAGCCAGCACCTGTGGATGATATTGGAGTAATCATCAATCCTAGCCCTAACAGCCGGGGGGCCACCAGGCCCCCCGGCCTTTGTTGTCACCACCACCATCACCCAGTGTGCACCAGGGGCACTCACCAGAGATGAGAGGAGGATCCTCCAGCCCAGATGGGCTCAGCTTAGGGCTGCTGCCTGTCCTGGTGGGGATTAAATAGGGGAGTGGTGGCCCACCTGGGGTGGGAGGGAACTCCAACAGAGCACAGGTGCTCTGGATTTGAGGAGAAAAAGGGGGGAAATGGGGTGGAAAAGGAGCAGATGGGGTGGGAAAGGAGAGGTAGTGGTGAAAAAAAGGGGATTTAAAAATAACTTTATTTTCCACAAATCTTCCATGATGCACAACTGCAGTTCCTGGTTTGCTTTGCCTCCATGCCAAAAGAACAAACCCGTCAGCACTTCATCAAACCAAGCACAGTGGTGGCTATTGCAAGGAAACCTTTCCATCATCATCATTTTGCCTGGTGGGAAAATCAGCTTATATACAGAGCATTTTTACCATTTCTCCTGTTTCAGATCTCATAAAACAGATTGCCTTCTAACTGTAAACATGAGCCAGCATCTCAAATTCTAGTTAAATAACCCAAAGAGTTCATTATTCAGGCAAGTCTCTGCGGTGATACAGTCACAGTGAACTGAAGAGCTCTAACCTGATGCACTGTGTGTTTTATTGCACAGGGCATGCTAATGAGGGAAAGAGGCTATTGCAATATATTCCTACATTGCTACAGATAGATGTGTTTGAGCATCTGAAAGCTCATTCTGGGGCAGAACAGCACAGAGCCCTAGCATTTAGCATTTGGTTTGTGAAACATGTATTTAAAAGGAAGCACAGCTTTGGAGCAGGGCTGCATGCTACACTGTTCTGCAGGCAGCTGTAGGAAGTTTAAGAAAGATGTTGGGTTGCTGGAAGGTGTCCAGAGAAGGGCAACAAAGCTGGGGAGGGGTTTGGAGCACAGCCCTGTGAGGAGAGGCTGAGGGAGCTGGGGTTGCTTAGCCTGGAGAAGAGGAGGCTTGGGGCAGACCTTCTTGCTCTGTGCAACTGCCTGAAGGGAGGTTATAGGCAGTTGGGGGTTGGTCTCTTCTCCCAGGCAAGCAGCACCAGAACAAGAGGACACAGTCTCAGGCTGTGCCAGGGGAGGTTTAGGCTGGATGTTAGGAAGAAATTCTCCACAGAATGAGAGATTGGCCACTGGGATTCACTGCCCAGGGAGGTGGTGGAGTCACCATCACTGGAGGTGTTTAGGAAGAGACTGGATGGGGCACCTGGTGCCATGGTTTAGTTGATTAGATGGTGTTGGGTGAGGGTTGGACTGGATGATCTCGAAGGTCTCTTCCAACCTGGTTAATTCTGTATTCTGTAAGTTAAGAGCTGTCATACAAACAATGTCAGTATTTCTTACATTTGACAGGATTGAATGGGGGTGAATATTTCTTACTAGACCAACGGGTTTCTAGCTGTATAATTATGTACAAGTTATTCTGCCAGAATCACTTGATCAGCTGCCTTTTTTTTTATTTCTTATTTTGTTAGTTTTTATTTTCACTGCAATTGCATGTGCCTTTCCAAGTACAGGTGAGGCCCAAAACCCTTGGGCCTGGAGAAAAGCATGTATCCTCACAAAGTTGAAGAGCATGCTTCAGAGACACCCCTAAGCTAGTCTGTCTCTTTCTGTCGAGTATGCAGAGATTGCCTAATTGTCTAAGAGAAATTAGTACTTTCTAATTGTAAAGGAGTTGCTTAGTTTGGTGTATTTGCTCCTCTGGGAGGCAGCGAATTTTCTCTTGCAACTCATTTTGACAAAAAGTAGAGTCTAAGGCTTTGGACAAGTGATGTCTCATTGTCCTGCAAGATTCAGCTTTAATCCATTTTAATTTTATGAACCTTTGGCTTTAAATCCAATTAATTTCATGAACCCTTGGCTTTAAATCCAGATTTACCAGGTGACAAATGTAATTTTAGATGTAGGAGAATCCCAGAGATTAAAACCAATAGATTTATGGGTCTTTTGATATTTCATGTGAATGAAGTATAAATAACTTTGTGAAGAAAGCACAAATTTTACAAGGTACACTGGACTAAGTTCAGTGGAGTATTGCTGAATACTGCAGCTTTGCTAGTCTAGCTGTAAACTCTTCACTTAAAATTAGTCATTGCTGTCATGAAGCTAAAGATTTTCATACTCTGCTGTGTAGAGAGAGATTAAGGCCTTCCAATTGATGGCTAATTCTAGTCTGGTCATTTGCTTTCACCTTGTGTTAATAGACTGACATGAGTTGTTCCAAGAATTAGAGACTTAGGCTGACTTCAGTACTTAGTGAACACTGCCCCTCTATTTCTGTTCACATGGCCTCACATAGACTTTAGCAAGACTATTTTGTTTGTCTTTAGGGAGAATGCTCAGAAAACGGCGCAGCGCTAAGCATGCCGTTCCCAGGCATTTCCCGCGGGCACGGTGTGTCTTGCCTGAGAGCCAAAGAGGAGGGCAATGCCCCGCACAGCAGAGCTTTGTAATCACTTCCCACTGTCACTAACCCAAGGAAAACCAGTTTCCATTTCCTGCTGCCAACCATGACAAGCTGACTCCTCACAGCTTTTCTTTCCATTTGTGTATCTCATTTCTTTAAGTGGAGAACAACAGGATTCTGGAGTCATTTTATCATTCCCAGTGTTCATCTTTGTAAACAAAATACGTATTTCATCCTGGTGGGGTGATCAAGCAAATACAGCTGAAAGCATACAGTGAAAAGGAAGAGGTTAAAAACCATCACTGCTAATTCTGACATCAAATTGCATGCTGATGCAGAAGATGAATCAGAGTAAAGCATTTCTAGCACTCAGAAGCACTCTGATATAGGACCTGCTAATGAAAATTGGTCTAATAATTTGAAATACATGCATATGAAGTGCACGTATCCCCTGCACTAAAATATTTTGAGTAAATGGAATTTCTGTTGGAAATTCTAATCAATGCTTTATTAAACACGCTGCATTTTCAGTCACATGCACAGTCTTTAATGTGTTCCACTGCTTCACTGGTGTACAACATTTGAGATTGTCATCTTCCTCATAAATTACACTTTAGGTTTTAATGAAAGCATCTTAACGGATGACGAAGATTTGTTGCCCGTGTCATGAGTTATCTGGAAAGCAAACTGTTTCTAGTTTGATTCCATTTGGGTATGGCTACATTTCATTGGTTTCAAGTACCAGAATTAAAATAACAATGGACATTGATTATGACAGATTTATGACTAAAAGTAGTGACACAATTTTACTGATCCCTTTTATACCTATGCGAGCAGTCGGGATCATTCTGCATAAATCTTGATATTTACATTTGTTGTCAGCTAGATAGCGTATTGAATGTTCTTTTACCAGCATACTTCTTGACACCTCTGCCTAGTGCCCCATGACGTCTAAATTTGCCACAGAATACGTGTGTTAGTATCCATCAAAATGTTCAAAGAGCACTATTTGTCTTAGCCTCTACACTGGGAAGATATCAAAGCAGCCCAGCAGTGCCTCATGAGCAGATAATTGGAAAATCCTGCTTGTTTTTTGTGTCATTCTGTGATATGAGTGAGGTCTTGATCAATCTCATCCAGAGTTCACTATTTGTTTTCAGTCCTAGGAAGCAGCTCAGAATCCATCACTTTGTGGATGCTGTCTGTTCATAAAGAGGAAGCTCACAAATACCGAACGCTAGCAATTCCTCAAAGGTTAAGCCAATTAAAATGTATTTGATGCTGTTGTACATATTGGGCAAATTGATGAAAAGAAAGTATTTTGTATTCTTCTCCGTGAGGACTTTGGGTTAAATTAGCGACACAGCTGCTCAGCCTAGTGGCCAGAACAATTTATATGATATATCCAAACCTCTACATGGTTCCCTCTTCCAAGACAGGCAAATAAAGTGTTTACACCTTTCAGATCATTTTCATAAAGATGAGATTTTTCTATCAGCAACCTCCATCCAGCCTGCACAATGTCTAGGCCATCAGTCACCTCAGGGTGTGGCAGTGGAGCCTCCTCTCAGGGATGTTGCCAGAAAAACTGGGACTGCTATTTTAACATTGGTAGGTCAAGCACATAATAATAAGAAACAATTGTGATAATTAAGAAAACCAAACTCTCTGACATTTTAGCATAATTTATATATAAATACTCCATGGGCCAAAAGCAATCAGAATATTGAGTCTGATGACCATTTTGGTGGAGTGGAATGAAAATTTTTCTCATCTGGTAGGATCTCTTTACTGATGTGGTATTTCTGAAGTGAGTTCTCATCCGTGTGAAAGGCACAGGAGAGATTAGGGAGAGGAACTTTCTTAATGTACTTGTCAGAGAGAAAGGACAGGATGCTGCTGAAAGGAAATAAAATGTAAGTGACTGAAAAAGTAGGGAACAGCATGGAAATTATAAAACAACCTTAACTACAGAAGTCTTCATTATACTAGATATATTATGTATAATTATAATTTGGAACATGTATTCCTTCAGATTCTTGTTTGCTTGTGCTGATGTCAAACATTATCCAGATGGCATAGAGCGTTTTCCGTAATCACCTCTTTTTATCTCACGCTTCTCCTGCTCTGTGTTCCGCACAGCGCTTCCTTTTCTCTTGCCGTGTGACTTTTCCTTATGAAAGATATCCCGGTGTCCTTCATTCTCAGCCCTATAGCCAGGCTTTTCTCTCCATTGAAACTGTGTCTTAGGTCCTAAACTTAATTTCTCCTTTTTTCTTAAGCATGCTTTTTGTCTCTGTTTGCTGGTTTCAGATCTAGTGGCCTGAGTGCTTCAGAAGCGACTACTTTTAAAGACTGTTGCCAGCTGCTGTTATCATTCTCAGATCCTGTAACAGTAAGGATTGTATGCATAAGCTATACATATCTCACACACATGAATTCTGAAGTTGGATGCTATGAGCTGACACATTTTTATACCATCTTGAGATGCAGAAGATATCTGCATGCAGTTTGAAGGACTGATTTTTTGAGAATCTGTGGAGAGAAAAACTCTTCTTAATGAGATCAGATAAGCTACAAAGGAACAAACTGGTTCCTCTCGGCGACTGTCCGAGGCAGCCGGTGCAGAAGCGTACGTGACTTGGGTAACAGAGTGGGTGGTGGCAGCAGCCGGGGAGGGAGTGTTGAGTTTTTCTACTGAAATGGCTTATCTTTGGAAGCACAGACTGGAGAGGACATGAACTCTGTGTTTATTCTCCATCTCCTGTCTTTGCAGACTTTCCTTTTCAGTATCTACAAAATAAAGACATTCTTTGCATGAAAGTTTCGAGATTCCCATTACACAATCTCTGTAGTGAATGCACAAGAGAAAAGAATTAGCACAGAAAGACGCTCAAGCACATGATGAATCTTATGTGCTGGCTTTGCTGTCATTTCCATTAAAATGAACAATTTTAATATCCATATGGAATTTAAATCACACCTTTTGTTGCCTGGCTATCTCCCAGCACGCGACAATGTAAGCTAAATCTTCCTCTGTCTTTGTGAGTTAATGAATACTAACAAATGATGTCATCAGCATAAGAGCTTAGAGAGACATAAGAATACACAGAAAACTTTTCCAGGCACTGAAAGGCATCTGACAGCTATTTGAGAAAGAGTCAGTCAGCCATTTGAACAGTGCATGTAACTCACAACAAAAAGTGAAAAATAAGTGAAACTGCCAGGAAAATCAACTGATGACATTTAAATTTTAAATCAGTATTAACTAGGACACTGGAATTGAAAATCATAACCTTTCAGGGTTTTTTTGCTTGAGCAATGCTGGTGTCCAGAATTATGATTCTGTCCCTAACATCACATTAAGTACCAGTGCAGCACCACTGAGGGAGAGGAGAACAGATCTGCCTACTGAGTTGTGATCACCAACTTCTGAACCTCTATGACAGTCCTGGTAAGTCTGCCTGGTTTGACCTTCTATCAGGTCTTCTCCAATACAGATGCAGGGGTTCGTACACGTGCCACTGTTTCAAGCACTGCTTTGTGTCTGTGAAGAGAGAAGAGAAGAGAAGAGAAGAGAAGAGAAGAGAAGAGAAGAGAGAGAAGAGAAGAGAAGAAAGAGAAGAGAAGAAGAGAGAAGAGAAGAGAAGAGAAGAGAGAGAGAAAGAGAGAAAGAAAGAGAAGAGAAGAGAAGAGAAGAGGGGGAAAGAGAAGAGAAGAGAAGAGAAGAGAAGAGAAGAGAGAGAGAAGAGAAGAGAAGAGAAGAGAAGAGAAGAGAAGAGAAGAGAAGAGAAGAGAAGAGAAGAGAAGAGAAGAGGAGAAGAAGAATAGAATAGACCAGACCAGGTTGGAAGACACCTTCAAGATCACCATGTCCAACCTATCATCCAACACCACCTAATCAACTAAACCATGCAACCAAGCACCCCTTCAAGTCTCCTCCTGAACACCTCCAGTGAAGGTGACTCCACCACCTCCCTGGGCAGCCCATTCCAATGGGCAATCACTCTCTGTATAGAACTTCTTCCTAACATCCAGCCTAAACCTGCCCTGGCGCAGCCTGAGACTGTGTCCTCTTGTTCTGGTACTGGCTGCCTGGGAGAAGAGACCAACCTCTGTCTGTCCACAACCTCCCTTCAGGTAGTTGTAGAGAGCAAGAAGGTCACCCCTGAGTCTCCTCCTCTCCAGGCTAAGCAACCCCAGCTCCCTCAGCCTCTCCTCACAGGGCTTGTGCTCCAAACCCTTCACCAACTTCGTTGCCCTTCTCTGGACACCTTCCAGCAAGTCAACCTCCTTCCTGAACTGAGGGGCCTAGAACTGGACCAAGGACCCAAGGTGTGGCCTAACCAGTGCAGTGTACAGGGGCAGAATGACCTCCCTGCTCCTGCTGGCCACACTGTTCCTGATGCAGGCCAGGATGCCATTAGCCCTCTTGACTGTCTGGGCACACTGAAGGCTCATGTTCAGCCTCCCATCAACCAGCACCCCCAGGTCCCTCTCTGCCTGGCCACTCTCCAACCACTCTGACCCCAGCCTGTAGCACTGCCTGGGGTTGCTGTGGCCAATGTGCAGAGCCCGGCACTTGGATGTGTTCAATCTCCTGCCCTTGGCCTCTGCCCATCTGTCCAGCCTGTCGAGGTCCCTCTGCAAAGCTTCCTTTCACTAGACCAGGTACTTCCACAATACACAGGTAATTTCCTGATCTTTATTTTCCACTCATCAGTCTGCAGGGAGCAAGACTTGAGAAGCTTAGGGCCAGGAGGGGCTTAGGAGCAGACTGCTTGAAGAGAGTTAGATTTAGTCACACTTCCTCAAGACAGCAACCTGCACTGGACCAAAGAACATTTGCATTTCAAAGGCATGTATTTCCCGGCACGACCTTCAGTCTTTAAAGGGATCAGGTAACACAGAAGCCATCAGTTCCTTGGCCGGTTCGTTCTGCTGGCTGTGTTCCCTGCTGTTAGCATGTGCTGTGTTTCCAGTGAGAAGCTTTCTGGCAGCAGTTTACAGTCAGTGGTTCTTGTTAAGTTTTTTTCTACTTTGTTAAACACTGCATTCAAATGACTTCTAAATCATCAGAGGGAAAGTTAAACAGCTTGAGATTTTCAGCCTTTTACTGAAAGAGAAAATTTCCTTTGAATAATTTCTTCATTCTCTTTCTTTAGATCTTGTTTTACAACATCCTTATTAAAATGTAGAGAAGTTAATTTTATGCAATATTTCCACACTGGAGTCATGGTGTTCTATTCTGAAGCAAAATTTCTGAACTACCCATTGCTACTAACTGGATCTATTGCTCTTCAAATATCTGTCCAAGGATTAAGTTATTTTTTCCCAAACTAGTCATAGAATCATAGAATGGACTAAGTTGCAAGGGACCTTTGAAGGTCGTCTAGTCCAAGCTCCCTCCCATGAGCAGGGACATCTTCCATTAGATCAGGTTGCTCAGTGCCTCATCCAAGCTGACCTTGAACACTTCCAAGGATGGATCCTCCATAACTTCTCTAGGAAAATTTTTCCAATGCTTCACCAGCCTGATCATAACAAAATTTCTTTATGATGTCCTATCTATAACCACCCTCTTCCAGTTAAAAAGCTTGGCACTTGTCCTGTCATTGCAGGCCCTGGTAAACAGTTTCTCCCAGTCTTTCTTATAACCCCCTTTAAGTATTGAAAAGTCACAATAAGATCTCCCTGAAAACTTCTGTTTTAGGCTGAACGACCCCAACTGTTTCAGTCTTTCTTCATAGCAGAGGTATTCCAGCCCCCTGATCGACTTTGAGGCTTTTGTCTGGACCAGCTTGAGGCTGCTTCATGTCTTTTTTACACTAGGACCTCCAGAGCTGAACCCAGTACTGCAGGTGGTGTCTCACCAGAGTGAAACAGAATGGCTGAATCACCTCTCCTGACCTGCTGGCCATGCTTCTTTTGATACAGCCTGGCATATAGTTGGCTTTCTGGGCTGCAAAGCAATATTGCCTGCTCGTGTCCATGTTTTTAATGTCTTTCATGATTCAGAAGCCTGCATGTCTACCACAAACACTCAAGTCTTTTAGGAGTCCCTGTTTTCTGACATTCAACTAATATTTCTGTAGATTTCACCTATATTCTAAAAGAAAAATCAAAGAAATAAATTTCAACTTATTTCTAAGCAATGTCATGAGTCAGTCTGCATTTTCTTTAGCATCAGTGGAGGCAAACAGGCACTTTTAGACTCTTACTAACCTGAACAGTCATAGGCATCTAGAAGTGCCTATTTCCATGAACCATAAAAAGCAGGAGGCTCTTACAGAGAGGCGAGTAGCTCAGATAGCCACAAAGGGGGCAGCTTTATCTGGTCAGGTGAATCCCATTCCCTTGGAGGAGATAGGCCTTTACAACACTGCCTTTAGTATCCCCATCAATGCCAACCTTTGTGTCAGCCAAAGTGCTGATGAGAGGTGCTTTTATGTACTTCAAACCTTGAATGAAATGGTTCAGTAGTGCAGGACTTACTGCTGTAGCTACAAACCTGCATTAGAGATATTTTCATTTCCGTTGTGTTACTCTGCTGCTGACTACTTTTCACATTTGTCGTCTCTCCTGTTATTTGCCTGTTAAGTCTTGCTTTAATGCTATTTAATAGTGCTAATTTTCTACATAGTTCTTATTTAAAGGCCTTTCAGAAGTCTGAACATTTTGCATTTGACAGTGATCTTCATCAGCTGAAGCGGTATGCTCAAGAGAGGATGAGATCAGGTTTAGAGAGACCTGGTTTCCATAAAATCCAGGGCAAGCTCTTCACAACACTTCAATGTCTATCGGATTGAAAGTCTTTGGTCTCTGTTGGTGCACCTCTTCTAAATTTCCAAAGAAAAATCACACACAACGATATACTTGTCATGATCCTTCACATGTTCTGCAGATTTTTGTATTCTGCTATGAAATTCCTACTAGATTAACTTGACCATCAGGTGCAGCCATAATACCACAGAATTCCAAGTCAGGGTGAGAATAGTTTATTTCTTAATATACAAGTAGGTAAGAAACGTTCCGTTTAGCCAGGAAGTGTGTACACATGGGGCTTTTGAATAGCTACAGCTACCCACTCAGCAGTGCTGGGCAAGGTTGAGAGGGCCATCTATTTTTTTTTTAATTATTATTTTTGGAAAGGCTCACACAGAGCAAGTGTCAGTGCTAGTTCTGTGTTGAACCCAGGGGCCAGCTCAGCTTTTTCAATAGGCTTTTTTGATCAGAAGGTGCACAGTTTCTTTTCCTTACTTGAAAAAGTGATGTTTGGAAAGAAATGACATATCTTAGTCTGGACTGCCAGGCCTTCCAGTGGAAGGGACTGTAGTGCTCAAAACACTGTGTGAAGCACATTGGGATGCACAACCGCTCCCATAACTGATAATGCTCTTACTCTCGGAGTCCTGTAGAAAAGGTTTTGAATACCTGACGTATGAAAATATATTTGTTCTTGTTCTCAGAAGTGCCAGGCACAATGAGACATCCTCACTTCTTTTCTGCTAATAGTCCAGGTGACATTGGAGTCAAAGGAGTGACAGGTAATAACCCAATGAAGCCATCCAGAATAGCCATTTCCACTTGATTCATGCAGAATTCCAACTTCTTCTATTATGTTTTGTGTTCTGAAAACGCCAAGCTGCAATGATTCACTGCTTTCCGTGGTTTGTGAGCAATACCACTTATTTGTTACTACATCCACTCTTTGTACTTCTATGATCATTTCATGCTGATGACAAAGCTGATGTTCCGTGTTTGCCAGCACAGGTACGTCCTCTTGCTTGAAATAGCTGAGCCGCTTTTCAGAGAGAGATTCCTGAACATGTGAAAGATATTTAAATATTCTCCTGAAGTTGCAGAAACAAGACTTTTATGGATAATTTGATTTTGAACTTGTGAACGAGCTGGAAAGCTACACAGATTTAAATTCAGATTTACTTTTTCTTTAAAAAACAAAATGCATATTGAATCACTATTCATTAGCTTGGCATTTTCTCTCGCTCTATAAGATTTTAGCGGCTATTATGGATTCTTTAAAGTCAATAAAAGTGATACAGTTATATTTGGAATATATGGAAATTAATTTGCCTAAATGCCCATTCCTTGATCTGAAGCTTCTGGCTTTCATTCCTTCTTTCAGGCGTGGCTTATTTACCTTCCCTGTCGAAGTGCTTTAGAGGTGGTGACTATAAATGCTGCTAGTGCTTCCATGTGCAGGACAGGCATGGAGTATGCAGCTACTTTCAACGCTGAGATTTTGGAGTGGTTTTTATTTTTAACCATCACTGTGTGTGTCACAGAACTGCTGCACTGGAAGGGGCCTTTTGCGTACCAAACCTGTTCTTCAAAGCAGGGTGAACACCGAAACCTCAGAAGGTTCTTCAGGGTTACTAAGTTACGTCCTGAAGACTTCCAAGGGCTGAGATCCCAGGACCTCTCTGGACCCTTGTTCCAGTTCTTATTTGCCTCCATAGTGATTTGTTTTTACCCTATATCCAGATGGAATCTCCCCCAGTATAGTTTGTGACTGTGGTCTATTCTCCCACCAAACATCTGATGTTGTCTCTGCCTTCTTGGATACCACCTTGCAGGTAATGAAAAGCTGCCCATAAACAGTCACCCACTCCTTCAGAAGTACGAGTACAGCACATCAGGTTCTCTGTTTTGGGGGACTTTTTATTCAAGCTTTTTTATGGTAATTTGCATGGGGTTCACACCCTTCCCCCCCGTTATGTCAGAGAATACAGCAATCTCTATTACTTCTGACAAAACTTACTTTTTCTGGGCACCAACTGTATTCAGATGCTACATTTTATTACTCCCCCTTTATGCAGCATCTAGTTATCATGCTCTGCTAGTCAAAACTTCATTTTGCCTGAATAACCGCTTTTGGCAGAGAGATGTTAATTATGCTTGCAATAATTGACCTTCACACCTATAAAGTGCAAATAGGTGCACATATGCAAATGAAGACATAAATGTGACAGCATGCCAGCAGCATTTGACATCAACTGTATGCCTTCTGTCTCTCTTGCATGAATAAAGCAGCTGTTTGAATTGGGCTCACTTGAGTCACAAAATTCAAAAGACTAGACCCTATTTTGTTTAATTATGATGAATACATTAAAATACAAACCCCATGGGTTTGGCTATTTTGCCCCATTCCATAAAATTCTTCTATTCTTTTGGACCCTTGTCTTCTTAGACCACACCAATGACAACTTTTCTACCTTTTGTAGAGATACTGAATTATTTTCCTTTTTATTGTTTCTTTTTCTTATCTTTTTCCTCCTCTTCTCATTGTCCTACCTAATGGAAATGTGTGATGAATTCAGTACCATTGATTTTCCCTTCAGAGCATTTCTGCTCATCACGACGGCATGAAAAGACAATAAAAACACGAAACAAAACCTCAGTAAATACTGTTTCATTTTCATCACTGTTTTTTGCCATTTCTGGCTTGTTGCACTGTTTTTAGATGAGTGGGGCTTTTCTAATGTTAATATATTTTAAATGAAAATATCTTTTCATTCTCCCCCATTCTTGACTGCAACATTTAACCCTTAACCTTGATAAAAGGGGGTTATATGGGTAATTAAATGGCAGTAGTTGTAAAAAAGGGATTCTGAGTATTAAGCTTCTTTCAGTTTTATGGGTTTTGGAATAATGAATGGAACAGATAGAGCTCATGTTCTGCCCTGTGTCACGGGAAATGCTGGCTTCTGGAGATATGAAAACAATTTTCACGGTGTAATGGGCTCCTCCTTCCCTTGTGGCAGAGCTCCAGGCTTTGCACTGCCAGTAGGCTGAGTTTATGGAAGTTCAAGCTATGAGCTTTGTGGCAGATGAAGCTAAATGTCACCACCTCCTGCAGGGTTTACCCAGTGCTGTAGCAACATGGGGGAGCCCTGGGATATCAGAATCACCATCACCCTTTTCTTCCCACACAACTCGAGCCTTTGCAGAGGTCGTTCCTGCATCGTATGCTGCAGTTGTGTGCTTGGATGTTCTGAAGATGCTCCGTGAAACTGTCAAGCCCCAGTGTCCAGACCTTCAGATAGCTTTAGGCTTTCTTCCACTGTTAGGCAGATTGGGATAGTGAAGATAGAAATCCACAAATTTGTTCAGCTGTCTCTGCCAACAACTGAGGCTGTATTCTGTGAGGGTCTAATAGTGATTGGCAATTAAATACTGCTTGCACCAAGGAGATCAGCCTTTGTAATCTGGAAAAGAGAGGCTGCAGAGCCAGGAAATGTTGGTTATTTATACCAGTGGTCACTAACAAGAGTTTTGTAGCTCCAGGTCAAAAGAGACCACAGTGCTGACAGCTTAGATTGCAACTCTCTGAATATATATTAAGGCTCTTCTGTTCTTCATTCCTGATAGTAATTTTATTTTTGCTGTTGACAATTTCAATTTGCAGATTAGTTTTTCCCATAAGTTAGGGAATGCTGATTCTTATGCTGAACTCTGTACTGTACTCTGGACTCAAAGCTGGTGCAGCGTGAGCATGAGCCCTCCTCTGTCTAGGGCAGACTAACTTCTATAGGCTGCATTGAGCAGCCTTGAACACATAACTGTGCGCTGGCCAGCAGATGAAACAAACTTCTGCAGTTCACACTAATTCTCTTACTTTTCCTCCAGCTCATTCTCGTGTGGCAGTCTGGACTCTGGTCACCTGGGAATCAAGGGTACTGCATCTGCTTTACAAATCTTTGACTTGCCACTGTTTCTCGAAGGAGTTTTTGGCTTCCTTGAAACCTGCACATTCATTAATTCACTCTTGTGTGCACAGATGGGTTTCATTCACTGTTAGAACAATCAGTAAAACTTTCTTCATAAAACGATTTTATGTTGCACCTAGCAGGATGCAATTTATGCAAATAATCTTTCATTGTTTCCCCATTTTGGCAGGACTGCTAGAAAATCTGAGTGCTGCTGCTTCCAGCGACTCAGAACGGTGCCCAAAGGGATGAGATTTTAATATTTTCCCCCTCTGTAATTTTCTTTTATCATAAAATTTTGCAGTCTCTATGAATATTTTGCTGTCCTGTGAAGATATCACTGCCATTTGTAGTGATACAGAAATGGATGAAAGTTGGAGATTATTGTCAGGTTTTAAATTCCACTGAAAACTTTTTTTCCCAAGGATGGGGAGGTGACTTTTATAATAGTCTCCTGCAAAACCAAAACAATCAAACAAAACCCCCCACAAACACCCAAGCAAACATGCAAACAACCAACCCACCCCCCCAAGTCTAATCTTTTAGGATAAAAAGAAAAAAGATCTCATTTTCTGAAAATCATGACATCATACAATAATTTCTGGTTAGAAAGGACCTCTGGAGTCCTGTGGTTGAATGCCGAGTCAACGTATGGACAACACAGAAGTTTGAAGCTACACCCAGCTTCAGAGTTAGATCAGGCTCTCCACAGCTTTGTCAAGTGTTGAATACCTCCCATGCTCTTCACAACCCGTCTGTGTGACCAGTTCCAGTGTTTGGCCACCCCTGTTGTGCTCTTTGTCTGTGGAATTCTGGGTTGGTTTTTTAATTCATTTCTGGGAGAAGTATTACTCCTTCTCTATCACCTCTCATCAAGTTAGCTGAAGGCTGTCTCCTTCCTCACCCTTCTTTTATCCAAGCTGTACAAAGTCATCTCTCATTCTCTATGTATCAGGTGTTCAAAACCCCTAATGATATTTTTGGCCTCCCATTGAACTTATTCCAGTATCTTTCTGTGAAGAACTTCTTCCTAACTTCCAGCCTAAACCTCCCCTGGCACAGCCTGAGACTGTGTCCTCTTCTTCTGGTGCTGCTTGCCTGGGAGAAGAGACCAACCTCCTACTGCCTACAACCTCCCTTCAGGCAGTTGCAGAGAGCAAGAAGGTCTCCCCTGAGCCTCCTCTTCTCCAGGCTAAGCAACCCCAGCTCCCTCAGCCTCTCCTCACAGGGCTGTGCTCCAAACCCCTCCCCAGCTTTGTTGCCCTTCTCTGGACACCTTCCAGCAACCCAACATCTTTCTTAAACTTCCTACAGCTGCCTGCAGAACAGTGCAGTATGCAGCCCTGCTCCAAAGCTGTGCTTCCTTTTAAATACATGTTTCACAAACCAAATGTTAAATGCTAGGGCTCTCTGCTATTCTGCCCCAGAATGAGCTTTCAGATGCTCAAACACATCTATCTGTAGCAATGTAGGAATATATTGCAATAGCCTCTTTCCCTCATTAGCATGCCCTGTGCAATAAAACACACAGTGCATCAGGTTAGAGCTCTTCAGTTCACTGTGACTGTATCACCGCAGAGACTTGCCTGAATAATGAACTCTTTGGGTTATTTAACTAGAGTTTGAGATGCTGGCTCATGTTTACAGTTAGAAGGCAATCTGGTTTATGAGATCTGAAACAGGAGAAATGGTAAAAATGCTCTGTATATTGATTTTTCAGAAACAGTCATTTTGCATGAACCCATTGAGCCTCCAGTTCTAAAGCCTACTTTTTCTCCTGAATAATTCATTATTTGATAAAATATCAAATGAAGAATGTTTCAAACGACCAGCAAAATTACTTACATCACATACTACAGATCTATGTAAAGATCAAATCTGGGGAAACTGAGAAATTTTGCCTGTCTGTTGTATTGAGTTTCGCTAGCAGGCGGGCTACAAGCTTGGCTCCTGTGAGAAGATGTCAGAATCTTCTCCCCTATCTGAGAGAGCCAATACCAGTCAATACTGGCAAGCTCCAAGTGGCTGCTCTGCCGCTGGCCAAGGCCAAGCCCATCAGACACAGTGGTAGCAGCCCAGGTATAGCATATTCAAGAAGGGGAAAGTGCTGATACATGACAGAAATTGCATCTGGAGAGAGGAGCAGGAATCTATGACAGAAACAACACCCAGGTCACTGAAGAAGGAGGGCAGAGAAGGAGCAAGGGGAAAGGAACCTCCAGCACCCGCTCCCCGGCAAGCAGCAGGTATCCATTCCACAGGGCAGTTATGAACGCGTGTTCCTCGCTGCTTTCCCTCCATCACCTTGCTCCTTGTTCAGATTCACTATGCCCCACACAACACCTTCCTGCAGGGCCTTTGAACTTACATTTTTCATGGAATCTTTCATGGAATCATAGAATTCATGGGGTGGGAAAGGACCTTTAAAGGTCACCTAGTGCAGCTCACCAGAGTAAGCAGGGACATCCCAAACTAGACTGGGTTGGCCAGAGCCCTATCAAGGCTGAGTTTTAATGTCCCTGAGCAACTTATTCCAGTTTCCCACCACCCTCATGGTAGAGAATATCTTCCTAGTGTCAATCTATACCTACCCTTCACTAGTTTAAAACCACTGCTCTTTGTCCTGTTACCACATGCCCTTCTAAGCAATCTCTCCTCAGCTTTCTTGTAGGCCACCTTCAGGTACCAGAAGGTTGCTATAAGATCTCCCTGGAGCTTTCTCTTCTCCAGGCTGAACAACTCCAAGGCTCTAAACCTGTCTTTGTAGGAGAGGTGCTTCAGCCCTTTGCCCATCTTTGTGACCCTCCTCTGTACCCAAACCATCAGATCCATGTCCTTCTTGTGCTGAGGGCCCCAGAGCTGGACACAGTACTCCAGGTGAAGTTTCACTAGAGCATGGCAGAGTAGCAGAATTTCCTCTCTCAATCTGCTGGCCACACTCCTTTAGATGCAGCCCAGGATGTAAGTGGCCTTCTGGGCTGCAAGTATGCATTATTGATTCATGTCCACCAGTGCCCCCAGGTCCTTTTCTGCAGGGCTACTCATAGGATGTTAGGGGTTGGAAGGGACCTTCAAAGATCAACTAGTCCAACCCCCCTGCCAGAGCAGGACCATAGGATCCATCACAGGTCACACAGGAACACATCCAGATGTGTCTTGAAAGCCTCCAGAGGAGGAGACTCCACAACCTCTCTGGGCAGCCTGTTCCAGTGCTCTGTGACCCTCACAGTGAAGAAGTTCCTCCTCATGTTGAGGTGGAACCTCCTGTGCTGTAGTTTATATCCATTGTCTCTTGTCCTGTCCCAAGGTGCAACTGAACAGAGCCTGTCCTCTCCCTCCTGACCCCCAGCCCTCAGATATATATAAACATTTATTAAATCCCCTCTCAGTCTTATCTTCTCCAGACTGAACAGTGCCAGGGCTCTCATCCCCTCTTCACAGGGCAGTGCTCCAGTCCCTGCATCATCCTGGTGTTGTCTGCTGCCATCCAGGGAGAAAATTCACTCCTGCAGAACTCTTTTTTTGCTGTTGTTAAAACTTGTGATCTTGATCTGCAAAGCACAGGTTTTCCCACCAGGCAAAATGATGATGATGGAAAGGTTTCCTTGCAATAGCCACCACTGTGCTTGGTTTGATGAAGTACTGATGGGTTTGTTCTTTTGGCATGGAGGCAAAGCAAACCAGGAACTGCAGTTGTGCATCATGGAAGATTTGGGGAAAATAAAGTTATTTTAAAATCCCCTTTTTTTCACCACTACCTCTCCTTTCCCACCACATCTGCTCCTTTTTCTCCTCAAATCCAGAGCACCTGTGCTCTGTTGGAGTTCCCTCCCACCCCAGGTGGGCCACCACTCCCCTATTTAATCCCCACCAGGACAGGCAGCAGCCCTAAGCTGAGCCCATCTGGGCTGGAGGATCCTCCTCTCATCTCTGGTGAGTGCCCCTGGTGCACACTGGGTGATGGTGGTGGTGACAACAAAGGCCGGGGGGCCTGGTGGCCCCCCGGCTGTTAGGGCTAGGATTGATGATTACTCCAATATCATCCACAGGTGCTGGCTGGGGCTGAGCTCCTGTGGATGGTGTCTTGGTTGGTGAGGGTCCTGGCCCTAGCTCTGGGATGGGTGCAGGAAAGGTGGCAGTGGAGGAGGAGCTGTTTAGGCAGGGGGGAGGGTGGTGTTAGAGGGAGCAGGAGCTGCTTTGTGAAGATGAAGCCGGCTGGTGGGGGAGCAGCAGGTTTTGTTGTTGCTCCTCCTTCTTTTCCTGCACCCTGGGATAGGGCAGCCCAAGGCACTGGTGGGGGCCCCCCCTCCTCTGAGGGATTGAAAAGCCATGGAGCTGTAGTGGTGAGGGACAGGATTTAGTGGAGACCTGGCAGTGCTGGCCTGGACCGGCGGCTCCCAAAGGTCTCTTCAAACCCAAACAATGCCCTCACGGCCAAGAGGGCTAATGGTCTTCTGGGGTGCATGAAGAAGAGTGTGGTCAGGAGGTCAAAGGATGTTCTCCTCCCCCTCTACTGTGCCCTGGTGAGGACACGTCTGGAGCTCTGGGTGCAGTTCTGGGCTCCCCAGTGCGAGAGATGAACTCCTGGAGAGAGTCCATCTGCCCCACAGGTTGCTCCTCCTGGGTCCCATCGCTATGGGATCCCACATCAGCACAGACTCCGCAGGTCACTCGGTGAACGCTGAGGGTTCATTTGAGATGGACAAGCTGCTGGCTCCTAAAGCCCTTGCTGGAAGTGGGCAGGGAGAGCTGAAATCAACCAAAGCCACTGAGACACTCACAAGGCTCCCCCAAGTTTCCAGGGCTGTGGTTGCACAATGCCTGTACCCCATGAGCTGGAGATAACTGCACATGTAAAAAGCTCTTCTCAGCATGCCCAGGACATGCAGCATGTTGACAGAATGGGCCCCAAAGTTGGCAGATGAATCATCTCAGCCTTTTGTTGAAGTCCATCTCCAGTTCTGACACCTGATAGACTGCTGCCAGACTTAACCTTCTTTTTGCATCCACAGAGAAGGAAGGAGGCAGCCATGAGGAGCAGCTCTCTTCAAAGCCTAAAAGGTCCTGCCCTGGGACCAGAATATTTAATTCTCCCTTTCAAGTTCTGAGCTAAATTAATTTTCCACGGCTTGGCATAGGTCTGTGTCATGCTGCAATGTAAAGCAGACACCAGAGCCATTTGAAACCCACCTAGCTCAGAGTCAGACTAGCAGCAGAAAGGCAGGGTCTGTACAAACTAATCAAGCCAGTTTATCCAGTTTTTGGTAAGGCAAATTATCCCCTTTGAGGTCAGCTGGACTGCTCTGTCCCACTTGGCCTGTTTACCGTTACCCATCTATCCTTGCTCTCCCCTGTGGTCTCTGATGTGACATGATAAACTTCTCCACAGGGCATTAAAGCTCAGATATTCCAGGCTCCATGGAGAGATCACTGGATGATGCTCACGGCCTGGTAGACAGTCCCTCTCTAAACAGTGGGCAGATAAAATCCCTCAGAGATAAGCCCAGTAACAGATCACTCAGCAATATGGGTTACAAACGTCTTCCTCTGGGACTGGCTGCCTTTGGCCCTCTCTGACTCCCTGTTCTTTGTGAACCTCAGATCTAGCAAGAAGGCAAATATTGGGACCTTCCTGGTTTGCACTGCTTTCAAGGTTCACACAGAAGCAGCTCTTTGACAGCAGTGAGATGCTCTGGCAGGCATTTGGTGCTTTAGTGCTCTTCCATCCTAACCAGAGTGGCAGCCACTACCAGAGAGGATTCTGCCTGTACTCCCTCCCTGCATGGCAGAATAAACTCCTATGAGATCAGAGAATCTCTGTTACATTCTTTAAATAGAATAGAATAAACCAGGTTGGAAGAGACCTTCAAGATCACTGTGTCCAACCTATCACCCAACACCACCTAATCAACTAACCCATGGCACCAAGCACCCCATCAAGTCTCCTCCTGAACACCTCCAATGAAGGTGACTCCACCACCTCCCCGGGCAGCCCATTCCAATGGGCAATCACTCTCTCTGTGTAGAACTTGTTCCTAACCTCCAGCCTCAACCTCCCCTGGTGCAGCCTCAGACTGTGTCCTCTTGTTCTGGTGCTGCCTGCCTGGGAGAAGAGACCAACCTCTGCCTGGCTACAACCTCCCTCCAGGTAGTTGTAGAGAGCAAGAAGGTCACCCCTGAGTCTCCTCCTCTCCAGGCTAAGCAACCCCAGCTCCCTCAGCCTCTCCTCACAGGGCTGTGTTCCAAGCCCCTCACCAACTTCATTGCCCTTCTCTGGACACGCTCCAACAACTCAACCTCCTTCCTAAACTGAGGGGCCCAGAACTGGACACAGGACCTGAGGTGTGGCCTAACCAGTGCAGTGTACAGGGGCAGAATGACCTCCCTGCTCCTGCTGGCCACACTGTTCCTGATGCAGGCTAGGATGCCATTGGCCCTCTTGACTGCCTGGGCACACTGCAGGCTCATGTTCAGCCTCCCATCAACCAGTACCCCCAGGTCCCTCTCTGCCTGGCTGCTCTCCAGCCACTCTGACCCCAGCCTGTAGCACTGCCTGGGGCTGCTGTGGCCAATGTGCAGAACCTGGTACTTGGATGTGTTCAATCTCCTGCCCTTGGCCTCTGCCCATCTGTCCAGCCTGTCGAGGTCCCTCTGCAAAGCCTCTCTACCCTCCAGCAGATCAACTCCTGCCCCCAGCTTGGTGTCGTCCGCAAACTTACTGATGATGGACTCGATGCCCTCATCCAGATCATCAATAAAGATGATCATCCTCCCCTAGCCTATATTGATAATAAGGATTTCCCCACATGAGGTACAGGCCCTTTCACTTGGCTGTGTTGAACCTGATCAGATTCACCTGGGCCCACTCCTCCAGATTGTCCAAGTCCATCTGGATGACAACTGACCCCTCTAGCATATCAGCCACACCACTCAGCTTGGTGTCATCTGCAGACCTGCTGAAGATGCACTTGATCCTACTGTTGTAGTCACTGACAAAGATGTTAAACCTCACTGGCCCCAGTGTGGATCCCTGAGGGGCACCATTGTCTCCTTGCTGTCTTCAACCAAGCTTACTGTTGCTGATCCCCAGACATCCTCTTCACATACACACAGAGCCAGAAAAACAAAGCAACAAAGAGGTAGCAGTGCGATTCGGTAAACTAATGAGAGATGCTTCCCTCTTTGTGGTCAACTCCCCATTCCAGAAGTGCTTCTAGCAGCTAAAGAGGGCAAGTGCTGAAATTCACAGAACAACTTTGAGATCTGCTCAGCAATTACCTGATTTGCACTGACAAATTACCAGGAAGAAGGGCAGCCAATGCTGACTCCTCAAAAGATTTTACACAGTAAATAACTAAATCTTGACTCAGAGCTCAAGAAGCCATCCAGTTCTTTCAAAAGTCATAAGAAGAGTTTTACAGGCTGCAAATGTAGGTGGAATTTCTACCTGCTGATAACAGGCTCCAACCATCTCCAAATTATAGCTGTTAGAGCAGGAAGAGTGAATAAGATTTAGCCATTTAGTGTGGATGTAACTTTTCCCCCATTACTGCTTGAACTGGCCTTATGAACACCCTGCTAATGCAACTGCTGCAGCAATGGCAAACAGGTATTGCCAGAGCTGTGAGAACCTAGCAACCCTGTGACTAGCAGACTTGGAGGCTGGTGCATCATCTCTTGGCCTAGGGGGCACAAAATACGTTCATGGCACTGGAAAGAGCATTTGTTTGCCTGCAAGGTGTTGCAGAGGTAACAAACTCTTCGGAATGGATAGGGAGGAAGTTTTATCCTGTTTCTCCCAAAGCATCTGGCAGAGTAAGCTCATGTGTCTGGTTTTGGTCCTCTTCTGTATGTGGACACTTACACTTTTTGAATGTTACAAGGACTCCAAGATTTCCCTAAAGTAAAACAGGGTTCTTGTGTACATTTCACTTCCCATCAGGTTCCCAGGAATGGCACTTGAAACAGCCACAAAGCTAGTCCTTTAACATCTTTCTTTGGGGTGATAATTAATTACAATTATCAGTAGTTAGTACTTTCCTAATGTCCTCTGGATATGTTTTTATACCTCTTGTCCTACTTCACCTCTCTTCCTTTTTTTCTCTCCTCAATTTGGAAACTGTTTGAGAGAGAGTCTGTTTTTTCACTCTCCTTCCTGTTTTCTTCGGTTCTAGTTCCCTGTGTTCACAACAGGTGTTATGGTGGCAAGAAAAGAGTCTGAAAGGAGGAGTTGGGTTTTGCACACTGTCTGCACTGATTAACTAAAAGCTACACAATTGCTTGAAAACCAGATGCCTCTTTCACAAGACTTTGCAGAAGTATACATGTTCCTGGATTATAAATGCAGATGATATCAGAGCAGATGCTACACTAAGCTTCACTCCAATTCTTCCATAAATTCTCATCAGTCATAACAAAGTTTCACCATCAGCGATTTCACTATGATACAGACAGTTACAGCATGATTTTGAGATCAGGCACCAGGCAGGACCAGGTCAAGAGAAGGAAATGCCAAAGAAAAATTGACCAATATTTCAAAGTTATTAGGAAAACAAACAAACAGCTTAGCATTGCAGGAGTGGAAAGGAACTACCAGAAAGGAAAAACTGACCTAAACACTAAGAGTGGCAATGTGTGGCTAGGAAACAGGGGTGAGGATTTTCTATTGTGGATGACTGAAACCTTTCGTTCATAGAATCCCTCTGGATGGATCCCTTCCCTCCAGCTGTCTGCTGCACCACACAGCCTGGTGTCATCAGCAAACTTGCTGAGGGTGCACTCAAGGCCACTGTCCATGGCACCCACAAAGGTGTTGGTGAACAAAGATGTTCCTCATCTATAATTTCCTATTTAAAAAAAATCTCTAAATAATCTCAGTGAAAATCACCATTTTATAAAAAACATTTCAGCTGGAGAGTAACCTGCTGCCCAGTCCAACTCCCTTCCCACTTACAACTAATTTCAGTTAATGCAGTACAACACACCAGGTTGGAAGAGACCTTCAAGATCAGTGCGTGCAACCCATCAACCAATCCAGCCCACCCAAACAACTAACCCATGGCACCAAGCACCCCAGCAAGTCTCCTCCTGAACACCTCCAGTGAAGGTGACTCCACCACCTCCCCGGGCAGCCCATTCCAATGGGCAATCACTCTCTCTGTAGAGAACTTCCTCCTAACCTCCAGCCTCAACCTGTCCTGGTGCAGCCTGAGCCTGTGTCCTCTTGTTCTGGTGCTGGCTGCCTGGGAGAAGAGACCAACCTCTGCCTGTCCACAACCTTCCTTCAGGTAGTTGTAGAGAGCAATAAGGTCTCCCCTGAGTCTCCTCCCCTCCAGGCTAAGCAACCCCAGCTCCCTCAGCCTCTCCTCGTAGGGCTGGTGTCCCAAACCCCTCCCCAGCTTTGTTAAAGTAGGTCACTCAAGGTCTATATTATTTTAGAAAAAAATTCAAGCCCTTATGATTTTAGGGACCTTCAAGGGGAGCTTGAAAACTTGAGATCCAAAAGGTCTAATGAGTTTAAGCTAAACAAAAAATTAAGCTAAGAAAAGGACAATTCTTTCTACAGAACTGCTACACAAACCAGAGGAATTCGGATATTGAGCATTCTGTTCAGCGAGCTAAATTGTGGATTGCAAGTGGGACAGAGGCCTTCAGAGATCTCCTTTGAACACAGGACAGGAAGAGGGAATGTGCTGTGTTTTGTTTACATCTGTAAGGTTATAAATATGGAACTGGGAAGTTTTATCTGCCAAGATAAACCCTGCGATTTTCAAATACCTATGGCCACAGTGAGCTGTAGCTCTTCTTAAACGAGTAGAATAGATTGCAATTACATATGTGTGTGGGGGAAGATTTAAGCCAACTCATTCAATGATAATTAAAACCTGTATCAGTCCTGAAGGCTCGTATAGTAAAGAAGCTATATATATTCTCTCTCTCAGCAGCATACTCTGCCTTGTAGATAACCATCCTGTAGAAAAAGGGCTGCTTTTCCTGATTTTTTGTTTTCCATGTTTGAATTAAACAATTGAAAAGAGTGTTTGGCTCATAGTCAGCTTGCTGAAAACAAAAAGGTATCTTAATTTGCACTTTGTGGGATTCAATGGCTTCTTGAAGTCTACAGTTTCTCCTGGCTGTAGCTACAGATTAAAATGGACTCTTTAATCTGTACTGTAATCAGCAAGAACATTTTTTGTAAGCAACAGAAATCATGTGCTCCCAGCAGAAGTGCTGCTGCTTTGCTGTTGGGTGCAAAAGACATCGTAGAGGAGTCTCCCATGAGAGAAGCTGGAGCCAGGCAAGTTAATCAGGTTGCTCTCTTTTTTTCAACCTGCTCCTATTTCTTCACTACAATTCTTCAGATTGTCTACTAATTCCTGCATCTCTTTTCAGTAAAGGATTTGCATGAAAATATGTTTTTAACTACAGTCCATCATCAAGAAAAACAAATCAAGTACAGCCTTTTCTGTCGGAAGCACAGTCCCTGGCAGTTGTGGAGACTTGTGTCCTTCTTTAGTGAACCCAGAAAGGAAAAAGCACAAGTGATATGAGTTCCCATGAAAGACTACTCTGTACTGTAAGGAGATGATTTCAACATTATCACTTTTACTCTGGGAAATCTTTTTCAATAAGACATGAAAGGAATTCCATTTGTAGCTGTAAACCTCCAAACCCAGTCAACTTTCAGGATTGTGAAGATTACTGTTTTTCATAGTTTCTAATTCTAGTTTTTCTAATTCTTAGACTTAGAAGTTCTGGGACAGTCTTTCAGTAGCTCTCATAATGTTTCAAGTAATCAGGTTATAATGAGCTACTCTGCCCTGCTGAGGGCACAGCTGCAATCCTGTGTCCAGTTTGGGGCTCCCCAGTTCAAGAGAGACAGGGATCTGCTAGAGAGAGTCCAACAGAGAGCCAGGAGGATGCTTAGGGGACTTGAGCATCTCCCCTGTGAAGAGAGACTTAGAGCCCTGGGGCTGTTTAGTCTGGAGAAGAGAAGACTGAGAGGGGATCAGATCAATATCTATCAATATCTGAGGGGTGGGGGTCAAGTGGAGGGGGCCAAGCTCTTTTGGGTGGTGCATAGTAATAAGCCAAGGAACAATGGAGGCAAACTGGAACAGAGAAAGTTTCAGCTCAACACAAGGAGAAACAGGATGCCCAGAGAGGTTGTAGTCTCCTTCTCTGGAGACTTTCAAACCCACCTGGATGCATTCCTGTGCAGACTACCCTAAGTGATCCTGCTTTGGCTGGGGGGTTGGACCTGATGATCTCTGGAGGTCCCTTCCAACCGCTGACATTCTGTGATTCTGTGCACTTTAGCCCCATCCATAGTAAACTGATAATAATAAACCAAACAGCAACAACAGAAATTGTGTGTCCTGAGGGAAAAGAAATCTGGAGGAAGTTCAGAACATCCTGATACCACAGTCTGACCACATAAGCTGTGTATGAACGGGAATGCAGAGGGTCTTCAACTGAAGCCTGGCAACACTGAATTATTTGTGCTGGTTAGGGATGAGCAATAAACTTCTTTTTCCTTAAAGAGGGTTGACTTCTTTATGCAAATCTAAGCCATCTTTCACCCAAGTTACAAACACACGTTGCTGTCTTCGTGAGGCAGATGGCACAGGGACCACAGCAGGCAAGAATGCACTCGGCATCTTCTGGGCAGAAAGCTGGAGAGTGTTCACCAGTGCAGTGCGGTCAGCATTTTATCCAGGTACCGGAGCGAGCCCATGGTCGGGATCACGTGTTTGCTGTACAGCTGGCTATGGGCACTTCAGCTGACACAAGTTACCAGCAATTTCTGCTCTGTTTCTCAGGAATGCAGGAAGTGCTTTCAGTGGCTGCACAGCTACACAGGTACCTTTCTGAACCCTCAAAACGCACAGGGCTGTATGGAAAAGGGACTGTGAGGATGGAGCCACCATCATCTTGGAAAATGCTCCTGTCTTAGCTACCAGCTTCAGTAGCATATCTTGCCTATTGTGATCCAAAATGACTGAATAAAACCCCTCCAGTTTTTAGTTTATATAATGGAAACAGCAACTGACCCAGCACCAGAGAGTACAATTATAAACAGGAGACACTGCTGAAAAATGTCTGTGGTGCCTTGGGGAACAATGTAGGTCACAGCATCAATTAAAAACAGAAGAATCTCTCCTTTGACTCTCTAGCATTTAACCCCAAACTATTTTGTTGCTGCAAATTAAACAACCCATGCTGCATTACATCCCATGAGTGACAAAATCAAGAATAACTAGTCTAAAAACTCATTTCAAGCTCTAGCACTTGTTTTACTCCCTTTAACACGGGCAAGCAATACAGAAAGTGATGTTATCACTGTTCCCCTCAGCTTGTTGACACAATTTGGATGTATACATGTTATCTGTATATTAATCTTAGACCTTTACAGGAAAGCATGTGAGGATTACTTAAGGATTTAAAATCAGCATTCACCTTTGCTGCTGGTTGCAGAAGAGGCCTAAGGTTGTTTAAACTCTAGGGGTCAGTTTTGGTACCTGGCAGCTCGAGTGAGCAATCTTCTACTCAGGAAAGTTGAATACAGAAATCAGTCACTTCAGATGTGTCTGCAGGGGCTACTCCAGACAGTTTGCCTAATTACTTTTCTAATTTTATAAGAAATATCACTGATGACTCTTAACAGAAGCCACTGAACACTTTAAAGGCTTTCACACTGAAAAAATTGCCCACAAATGGAGTCCCTTTTTAGTATCAATAACTTCCTATTTCTTAAAAACAAAGACAATCTTCAACAGCATTCAAGACAGAGGAAAGATCTTTGGAAATAATTACTCTCAAACACTGGCTACTTTTGTAAGTGTTTGCTCAGCTACAAACAGTGGACATCATCTTGGTTTCATTCAAGTCTTTAGAAATGCTATCATTTGCTTGAATTCTCCTGCTCAGCTTGTGAGGTCAGAAGGTCAACTACATAATGATGATAAGCTGGACTGTGGGAGCAATATCTGACAAAGTCCATGAGGGAGACCACAAGGGAATGTCAACTGACACCACAGTAAAAGGGAAAATAAATGTATCAAGTGGCCTCCAACTCTTCTGCTGCTCGTGAGTCATCACAAATAATGAAAAGGTCCTGGAGGCAAAAGCAGACCTTCTGATACCCGTGCACTGCTGTCAGGGCACAAATTCTTCTCAGAGGAATGAGTGAGTTCATAATTTTACAGGGGTATACAGGCAAGAGCAAAGACTCCTTTCTGAAATCTTGGCAGAGCAAAAAGCTAAATACCTGTTGGTTAGGAAACATGGCCCATAGTACACAAAGGAATTGGATCTATACACCAGAGAAATTCCACTTCAATGCAATCAATCAATACAATTGAAACGGAAATTCTGCCCCTCTGCTGTAATTTTCACGTTACAGGGGCTCAGTTCTTTTTTTCCGAGGTGAGAAGTGAAGATTATGCAAGAAATGGTTACCTGATTAGCCCTATATCCACCACTGTGACACCTCACTGTCAGCGTTAAGAGCTGGCATTCCACTGTTGAAAGCTTTCAGCAAGTCCAGAATAAAACAAAATGAAATGTTTGAGCTTCACAGTTTCTAATCTGAGTATGAAACAAGAGCCAACAGACAGAAACCATTGCTCAACAGTTCTCGTGAGGCTTTGACCCTGTCTTACATCCCTAATTGCCTGGCTATTCAGTTTTTGTTAGATGTTGAGACAAAGACAGACCTTGCTGGTGAATTCAGCAACAAGAATGAAAATGGATTTTGTTCAAAGATTTCACAACTGAAAAAGGAGCCCTCCTCTTCTAACCTAACTGTACAGAAGAGTGATTTTCTACCAGTCAATGACAGAGGGCAAGTAGGATGAGAATAAACAAAGGTGGTTAATTTTAGGTGCAAGTCAAAGCAGGGAGCCAGGCAAGAAATGCTATAATGGGCTGTACTTGGTGGGGGACAAAGCAAAACTGGTTTTATTTATAGCACCTCCAGGGGCTGATCAGTGCACCTATAGACTTGTAGGCTAGGGAGTCTCAGTTTCTTCTTATCTCCATATGTTCTAGAATATTATTGTATGGGAACATATAATTAACTGCTCTCAGAACATGTGTAATGGTTGTATGATATCTGAAACAGATATAAAGTCTCTTCAGGAGGAATCCTGCTTCTTAAGCCACTTACCAATATATCCCTCTTTTACAGGCAGGTAAAAAAGGCAATGAAGCAATCTGCCCAGGACGACTCGAGAGATTCGTTCCAAGGCCGGAAACTGAAACAACATCTTAAGTCTAGACTCTCATTTTTAAAGATCACCCAATCTTCAATCAGTTATGCACAGTTCAGTGAGCCTGAGATGGGAGTCACACGGCACTACAACACCGTCAAACCCTCCCAACCAAATCTTGCTGTTCTAATCAAAGCTTATCTGCTAAAGTTTAAAAATCAATGAAGGAAAATAAGTTCAGAAATCAATGACCGTGGAAGGATGCAAATTTCATCCTCCACATGTGAGAGCCAGGAGAGGGCTGTACTGAGTTTTGTACATGATCTAGTGGCTTATGGGGTAAAAAAAAAAAAACAAACAAAAAAAGGAAAAAAGAAGAAAGAAAGACAAGTTAAAGCCAGGGACCTCAGAATATATTGCAACTTCTTTGTTTTTCCCCTGGGACACTGATAGCATGTGTGTGGATGAGAGAGAATGCAAGTGTCAGTTGTTGTGAGAACACTCTTCAAGTGAGCTGCCCACAGCAAAATTTCAACAGGTAGCTGTGTGCAGCAAGCCTTGTCTGCAGCTTCTACATGGAGTCTGACTGAGTTGTGGCTGTATTAAAATGCAAGTTGCAAATCTCAGGCCAAGGACAATGTTAAATGAGAAAAGCAGTCCTGGCCTCTATTCATCCATGAGAGGGAAGTAAAAGGGAAGTAAATGCTCTCCTTAGGCCAAGTAATAAAGGTCCACATTTCTTCATTTGAACTAGTGGCTGGGGAAGAAAGTGATAAATGGCATTACTGGTATGAGTTGAATCTCCCTCAACTATATCTAATCCCACACTCTGATTTCAAGAAATTTTTGCTGGCTCTGCTGGAGCAAAGAGGAGGCACCTGAAACATTCAGGGTTTAAGGAAGAGCATCATTACATCACTGAGGTCAGCCTCATGCACAGCAGTGCACAGCACTGAGCCTCATGCACAGCAGTGCACAGCACTGACAGCAATAACTTGTCTTAAGCAGAAGTGTGCCTACTTCAGAAGAGCATCTAATCTGGAAAACATAATGAGATGGAGATCTGTCACTTCCCTTGACAGCTTGTCCTATATTCTCACTGCTCAAAATGCCTGCCCAGTCCTTGTTTCCTTTCGCGACGGTGCATATTCCGCTTTGCTTTGCTGCTCTGAAGAGTACTTGTGTTCCCAGGCTCCCCACAGGAATACACTGCCATTAACTCAGGACTTTTTCCCCACTCTACTGTCTTTTCTCTTTTTTCATATATATATTTAACATATTTTTAAAGTGCAGACTCCAAAACTCAGAACAATGTTTCCATAACCTCTCTATTGCACATAGAAATAATACGACCTTATCTCCTCGTTCTTCACTTCCAGTCTGGGGCTTGTGTTGTTTTGTTGGTTGGGTTTGGTTTCGTGTAGTTGGTTGGTTTGGGTTTTTTGTTTGTTTGGGTTTTTTTAACATTTAAAGTTCACAGTACAAGCCCTACAGAGCTCTCTGTCTTTCCTCTCCAACATTCTTTGTGTTGCTTATTTCACTGTAGGAGTCCCCTCTGTGCCTATGGCTGGCACTGCTTCCTTCTGGCTGTGTAATACTTCTTTCCTAGGTAATACTGATTTTGTGTGAGCGGCCTCCACTTACCAGGCTAGACTGTAACTGCCTTGCTCTATACACTGTGTCCTTTTTTCCTACTTTCTCTGTCTTTGCATCATCTGCAAATGCTACCATGCAAGGCTTCATACTGCCTTCCAGTTGATTCTTGAAAACACTGAAACATGTTAGTTACTTCTAACTTCAACCTGTGGAAAGTTATCCCTCAGCATTTCTGCCTAAGGGTAATTTCTCATTGATGAGCACTTTGAGATGCCAGTTATTGTGAGGAATAGATTTTTGATAAATTATTCTGTTAATTATTTATACCAAATAGAATGTAAACTTAAATAACATGCCTTACAAAAGCCTAAACAAAACCTAGGACCATCCAACAGTCAAACTGACATTCTGAAATGAAGTTTATATAACTACTTTGCTTTACAGCTATGATGACTATCATTACTATAGCCCTACAATTAATCTATTGGCATGCTCGCTTTCTTAGCTAGATCCTCATAAATCTTTCCAGTATTATCATAGTATCAGTCAGGGTTGGAAGGGACCACAAGGATCAGCCAGTTCCAACCCCCCTGCCATGGGCAGGGACACCCTGCACTAGATCAGGTTGCCCTCCCCAGGTTTCTTGTAGCCCTATCCAGATACTGGAAGGCCACAATGAGGTCACCTCGGAGCCTTCTCTTCTCCAGACTGAACAGCCCCAACTCCTTCAGTCTGTCCTCATAGGAGAGGTGCTCCAGCCCTCTGCTCATCCTCGTGGCCCTTCTCTGGACACCTTCCAGCACCTCCAGATCCCTCTTGTCATAGGGGCTCCAGAACTGGAGGCAGTACTCCAGGTGGGGTCTCACCAGAGCTGAGTAGAGGGGGAGAATCCCCTCCCTTGCCCTGCTGGCCACACTTCTCCTGATGCAGCCCAGGATCTGATTGGCTTTCCGGGCTGCAAGTGCACACTGAGAGCTGCTGGTGAGCTTCTCCTCCCCCAGCACCCCCAAGTCTCTCTCCTCAGGGCTGCTCCCCAGCCAGTCACTGCCCAACCTGGATTTGTGCCTGGGATTGCCTCCACCCAGATGCCGGACCCTGCCCTTGGTCTTGTTGAAGCTCATGAGGTTGGCCTGTGCCCACCTCTCCAGCCTGTCCAGGTCCCTCTGGATGGATCCTTCCCTCCAGCTGTCTGCTGCACCACACAGCTTGGTGTCATCAGCAAACTTGCTGAGGGTGCACTCAGTGCCACTGTCCATGGCACCCACAGAGATGTTGAACAAGCCTGGACCCAGGACTGATCCCTGAGGGACTCTGCTTGTCCCTGGCCTCCACTGGGACATGGACCATTGACAGCCACTCTTTGGGTGCAGCCATCAAGCCAGGTCTGTATCCATCTAGTGGTCCATTTTTTCCCAAGGCTGGCACATGGCTAACCTGCTCTGCAGAGCTATATGGAAATTAAAAGTAAAAAATAATAGCATCATGCTCACAGTTCATCTCTCTAGAATATAAAAAATACTCCAATAGATGTCTTCAGCCTCCTTTTTTAAGCTTCTTAGGTGAAAGTTATCAACAACCTTCTGCTTTACTTATTTTATCACTGGCAGATGTTGTTTAACATGCCTTTAAAGATTCAGTGTTGTTTGCATAGTAGGGACACTGGATCTCCTACCACCATATGTGCTTGTTAAGGAGCAAACAGCACTTCCCTCCTACTGTGTGCCACTCAGTATTGAAGAAGTATCAGAGTTTTTTGTTCATCTTTACATGAATAAGTGACACAATTAATTAAAAAGTGATTGACTAGCTTAATTTTCTCTCCTTTTTTTTGTGTTACAAAAGAATGCAGTGAAAAATCAGTTATATGCATCCAAATTAAACCAAGACATAAACCCTTTCTCACATTCTTGTGCAGCAGAAATTGAGTGAACAGATATATACTATATGAGTTCTGTTCCATGTGTTGGCCACTGAATCCGTCCTGGATTGCCACTTCAAGCACTACGTATTTTTGGCCTATATATTTAGGAAAATTGCCTAGACAAGCTAAGTCATTACAAATTGATGTCCAGCTGGCAGAGAGCTGTGCAAGGGTCACTCGAATTGTCATCTCTCCTGTTTATCCCAGTGTCTTTTTAACTCTGACATCAAAAGGTATCAATTTGGACATCAATTATATTTCACTTTAGGTTACTTTTACCAGAAATATCCCATTAGTGTGCATTATCCTGAGATCTTAAACTGCCTTTTTTTCCTCCTGAGATTGCAGAGGACACAGCTGGCAAGCGACCAAAATATCAAGTTTCTCACACATCTATTATCATAATGGCAGGAGGTCATGCACTGAAAACTAAGAACCAAAATGCAGCACAAACTGAGCTGAATATTCTGATAACAGACATTCATGGAGGTTAGTGTCCTGGTGTGATAGAGGCACTGCTATTTCTGGTTCATTTGGAGGGGTTTTGCACTCCTAGTTTCAATAACAGCTCCTCTATAAAAAAAAGCTCCTCAATAAAAAAAAAAACAGAAAAAGCAAATGACTTCAACAATGTTTTTGTCTGTCAGGCTCTTCAGGCCCATGGCAGCAGCACAAATCAACATAAATATTCTTAGTCTTCC
Organism: Colaptes auratus; assembly: GCA_015227895.2. Lineage (NCBI taxonomy): Eukaryota > Metazoa > Chordata > Aves > Piciformes > Picidae > Colaptes > Colaptes auratus. The sequence goes on from CM037631.1 coordinate 29,898,435, forward strand.
TGTCATGCATCCTAGGTCGGTCCTGCCTGTTACAACTCAGAAAATCAGACAACAAAAAGAAATCTCACAAAAGTCAGGGTGAAATTTTCCTGATCACATGAGACAGCTGAAGTCTAGACATGTACATCCGAGTTGTTTGACTATAAAGAATGCCTAGGAAATGGAGAGAGAAAATAAATTTTAGGTCATGATTCACCTCCACCTAAAGGAGACATCAGAAACAGTGTAGGAGAGTTGCATTCAGGAAGAGACTCCCTGCTGCCTGTCATAGCCATATCATTGTCTTCCTCAAATGTCAATTCAGGTCAGGCCAATTTGTCTTCCTAACAGTCCAATTTGTTTCCAGTTTGATCCATATGCAGCTGAGGCTTCTTGTATGTCTCAGCAGCTATTGAGGTATTCACCCAAATATTTTGTTAACGTGAAACAAGAGGGCGTGGGGCCCGGGAAGCACTGAGGAGAAAGATGGTAAAACTATGAAGCAGCAGTCAAAAGCTATTTCCTTGCCTCAGAATATTTCTCACAGGTAAATTCACTACTCTCACCTGTGCATTAGTCCATTCCATTTCAGGAAAAGGTCCCAGCTGAAGGCCTCTACCTGTGGGATTTTCTTCCTCTTGGCCTTTCTGGAAGTACATAGAGACATCTGCTCAGGACACGTTCCACACAGAGTTTTCATCGTGTTTGCATGTGGTGCTTAGGTGTGTGGGTTTTTTCTTCCCAGGCTGTTTTACTGGGGCCGGGCTTCATTTTTGCTATTCCTGCTTTGGGAAATAATCTGGCATGCTATCTATACCCTTCAAGCTGCAAATTGGTGTTAATGTATCTTAAATTGCCCAGAGGCTTGCCAACAAAAATGAAACAGCATTGTATTATTGACTATACAAAATGTGAGTGCAAGTTATTGATTATAAATATCTATGGAATAGCTATTTATCCTTCAGTGGAGAGCAAATGAAGGACATATATTTTACTATTAACTCTGTACTACTATATTTCAGTTTATTTTTGCTAAGCAACATCTACCAATCAAGTAATTTTTAGCAAATCAGGCAAAAAGTCTCAAAGAATAAATAAATATTCTCTTGACAGTCCACCTCTCTCTAGCTAAAATTAGAAATAACCCTGTTGCTTCTACATTTTAAAACCCACTCTAATTGTCACTATGAATTTGTGAGGTTTTAACAGTAGGAGACTATACATTTGCTTTCAATAAACATTTTTTGTGAAACAGAAAGTCTGCAATGAATTCAGGCTCCCACTTAGGCATGAGTCAGTGCCATTGTGAAAAAAAAAAGAGTCCTTAAAAACCAACCATATGGAAGAGCCTTGCCATTAAAAGAGAGGCTTATGGTGCAAGGATTGCGGCTTTCGCTAACAGCAAGAGTGCCACCTCTGTCGCTATGCATCCAGCAGCTTTTGGTTTACAGCAGGTTTAATACTTCAGGTACTGAAAAGCAGTTTTGCATTTTCACAGCTGCTCACTATGAATCTTTCACAATGCTGACCCTTACCTTGCAATATAGCACAACAGAGACTTCTTAAACTTAACTTTTTAAAAGTAGAATATAGCACTTCAGTCTCGCCGGCAAGATTGAGTCTTTTTAACGACAAACACAAGACCACTCCCCTAACGAGTCATTGAGGGACGTCTCAAAGCACTCCTGGTACAAAGATTGGCTCCCAATGTCAAGAAAAATAATAAAAATCAGGCTATATAATTTTTAATGTTAAGTATAGTCTAAAGAAAAGGGACTTGTAGCTCTGCTCAAAAGGTTGCTGCTGTCATGCAACACTGTTCTTAAGAGCTGAGCCCTATATTGATGCTGTCAGATTTCAAGCATTTAGATGTGTCAGCTAGGAGCAGAGCCCTTTGAGTCATGGGAAACTCCTGAAAATGGTTCAGGGTTTCAGTGCACTGAGATGAACTGAGGGCTGGGTGTCCAACCAAGCTCATACAGACAGGACTTTCAATACCACAAAACCAAGAGACAGATTTTTACAGTGTAATAAGTAACCATGGAGTCCCAAACACCAGAATCAAGTCTGCCAAAGCGACTGAGACAGTTAACGGACAGTTCCATGAGGCTTGATGCATTTTTACCACAGTAAGCCTCTGCACATTCGTAGTTTGGTTAGTGGATTTGGTTCAGAAGGCTTTTGAAAACAAATTTGTAGCTTCATAAACACAGGCAGAAGAAATGCTCACAGAGCAGTAAGTGCTGCTTTGATAGAAGAAACATCAAATGCAAAAACAAGGAGCAGAAACACCTATGTGAAGCTGAAAGTGAGGTTCTGTTACAAAATGGCCTTCCTTCAAAATAGGAATGACCACTGTGTATAAGGCCATGGGTTATAACTACTGTTCTGTAAGAACTGGTGATGGCACACCAGCAGAACTGCATCATTTTTGAGGGCACTGCATTTTGATAGGTACTGAAAAAGCCAAAGGAAATCTACAGGAAAGGAAAAAGAGTGACGAGGGATTCAGAAATCACAAGCTAGGAAAGACCAAAAGCAGGATATTACATCAAAGAATCACAGAAACATTCAGGTTGGAAAAGATCCTTGGGATCACCAAGTCCAACCGATAGCCCTACTCTACAAGGTTCACCCCTAAACCACAGCCCCAAGCACCACATCCAAATGGCCTTTAAGTACATCCAGGGTTGGTGACTCAGCCACCTCCCTGGGCAGCACATTCCAGTGCCTGACCACTCCATCTGGGAACACTTTTTTTCCTAATGTCCAGTCTAAACCTACCCAGTCACAGCTTGAGGCCATTCCCTCTTGTTCTATCAGTAATTACCTGGGAGAAGAGACCAGCACCAGCCTCTCCACAATGTCCTTTCAGGCAGCTGAAGAGAGCAATGAGGTCTCCCCTCAGCCTCCTCTTTTCCAAAGTCAACAGCCCCAGCTCCTTCAGTCACTCTTCATAAGATTTATTCTCCAGGCTCTCTGCCAGCTTCATTGCCCTCCTCTGCACTGGCTCCAGCACCTCCACATCTCTCCTGTACTGAGGTGCCCAAAACTGGACACAATACTTGAGGTGTGGCCTCACCAGAGCTGAGTACAAGGTTACAGTCACCTGCCTACTCCTGGTGAACACAGCATACAAGCCAGGATGCCCTTGGCTTTCTTGGCTACCTGGGCACACTGCTGGCTCATATTCAGTTGCTTGTCAATTAGAAGCCCCAGGTTCCTTTCTGCGAGACAGCTTTCCAGCCACACTTCCCCAGGCCTGCAGTGTTGCTTGGGGTTGTTGTAACTCAAATGCAGGACCTGGTATTTGGCCTTGTTGAAGCTCATACCACTGACGTTGACCCATTGATCCAATCTGTCAAAGTGTCTCTGTAGAGCCTCCTGTCCCTCATGAAGATCAACACTCCCACCTCACTTGGTGTCATCTGCAAACTTACTGATGGCACTCTCTGTGTCTTCATCAAGGTCATTAATAAAGACATTAAACACAAGTGGTCCCAGGACTGAGCCCTGAGGAACACCACATGGGGATAGTGATCTCCAGTGAGGACAGAATCCAGAACAATCATCCTCAATTTGGTGCTGGGGGGGAAGCCTCTAACTGCTAGGGTGCTGAAACATTGAAAGCCTACATGCTATGACCCATAGCTGTCATCCATGGAAAGTCTAGTCTATAGTAATTTCAGCAGTTTTGTTAGAGAACCAGATGGTCATTAGCCAACTAACCGCAAAACACAGATTCCTGGTTTTGGTTCTGTTTACTTTGCTTTCAAAGTAACATTGTACCAAATGGCACTTAGTGGACACTCAATGTCCAAATGTAAAAGTCTTCACAAATATATCAGCATTCTTTAATAACTGTCATAGTGTATGTTACAAGTGTGACAACGCTAAAAGGGAGATTGAGTTTCCCCAGGAGAGTTGCCTGGTGTCATTAGATGCACTAAGGTATCATTGTGCCTTCATCTGATGAGGCATGGGTTTCCTTCTGTCATTCAGCCACAGACACATCTCAGATCTTGCAAGACATCTAAAATGGCACTACGTGCCTGTCTTAGACAACTCAGTCTCTCTCTAACAAGTGCTTTCTTTTTAAGGAGGTCTTATATCAGCTATCATCCTTAATACTAGCTACATTTAACTATACAGTTAAAATACAAAGTTTTGCAGCTTATTGCATAGAAAATCTAATATTCTGCTTTGTAAATTATGATTTAGAGAAATCTACAATTTCATACTACCTCATATGTTATGGACTACCATGACAGATGTGATCTCTCAGAACTTACCTTAAGAAATCTGGTCAAAGTTTTACACTAGACCCGAGACAAACAAGTTTCAGTGTCTGAGTGTTTAAATACATCTTTAGTCTGGACAGCCTTGCTAATCCGTAGGGGAAGGAAGGATAAAATCAGTGCCGTGGGAGGGAAAAAAAGGCTCTCATAAATCCTGGGAAATCCCCCAGTGCAACACTAAAGACTATTGCACAGCACCATCCAGTGCGTCAGGCAGACAAAGAAAACTGATGAAAACTAAGTTTTCTGTTTATAAAGGTTTTGAGAAGGTGAAGAATTTTGTGTGAAAATCTCAAGGGATAGCAAAGTTCCTGATGATCTTATGTGGAGGACACTAAAGTACTGCTATGCCAAGTGAAAATAAGAGTAATAAAACATGAGCACAGGGAGAAGAGACATGTAAAGAAAATTGTGATAAAGCAATGAAAATTGTTGCACTTACAAGGAGTTGAGTACGCTGAACAGTACCTGTGAGCACAGTGCTGAGCCTGTTCCTTACGCCAGCAACGTCATGTCTAGATGAATGCTGCATAATTTGCACTCAGGTAATTACTAGGCACTAGAGCAGGCATTTAGCATGAGATGATGAACTTCTGTGGCTAATAATTGCTGTTAAACTGAAAGTTTCACTTCCATCGGATAATAAGGGGAAGGCACATTTCAGCAAAAAGCTCAAATATTTATAGGAGGGTACAATTTCCTCTTAAAATTTACAGCAGAATAAAGAAGACTTGATAGCACTTAAGTGATAAGTCCAAAAATACATTTAAAACAGGCTTGTGAATGAAATGAAAATTCAGGAGCAGCAGATGGGTTTAACTGCTGTTAAATGTGGAGTGATTTCCAAGAACATGTTGTATGTAATAATAAATAGCCAGAGACAGAAAGTTTCCTTAGCAGTTTAAATCCTGAGCACACAAGCTAAGTGAGGGGTACAAATCTTTGGCTCACTGCAGCATCCTTGCATTTTACCCCTGTCTACAGCAGCAAAAATGCTTCTTATTGACAATGCATGTCAGCAGTGGGTGCACTTAAAGCAGTGCTGAGCATGGTTTCACAAGCAGGCAGGTTTAACATGGGTTTTCTGAAACAAGAATAGTTCTTGGCTGTGCTTGCAGGTTAATCATATTCAGCACCAGTGTATTCCTTGCCAGCAGTGGGTAATTGTGCTAGTGTACACAATGCCTCAGTTTGTGCATATGTTTTACATAATAACCCTGTTATGAATTGCCTCCTCTTCTAATTCTTAATCTCAGTGTGGGAATTGGGATGGCGTGCTGCATCTAAGAATTTCTGCAGCCAGGATCTGATTGCCTCCATGTCTTGTGCAGTTAGCTTGAAGCACAACCCAAAGTCCTGGAAGCACAGGACGAGAAGTGTCAACTTCCTCATTCTAAAACCAGATTTATCTTCTCCTCTCGATCCACTAACAAGTGGGATTGTCAAGTGGCAGCCATGACTAAGTTGGAGTCTCTGCACTTGTTACCATCCATCAATGTATTTGTGACATGGACTAAACCTGAAATTTATAAAGCCATACAGTAATGCATGAAAGTGCAGATGGGTCTCAAAAGAACGAGTGCACCTGGCAGTGAAAAGCCTACACTGGGACTGAAGCATAGAAAAAGAATTGGGTTTTTTTTACCTTCTACTGAGGCAATCACTTCTGTAAAACAAAGGTTTTGTAAGGAACTTTGGAAAAAGAGCACCAGGGGGTTCAAAGCAGTCCCTGGAGTTCAGTGTAGATCTGTGTTTTACTAGATGTAACTCCCTGCAGAGTTGCATTAAGATTTATTCTCGTTAGTTAATACATAATATCACTAGCTGCTTAATACCATGTTGGATGAGCTGGAGCTAACAGGAGCAGGGAACAAGTCCAGTAGAGAAAGGTGGGGAAGCATTGAGAGGACTGTGTCAGACAAGGCCGGGGTATCAATCTCGATTGTGGGTTACCAAGCATACGCTGCCCGTGTTGATTTGATAGCCGGCTACCTTTCACTGCTACTCTAGAAAATCGTGTCTTCTACACTGCCATCCCACAGAACACCTCTTTTTCCAATTAATTATCTTCATATAAATATTGGGATAGCTAGTACAAACCCACGTCTCTACAATCCTATTATTAAACTCCACTCATGAAATGAATAAAATTAATTCAGTCTAACTGATATTTGTGTCACATTCACTGATTACTTGGTGCCCAGGGGTCTTCTAAGAGATCTTCTTCATTTCTTGTCTGGTACTTACTGCAAGGCTTAGAAGCAAGTTATTACTCCATTGCCTGGGAAAATCATCCATTAAAGCGGCAGTCCTCAAAGCATGCCTTTCCTTCCCATCCCAAAATTACTGGTTAAAAAGCACCAGCTGTATAAGCTAACCTACTTCTGCTGAATCTGAGAAGTCATCTTACCAGGGGAGTATAGTTTGGTTTGAGATTTCCAGAGCTGGTCCTTCCATCCAGTGTGTCACAACTGAAATATGCTCACTAACACTTCAAACAGATGCCAACCCACTTCTTGTTCATGTTTCTGCCTGTGTTGGTCATCTCAACCTAATGTAATTCTGTGCCACTACTCCTGTGCCACCAGAAAACAGGGGGCTGAGTAACAGTGTAGTCATTTTTCAGTGTCAGCCTGGTTCTTAAATTCCAATTTTTGGGAAACAAATCTAAGCCTGGGACACTCTTTTCTTTTTTCCTTTTTTCCTGCTGAATCTTTGTGAAATGCATGAGACTTCCTGCAAGCAGCACGCCTCTTACGAGTCTGTACTCGGTTCATGAATCATGTATGTTATTGATGGCAACAAAACATTCTTTATCTGCAGAAAAATAGAGATTCCCCAGGCCGTTTTGCAATTTGTTGGTGATCAGTGTAAGCTTAGAGACTGAATTCCCAGGGTTAGGAGCATGAGACATTTGCACGCAGTCGAAAATCTTCTGTATTATGGTAAACTGTTCAGCCTTTATCACCTGTAATGCCAAAGCTGTTCTCAGGCTTCACTGAGTGGAATAGGAGGATTGAAAGAAACTTAGTGTTTCACTCACAAAGATCTTAAGTGAAATAAGATCCTCTACTTCTTGAAGATTGTAAATCAAGACCCACTAATTCTCTCATCTTGCCAAACTCTGTGTCAAGATTAAAACACTAATGTCCCTCTGTTGCTCTCTCCACACAAAAACCCCAAGCCCCCACGTCTCGAGGATGCATGTGTCAACATTACATCTGTTACATCAATGTTATGATGTAACAGTACACCCCTAAAATCAAATATAGCATAGAACTTTGTTCAGCTTTGACCCAGTACCTCACTCTGCCAGAGAACTTCTGCTCATGGCTTTCTCACTCTTCTAAGTATTGCTGCTTGTGAAGATAGCAGAGAAATGCTTCCTTATGAAATACTTTGGTTGCCCAGCACAACTTCAATGGCAATATAAGGCAACATGTTCCAGCATATATGACTGGATTCCTAAGGTACATCAAGCTCATACAATCACTTGGAATAAATTTTCACTGTACATGATTTCTCTTTTTTTCTTCCCAAACCTAAGTGTGCTTTCTCTGGCAGTCCTCAGGTTAAGGGATATGCATGGATTTGAGAGTGGCTGGTCTCCACTGTCTTTTGTGATGCCTCTGGAGATGCTCATCAGCTGAGATGAGGGAATTTATACACCAGAGAGACCTGTCTGATTTTAAGCTGTCCTCAACTATCACTGGAGAAAGGCACAGATTTCCTATAAGTATGGCGATGGATCTACCTCACACACACTGGGGGAGTCTCAGCTATCCTGTGACATTTAGAATGCTACAAAATGTACAAAACATACAGTGTTAATGATATTTACAGGTATTTACAAATAGTGCAAGAACCCCCCTGGCCAAAAACCAGGGGAGCTAACAGCTTTCCTCTTCCCTGCTCCCTTCCCTCTACCCTCCTGTACACGAGGGATGAGAGAAAGAGCAGAGAGTTGTTTAGTCAGGATACTCAGCCAAAACAAAGAATGCAGCCCAGGCCAGCAAAGCCAAGCAGAAGCACGTTACTGTCTCCAGAGAGAGGAAGCCGAAAGAGAGAGAAAGAGAAGCCTACACAACCAGTTTATGTTTGTAATCTATCCAACGGGATTGTTTAGAACTTATCATTATATTCCTTTTTACACCCAAGGGTGATTTATTTACATTCTACCACTTTCTGTTCAAGATCTGTGGAAAACTTTAAAGGCACAGCCTAAAACTGCCACAGTTCTCCAAAGTAAGTTCTGATTCTCAGAGATCTTTTCCCATTTAGCCTTTGCACACTGATGTGGCTGGCGATAGGTGCGGCGCTTAGCTCTTTTGCTATCAGTAGCAAATTTACTCTCTGTTATTCAAGCCTCTAGTTTTCTAGCAATGAAAACAACTGTTCTGGCAAAAATAGTGGGGTGTGTGCCATGTCCAGCTGCATAAATATACCATTCTCTTCCAGTTCAATTGTGTATTTGTCTCCTAACAAACTGCTGCTCATTGCTCCTGTGAGGACTCATCTGAGCAAAACTCATTGCTGCCTCTTGCCAGCTTTTGCAGAGTGATATAATACATCCTCCTTCTCACATCTTTCCCTTTGTGACACCCAGTGGGTTGACTTGTGCTAACTAAGTTTGCTTCTGGAACTCCACACGCTTTTTACTGCAGTCGAGGTTGCAATGCTGTATGATTAGCTCTTTTCTCTTACAGTATTGACACTCTCAATCAGGATATAATTGTCTGCCCATTACTCTGAGTCTGGACTTGATCTCTTCTGCTTATTGCCAGATTCTTACATCCTTCCTTTTGGGATCCTTTAGTGAAGTTCCTGAGATTTATTTACCCTCCCAAGCACAAGAGCTGTGTTGGGAGGTGACTTGGGCATGCTCAGTCTCTCCTCGCCTGTTTTCTGATAGAGAACAGCCAAGTAGGCTTGACACGCTCTTGGAAGAGCTCCAGCTGAGTGACTGGGAGAAAACAAACACCGGGTGTATGTGATACAGAATATAGAGTCAACATGTGTTCAGAGTTCGCACCAAGAATCAGCCTCACGGGGCGTGCAGGAGACTACGCTTACATCCCAATGGACGTGTAACCAACACAACCTTATCAAAGACTCAGCCCTTCCCGCAATGCCGAAAGGCTTTTTACTCAGAGTTTCCATAATCTTCTGTATATCTTATTAAAACCACTACTGATATTTCATGCTTATTAGGTAGAGAACACTCATCTCTCTTTACTTTGGTTTTATCACCTTTGTGTCTGGGGCCACAAAAAATAGCAAACATTCTAGGCATTTTAAACCAGTGACTGTAAGAAGAGAAGCTGCCCTTTGCAGCACTCTAGAGTGCTGCTGCTTTTACTTGTCCTCCACCCTCCTGGTGAATTTCAGCCTTGGTGAAGCTGGCTTTGATGTGTTTCACTTTCCCTCTCTGTGTATATTCTCCATTCTTTATTAGCTCATTTTATGAATTATGCTCAGCAATCCCTTAGTTCTGATAGCATTTGCAAGAGGTGTCCTTTATTCCCAGCTAGGAATGACCAAAGAAATCTGATGTCACCTCTCAAGACCCAGAGACTGTATCTTGGTGGCTTACTGACATGAGCACAGTGGCATTCACCAGTTATCTCAGACAGGCATTCAGCAGTTGTCTCAGAGAAGGCTAATCTAGAAAAGGCCTTGTCATGAAGCTTGTTCCAAATATATGCCACTTGATTTTAAAGTTGAATTGCAAACCTATCTTTCTAATGAAATATAACAAATGTTGCTACAAACAGAACAAAAAGCACTTATGATGGAAAACATTTAAGGAGTATAACTATGCTGTATTTTTGAGTGCCTTCAGGGGCATAAATGTACATTTGAGCTTTTGTGCTACATCTAAAGGAAATATACCAATTCAGAAATATGTTGGCAGGAAATCTTTATGCTGTTTAATTTTAGCAGGATGCTAAGTATTAGACATCGACCTCATGACTCACAGGAAAAAAACATGCATTTAAAGAACAGAAATAATTGCTCAACCTCAGTCAGTCCAGCTTTCCTACATTTAAAGGCATTCCCAAATATAATTGCTCTAACATTTAATCTTCCCAATGACTGCAGAATAGAATTTTTATGAATTTTCTTTCTTAACATGTCTCAATTCTCCTTTGATAATTATTTATTAAGTTAATACTTAAATGTACTTCATATACTCACAGCTTTTAAATATGATGGAATCTTACTTCCATCTCTGGGGTTTATATCTTTGGGAATTTAGAACCCTGCAAAGAGAGGGAGCTGGGAGTACTGGTTGCTAGTAGACTGAACATAAGCCAGCAGTGTGGCCAAGAAGGCCAATGGCATCCTGGCCTGCATCAGGAACAGTGTGGCCAGCAGGAGCAGGGAGGTCATTCTGCCCTGTGCTCAGCACTGGTTAGGCCACACCTTGAGTCCTGTGTCCAGTTCTGGGCTCCTCAGTTTAGGAAAGATGTTGAGCTGCTGGAAGGTGTCCAGAGAAGGGCAACAAAGCTGGGGAGGGGTCTGGAGCACAGCCCTGTGAGGAGAGGCTGAGAGAGCTGGGGTTGCTTAGCCTGGAGAAGAGGAGGCTCAGGGGAGACTTTCTTGCTTTGTACAACTACCTGAAGGGAGGTTGTAGGCAGTTGGGGGTTGGTTTCTTCTCCCAGGCAAGCAGCACCAGAACAAGAGGACACAGTCTCAAGCTGTGCCAGGGGAGGTTTAGGCTGGATGTTAGCAAGAAGTTCATCACAGAAAGAGAGATTTGCCATTGGAATGTGCTGCCCAGGGAGGTGGTGGAGTCACCATCCCTGGAGGTGTTTAAGAAGGGCCTGGATGAGGCACTTGGTGCCATGGTTTAGTTGATTAGATGGTGTTGGGTGAGAGGTTGGACTGGATGATCTTTGAGGTCTCTTCCAACCTGTTTCATTCTGTATTCTGTAAGTCTTCCTATTATTTTTATGAGTCTGCTCAGAACATATGGATCCATACATGATGTTTATGTATTTGTATGCTCATGTATATAATGTCTTTTGAGGTTATGAACAGCTCAGAAAGAACACGGTCCTATTTAGCAGATGCAGTAATGTGTACTTAATTGTCTAGAGAAAATGACACATCTTCAGCTCTTCCTCTAAAGTATTAATCCTCTTTCTGAGCTACTACCCTGAAGAATTATGTCACTGAAAATAGAGTTACAGGGCAACTGCAGGGGAAAAAAATAAAAAAGAAGCTTTAGTTTGGAAAAGTACTTTACATAATACTTGCAAAGCTCACTATCACGAACATGCCATTCACTGAATCTCATGACAGCAACAAAAATGAGTAGCACCCTTCAATGCCTTTGCCAGCTAGAAACATTTCACAGGAGTATCATATGTGGGGGGCTTGTTGTGGGTTGGGTTGGTTGGTTGGTTTGGTTTTGTTGGTCTCTGGTGTGGTGTTTTTTTCCCACAAAACTTTCTCTTATTCACTCTGCCTGAACAAAATAGCTCAAATTTCTTACAACTGACAGTCACTCCCCACTCCAGCATTAACCACGTCTCTCACCCTGATCATCCTCCCCTTGCTCTGCTAAGGCCTTCATTTATGAGAGGGGTGGCTGGTGTGCATGCTTTGGAAAAACTGAATGTATGCAAGGTGTAGGGGGGTGAAGAGGAAGAGTATCTCATAGCAATGCCTGCTAGAAACATTCTTAAGAGGACTGAAGACAATTCTGCTATGCCACCAGAGCCCTGCGTCTTCTGTGACCCTTACTTGATAGGCAAATGATGCCTAACCCCTAAAAAAAAATAAGAAACAAGGATGAAGTTGGCTCTGCAGGATTAAGTGCAATCATCAAAACACAAAATGTAATAAAATTTTGATGCTAGTGAGCTCACCAGAAAAAAATGGATGCCAAATTCTTCTTACTATCTCTTGAAATTCGTGACTGCAGGGTGCTTGCCACAATCATAGCTAACTTGAAAAATGATTGATCAGATTTATGGCAAGATACAGTGTTTGAGCACTATGTTTAAGCATGAATACTTGTGAGAGTGGACAGAAATGCAAAATCTCCTCTTCACTGCACCACTTGGCTAGAGAAACAGCAAAAATAAATCACTTTTAAAGATGAGATTTCTGATCTGATTAACATCCTCCTGATCAGCAAGTCCTAAATCCCTCTGTCCGTGATAATGAATGATCCTGTTTTACCCAAACATATACCCACATCCTCTGCACACAGGAGTCTGAGCTAAGGTTGCCATGGGAACATACGTCCAGCATTTTGGGGGTTGCATGATCACAGGAAAACCAAACCCAGTGTTTCAATAATTTAGTTTTACCTCGTGTTCAGGTTTTCTTTAGGCAGGAAGACTGTTTATCTGATGGGTACAGCCCACTGAGACAACTTCGTTCAACATTTCCAAAGCATGGTATTCTAAGAGGGGAGCATTTGAAACCAAAATCACTGTGCAGAAATGACTACAACACAGAATAGAAATAGAATCATAGAATGGTAGCAAGGGGAAGGGAATTTAAGACATCGTCGGATCCAACGCCCCTGCCAGAGCCACATCAGTGTTACACCAGGTGGTTCAGGTGCTGATAAGGTAACCACCATCGCAGCACTGAACTCAGCACAAGCTGAGAGACTGCACCATAAGCTATGCCAGCTTTTGGCATAGGTGGGCACTGAGAGATGGCATGAGAAGGAGAAAAAAATGTATGCTAACATGTTCCAAAGGCTTGCAGACAAAGACTTAAGGGTAAGTAACGTGCTCCAGGACACTAGAAGAGGTAGTGTCATGCTAGGTGTGGAATGGCGCTTGAGGTATTCAGCTTACGTTTTAGTACAGATAAACATGGTGGGAGGACACTCAAGTATCTTCCTCTAGTGGGGGGGGGAAACTGGAGCCAACCAGCAGTCAGTGATGAGGCCATCTTGTGTGAACAAGACAACTGGCACTATCAAGCATTGTACAGAATGCTTTGACTTATTTCAACAGATTTTGCATCAGAACAGTGTTAATCAGAAAGCAATTGAAGTAGTGAGGTGCAGATATGATAGCAATCAAGAACTGAAGAAACTACCTTCAGTCTGTTCAGTCTGGAGAAGAGAAGGCTCTGAGGTGACCTCATTGTGGCCTTCCAGTATCTGAAGGGGGCCTACAAGAAGGCTGGGGAGGGACCTCTCAGGCTGTCAGGGAGTGATAGGACTAGGGGGAATGGAATGAAGCTGGAGGTGGGGAGATTCAGGCTGGATGTGAGGAAGAAGTTCTTCCCCTTGAGAGTGGTGAAGCCCTGGAATGGGTTGTGCAGGGAGGTGGTTGAGGCCCTGTCCCTGGAGGTGTTTAAGCCCAGGCTGGATGAGGCTCTGTCCAGCCTGATCTAGTGTGGGGTGTCCCTGCCCATGGCAGGGGGGTTGGAACTAGATGATCCTTGTGGTCCCTTCCAACCCTGACTGATACTAGGATACTATGGGAAGACGCACACCACTTCTGATGCACAACACTTCTGGGACCTGATTCCTCTCCTCCACCAGCAGCCTATGAACCACATGCATATAATCCACATTGAGGTGAACAAGCAGTCTCCAGACTTGCTTGCCAGGCTCACCCTCCATTCATTCTTACTTCCTCCCTTTTCTTCTCCTGTGCTCTTTCAGGCCAAGTCCCGAATCTGCCTGCAAGTTCTGAACACTTGAGCTAGCACTGAGTGTAAGATTACACTCAGGCTCCTCACTCCAAATTTAGGCTCTAGGTGCTCAGAAGAGTTGACTTACAAACTTGATTGATGTTAACAATTGAAAGTACTCAGCAAATCATCTTAACCAACAAGTTGTCTCTCCAGATGAGGGCTTTTGTCTCTTACAGAGGTAGTCTGAAGATACCAGAAAAGAAGAATGGTCATGGGAGTGATCTGTCTTTCAGTGAAGGGAATGTATTCCTTTGTGCTATCAATCTCTAGAATGAGATGCACTACTAAAAGCAGCAGCAGCCTTTCCTCCACGTTTGACCGTGTTGCTTCCTCTAGAGACGGAGACCTTGCCATAGGTTATACACAGCAGAGAGGATACTCACTCTGCACAAGCATTATTGGTCTAGTTGCAGTGACAGTGCCACCACTAACCCCAAGAACACTAGCTTCATAGCCTGCAGTTGAAATACATGTACAGGCACTGCGGTCAGTGCTGCAGACATGGGGGAATATGCTTTCTGGAGAGCCATCTGGTGTATTCAAAGGCAAAGAAACTTAGAAACACCAAAGTCTTTGGAACTGCAATGAAAAGAGACCCTACCATACAGGTCTGTATTGAGGAAGGAGTTTGGTTAAAATATTCAGTATAAGTCTCCTCCCCAGAGGAATAGCACTTAATACATGTTAAAATATAATTGTATGATTGGAACCCAAGTGTTTGGGTTATGTAAAAGGTGCTGTAGGTGTATCTGCTTAGACAGAGGTAATTAGATCTTGTATATTAACATTTTTTCCTTAAACGGGTAATCAGCAAAATTTTTAGCAGTGGGGATGCTTAAACCTAGGAACTCGAGGGAAAAAAGGTGCTTTTGGACCTCCTCACTTATCTGTATGTCTGCTTTGTTCCTACCTCTGTTGCTGACTGGACTGTAAGAGTATTTTTTTTCAGTAGATTGCTTGCTTAATGCAACCCCAGCTGGGTGCCTACACAATGGCAGTGCTGCTATTGCTTTTGGTGAAATCAGCATAAAACTGAATTGCCTGCAAGCATCAATCTTGGAGCTGAAAATAGGACTAGATAGTAGCAGTAAATAATGCAATACCTGGCATGTGTATTTAGTAATGGGTGATATACTGAAGCCACAAAAGAAGGCAGGGCCAGAAATAGAAGAAATCAGAGCTCAAGGCAAGGGTTAACATTTTGTATAGAGAAGACTAAACATCCACACCTCACTGCTTAGTCAGTTTGAAGGATACAACAAAACCGAATACGATGCTACTCACAGTAAGCCAAACGGCGATCAATGGCTTTGCAGCTCTCGAGTATCCAATGAAGCCCTTGAAAAATCAAGTGGTTGTGCAGGAGGATAGGTCCCTGCTCTGTCATGGGATGAAGAAAGGAGAAAGGTGCTAACTTCTTGGGTTTGCTAATATATTGCAAAGCTTTCTAGAGAAGACAACCTGTTTATTTTGAAAATGGTACGCTGCATCTCTAGGAAGTGCTAGAGCAGAGCACAGATTAAAGCTGGGGGTGTTCTTTTGTTTGGCTGTGTGTGGGCTTTGCTTTAAGTGACAAAAAAAACCCAAGAAAAAAAAAATATGTGCAGTTCTTCAGGAAACAAACAAACAAACAACCCCCCCACCAGCACCACAACACCCACACACAAGGGCTATACCAGGTATTTGCTAATTCACTGCTGTTATCCAGGCTTGTTTTTTCAAACCTAAGAATAACTTCCCATGGAAGAAACTTCAGGAGGAAAACTCAGACCTTAAGCTCCTCACTGAGAAATTCGTGTCAGACTTTGGAATCAGACAAAAGTCTTGACAGAAATGAAGAGACAGTTAATCCACACTAGAACTGCTTTCCCAATTTCTCCCTCCATGAAATTCTGCTGAAGTCAGGCCTGTCTCTGCTCACACAGGGCTGGCTGAGAAGCTTGAGAACACTACAAAAGCCTCTCCTGGTAAGCCAAGGGACAAAGCTTACTTATGACTTTGTTCTTAAAGTGTCAAAAGATCAGGACATGTGGATTGAAAAAGCTGGGTGGTCTACAAGGAGCTTTAATGCACACCTGGATTGACCACCACACATGAGAGGTGATGAGAAGCAAGAAACTGTCACCAAGTCCCATAAGGGAAGCTTCGTTTTTCCTTAGTTCAACCCCTACCGGGTATGTGACAGAGATGGACAGCCCTTCGAGGACATACCTCCAGGGGTATTCCCAGCATAAATATCAAGCAAATCAATTTATTTTTGCCCTAGGGTTAGTGACTGGAAGTTCTCAATACAATACAGGATTTTTTTAAAGGCAGATATTCAGACCAAAAATATACAACAACGATGAAAAAATCCAGAACCTTTTTCCTTTGCCGGATTTTCCCGGTGCATTTGTTCTAAAATGTGTTTTCCGTTGTGGGATTGCACCTGCAGACAGCAGCTGAGCGCAGTGGTGCCTTTGGGAGCAGGGAACAGCAGCAAGTCTACATGGCTCTAAGCAGTCTGCACTCTTCCTAGGTGTCAAGCAGGAGCTCAGCAGCAAGCTGCTAAATGGCTGCATCTAGCCTACAGGCAAGGCCAATAGGTTATCTCTTGGTAGCAAATACAACCAGAAGGCCACCACCACCTGAAGACAGGTTGTTTCCAGCCACAAATTGCCAGGTCCTCAGGTGCCTCTGCTCATATTTATGGCATTTAATGTGTAGTGACAACACACTGAAAACAATACAATGTTTTGTTCTTTTGGGATCTTACCTGCTGACCTGTACAGAAGTTTAGGTGTCTGCAAAGGCGTTCTCCTTTGGGAATGGTGCTGTAACTTTAATCACCATTACACAGGCATGACTCTGTGCTGGTTTCACTGGGCCAGAATCCCAGGACAGCTGCAGTCTGCATACCACTAGCAGCTCTGGGTCAGCCAGAAGATCAAGCTGGGAGAGGCAAATACAGAGCAGCTGACCTGTGCTGGCTACAGGTGTACTCCAGACCATAAACATCATGTACATTATAAAGGGTGAAGTTTGATGGAAATGGGGCCTTTTTCTCCTCTCAAGGATCCCTGGAGGGGCCTGCTTATCAAGTCCTCCCTAGAGGGGTTTACTTATCATTCTGCTCCTGCAGACTGCTTTCCTGTTTATTGTAACCACTGCATGTTCATTGGGCTGAGTTTAACGTTACATACGCCACGCATAACGGCATTAGTATTAGCATTAGTTTTATTGCTTTATCAAGTCTATTTCAGAGCCCATGGGTCTCTGGTCCTTTTCCTCATCCCACTCCCTGGCTGGGGTGAGGTTACTAAGTGATAGAGCAGCTTCTATAGTTTAACCCCAGATACAGGCTGAGTGTAGACAGGGTCAGACATGAAATTGTTTTGCTTGCACACTGTAGGCTCAGGATCATTATTATGAAGGGAAGGAATTCACTTCATTTTCAAAGCTTCACACAGAGAAAACCTGATTTGCAGAGTAACAAATTCCAAAACTATTCAGCTTTTTCTAGTTTTCAGCACCTTCTCTTTTGTCCTGCTACAGCTTCATTATTTCCTTATTCTTTGCAGTACATGCTAGACTTTTTGGATTAAAAGAAACCATTCCATATTAGCTGCACTACAAAAATGAATTTTATCTCCTAGTTGGTGAATGAAAGTTATCAGAACTTTTATTCACTTGCAGGAAATAAGAATGTAATACCTAAGGAACACCAAAGAAATGCTGCACTTATTCTAAATTATCACTTTTGCATTATTTGACTTGTACTCAAAGAGCCTAATGCACAACTACATCAGTCCACTTAACAAAATTTTGGGCCAAAACTTCCTGGCCCAAAATCCATCTGAAATCCAACAGATACCAAAGGACTATATGAACTGTTGTACTTCAGACTCATCTGATGCTTTGTGGAGCTTTTCTCAAGCCAGTCTGAGTGTTATGGGAAAAGAAAGAGAAGCCAATCTTCTGGGCCCTTGCACCCCTTAAAAAAGTCAGCATTATTCTCAGACCAGATAATGACATTTCTTGCAGTACCCACTCCTACTGAGGTCTGAGAGGATCTTGCATGTAAGCATCTCAATAAAAAGCCCTAACCCTAATTTCTGAGACTAAACTACACACAAGGATCTTGTTAACTGCTGTAGTCAAATCTGGAATTACCAGTATGGAAGCATTTCACTATTACATACTGTATCAGTCTTACTTTGGTCTCTGCATCAGTTTCTCACCATCTAAAAAGGGGAATCAGTTATGCAGGAAATTCAAAGTGGAATCTGCTTCCTTTCTCTCTCTTAGCTTATTTTAGAATCATAGAAAGGTTGGGTTGGAAGAGACCTCCAAAAGTCATCTAGTCCATCTAGCTTCAGTTGCTCTAAATTCAAGGAGTTAAAAACCCTCTTAAGAAAGAAATGCTTTAATTGCATTAGCAGGATTTGACTTACCAGAATTTTTGACCACCACATGTTATTTACTGCACCATTCTAAGCCCTCTTGATGTCTCACTCTTGCATAAGAAACGTCAGGGATGTGCCAATGTGTATTTTCTGTATATAGGCAAATAGACTGCTGTATCACACGCATTTTTTACACTTTTACACTTTACAGCTTTAAACAAACATTCCACTTCTCCCACCCACTCACCTTCTCATGCAAAACCTAAACCCACCAAATTTTCAGAATGTAAGAGTGGGAGTATTGCTAATGTACCAGGTAGATGTAGAGTTGAGTCCAATGGAGGGCTACAAGGAGGATTGAGAGGCTGGAGCAGGTGCCTTACAAGGAAAGGCTGAGAGACCTGGGTCTTTTTCGTCTGGAGAAGACTGCGGAGATCTAATAGATGTATATGAATATCTGAGGGCTGGGTGTCAGGAAGGAAGGCACAGACTCTTCTCACTTGTACCCTGTGATAGGACAAGTGGCAATGGATGTAAACTATAGCACAGGAAGTTCCACCTCAGCATGAGGAAGAACTTCTTTACTGCAGGGGTCACAGAGCACTGGAACAGGCTCCCCAGAGAGGTTGTGGAGTCGTCTTCTCTGGAGACTTTCAAGACCCATCTGATGCATTCCTGTGCAATCTCCACTAGATTCTATAGTCCTGCTCTGGCAAGGGTTTGGACTTGATGCTCTCCAGAGGCCTCTTCAAACCCCTGATATCCTGTGATCCTGTGACCTCTTTGTGCTTGTATATATGTATGAGAGGGTATGAACACAGCTTCCTATTCCTATTTGCCACTTACTCCACAACTGCCCTGTTAAAGGCATTCTCCTTCTCAATCATGTCCTCTGACCTGGGGTATAAGAGTGAACTTAAGATGAGAATCAGTGACAGCAAAGAAAGCAGATATGCATATTTGAGAGCAAAGTATCAGGTAAGGCATAGGGCTGAAGAAAGGAAGTACTGGAGCAAGAGAGGTACCACATGCTCAGATCCTTAGAAGGATCTGCCATGAAAAGCCAAGATGGCCAGTGCTCAAGTATCACAAGGATCTTGACCTTAGACTTCCATAAACTCTACTCCAAACTTTTTACTAATGGAGAAACTGAAGAACAGAAGGTGAAATATTACCCTTGTAACAGCTGCCTCTACCACATGAGTCCCTGGCAACATTTCCCATTTTATGGAAAGGGGCTAAATTCACATCTTCTACATCTTCTCTTGTATCAATGGAAAAACAAGGAGCTATGCTCAGGTCATTCAACCCCTCTCCTTTGTTTTAAACATTGGATTATGCTTCCCAGCTGAAGAGATAGTTCACCTGACACTGCTTAAAACCCCAGTTCTGCAAAGTGAGATATTTGGCTGCATGCTAAATCACCTCTCATTTTCTCCTGCTTTCAGTGAAATGTGGATGAGGTGATTTATAGACATCCCTTCCAATCAACGTTTCTGTGATTCTGGGATTATTTTGTACATATTCTTCTAACGAGAGATGATTTGTTCTTACCTAAGCTCCTTTCTTTTGTGAATAAACTGAAGACAATGGAGGGAAACTCATCTGACTCCAGAGCTACTCCTCATTTAATAACAGAAACTTTATTAACTCATAGAGCCTTGTGCCACCCCTCTTGGTGAATACAAATAGCCAAGAAATAGGTGGTGTTTGCACACAGGATGTGGATTAGTTTGAGGGAACCTCCATTTCTCTGTCTCAGCACACTGAACATTTTTATTCCAATTACATGGAAAGAAGTAGTTGCTAATGCTCTGTGAGAACATGCCACAACCCAGCAATAATAAGAGATTTATACATCAGATCCATACAGATTAGGCAATTGTTGAGAGCAAATTAAAACCTCTGTTTTAGGAAGCCAGCTCCAGTACAAGATACAATAGCATGAGGTTCAACTCCCATCTCTGTGAGGGAGATGATGCTCCTCTGTCCCTACAGCTGTACCTGACCTGATGAAGCTCTGTGGCCTTACAGCTCTAGCACTTCTAATACAGAAGCTCCTTCATAACCAGACCTCTCAGTCCTCTGATACTTAGCCTCACAAAGTCTCACTTCCCTCTGCCTCCGATAGATTCCGGCATCTTTACTGGCTGTGAACCTCGAGATACTGGAAAGATATGCCCTTAATACTGGAAAATTAAGGAGCTGCATGCCTGGAACTCACAAGGAGGTTGATGCATGTAGTAAAGAGTGCAAAACACCAGGGTTTTAAGGAAGGAGATGCATCAGGCTCATCTGTAATACATACATACACACAAAATTAGACCCACAAACACATTTTCTAGGCCATCTTCTTCTCCTTCCTCTGCTCTCTCTGTCCTCCCCTGAGTTTTCTTAATTGTTCTTGGAAGGAATACATGTTTCAAAATGTATCACAGACCTTTGTCTTATGAAAGCATATTTTCCTGTTTATTGCATATCCCAGACTACTGGGTATGCAACACCATAGTCCTTGGTTTACTTTGCAGTGCAAAGATGTGCTATGCTTTCTTGTACTGTCAACTGCTTAGCTCCTACTCAGCTCAACCAAGGACCAGAAATCCAAGTGCAAACACTAGCACAGGCTAGGGAATGGAATGAGACAGAAGGAAAAGTAAAATGTTGGTGTTTTACAAGAACAGTGCAAAACATCGTTACTGGCCGCACGGAAGAGACCTGCATGCAAAGTTCTGCAGACCGTCGTGTTCTGGATGTGAGATGACTGCAGCACTTTGCTTGATTTGCTGCAGACAGTAGAATCTTGGACTTCATGTGCAGTTGAGGAGAGCCATATGGCCTTCTGAACTGGGATGAACACCCTCCTAGCAATAAGCCTAACCAGATTCTTAGTCACAACATTTGTGTGACCTAGTTACTGATTTGCCTCTGTGCAACAGGTTTATGCTCATCTGCTTGTCTGCTTCCTGCCTCATGTATCATCATCCCATGACTATTTTTGAACAGCCTTTGCAAAATAAAAACTCAAATAACCATAGCTCTGGAAAGTGCTTCTCCCCTATGGCAACTGTATATAATAAATTAGATGATAGTAGCACTGTTTGGATGGGTGGAGATAAGAGCCTGTCAGCACTTTCTCTTTCAGCCTCCCTTTGCCAGGGACTTGCAACTCAACTGTAATAATTTGCTATGGGCAAAAATGGGATGTGAAAGCTCAGACCTGGAGGAAGAACTTTAAAAAGAGAGGAACAATAGTATTTCAAGGTATACCTGAAATAGATAATGTGGAGGTAGGACTGTACGGGGAGGGGGGGAAATAAAAAGGGAGGAGGAGGAAATTATTTGGTTTTCACTAATATAATTCAGTTTTCACTTACATTCTCCCCCTTTTTTGGCTCACCATGGCTTCATGTTGGTTCTTAAAGCCAATGGTGCATTACACGTGCACTGTTCATTTAATTTTAGTGCTGCATGCATGCAATAATTACTCATTCTCACTACTCCTCCGAGGCAGGTATTTCCAGCTTGATTTTCTAGAAAGAGACAAAGGCACAATTTGCCCCAGGCCACAACAGGAACTCTGTGTTGAGCCAAGGATAGAAATAAGGAGTTCCTGTTCCCTGTCGAGGCCACAGACCCTTCTCTGTTTTCTCTGTGCTTTACAGAGGTGATTTTATTGTTATGTGGAGCCTTGCTTAGTACAGACTGGGGTATCCCTAGGACAGATAGGAATTCCAGGGCAGTTCACTGCCAGCTGACAGTGCCTCTCGGAAATAGGATGAGTGCCAGGACTAACATACTCTAACAATGTTAACAGGTGGTCACTGTAAGCTGTGAGCCAGCACTTCCATGGTGGCAGACAAGCATGCATTACTAATTTAAATCACCTTATAGATATGTAATCTTTTACATCACTGAATTTAAACCCCTCTTACTCTCAACTTGATGGTGGAGTTCCCTATGTGCTGAACAAAAGGTATCTTGCCTTCTGCTGAGCCCCAGGCAAATTTCTTTCAGATGTGGGCTTAGATCTCTAACACAGTATGCCCAAGTATATTCCAGGTAGTGTGGCAGTTCAGAAGTGTAGTGTGATAAGGTCCAGAAGAAGTAAGTCTGACAGAGATATCACAGTTTCTGCCCTACTTGTGCCATGACAGAGACCCTTATACCACACAAACTATGCCAAAGGCTTCTGGATTTTAGCCTGATCCTGGCATCCCAGGCCAAGTTGTTGAGAGAGTCCATGTTGAGACTAAAGTGTCATTTCTATTAAATGAGACTGTGGAGATGTGTTGAAGGCTTTCAGATATGGTGTAAAGGCAATGGGCAGAGGTGGGAGGTGTTTGAAGATATAGCCAAGAGAAATGTCTGTAGACTGCAAGTAATCTCCCATGCTCCCTCTTGGAAAGAGTGAACAATCCATCAAACCATGCCTACAAACTGTCTTGAATGTGCTGGGAAGCACCCTAGAGTGCAGCCAAAGAACAGAACTCACAGTGCTGCAATATGGAATATTAGGACTTGGGTACTTGAGGTTACTCATTAGCCCTTTTTTAACTTGGTGATATAGGTATATCCTAAACAAATTTGCAGCTAGTCCAAGGCCTGTAGGTACAGGTCTGTTTCCAAAGGGGAAACATTATCTTCTGCAGACAGCTGCCCTGATGACATAGGCTGTGTACCACACTTGCTAGTGCTGCAGAGCCTCCAGGTGATTCATTGTGTGGACTTCAGCGGTGATACCAGCTCACATCTTTCTGAAAACTCCTATTTAGCATATTCTGCCTTAATTGCACTCAACAGCTGTGACCATCCCCTAAAGGATATCTCCTAAAAATGATCATAGAATCATAGACTCACCCAGGTTGGAAGGGACCTCTAAAGGTCATCCAGTCCAACCCCCCCTGCAGTGAGCAGGGGCATCCTCCACTAGGTCTGGTCACCCAGAGCCCTGTAGAGCCTGACCTTGAATATCTCCAGGGATGGGGCCTCAGCCACCTCCCTGGGCATCAGAACTCTCAGAATCAAGGTTTCTGAAATATCAGCTTGAGGGAAAACTGAAACCAGGAAGTTTGTTTCACAGAGTGAGGCATTTTCCCGGAAAGCCTGCTTTCGGCACCGGGGCATGGCGGCGGGACTGAGCTAACGGGTGCAATTCTACATCCAAGCTGGGTGAAGGGGGCATATTTACCTTACAGATTCATAATTATGCTCTCAATACACTCCATAGCCAAGTGACTCAAAAGAGTAGCTCAAACTCCCTTAACACCTCATCAGATCATTCTGTGCCACCTTTCCTGACACAGGAATCCCATCAGTAATCTTTCTGCCCATTCAAGTCTTCATTGCATTCAGTACTACCTGCAAGTAGGCTCTCTTGAAAAATCCTCTCTGTAATGGTTATTAATGGGATCCAAAGTGCTTACAGCTGAAGGAAATGTAATCAAAAAAAGGAATGTAATAAACACCTATTTTTTAATAATGAGAATATTTCTGACAGCTACACAGGAAACATAAAAGCCACTTTTCAAAGACCAGAACTGTTCAGTGATGGTTTGCAGTTTTATTGCTATTATCACTTAAATATATTTATATAACACTTCTTTAACACTATTCTCTTTTCTGTCATCTTTTACAGTTAAGATAAATGTCTATATATAGCCTCCTCAGTCAGTAATTAGTTTGTAAAATCAAGCAGCTCATGTAACTGTGCATCAAGTCATTCTACTATTTATACATTTCTATTTGGAAGTACCTCATTTTGTATAATTATTACATATCTTTTAAATCAAAGGTATATTTAAAATATTGGGTGTTGAAGCAAACTCTGAACTTCCCCTTCAAAATAATCAGTAACCTTTAGCTGAGTGCCTTGTTCCCTGCTTTTTCCATAGGTACACTTTATGGCCTGCGAAGCACAATCAACTCTATCTTATTACTAGCTGCGAAAAAAAGCCCACGTCCCACCATGGTTATATGTTCAAAGGTATAATGGAGAGGGTATTCATAGCATCCTCTAGATTCAGGGGCATTTTAGAGTGATGAAAATCAGACTGTATTGCTGTGCTACCAGTAAATATTCTTGTGATGACAGAAGCATACACAACAAGTACCATGGGCCACCCAGTCCAGTGTCGAGCCCCTGATATTGGCTAGAAACAGGTACAGAGTCACTGAATCGTACAATGGTCTGTGCTGGAAGGGACCTCTGAGGGTCAACTAGTCCAACTCTCTCTGCAGTTAGCAGGGACATCCTCAACTGGATCAGGCTGCCCAGAGCCCTGTTGAGCCCCACTTTGAATATCTCCAGGCATGGGGGCCCAAGTACCTCCCTCGTCAACCTGATCCAGTGCTCCACCACCCTCATAATGAAGAATCTGTTCCTAACATCCTGTCTAAATCTGTTCTTCTCCGCTTTGAAGCCATTGCCCCTCGTCCTATCACCAGAGGCCTTAGTAAAGTCTCTTTCCATCCTTCTTGTAGGTCCCCTTCAGCTACTGGAAGGCTGGTATTAGGTCTCTCCAGAGCCTGCTCTTCTCCAGGCTGAACACCTCCAGATCCCTCAGCCTGTGCTCATAGCAGACCCTGAACTTGCTCTTGTTGAACCCCATGAGGTTCACCTGGGCACCACCTCTCCAGCTTGTCCAGGTCCCTCTGGATGATGTCCTGTCCTTCTGGTGTATTGCCAACAGCTTGGTGTCATCTGCAAACTTGATGATGGTGATAAAAATATTAAACAGCTCAGGCCCCAGTAGGGACCCCTGAGGGACACCACTGTCACTGCTCTCCATCTGGAGTTCAAGCCATTGAGCACCACCCTCTGGATGGGACCATCCAGCCAATTCCTTATCCGCTGAGCAGTCCACCCATCACATCCATATCTCCCCAACTTGGTGAGCAGGATGTTGTGGGGGACCATGTCAAAGGCCTGACAAAATGATTGAAAATAATGCAGGAGTTGAAGATTTCACCAACAAGCAAAGTTTCTATCAGTGTACACAGTTAAAAAACATCAACAACAAAAAGCAACCACCACCAAATTTGTTTTAAGAGCCACTTTTAGTATTGTTTTCTTAATTTAAGCTGTCTGCACATTTATTATGGAGTGGTTTCTCAGGGAGTCTGGTAGCAGCCACCCCTCTTTGCAGTGCACAGGGAGCTGGTGGGCAGGGCAGTGGCAAGCAGTGAGAGCCAGCGTGCTCACACAGACTGATGTGTTTGCAACATCTGATCCTGATGCTTTTAGGAAGCCCCTGGCCAGTGCCAGTGAGTGACAGCTAGCAGATGAGCTCACATCAGGTAAGACTGAAATGGAAACTCTTGCTTGCATTCTTTACAGTTTAGTTTCATAGTTTCAGTCAGGGTTGGAAGGGACCACAAGGATCAGCTAGTTCCAACCCCCCTGCCATGGGCAGGGACACCCTACACTAGATCAGGCTGGCCAGAGCCTCATCCAGCCTGGGCTTAAACACTTCCAGGGACGGGGCCTTTAATCAGTGACTTAACTCCTGTGTGATTGAGGCAATTTGTGATCAAACAATTTTTTCTTCACTTTCAAGCCAGCCAGACCTCTTCAGCATTACTTTCTCTCTGTTTGCCTCTTTAGGACCCTTGTCAAGGCCACTGCCTTCTCACCCTACCCCTGAGATGTCTTTTCATTGTCCTTCCTCATTTGTCTCATCCACTTACCCCACCTGGATCTTCCTGCTGCTGTATCCTACTTCTTGTTAGGCTTCTACCATCTTTATGCCTCCTGTAATACTGATTTCTACAGCACTCACACTGAGTTCAAGATAAACTCAGGAACACTGATGAAGTCACAGTCTACTCTTCTCTGATACCAGAGTATTTAACTATTGCAATGCTCCTCAGTAGTTTGGAACAAGAAGTTCTGAAGAGCAGGATCCATTTTATTAACTTTTCAACACTGGTAGGAGCTCCTGGCAGAGTCCCACAGCCTTATGACTTTGTATTTTGCCCTCAGAAAAGTTTAGGCTGGTGGCCTTCCAGTACAATGCATAGTTATCTTTTCCCACACACAGTGACGGATGGGAACTGCTGGGGAGGGCATGCACTTGTTATTCAGCCAAGAGTTCTAACGTGTAAGGGGTTAGGCAATACCTAACAGAAAAAGAAGATATGGCCAGCTGGATTTGCTTGGGCTCACACCCCATGGCTATCTTGCATAGACGCCATGGCAGAGCCAAAAACTCTCTCTGCCTTGCGCACTGTACAGTAATGCACAAATCCTCCGTGACACAACTGATCATACTCAGAGCCTCTTGCCAGTGGCAATCCTGCATCTCTTCTGCAGCTGCTTCTATTGCTGAGCATTGTTATTTTAACACCACAGTGGCCTAACAAGAATAATATGTGGAAGCAGGCTTCTCAGTGCCACTGCCAAATACTATGCATAGTGAGTGGTAGTAATGTTCCAGCTGACTGACTTTGATGAGTGTTTATGAATAAGCAGTAAACTCTGTCAGAGAGTTCTGGAACCCTGTACACCATATCAGTCTCTATAGATGGATCAGGGAAGTCAGAATGACCATGAATGTTGTGTTGTACATTTCAATGTCTCCAGTTCTGGCCTCTAGAATATTGGAACTGAAATATGTCAGTGGAGTCAGAGGTTATGCCCACTCTAGCAAGAACCAGATATGGATCCTCAAAATGAAAAGCTGCTAAGCACTCAGCCACAACATTACACATATGTTTTGTTGTTTAATTTTAAAGAGTGTTAATCTGGTTTGTGGCTTAATTGAATACCTGTAGGATTTTGCACACAACTTGGTTTGTTCCTGGGGTCCATCATTCTGCTCGGTTTCAGAAAGCCATTCTGTTTGCATGCTACAAGCCTACTAAACAGGGCAGGACATATGGGCAGGCCTGGGTGATTTATTTCAATAGCTCATTTGGAATTCAAATGGGTATTCTATCTAGTTGCACCCAGAAACCACCTCACACTGTCCCATGAAATGAAAAATCCCACTTGAGTTCATGGAGAAGCACCAAGAAGCTAGAGCGTGCAAAGCTTGAGCATGGTTGTCTGTGTATCATGCCTAGTTTGGAGCAGAATTTTCCTGTCTGTCATCTCAAATTGCTGTTTCTTACAATAGTCATGTCTAGACTATGACAATATAGAGAGTATTCTTGATTAATAACTAAGCAACATAGCAGAGCTGAGTGTTCAAGAGCCTAGCAATGCTAGTACAGAGAACTCGTAGTTACAAAAGTAATAAACAGGAATATCCAGACATTCAGTAATGCCCCCTACTGCTTGTCTTAGCACTAAAACTTCTGTAGTGCAGCTGTTCTGCAAGACAAAAAAGAGTTTTGGCAGAACAAGAAACAGGTGGCTTTACTTTCACGCTCACCTTGGACAGAGGAATAGGTCACTGTCTGGCTAGTCCTGCTGAAAAACAAGAGAAATAGTAGGGGACAAAAAACCAAAATCAGCTATTGTGCCAGAAAACTGGTTGCGACAAATGTGCTGGGAGGAAAGGAAGGAGACAGGGCAGAGAGGGAGGTGTGTCTTATTCCTTAAAGATAAAATAAAAATCCACATTTGAGTTATGCTGGGACAGGTATAAAACTAAACCTAAATCAGAAAGAAAGTAGGATTTATCAAAACACCTGGTCAAGGTCAATGAACAGAGGAGGCACTCATCTTTCAATGGAATTTCCTCAATAGCTACATTCAATGCATAGAGGTTAAGGAGATAAGACAGAAAAACACTTCCATGTGAGTGCCTGCAATGTAATTTAAGAGACATCTCAGTCAATCTGAAATCCCTCCCTGGCACTCCTAGTAAGAGCAAAATGAACAGGATATTAAGAGTTGGGAGATAACTCATCTGCAATACTGAATGGACTATTACAGGGCCAAATTCAGCAGAATGAGTAAGCACATACTGGCATTTAAACTTGAACTTAAGTCTCATCATCTTCAGGGAGAATCATGTATGGGCCTTGGCACGTCTCTCAATGGAGATCTGCAAATGCAGCTCTATCTTACACATAAGACATCCTTTAATCCACAGAAACAAATCTGCCCAGTAGCTGTGGAGCAACTCTAGGACTCAAGGGATACACATTCATGTCCCAACCCTGCAAGATCATGAACAAGACAGACCTGCAAAACTGGTGGGTTGAAAATTTCCCCCAACACTAAATTTGCCAGACCAGCCCATCTGGAAGCAAAGGAAGCTGTATTTACAGGCAAACCACAATCCACAATGAAACACAACGAATATGTACCAAATATACAGGATTTACAAATATTTACAGGTATTTACAATTGATAAACAGCACAAGAACCCCCTGGCCAAACACCAGCTTCTCCCCCACCTCGCTCCCCTTGGACACAAAAGGGACAAGAGAAGAGCAGAGTAGTTGTTATACCAGTTACAACAAAAGCAATGCAGTCAAGGTCAGTAAAGCAGGAGAAACACAAAGTTAGTATCTCCCAGAGTGAAGAAGATGGAAGAGAGAGAGATTGTTTTGTACAACTAGCTTAAGTGTGTTATCCCTCCTGTGGGATTGTTTAGAGTTATCATTCTTTTCCTTTTCACACCCAATAGTGATTTATTTACATTTTACAACTTTCTGTTCAAGATCTGTGGAAAGATTGAAAAGTAAAGCCTAAAACATAAAAACACGTCCTGGCACGTGAGAGCCATATTTCACAAGCACTTCTCTACCAGAAATGGGAGAATTGTTTAAATATGTTAAAGTAGGTTGCCATAGTGGCATTTCAGGTAGACACCACCCTGCCTTTTAAATTAAACTGCTCTGAATTCTCTGCAATTTCAAGGTCAATGATCATAAAACTAGACATGATTGAAGGTAAAGTCCAGGAAAAGGTCAGCCATGAAAGTCCAGGAAAAGGTCAGCCATGAAAGTCCAGGAAATCATCTGAAAAGGAAAGCTTCCTACAGGCGCAGTTGACTCCTCCACTGTCTCCTTTGCAACATATGGTGTAGTAAGACATGCACACCCTCTTCCTGTCCCCTCCCCAAATTTACTCCCTGGCACCACCTGCTAGGAGTGAGCAGAATGTAAAATTATTGCATTGGGAGCAGACAAAAATGGGTGTGATGGTTCTGATGTGGTGCATTTCTCTCACTCACTTCTGCACCCGTAGGAAAAGAAGACTGCATATGGCACAAAATTAAAAGCAAGAAAGGTAACTGTCGGGTGTGAGCAATATTGCATTCCCGTAACTTGACTGCCCTTTTGGAAGGAGCTCGTTAATAACCTGACCTGATTATAACTTGGAGGTATTTGGCTGAATTTGGGGATATTTCGCCTTGCATTTGTTGTCTATACCATTAGCTATATTTTAAAACTCTTCTTCTATTCTGAGAACTTCTTTTCTCCCCTCTCAGCCAGGATACAAAGTGCCATTCCAGTAGATTATTCTCTGTGAGTTCAAGAACCACACGATTGCAGATATCATAATATTATGAGCACAGTTAGATCCATGATGTTATGCCAGATAACTAAAAGAGCTCCTTAAAAGATATAATCTTTATTTCTTGTTCAGACTTCTTCACTTGTTAACAATGGATCTCTACCCTTAAATCTAGAACTATGTTCCTAGGTGCCCAAAGCTTCAAGTCACGTATTTGGAGGTGCGCTGCGGAGCAGAGCGAGACGAGCAATAGGCATTTGAAGCGAGGCGCTACACTGCAAGTGCAGCGAATGTCCCATGGATGCTTGAGGGTGGTATCAAAGGGTACTAATCTGACATGTGTTGAACCAGC
Source organism: Colaptes auratus (assembly GCA_015227895.2). Classification (NCBI taxonomy): domain Eukaryota; kingdom Metazoa; phylum Chordata; class Aves; order Piciformes; family Picidae; genus Colaptes; species Colaptes auratus. The sequence continues at coordinate 29,928,540 of CM037631.1, forward strand.
CCCAGATAACTCGGTTCACTTGTACTCCTTCTCATCTTTCTGGAAATGATCACTATCCCACACATCCACTTTTCATTTGAGAAGCAGCTCATACACTACCACGAGAAGATAAAACATTGACTGTGATAACTTAATGAGCCTGAAGCACTGGAAAGAAACACAAAAGTTTGAAATGTATTATTTTTATTCTTTTGTTTCTCCCTAACAGGATCTGGAAATCATGAAAGACCTTAAGTGCATCAAAGACTCTCCTTTGATAGTCATGCGTACAGGCAGGAATACAAATTGGATACTAGTCCCTAGGCCCCCGGCCTACCCCTGTGGAAGGGTGGCTTGCATTTAATTTCCCATGACTAACAATTCACCATCACTAATTGGAATTTCGAACTTGAAAACAAGATGGCTTAAGTTTTTAAATGTAAAACATAAAAAGAAATATTAATTGCTCCTATGAAATGGACCACCAGATGGATAAGGAACTGGCTTGATGGCCGCACCCAAAGAGTGGCTGTCAATGGGTCCATGTCCCAGTGGAGGCCAGTGACAAGCGGAGTCCCTCAGGGATCAGTCCTGGGACCAGTCTTGTTCAACATCTTTGTGGGTGACATGGACAGTGGCATTGAGTGCACCCTCAGCAAGTTTGCTGATGACACCAAGCTGTGTGGTGCAGCAGACACGCTGGAGGGAAGGGATGCCATCCAGAGGGACCTTGACAGGCTGGAGAGGTGGGCACAGGCCAACCTCATGAGCTTCAACAAGACCAAGTGCAGGGTCCTGCATCTGGGTCGAGGCAATCCCAGGCACAAATACAGGCTGGGCAGTGACTGGCTGGGGAGCAGCCCAGAGGAGAGAGACTTGGGGGTGCTGGTGGACGAGAAGCTCAACATGAGCTCTCAATGTGCACTTGCAGCCCGGAAAGCCAATCAGATCCTGGGCTGCATCAGGAGAAGTGTGGCCAGCAGGTCAAGGGAGGTGATTCTCCCCCTCTACTCAGCTCTGGTGAGACCCCACCTGGAGTACTGCGTCCAGTTCTGGAGCCCCTATTACAAGAGGGATCTGGAGGTGCTGGAGCGTGTCCAGAGAAGGGCCACGAGGATGATCAGAGGGCTGGAGCACCTCTCCTATGAGGACAGACTGAAGGAGTTGGGGCTGTTCAGCTGGAGAAGAGAAGGCTCCGAGGTGACCTCATTGTGGCCTTCCAGTATCTGAAGGGGCCTACAAGAAGGCTGGGGAGGGACTTTTCAGACTATCAGGGAGTGATAGGACTAGGGGGAATGGGATGAAGCTGGAGGTGGGGAGATTCAGGCTAGATGTGAGGAGGAAGTTCTTCACCGTGAGAGTGGTGAAGCCCTGGAATGGGTTGTCCAGGGAGGTGGTTGAGGCCCCGTCCCTTGAGGTGTTTAAGACCAGGCTGGACGAGGCTCTGTCCAGCCTGATCTAGGGTAGAGTGTCCCTGCCCATGGCAGGGGGGTTGGAACTAGATGATCCTTGTGGTCCCTTCCAACCCTAACTGAAACTATGAAACTATGAAACTATGAAATAAGATGCAAGTTGAAAAAAAGTGCTTTAAAACTGCTAAACTCTTGGTGCTGTTTCTATCACCAGTGGCATCGTGACACAGCAGTTCAATTATAACTCTTTCGCTAGCGGAACATAATTCTGCCTGTTTAAAAGGGACGTGAAGAAATGAGAAACTTTGGTTCAGGGAAGTCTCAACTATCTAGAGCTGTAGGCAGGCCATAGTTTGAGGATGAGAGGAAGGTAGACAACTTGTTAATGTTTGACTGAAAGCTGGTTTAAGAATACTGTGTGAAGCAGCAGGTCTGTCATTAACCTCTAGCTGAGCTACGTTTGGGGAGCACTGGGTCATCTGTAACCTATTTCACTACGTTACTTCCTTTTATTTAGGTTGGTCTGTCACACAGGAACTCAAAAAACTGTATTGTGCTCCTTAGTTTGTGGGCTGTACAACTAGAATTTGGTGTTTGTGGTTTAGCCATTTTTGAAGATCAAAAAAAGTACGCAGATAGTTTAATAAAAAACCCCAAACCACAACCAAACCCAACCGAGCCAAGCCCTACTGTCACTGTGATTTCTTATATAACTGTTCATTTCCTATTCTGCTTACACATAGAGGAATAGTTTTAACATCATCCATAAGGATAGCAAGGAAAAAGAATGGGACAACATTTGCAACCCCCCTGTGAAGTCATCATAATTATCCAGTGATCCATGAACCAAACTTGTTTACTCAATGTAATAAGTGTTTTAAACATGCCATCACTTTTGAATTATTCCAGTAAAATAACAAACAGCATTGCTTAATGTTAAGTCAGGATCTGCATGGGGAAAAATATAGTCCAATCCAACACCTCTGTTAAAAAAAATGGGGTGGGCTCACATTACACAGCCAGAAAAGAAACTTCTCTGGCTGACTGCGCCACCTTTTGATTTAAATTTAAATGAGGAATTCAACGACTGTCCAGTCCCTAGAAGAAAACACTCATTTAAAAATATTTCTGTAGATTTGCAAATGTTTTCAGGAGCTTGCTTTATTTGTTACAGAGAGGTGCAGGGCTGTATACTCTAGTACTGCACTTATGGTTAAAAGCCATGTCAGCAATATAAATGGAAAAAAAATATGTCCATTCTTTCTGCTTTGTGTTTTTGCAATAACAGTACACACATCAAAACCAACAAAGCTGGGCAAATGGCAGAGTAGGGGTTTAGTAGTCTTAGCACTGTTAGATAAGTATACAATCAACTCAAGAAGAAAAGCTTCAAAATCCATTATATTCTCCTATGTAAATCTCTACTCGCACAGCCCTGGGGAATAAGAAAGCTTTACTTCTGATTTATTTTTTCCTAATATTTAAAACATATCTTCTGCAAGCCCTAATTTATAGCCAACATATCACAATTTGCACTGAAATCTCTAGCCAGACATCAAATTTAACAGCACAGATATTCAAAGCATGCATTTAAATACATTAACCACATCCTACCTTGCATCCAAACATCAACGATAAAGTGTTGTTGGTGCATGCAACTTTGCAGTGGCAAATCATTGGTGTAAAGCAGTCAGGATTTTTAACAATAGGGCACATTCCTTTAGTGCTGCAGTAGTGGCAGCCTACTGAAGGCTGAAAACAAGTAGCTAATACAGCACATGGAGTGGCAACATACGCTGCTTAGCAGCTAGCTTTTCTCTTGCTGGTCGGAAGCAGCCTGCTTGAATCTCTACCTGTGTCCCATTCAGCCATCCCCTTCTTTGTTGATGAATCAACGATGCAGCATTGATCATGAATCTCAGGATTTCCCTTCCTCTGGGAAATTAGTTTTTACATCATTGGGGGGGGAGGAAAAAAAATAGGGAAAAAAGAGAGAAATGGAAATGAGGGGGACTAGCAGGTGTGGCAGTATTAGCATGTAAAAGGATGTAAACGCCTACTCATAACAATCACATAAGATTGTCATGCTAGCTGAAGTGGGCTGAAATTATTCCATCGGAAGAAAAATACTGCAGCTCCTGATTTGGTAAAAAGCCAGTGAGTTGCTGCAATACATAGTCATTGTGGGGAGAGAAGAGAAAAAAAATTACTTATCTAAGAAGCCAGAATCCTCAGCCTTTATCAATATGCATTCCAGTAAGGATTCCCTTCCCAGCGCCTCCCCGAGAAAAAGAATCAAATCAGTCGCAACTCCGGAGAAGAGATGACCTTTGCTTTCCCCAAAAAGATGAATCTCAGCATGAAACAAACTGTACTCAAAGCTGAAAATCCCAGATGCTGGGAGTTTGCAATCAGAGAAATACAAGTAACATTTATCCAATCCTGGCTTGCCACATGGGAGCTTTCTCCAGGCACGAATTTACAAATAGACAGGTTGAAGGATTGCAGGAGACACTGAATAAAGATAGGAAGTTACACGGAGAATGCACCAGCACGAAGCTTAAAGCACAACCCTCGAAACTCAGCTTTTGCGGCAGTGTCACTACTGACTCCAGCTCGCACTCTTATCCTATAACCTGCAAATCACTTGCTGTATTCCAGAAATGCAGTAATTAAAGAAGTTTGGGAGCATAACGCTGGTTTGGATTCAGTTACAGCTGTCGCTGCTCCTTCAGTTAAAGCAACACCAACTGAAAATGCATAATAAAGCATGGGGATGAGCAAACCGCTAGCTGTGCTTTATAAGAGGATTATTTATATCAGAAGTTGGATGAATGTATGCTCCAGTTTTAGGTTCGGTCATGGCAGACACACAAATACAAGATGAAAAGGCTAGGGCATAGAAAGCACAGCGATGTCTTCAGTGATTTCACAGCTGATGGCAAGGTAAACCCGGCAGTTGTTTCACAGTGATTTGACCCTGCTTTTTTGCGACTCGCTAAGCTCTGCCCATCAAATTAGAAACTCCTTCTAAAGAAATGAGAGCAGCTTGTCTCCCTGGCAATTGCAAGTGAGTTCTTAAGGCACAACTAAAGCAATTTTCTGTGCTAAACCTGGACTAAAAAATTGTTATACAACAGAATGTAGAAACTGTGGAATGGAGGTCTGTGTGTGCAGCCAGGTCAAGCAGTACAGAGGGTGCGTGGTACAGAATTGTTAAAAAGATCTGCCACTGCAGACCTCAGGGTAGGAGAGCTCCCCCAGTAAGATTTGACTACTTATACAAAACGTGTTGAAGTGTTTATGGGCTGCATGTATGTATTTAGCTACATTTTAAGTAAAATCTGTCCAGGATAGTGTACTCTCACTTTGCAAAGTTCAGAAACATAAAGCAACCATTCTTTTAAGCAGCTTTGATCCTGTTTTTTTCTTTTGCACCATACAATGACTTTGTTTTTCTTCTCTTTTTATTCTAATTTCAACTTGGTATCTCATTCTGTATTTTTTAACTCAGAGCCCTCAAGAGCCCAAGCTCAGGAAAATGACAGTGGTTTCTAGATTGAAGTGACAGATAGGAGTGCTACACAGCTAGAGTAACAACCTAGTTCCATTTCTGAAGATTTATCTCTTGCAAAGAGCAGGCTCTTGGAACCCAGCATCACTAATTTGCTCAGCTCATGCTTTTTCTCCTAACAGGTTGGACATAAGTATTATATGTCATGGGAGTTCACCACACAGGTACCAATCAAATCAGCTATCAATAATCTAAGTCTGTTTGACCTGTTAGTCCAAAGTGACATTGCAGCAGCACTTCTGTGCTGGTTAGCATCTGGAGCAGTCACTGAGCCTGTTTAGAACTATACTAGGGTGACAAACAGCAGCTGTAGCATTGCTGAATCTTTGATCTGTTTATTCCTAGCTTGCCTGTCTCATTATTAAGCTATATATTATACAGATTTTCTTTCAAGCACTGTCTCTCGCATAACCAACACTGGTGTAAATATAGAAAAGTGTAGTTTCCATGACAATACATTCCATAGTTACAGCCAGCAGCCACTATCATTAAAACATGAATCACAGTGCTACCTTAAGGTGTAAGCACACTACATCATTGGCCCTAGAAGTGTTAATTTGGGATGGGGGTGGCGTGGCAATATTTTTAGGAGACACTACTACAAAATGCCAGAAAACTCTGCTATTTAACTGTTTTAGCAGTTCTAATATTCACCCATCCTAGACATTTAAGTGATCAGGAGCGCTCTCAATCTGTCCTAATCATTAGCATTTCTAATGTAAGAATACATTGCATCTGCAATGTTCACTGTTTTAAACACCACGTCCTGATTTAAAGACAGACATAATCATCACATGAAAGTGATTTCCAATTAATATTCACAGGCCTTATTAAAATCACCTGCATTTAATTCCAAATTCAGATTTAAAGGAGGGAAGGAAAATCAGTCATCCTCTTGCATCTTTTGGATCTCTGTATTCGGCTGGCTCCTGCTCTCAAAAGGGAGGACATATCTGTTCATTAAAATTCCTGTTTCTCCCCCAGTCCCTGACACTATTGCAGATTTCCAGCCAGAACATGCTTCATCTGTGATTTCGTTTCAGTGTTAAGATGTACCAAACACCAATCACCTGAGTATTGTTCAAGACACAAAATGTATCTCTTCACACTTGAACTAATCGTTGCTTTCAAGCAAAAACCAGTTACCTGACATACAGTCATTTGGGAAAAGATAAGAAAAGACAGATTCATTCCAGTGTCCGACTGGAATGCTAGCGACTTGTATCCAAAATGGCCAAGGCATTCATTTTAACTAGGGGACTATCACATGTAGAATACTGCCATATGAAAACATTCTCTCAGAGATCCTCTTCTACCTTTTTTTGCTTCAAGTAGCACTCATCAACAGAGAAGCAAATTGCTGACTGCCATGAAAGGCATTTCAATCGTAGTCATAGCGCAGGGGCAGGGGGGATCTTGGAAAAGCTGTGTCCACATCTTTTTCTCTGTCTGATGGGATGAACAAAACCTACTTTGTGCTTGCTAGTGTACAAAAAAAGAGAGCCCACAGATCTGCTGAACTTTGTGAGCCCTTCACCTTCCATTGGACTTGCATGCACTGATCCAACCACCACGCTGCCACAATGAAGTATTAGCAAAGGGACACTCCCAGAAAATGCATTTCTTTTCAGAAACCTTAAGTGAAATAAATGTTCCCATCAGTGAACAAAAGGCAGCTCCCACTGTCTGAGCTTACTCTTTCAGAAGTTATTTTTTCCCTTCACCTGTTGGATATGGGAGGCACAAGAACAACTTTACTGTGGAACAACTGCTGCTCCACTTAGCATTTGCATTTGGTCATTGAGCTGGTAAATTGTCTCTTGTTTTACCAGTCTTTCTGGCAGCTGCCTTCACCCAGCCTTCTTTGGTGATGCCTGCCTTTCACAGTGCACCATTAAGTGGAAACAGATGAATTAACTTGGAAAAACTGAGCAGCGTTTCCAGAAGTGCGATAGTCACTTTTGCATGACACCGCATGAACGTGCATATGTGTCCTCCTGCATCTGGCGTATCATGGGAGAATCAAGAAGGAAAAGATAGGTAAAAATAAAGGTAAAGAGAGTCACAAATAATCTTCAGGTACTTGCTATTGGCTGCACTAGGAATGTATTTATTTATTTACTTCCTTTTAACTTATTGATCTATTGTTCTTTGCTGTTTCTGTTGAGGAACTTGATTAAGTTTTGGTACTATACCACAGGTTTTCCCTGCCCTAGTTCCACTACCCAAATATTTGTTCCATTGTTATGCCATTAAAAATTCTTCTAACTCCTTACCACATTTATTAGATACCAGAAGATAGACCCTTGGCCAAGCTACACACATGGTTAACTTTCTTCTAGTGTTTGACTTAGTCAGACTTGAAAGATCTCCCACTGAGCCAGAAATTACTTCACACAACTGTGTCATATGTTCGTAGAATCATAGAAACATAGCACCTTAGAATGGTTTGTGTTGGAGGGGACCTTAAAGTAAATTGCAACCTAGTTCCAACCTCTCCACTGGGAGAGGGACAGGGACACCTTTCACTACATTAGGTCGCTCAAAACCCATCAAGGAACAATTCCAGGGTGTCCACAACCTCTCTGGGAAACCTGTTTGAGTACCTTACCATCCTCACAGTGAAGAACTTCTTTCTTACATCTAATCTAAATTTATGTGCTTTCAGTTTAAAGCCATTTGCAAAAAGTCCCACTCCAGGTTTCTTACAGGCCCCCTTTAAGCACTGAAAGGTCACAATAAGGTGTCCCTGTGTGTCAGTTTTGGTTGGGGGGAAATTTAAACCCACCACACCCTGGAGCTTTCTCTTCTCTATGCTGAACAATCCCAACTCTCTCAGCCTGTCTTCATAGGAGAGGTGTTCCATCCTCCTGATCAGCTTTGTGGCCCTCATCTGGACTTGTTCCAACATGTATTTCATATGTTTGGGACCCTAGAGATGAACATTGGGGTCTCAGGATAGTAGAGCACAGCTGCAGAATCACCTTCCTCTTCCTGTTAACCATGCTTCTTTATATGTAACCCAGGATATGATTAGCCTCCTGGTTTGTGAGAGCACATCACTGAAGCCCATCCAAGAAAGGCCCTACAGGACACTCAAGAACAGCTAAAACTGATGGAGGATCTGCTATTTTGTGGTCTCTTCACACCTCATATAAAGCTATGTTTGAAATTATGCTAAGAGGTAACGTGAGATTAAATTTTCACCCTCGCTCTTACAAATGGGGAGAAGGAGCATTCTTTTTGTGTGTCTAAAGCCCAAGGACTAAGAGTAGATGTGGATGAGCCTTGCCATTACAAGGACATAAGTAGGGCCACTAGGGGGGAGGTGAGAGAGTGCGGCCCTGGGACTTTCATGTAGAGTTAAGTTAGGAGGTTACAGGTAAGCTTAAGGAAAAATCTTTTCACTGTGAGGGTGACAGAACACTGGAACAGGCTGCCCAGAGAGGCTATGGAATCCTCTTCTCTGAAGGACCCACCTGGAGGGGTTCCTGTGTGCCCTACTTTAGGTGACCCTGCTCTAGCAGGAGGGTTGGACTAGATAATGCTTTGAGGTCCCTTCCAGCCCTTAATATTCTGAGATTCTGTGAAGTTTGTTACTTCTGTGCAATGCTGTTGAGATGGCTGGGACTCATCTCTTCCACTGTCATGAGCATCAGCCTTTCACATGGTGGCTTGGGGCACCTGTCTTGTCTTTCCACATCTCTATATACGGATAGGAATGAGTTTCCAGTTGATTCCTGCCAACAGCAGACCCTGCTAGTGGAGAGCTGCTTTGCTTTTCCTAGAGCATAAGAGGGCATGGACAGCTCATGGAGATAGAAAGTTCTCCTCAAACACCTTGAGATAACAGCATGGAGGCAGGTAGATAGGCAGAGGACAGTTCAGATGCTCTGGAAGAACAACTATTCATCAAGAATTCAGATGCAGTAGGCAGCTTGGAAAGAATTATATGGCTCAATCTCTGCACCTGAAGATGGAGATAATGCTTTCCAACTAAATGCCCGCGTGTCGAGGTACACAGCCATATAAACGATGGTTTTTAAGTTAAGGGGAATACTCTTACTCAAAATACTCCTGTTCATAAGTGTATACACATTTTATAATGCCACATTACTGGCAGTTTTGCATCTTTAACTAGTGGAAAACTCTATGAATAATTTCTGAAAATATGTTTGATCTGTTAAATAATTTACAAAGTCACCAAGTGCATATCTGGGTTTGTTTTTATCTAAGTAACTTCTGTAGCCAGGTATAAATTTAAAAGAAAAAGCAGAAAAGGGAGAAAAATCACTCAAGTTAAATATCCTCTTGAAAGGAAAATGAAGCAGTCTGCTGCCAACCCTCAACAGCTACAAAAGAGCTCTGCTTTTCTGAAGATTCCTATTTATATCATGTGTTAGAATTGTTAAGATTTTCTGACAAATTAACAGAAATAAAGGCCTAGTGCTGCCAACACAGAGTGAAAACATGCACACAGCACATTCAGAATATATATGTCCCACTTTAATGTCATTATGCAGAACCTCTGATTTCCTCAAGTGATTCTAGTGTAATAGACGTGCACCTAAATGAGCCTGAAGTGATCAGTTTAGCCAAAACATGCCAGAGCTCACCAAGGACTAAGAGCTCCAGTGTTTATTCAGACTGCTGCGGCAGAAGAACGGTCACCCTACACTAAATGTTGTGTTTCTATGCTGCTGCTGGCACTAAATTAGCTAGCTTAGTTATGTCAATATGCACTTAAGTTATTGCACCACACACATATTTACTACATGCTTTTAATGGAGGCATAGGTCTGGCCACAGCCCTACACAGCAGCTCTGCAGGCACGTACTGCCTGCTGTGCACAAACGGGGCTCCCCCAGCAGGAAGCACAATAATTGGTAGTAATTTTTCAGTAATTTTCAAGTCTGCCCTTGAATACAGGTAAACTTCTACTTCCATAACATCTCTTGGTGAAGAGTTCTACAAGCTTTCCATTTCTTCTAGGACAATATCTCTCGTTAATTTCAATCTTCTTCCTGGTATCTTTAACAGCAACCTCAAAACGTTGGAACAGAAGTGAAAAAGGAAGAGTGAACTCCTATTCATCCTCACCCCGTCACTCCTGCTTTCATAAACCAGTACCATATCCTTCTCAACTGGTCTCTCTTCCATAATGAGCAGTTAGAACCCAGTAGATCTCAGTCATTGTTATAACATCAGTTTCTATATATTAATGGTGGTCATTCTACTTAATGCTTTCAAACTTCACCATAGAGCAAACACTATAAAATCCTCTGTCTTTGGTCTTTTCCTCTAAAATCTCTCCATCTCTCTCAAAATCTGCATCCAAACTGTGACACTGCCCAGCAGAATAATTCCTACCAACTCTCACTCACAGTAAATCTCTAAACACAGCCCCAGTGTTTATATTAGCTTTGCAACAGCCTTACATCTTTCACTGAGACTCCCTCTGGGATTCATTTCTACCCAACCCCATTTTCTCTGCTGCAGGTCTAATCAATACAAATTTGGTATTTGTGAGTTGGATATTCCTCCCTACATGCAACACTTCACATTTGTATTTCAGGCTACTGCTTTCAGGCATTCATTTCAGGCCATTCATTTATGTTGAACTTTACAAGTGCTATTCCTCTGACAAATTCCAGAGTGCTCAGCATATGGGCTTCAATAAAATCGCTTGGAAGCAATTTTTTCCTGGGATTTAGCCAACTGGGGCACAGAGCGCTACAGCCCCCGAAAGATTTTCAAAGAGAAAGTCCATTTTCAATAAATTAAATGCATGTCTCTGCTCCCTGGGAAGATACATACTCTGCTTAGACCTCAGCGTCTTCGGATCACATGGAACTCAAATTCTGGTAAGCATTAATGACCCATATGTGTGCAAAGCCAAAAGGGACTATTGACTGAAACAAATAAGGACTGAAGGAAAATAAAGAGTCTATTTCTTAAAAGAGTCCTGTGTGAAATGCTGCTGCAACCTCAATAAAGGTTAGGAGACAGAAGAAATCATAAACCAAAAAAACAAATGGGAAAGCATTCCCTGAGACTGATTCACAGGGGCTGGGCATGAATTGCCAAATGCTTTGCTTTTGCTGGAAAGCCAGTGCTTGTACCACCAGCTCTAGCACGGAGAGGGCCAGGCTGCTGATGGCAGGTCCAGAGAGGAGCCACCAGAAGGCAGCCTTCAATTCTTGTGTCATATGGCACTATTTAGAGAGGAATGAGAAGCCGAAAACAAAAGTGCCTGATGAAAGCAGAAGTACAACTGAAAGCAGTGATGAGTGACGTCACGAGGAGCTCAGGCTTTCCGGTGCTTCAGAACAAGGGAATTGTCACACTCCTAGCTTTTTGCAAGGAAGGCTGGTATCTTGACAGAAAATGGCACTAAGCAAAGCTTTACATTCAGGGGGACAAAACCAAAATAATTTTAAAAACTGGACCAGGCATCATCTTAGTCCTGGACTGCCAAGTCCCACAGCACCCGCTCCATACCGTTGTGATTAGGCCCTGCAGTGGCCAGAGTGCAAGCACCCTGACTGGGTACTAACCAGACACACATTTCATGCCAGGTGGGCATCACAGGCACTCGAAGCAGAACACCTTTCATCTCCGCTGTGAGGATACTTTTTGTCAGAACATCTGCACGATATACGAAGAGGAAGTCTCTCGGTGGTTTGGGATTTTTGTTTTTACAATCTTCTGTGTAGGAATGTATCCATTTCCCCAGTTCCTGATAAAAGGGAGTGTTTTCCTGAAGTTCTCAGCTGTCAGGAAGATTGTCACTGGTTTTCCTCAGATTTTCTCAGCAGGAAATCCAGTGTTCATTTCTAGCAAATGGCACTATTCTCTCACATTTTAAATTTTAAAGGCTTTTCAAATATGAAATTCTCATTCAACAAAACAACCCAAAAAAAACCACCGAGAAAACCCCAAGCTCTAAACATTATTCACTCTGATTTCAGTGGGAAGCTGAGAGAGATGTGATCGTGGTCACAGACAAGTGCTGCAGCAGGTTTCCCAACAAGTCTGTAGCAGAAAGAGCTGCATGACATCTGCTCAGGCTGTTTTCTGGATTTTCTAACCCCAGCACGCTCAGGATGGGCCATGGATGTTTCCTCTGGACAGAGCAGGCACACGAGATCCCCTTGTGTGACCCTCACGGTGTAATTTGGGGAACAGAGAGTGCAGTTCCCATCCCATGCCTGGGAAACAACCACCGCCAAGACGGGAAAAGCCTCAATGTTCGTGTTTTTCTTCTTTGAAGAGAGGGGTGCCCTTGACTCCAAACCCCACAGAGATGCCAGCCAGCTGACCCAATAATCATGGCAAGGGACCACTGAAGAAAATTACCTTTCCTCCCCCTCTACTCAGCTTTTCCTGGGTGTCTTGCTCTGTAGGCTGATCAGCTTTTCACAGCAGGAAAAGAAGAGGTTACCCGGTGCAAGCTGGGAGGGTGTTGCTTTCGTGGTTTTAATATTGTATCACAGCTTCCCTCTGCTTCCATGGGCTGACTCCCATCATCATGGCTTTAAAAGCAAGACTACAAAGCCTTGTGGATCACAAAAAACAGGTGGAGGAGAGAAGAATTTAATCCTGGGTTACCTGGGAATCCTATCAACTCTCTCATTCATGGGAGCTTCTCAAGTGGGCATTCTCCTGGCACAGGCACTCCCTCAACGCTTGCAGCCCTTGCTCGCTCCTCCACTGCAGCTTGTTCAGGGAGAAGCACGGAGCTGATTACAATGGTCCTATTCTGCTCCTTCCCAGTGGGCACTGACCACGGGCCCTTTGCAACAGCTTTCTCTTTCTAAAATGCTTTAAAAGCTGGGGCAGGGTTTTTCCACCTTGTTGGCCCTGCACAAGCACTCTCTGTCACCAGGGCTGTGGGAGTACTAGCAGGGTCTGTTACTGTTGGCTGAGGAGAAACAGTCCTGTAAATCAAAGCCATTAAGGAAAAACACATTCCCTCCAGCTGCACGTCCGTCAGGAACATCTCTTACCTCCAACACTCCACCAGCGAGTGGGGAAAGCAAAGACCTTTCAAAACGAACACTGTACAGTGGGAATGTCTCCTCCAAAGCGTTCATGGGAATAGTAAGATGAAATAAAGCTAAATTTTGTGGAGTTATCGGAGTGACCAGCTTTCAGTCCTCTAAAGATGACATTTTTAATGCCTGAAAGAGAAGCTTACTGCAAAATCAATGCATTCCTAAGGGACAGGAGCCAGCACAGCTTAACTGCTCTCAGTGACTGCAGGCCTATGAGAGCCTGAAGAACCCTTCTGAGGCAATCCCTCAGCTCTCTCCAGTGACTGAAGACCATCTCCTCACCATGGGGTGAAAAGTCTGCTGCTGGGCACCAGCACAGCCTCAGGACTGCTGTGCCTCAGACAGCTCCCATGTCATTCAGGAGTGCCTCCACAGAGATGATACTAATTGAAAGGAATGTGCACAAGATTAGCTGGGAACAGGAGTCTCCCTGTCCTCCTGGTAACTAAATCAATGCCAGTCAGCCAGGAAGAAGTGTAAGGGAGCAGGGGCCCAGGGCTGATTGACTCTTGCCTGGCTGAGGGCTGTTGTGAGTCAGCTAGAGGCATGGACGGAGAGTACCATAATTCTCAGGATGGCAGCATCCTTGTTGCTACCCCGTCCAGGTGCAGGAATGAGCAGCTTTGTGGTGGTGTTAGCTTACCTGGGGAGAACTGCCCTCCTGCTTCTGCTCAGTCTGCACTGCAGCTGACTTGTCTGGAGCAAGCTTCCAGGAAAAACAAAAAAAGCAGGATGGGCAAAGTCTGCTTACAGGCTGTGCTGCAGCAGGAGCATCCATCTTAGATCCAGTGGAGGAGGAGAGCTTGGACAAGCTTCCTTTTTAAAGCAACAGTGCTCCTACTGAGCATGGTGAGGAAGGGCAGTGCTATGCCAGAACACTGGTTGAGCCAGATACAAGCAGAGCACTCCATAGGCTAGCTAAGTGATCTTCACAAAATGCCTTTGAGCTAGGCAATTAAACGTCATCTGTCCAGTTTTATAGGTGAAGAAACTGAGCTGGGCTAAGGTAATCTTGTGCAGAAGTAGCCCACGATTTTAGGGTGCCTGAGCCAGAAGGCTTGTGGTCTGACTTTGTAGGTGCAGAACATCTATCTGTAGGTCTGACTGGCAGCACAGATCATCTGTAATCCTGCTGCTAAGAATGCAAGGCTGCATTTGAAACCAACCCTAGGGGTATTTTAAGTTGCAAGTCCCCATAAGGAGGCACCTGAAATCAGTAAGTCTTTAGGATAATGCTGGCTTTTGTGTCTACAGATAGCTAAGAAGAAAATTCTAGTCAGACTTAATCAGATTTTGCCTCTTTGCTTCCTCTTTATGCATCTAGACAGGCCTCTTCTGTGACTTCCCAATGAGTTCCTGTGGACCTGTTGCCAGAAAGTTGGGGTGTGAGGAGGAAAATAAAGAATTTCTTGGCCAGGGACCAGTGAGTTTACATGAACTGAAGAACTACAAGATGGGGCACTCGGGCTGGATGCACCACCAGAGTACAGAAACTGCCACCGGGGAAACAGGACAGTTTCCCTGACCAAGTAGCTCTGAAAGAGAGCTCAGAAGCTGTTATCTCTCTTGACAGTGTAGCAATTATCTACCAAGGCCCAGATTTTTAAAGCTAGGCAGAGCAGTCTGGTACCTCGTGGGATTTTCACTTGTAGGCTGAACAAGTTTGGAATTAAAATTAAAAAACAGGGCAAGTAAGAACACCCACCAGTGCCTACTTGTGATTGTAGGCACATAAATAGCTTTTAAAATCTCAGGTTTGTTTCATGCAGGGCTCCAATCTGGAGAATCAACTTCCCCTACAGTTTTAAGACAACAACTGACGCTTCCATTGTCCTTCAAACTGTGCTTCAAGGTACATCCATATATTCACGCAGCTTTTTTCTCCTCCAAACCTTCCAGATGAGTGAGAGCCACAGACTAAGTATTCTCCAAAGGGACAGGCCTGAGGTAATTCAAAGTCCCTTGTTAGGCACTCTGTCAGTGTTGTAAGCATTGTTATTTAATTGATGTGCTGTTTTTATTATATGTGCCCTAAGGGGACTGTGCTGACCAGAGCCCTTTGCAAATTGAATAAACAAATGCATAAGCAATCAGCATCACCTCAACCAGCTCACTTGTGTGACATAATGTAGTCTCTACACAACCATCTAGCCAGTTGGAATGGATTGTTTGATCGTCATTAACCCTGGCAGGCTCTTCCAGCTCCTTACCCCACCTCAGCAAGGACAGAGAATGCCACTCTTCCATTCTGGATTTCTAAGGTCACTTTGTTTATCCAATATGTCATTTTAAAAGCTTCCTGTACAGTGAAAATTGCCTATTTCCTTCCTTCATCTGGAAAATAGGTGAAGAATTTTGTCACTTTCTATTGAAAGGGACGAAGCTTAACCCTTCTCCCATTCCTTCCCTTTCATCCCTTTTCTATCTACTCCACTTTACATCTCTGCAAAGCCATGATCTTCCATTTGTTTCTTACTTGCATATTGCCAGGATCAAAAATACTTCTCAAATGTGTCTTTTAACAAAATTCTAGGAAGTATAGCTGTAACACTCAGAGTCAGGACTACATTGCCAACAAAGCCAAAGCAGTCGGTGCCCTGACTGCCTTGCACATGTCTACATGAACCGCAGCCACATACTGCCTGCAGTCATGCCTTCCTGCTCATGAATGTAATGCATGTGAGCACTTTTACAGCGATGAGTCATCATCTTCCTTGCATTCATATGTTCCTTTCCATTCTGGAAGGAAATGTATCTCATTCACGAGTAGAAAAAATAGGTTTCAAGCAGTATCATGATACAATCATCATCCTTTCATAGTGTTTAGTTCCTTTGAGGCATGACTAGCTTAGCATGTGGAAAAGTGATTTAAGATGGCAAACAGGTGGTGTCAGCTGTGCCTCCCAAACCATCTCACCTAACTGTAGTTTGTACTCACATAGCTGCTTAAAGTGTGCAGGTCAGTTACCCTAGATGGTCTTCATGCTTGAGTGCCATAGACTGAAGAGATTACAATGGGCAGAACTAGACACTGAGCAGGGTCAACCTGTGTGCCGTGGTGTCCTGAAGCTCTGTACCTTTTCCCCCTTAACCACGCTGTAAAATCCTTTTGGGGCAGTGCAGGTGCCCCAGGCAGGCTTAGTCTGTGAGTGCATAAAAAGGAAAACAACAACGACAACAACAAAGAGGACAAAAAAGACAACGTACTCTATTTCTTCTAAATACGTGAGGCCTCTGCTGCCCTTGGGACAGATGCTGGCCAAACCAAATTGAGCTAAATTCAAAGGCAGTCAAAGTGCCATAGCAGGGGCCTTTCTTGGGACACATTTTCAGGAGCCTTGAATAAGGCCATATTCCAAAGATTGTTTCACAACAGGAAAATCAGACAGGAAGTCTACTTCTCTTCTATGAGAAACTGGGAATATTTGGCCTCACCATGTGATTAGCTGTTAAATGACTTTCAAGGAGCCATTCAGAAGATAATTTGCTTAGCCTTTAGCATCCACTTGTAGAGATTAGGGTCAATTCCAAAGAACAGCAGGACTTTAAGTCTTGACTACAATTTTTTGTTCCAGTTAATTAAATGATTCCTTTATAGGAATATTGAAACATTTTTTGTCCTCTTTTCTTCTTTCTAATGTATTGCTAAGGAATAAGTGATTATGAATGTTGCCTCACAGATGTAAATGAAATAGCTGACAATTCAGAAAGGATCCATCAGAAAAATGGTGGACTTGTGGTCACTCAGAAGGTTCTTAAGATACTTGTTTGTGAATTATAGGTATGATGGTCAACACATTGCTACCACCAGGTACTGACCTAGGCACTAGTTCTAGGAGAAATTAAGTAAACCAAATTAAATTGTCAGTAATTAAATCAGGGTGAGGCTTGCATGTCTGGACAATGGGAAAAGATTATGGTGAGCTTTATGACTCCCAGACATACACTAAATCCTTCTGAGAAGAAGTATGACTCCAACTGCATCCACCTCAGGCTAATGAAACGCAGCATATCTCGTACTGAAAATGTGCAGGGCTCTCAACCTACAACTCAGATGGGCCACATACACACTACACAGCAACTGATCTTGGGCTTTTCTTGACACTGGAGAGCTGTGTGGTGTTCGTTTGCCTTCTGTGTCTGAGGATAGAAAACATCTTGGGATTGTCCTAGAGGACTGTACAGTTTCCACACTATGAACTTTCTCCTCTAGGGTGGCATCCCACCAGGGCCCCACCCCAGCATGCTTGATTGATTATAAAAGCTGGTCAAAGACTGAATTAACATTTATGTAATATGTGCTACCAGAGAACCTGGAATGAGCTGGGAAGTTAAGGATGTGCACAGTGAGACTAACAGTGGATTTGTGCCAAAAAGGGTCCTCTTACTAGGTAGGAATTGCACTCAGGTCCAAGGGACCCAAGTGAGAGATGGAGCCCAGGATATCCAGATTTAGGGAACAGTGCTTCTCACTAATAATGTGCTTGAAAGGACATGGCTCCGTGACATTCAGACACCAAGTATCACCATCAGCACTGATGCAGACCACTCGCCTGCAGTTTGCTGAAGTGTACCCTGTTGTGACTATTTTAGATATGCAAACACTCAATGACCAGATCATTTGCCAAATTACCTCTAATTAACAACTGTTTATACCTTGAATCGTGATGAGGGTCTGCAAGCAGCAGCACTGAATGGCGATTGCACACACCACTCTGCACAGCTCTGGGGGTAGCACCCTCCCCTGCCCCTCTTGTGCAGAGGGTGAGGGGAAAACGCGCAGGGGGCTTCCGGGGAAGGACAAGGGAGGAGGGCTGGAGGAAGCAGGATGCTGCACTCCCACCACCGCTCTGCCGCTCCACGCTGCCAGCTTCGTGCTGCCTGCAGCCTGGAGATGACCACATGGCACGGTCACACTGCCCTGCTGCTGCTCCTCAAGCATGGGCACTTGCTTCCCAGAAACTTGGGACTGCTGCTGCGACATTTCCACTCTTTCAAGCCAGGGAAATCATGGTATCCCATCACTTCCTTCTCTCTGTCCCTCTGCTCGGGTTCAGTCTGATCAACCCATCTCATCAGCCGCTCGGCGTCGTTTCACCTTGATTTACTTCAGGGGAATTCTCTGAACCTTATCACAACCCCACCCACGCAGCCTGCTGACCAGGGCCGGTGCAGCACAACCAGCCCGTGACAGCGGCCATAGGGTAACTCATAATCTATGGCAAATTCCTCTTCCAGTTGAAATGAAGTTGAAGTGCATTAGCTTACATACCGCCAGCACGCTGTGAACAGACATGGACAGCATGCCAATCCAGGGCACCTTGACCATAATCCAACTCCTCATGCACACCTGTAGCACAGTGCCCTCTTGCCCTTTGTATTTTATTATTATTACTTCTCATTCTAAATAATCATTTTAGAGGTCTTTCTTCTCTGCTAAATACCTTTTCTGTGTTATTTCTGCAACTCTCTAACATAAGAAGTTTCCTGCAGTTCTCAGAGGTGAATGTCAGTGTGCATCCAGCCTATGATTCCACTCTCAATCGCATTATTCTTGCCTGTTGTTTAGTGATTGCCAGGAATGTCTTTTGTACTAGAAAATATGGGAGATGAAAATATCTCTCCAAAGGCCTAGTAAACAAAGACAGACTAACGTAAATGGTCATGAAAATTGTTCTGAGGTGCTGAAAAAAAAATCATAGAATCGTAGAATCAACCAGGTTGGAAGAGACCTCCAAGATCACCCAGTCCAACCTATCACCCAGCCCTATCCAATCAACCAGACCCTGACACTAAGTGTCTCATCCAGGCTTTTCTTGAAGATCTCCAGGGACTGCGACTCCCTGGGCAGCACACTCCAATGGCAAATCTCTCTGTAAAGAACTTCATCCTAACATCCAGTCTAAACCTCCCCTGGTGCAGCTTGAGACTGTGTCCTCTTGTTCTGGTGCTGCTTGCCTGGGAGAAGAGACCAACCCCCACCTGCCTACAACCTCCCTTCAGGTAGCTGTAGAGAGCAAGAAGGTCTCTCCTGAGCCTCCTCTTCTCCAGGCTAAGCAACCCCAGCTCCCTCAGCCTCTCCTCATAGGGCTTGTGTTCCAAACCCCTCCCCAGCTTTGTTGCCCTTCTCTGGACAGCTTCCAGCAACTCAACATCTTTCCTAAACTGAGGGGCCCAGAACTGGACACAGGACTCAAGGTGTGGCCTAACCAGTGCAGTGTACAGGGGCAGAATGACCTCCCTGCTCCTGCTGGCCACACTATTCCTGATGCAGGCCAGGATGCCATTGGCCTTCTTGGCCACCTGGGCACACTGCTGACTCATGTTCAGCCTACTATCTGCCAGCACCCCCAAGTCCCTCTCTGCCTGGCTGCTCTCCAGCCACTCTGACCCCAGCCTGTAGCACTGCCTGGGGTTGCTGTGGCCAATGTGCAGAACCTGGCACTTGGATGTGTTCAATCTCCTGCCCTTGGCCTCTGCCCATCTGTCCAGCCTGTCGAGGTCCCTCTGTAGAGCCTCTCTGCCCTCCAGCAGATCAACTCCTGCCCCCAGCTTGGTGTCATCTGCAAAGTTACTGATGATGGACTCAATGCCCTCATCCAGATCATCAATAAAGATATTGAACAGGATGAGGCCCAGCGCTGATGCCTGGGGGACAGCTCTAGTGCCTGGCTGCCAGCTAGCAGTGGCACCATTCACCCCCACTCTCTGGGCTCAGCCCTCCAGCCAGTTCTTGACCCATTTCAGAGTAAATCTGTCCAAGCCACGAGCTGTCAGCTTGGCCAGGAGTTTGTTGCGGCAGACAGTGTCAAAGGCTTTGCTGAAGTCCAGGCAGACTACATCCACAGCTTGCCCCACATCCACCAGGCAGTCACCTGATTGTAAAAGGAGATAATTATCTAACTTTAATTAACTCATCTGCAGGTATTATTGAGAAACACAGTATCTAATGAAACAGATAATTCAGATGTTAATTTATATACCAGCTTGATTTAACAGAATGCTGAACTTCTGTTCTTTTACTATGAAACCACTCTTCTGGATAAGATAAACTGCCAGCCACAACCAACAATTATCCCTCTTACTAAGGATATGTAACAGTGATGCCTGTTTTAGGCTATTGCATTTTTAGCCATAGGAAGGAGCTAAAGTTACATAAATTTCCTGGAAGAGTATTTAGAAAGCTGTGTACCTGGAAGTTATGCTTGTTTCTGGAGTCAGTGGGACACAGAAGCTGTTTTACAGAGAATAAAGACATTGTGGAACTATTAGTATGCAATTTATACATTTTCATACCAAACTCACAAGAAGATGCTTGAGTATTAGTAGTGAAAAAAAACAATATATGCTTTCAGTTTTATTCCCCTTACTGCATCTTTAAGTGTAACAACAGATTTAAACCATCTAACACAAGTATGACCCCCCTCAGAATTTAAGAATGCTCATGTGGTCAAATTCTCCAGGAGCACACCAGGAAAAGATAGCTACTGTTGGCTTTGAGGGGAATTACCTGTGTTAACACTCCACATATCAGTGCCAGATTGAAATTAAGTACTGTCTAGCTTTGAAGGGTGCTGTTCTCTAAACTGCAGTAGTCTGGCTGAGCCAGGCATGTGCTGGAAGGCAGGCAGAAGGTGGGAAACTGCCTTACAAGCAAGGGCAGATCAGCCAAGTCCCAGCGGAGCCTCCCTCAAACATCTACATGGGACTGCTGGCTACTGGTGTAAGCAGCTTTCCAAGATGAACTGACTTGCCCTAAGATTGCTCACCACTTCACATCCCACAGTTGGATAAAAACCTGGGAGGTCTCTGTGCCTGTAAACCTGAGCTGCCTTTGGATTAAGAAAACTGTTTGCGGGGCTTCGGTCACCACAGGCGATGCTGCAGCCACGTGAATGAACGCAGGTTGACATCCTGAGGCTTTGTCAGCTCTTCTCTTCTGCCACCTGTACCCTTCTCTCCACATCCCAGGCAGCCTGCTCTTCCCTCCCTGCTGGCACATCCCATCTCTGCCAAAATATCATGATGCTTGTATCACTTCTTGGCACCAGAATATAAAGAGAAGCAGCTTAACAGGATTTGGTAGCTGTGGGAGAATTCTATCTACTACTGTGGCTGCTGATCCATTATGAATATCACAGCCAGAAATGCCCATCTGGAGTCTCCTACCAACTGCTCTTGAGCAGACTTGGATGCAGTGATATCAACCAGTTGAAACCTGACCCTGCAGAGGAGTTCAGGCACAAGTGGAAACTCCACCCATGATCTGTTTCTCTTGTCTGAGACATCAGGGTGCACATGGGTCAGACTTTAAAGTATTTCTCTGCAATTATGTGGGTTAGAAATATCCTACAACCAGAGGGGGTTAATTTTAACTTCCCCTACACTATTCTAGAGAAAGATAAACTGAAAAATATCTCCACACATAGAAACATAGTTCTTAGCAACTAACCATTCCTGGTACTAAATGTTTCTGTAGAGGCTTCCTACCTCTACCGTGCACAATGGGATGTATTGCCCTTTTTCGGGCAGAACCTTTCTCATACAGAGAGCATCTGACAGCTTTAAAAATGTCTCCTTTCTTACAGGAAGGAAGATGGAAGACTGGGGTGTTTTCACTGGGAGCAAGAAATGTTCTATACCACGCACTATTTAATGTGAAGAAATTTAGATCACAGGATAGGTCACACTGGAAAGGACCTCAGGCAGATTCTAATGCAAACTCCTGCTTGAAGCAGGATCAAGTTCTGCTGGTGACAGTTTCTCCTTATATTCAGTCTTAACATATCTTGTTTCAATACAGGCCAATTAATTCACATCCTTCAAACATGTACCATGGTGAAAAGCCTAGCTTCATCTCCTCAAGGACCAGCTTGTAACCATTTGAGTCTGTGGGTAGGTCTCTCTTCAAACCATCCCTTCAAAGGCTTAACCAATCTGGGTCGTTCAATCTCTCCTCAAAGGGCAAGTGCTTCAGCTCTGTCTTGATGGACGCTGCTAAACTTGCTTGAATTTGTCGACATCTTTCTTGTGCTGGAAGGTGCATACTGTCTAATATGCTTTGAGAGGACAGACATCATCACTTCTCTGGATAGCCTGGCTCTAGTCCCATTCATACAGGGTGAATTTCAGGAGGTTCCTGTTGGCCTCATCCTCCAGACTGCCCTTGAGCGTGGCCCTGCACTGTGGTTTCTACTAAGTTGGTGAGCATATTATCACAGTATCACAGTATGTTAGAGGTTGGAAGGGACCTCCAGAGATCATCAGGTCCAACCCCCCAGCCAAAGCAGGGTCACCCAGGGCAGTCTGCACAGGAAAGCATCCAGGTGTGTTTTGAAAGTCTCCAGAGAAGACTCTACAATCTCCCTGGGCAGCCTGCTCCAGGGCTCTGTCACCCTCACTATAAAGAAGTTTCTCCTCATGCTGAGGTGAAACCTTCCATGGTCAAGTTTGATCCCATTGCTCCTTGTCTTATCACTGTGCACCACTGAAAAGAGCTGGCCCCCTCCACTTGACACCCACCCCTCAGATAGTTATACACATTGATGAGATCCTCTCTCACTCTTCTGTTCTCAAGACTAAACAGCCCCAGGTCTCTCAGTATCTCTCCATAGGGGAGGTGCTTAAGTCCCCTAATCATCCTTGTGGCTCTCTGTGGGATTCTCTGCAGCAGGTCCCTGCTTCTTGAACTGGGGATCCCAAAACTGGACACAGTATTCCAGGCCTGTTCTCACCAGGGCACAGCAGGGAGGGAGAGGAGCCTCCCTAGCCCTGCTGGCCACACTTTGCTTGCTGCACCCCAGGATACCATTGGCTCTCTTGGCCACAAGGGCACCTTGCTGTCCCATGGAGAACTTGCTGTCCACCAGCACTCCACGGTCTTTCTCCATGGGGCTGCTTTCCAGGAGGGCAGCCCCTGACCTGTACTGGTGCTTGCTGTTATTCCTCCCCAGATTCAGGACCCTGCACTCGTTCTTATTGAACCTCATGAGGTTTGCCTCCAGGTCACATTGGATGGCTGCACAGCCTGATGGGGTGTCAGCCAACTCCCCCCCCCCCCCCATTTTGTATCATCAGCAAACTTGCTGAGGGCAGTCTCAATCCCTTCATCCCAGCCATTGATAAAGATATTGAACAAAACTAGGCCCAGCACTGATCTCTGGGGAACACCACTGGCCACAGGCCTCCAAGTTGACTCTGTGCCACTGATGACAACCCTCTGAACACTGCTGTTGAGACAGTTTTCAATCCACCTCACAGACCAACCATCTATGCCACATCTCCTGAGCTTTTCTATGAGGATGTTATGGGAGAGAGTCTGAAAAGCTTTACTGCAGTCAAGGTAGATGACATCCACTGCTCTTCCCTCATCTATCCATGTGCTCATAATTTCCTAGAAGGCTATCAGTTAGTCAGGCAGGATCTCCCCTTGGCAAATCCATGTTGGCTATTCCTGATAACCTCCTTGCCTGTGGCGGTTTGGGCTGGGTGCCTCCTGCTGCTGCCACACAAGATACACCTCTGGTGTCCTGAGGGTCCAGCCCAGCAGGTGGACATGGGAAGCTGTGTACTTCATACCCATAATATCCTGCACCCTATAAATCCATCACCAAAGCCATTCACTTCCTCTTTCTTCCCTCTCTGCTCCCGTGGGAGATGCTCCCTATCAGGTAACGCTGCAGGGTATCTCAAGGCTCTTAGGCCTGGCTAGGTCTAATGCCAGGAGGAGAAGGGGGAGGGGCAGTCTCAGACCTGGCTAGCTGAGACCAGCCTAGCAGTGGGGGGGAAAGAGCGAGCCCTGGGGGTTTTGGGTATGCCCTCAGGTAGGGAAGGGGAAGTGCTGGGAGGCTTTTGGGTGTGCTGTAAGGGACTCTGTGTGCTTTGGGTTTCTTTTGTCACTGTGCTTGTAGCTCCTGTAAAACACTTTCTGCTTTTCCATTTAAACTTTCCATCACTTCTGCAATCCATTGGTGTGATGAGTGTCATTCTTTTGCCCCTCTCAGGGGGCAAGAGAGGATCTACCTGGCCTCAAACCAGGACACTTTTTTGGTCCTTCCATTGCCTTCCATGTGGTTAGAGATGACCTCCAGGATGAGCTGCTCCATCATCTCTCCAGGGATGGAGGTGAGGCTGACTGGTCTGTAGTTGCCTGGGTTCTCCTTCTTGCCTTTTTTGAAGACTGGAGTGACATTTGCTTTCTTCCAGTCAATTCCAGGTCATCATTTCCAGGTCATTGATAAAGGTCAATTGATAAAGAGGACAGATCTCAGGATAGGCTTCTGTGGTACTTGTCACCAGACTCAAGGAAAAGTGTGACACATTAGTTCCTACCATCTAAGGCTGATCATGCAACCAGTTTGCTACTCATCTAATTGTCCATCCATCCAACCTGGATACAAAAGGAGGTACGTAAGAAATATTGTTATAGTCAAAGTAAATGATGTCCATAGGCACCCCTCACCCAGTTATGGCAATTTGGGCCACAAGTAATGTAAGGACAATAGTTGTATGGCTGCCACTGCATTTTAACAATAGTTTTCATGATGTTAAAGAAGCTGGATTAGGAAGAGAATGAGATCCAGGATGAATTTGTAGCGATCAGAAAGAACATAGAAAGTAGCTGTTGTCACATGGTCTCCTTAAACAAACTCTCCTATGGATACTGCACTATAAGGCCCTCTCCCTCTCTTAGGGAGAGAAAGGGTCAAATAAAAAGAAGAAAATGGAAAAAGCAGGGTGAAGGTGCACGTGAGAACAGGAAAATGGTACAGCTGCCACCAGAGGGGCTAGCTGCTGGGGACACCCAAACCAGCAATCTGCTGCCTGGAGGTAGTCCACGAGCCAGAGGATATCACTCCCACAGGTGAGAGGATTAAAGTAAGAACACAGGGCTCAGTGTCCATAGAATCTCCACTTCCATGTTCCCTCTTGTAACCAGTGTGCATGTTGGATTGGTTGATGGGTTGGACGCGATGATCTTGAAGGTCTCTTCCAACCTGGTGTATTGTATTGTATTGTATTGTATTGTATTGTATTGTATTGTATTGCATTGCATTGTATTGCTGGGGACAGCTGGTGAGGAAACATTTTGCATCAGAGACCAAACACTGGGCAAGAAGGGCCTTGCTGCCTTCAGTATGATTTTGCTCAGTAGGGCTCAGTAGGGCTGTTAAACTTTTATTTTTTTCTTTTTAATGAAACCTACCACTTTTAAAAATCAGATTTGTTGGAATTTAAATGGAATATATTTTTCCTCTTAAAATTGGCAAATTTCACACCATGCTTAGCATGAATTACTAAAATTGCTACAACTGGATAGAGAATTAACAAAGTGTGTTGCACCAGCCATTCATCTCCAGGTTTGGAGGAGTTAAGGAGAGTGCTACCTTTTCCCCATCATCACTTAGCTAAAACTGAGGAACTGCTGCTTTTTAGGGCAGCTCAGACTTTGTAAGTCTGTTGCATTAGCCTGCATTTTAGTTTTTACAAGAGACTGAATGCAAATATCTCCATGCTTTGCAAAGGGCATTACTTTCTTCTTTTGTTGTGTAAATAAGCATTTGCCTGCATTTCTTCTACATTCTATTTATTATCAGATTCAGTGGGAATATTTTCCTCTTGTGAATTAATTCATTGAAATCTGAGAAAATGATTCAGAAATGAATTAGCATCCAGGCTGTTTGCATCTTCCAATTTATAAATAAAAGCCAGATAGAAGAACATGAGATCTAGGATATCACATTTGACAATCTTTAAAGCAGTTTAAAATGTGAGACTTTGAAAAGTGTCTACTAGGAGCAGGCTACAAATTCTGATTTGGTTCAGATACATTTGTGTTACTGAGAACGAAGAGCCTGGCTGCTTATTGGTTTTGAAAGTCCCACTGATTAGCTATTTCCTTTGTCAGACACCAGCACGCCAGGTTTTCAATCCATCACCTCTCTAATTAACTTAGCAACAATCTAAACTCAAATCGAAGGTAAAAATAATGTTAAAAATCCTTTCAGAGAAAACTGCTGACAGATCACACAGCCAGTCCAATCGGCACACAGGGACCACCCATCCTCCGGCCTTCTGACTTGCAAATGCAGACTCATTGTTGGTGCACAAACCCTATCTGCACATCAGCCCACGACAGCCATGTGAGCAGTCCCTGGGATAAAGTCCCTAGGACAGGAAATGCAAACAGAATTAAACAAATGAATCACCATTTAGCGGAAGCCTTCCTGTTTCTAATTTCATTCATGACTATAACCAATAATTTAACTAATTTTGACTGAAATCAAGCTAGCAGCCTCACATTCCATATTTTTATTTCACATTGATTAGATGGGTAATATTAGGATGAGTTTCTTCCCTCAGGCTGTGTGCCTCTTTGGGAAACTATATGCCTTCTGCATCTAAAGTGGGTTTTGCTTTTCTCCACAGTCTCTCGGTCCTCCGCTGCTACAGGCGGTCAGAAACAGAAGGGCTTTTGTGATGTGGACATTCGTCCACTAGATGCTGCACTAAGCCCACCTACTTCATACTGCCTTCGGCAGACGTGTGCTTCTCTGAGTCAGCCCTGCAGGTATCCAAGCTGCCTTGGATAGACGTGGGGTGCCTCTGTTCAAACCTCCCAGTTTGGTTTCATCTTTGGTCTTGGACTGGGTGCTGTTGAAAAACCTTTGCTGTGACTTGCTTGGGTAATGCACAGGTCAGTGATTACAAGTTGAACTTGCATGTGCACCTATCTACTCAGAGTTATTCTATTTGTCCTACTGAGTAAGGCTCGATGTCCCTGTCTCCAGGGCATTTACTTCTTCTCCCTCTTGACAGAGGGAATGCACATCTCGTGGCTTCTGGAGTGCTTACATTCTAGTAACACGGATGGGAAACGAAGAGGAGCTGAAGACTCTGTTGTCTGTTCCTGGGGTTCAAAACTGTCAGCGTTTAACTCCAGCCAAGCAGCTGAGGCTGTGCCTCACTAGCAGAGGGGAGATAGTATTCCCTGTAGGAATGGGAAAGTTCAGATACATTTCTCCTCCTTTCCATTGCCCAGCTCGAACAACAAAATTAGTCTGCTGTGAGTTTCTGCCATTTAACTGTGACTTTCTGCCATCTAATTCTTCAAAGGCAAGAACCCAGCCAATATCTGTTCCAGGAAGGAAGAGGATACCAGGGTGAAAGAGGTGGCAAAGAAACACTGAGGTCCTCTCCCCAAAGCCACTCATGTTGTGGGACAAAACACAGGTCTCTGCAGCTCTTCAGCATGTTTAGGATCAGGGAGACATGGAGGTGGCTTAGAGGAGTTTTACACTCAGCTACTTAAAATCTACTGCAGGTTCAGCCCTGCCCAAGTGTCTTTTAAGCCGTTTCCTCAGGAGGTGATTTATTATTCAAACAAAAATTTCCAACGTGATACAGAACAAATGTTCTTTCCCTAAACCGTTCCTCTGTACTTCAGTTTGTGCCACTGAGCTCCTGTGCCTCCCATGCTTCATTCTCAATCCCCTGAAGATGTAAGCACCCTACTTAACTGCATTTCAGTCCATTTGTTGTTATGGGGATGTTTCAGACTGTCATAAGATGCTTACATTTCATTGACTTTCACACTACCTTATGAAGATCTTTTATATGTGTGGCCTGGGGATGGAGCTTGAAATATTGGTAATACTAGAAAAAAACCATAGAAGAATCTTATTCTCCTTTAGCTTAAATTCTGTCTGTTAAGAACAAATAGTGTAATTTTTATTTATGACACTACAGTTGTGCTGCACAAGTTGCCTTGGCTAATCCTAAAATGGAACTGGTTTTCTAATGTTATGCAAACCCATTTTGTAACACCACAATACACCAGTGCTCGAGCCCCAGCCTTTCTCCTCCAAAAGAGGTTATCCTTCCTTTTTGAGCTAGGTTTTTCGTTCAAACTCTCAAACAAGCAGTGGATAGAGAATGGGCTGACTTCCCAAACTGGGCTTGCCTTCTTAATGGAGAATGGGAGCAAGGTGGATAAAGGCATTTGACTGCAGTCCATATTGACACAGGATCAAGATAACATTCATGAACTGAAAGACAGCCACTAGGTTTATGAGGGCCAAGATCTCCTGCCCATCACCATGTTTCTCATGTGATGTTTAGATTTTCATTTAGGAAAGAAAAATAACACCCAGAATGTGACCTGAGAAGTCTCTGAATGTTGCATCCTCCCCAGCTAGTTGTCTTCTGCATCTGAGTGGGGAAACTATCAACCCTGTCTGCTTCTCTACTACGAAATAGTTGCTCTGCTCGTGTGCTGCATTTAGGCCATTATTGTTATAATGTTCTAAGTATATCATCATAGGGAGATTTATTTCTTTTTTTGAGGGGGTGGGGGTGGGGGAGGGGAAATTGTTTTCTTTGAGCTGAAAGTCCATCATCAGTAAATTTGCAGATGACACCAAGCTGGGGGCAGGAGTTGATCTGCTGGAGGGCAGAGAGGCTTTGCAGAGGGACCTCGACAGGCTGGACAGATGGGCAGAGGCCAAGGGCAGGAGATTGAACACATCCAAGTGCCAGGTTCTGCACATTGGCCACAACAACCCCAGGCAGTGCTACAGGCTGGGGTCAGAGTGGCTGGAGAGCAGCCAGGCAGAGAGCGACCTGGGGGTGCTGGTTGATTGTAGGCTGAACATGAGCCTGCAGTGTGCCCAGGCAGCCAAGAAGGCCAATGGCATCCTGGCCTGCATCAGAAACAGTGTGGCCAGCAGGAGCAGGGAGGTCATTCTGCCCCTGTACACTGCACTGGTTAGGCTGCACCTTGAGTACTGTGTCCAGTTCTGGGCCCCTCAGTTTAGGAAGGAGGTTGTCTTACTGGAGCGTGTCCAGAGAAGGGCAACAAAGTTGGTGAGGGGTCTGGAAGACAAGCCCTATGAGGAGAGGCTGAGGGAGCTGGGGTTGCTTAGCCTGGAGAGGAGGAGACTGAGGGGTGACCTTATTGCTCTCTACAACTACCTGAAGGGAGGTTGTAGCCAGACAGAGGTTGGTCTCTTCTCCCAGGCAGCCAGTACCAGAACAAGAGGACACAGTCTCAGGCTGTGCCAGGGCAGGTTTAGACTGGATCTTAGGAAGAAGTTCTACACAGAGAGAGTGATTGCCCACTGGAATCAGCTGCCTGTGGAAGTGGTGGAGTCACCTTCATTGGAGGTGTTCAAGAAGAGGCTTGATGGGGTGCTTGATGCCAGGGTTTAGTTTTTTAGTTGTTTAGGTGGGTTGGATTGTACTGTATTGTACTGTATTGTATTTAGGTGGGTTGGATTGGTTGATGGGTTGGACGTGATGATCTTGAAGGTCTCTTCCAACCTGGTGTATTGTATTGTATTGTATTGTATTGTATTGTATTGAAATTCAAGTTTTAGCTGAGAACACCTTAGACCAGGCCTCCAGCATTATGTCTGCAGGTGGTGTCCTCAAGCTCATCCCATGTGCCAGACCACAACACATGCAAAGGAACAAACTGCTGGACTGCAACACTGTGTGCTCTGGTGTTTTGCACTGGAAAGCCTACAAGAACAGGTGAAATCATTCAAGGTTCACAAGGAAGATGCATCAGGCCCAGAGGATGTCTGGGTGCACGCTGTGTATGTGACACATCTGCCTTTGAGGAGTCAGGCGTTATGTACCACCAAGGCACCACGTATCACCGAGCCTGGGAAACAAGGATCCTTTCTAGGAAGGTTTTCTTTGTGGGTAGCCATAGTCAGTATAGTTAATACCAAACCATGAAAAGACCTCCCTAGTAAGACTGAACACAGGCAAAACAGCAATGAGAAAACTTATTCTGGTCCCACTACATGCAATGGCTAAACTGGAACTAACTGACCCAGGAGAGGAGTTAGGTAATTCTCTAAATTATGCCTAAAATGAACTCCAAATTCCATCTCTGTTGGTTTTATTATTGCATTATCTGTTCTGAACTTACAGCTTTAAGAACATTTAACTACATGAAAAAAATGAAAGAGGAGTATACTGGAAACTTTAGATAAGAGTTTAGGTTTCAGACTGTGAGTGACACGATAGAAGCACACAAGAGAAGGCACTGTTTTCAGCTGGCAGGAAAATGCCTCATTGACTTTCTGACATTTCCTCCACTTTTCACTTCGCAGGCCAAATTAATTTGCCCAGGCAAAGTTTTATGTTTAATACCAAAAGGACTCAGACTGAGGTCTATAACAGAAGACATTAATTTCCCTCCATTTACCTTGTACTGAGCCCAGTAATTTAGGCTAAGCTACATCATTTCAGCTCATGAAAAACTAAATTATTAAGTGCCATAGGCAGAGAATAGAAAAGAACAAGGTGTTACCTTGGGCTTCAACAATAACAGGGAATTCATTAGGTGAGAAATGATCCATGCCCCAAGCTGGATCAAAACCTGAAGAAAATCTCACTGTTCCTTCTAATCCAACTCCTGGAAAATGCATGCCTGTCCCAAGCTCCCATGATAAATTTAATCCCCACCAGCTGGCTGAGATGCAGCAGCCAAGCATTTAAAGCAGTGAATTCTCAATATCCCCTTGAAGCTCTGGCCTACTCAGTCTGGCATGTCTTCTCCAGTTGCATCCGACACTGATGTTTTATGGGGAGGAAAACAAAATATTTCTGAGCATACATATTCAGTGTGAATCATAGATGGAAATAATCCTTCCTGAATCTCATGATCAACTGGATATTATTAAAATAAAAGATTTCAGGACAGAATTGTCTTGTCTTGAATCAAAGAACTGTAGAAATGTTGGCAGTGGAAGGGACCTCAAGGATCAGCCAGTTCCAACCCCCCTGCCCTGGGCAGGGACACCTCACACTGCAGCAGATTGCTCACAGCCACCTCCAGCCTGGCTGCAAAACCTCCAGGGATGAGGCTTCCTAACATCCAATCTCAACCTCCCCACTTCTAATTTTGCTCAATCCCCCCCAGTCTTATCACTTCCTGACACCCTCAAAAGTCCCTCCCCAGCTTTCTTGTAGCCCCCTTCAGATACTGGAAGGCCACAACTAGGTCTTCTCAGAGCCTGCTCTCCTCCAGACTGAAGGACCCCGACTCCCTCAGCCTGTCCTCACAGCAGTGCAGCTCCAGCCCTCTGCTCATCCTCATGGCCCTTCTCTGGACACCTTCCAGCACCTCCAGATCCCTCTTGTCATAGGGGCTCCAGAACTGGACGCAGTACTCCAGGTGGGGTCTCACCAGAGCTGAGTAGAGGGGGAGAATCCCCTCCCTTGCCCTGCTGGCCACACTTCTCCTGATGCAGCCCAGGCTCTGCTTGGCTTTCCGGGCTGCAAGTGCACATTGAGAGCTCCTGGTGAGCTTCTCCTCCCCCAGCACCCCCAAGTCTCTCTCCTCAGGGCTGCTCCCCAGCCAGGCACTGCCCAGCCTGGATGTGTGCCTGGGATTGCCTCGACCCAGCTGCAGGACCCTGCCCTTGGTCTTGTTGAAGCTCCTGAGGTTGGCTTGTGCCCACCTCTCCAGCCTGTCCAGGTCCCTCTGGATGGCATCCCTTCCCTCCAGCTGTCTGCTGCACCACACAGCTTGGTGTCATCAGCAACCTTGCTGAGGGTGCACTCAAACTGAACTACTCTGGTTCTGACAATAGCTACTAATTAATATTTGGTGAGGATTTTGCAAACAATGTGAATAATATGTTTCTTTTTGGTAAAATGTCCTAGTTTTAGACAATGAATATTTTCTTGATTTAAATACAGTTCTCACACCATTGTGTTTAATATCCATTGATAGATACACCCTCTATAAATACACAATATTTGTCATTATATTTTTATGAACTATACTTATGCATTCTGTCAGAAAGCAAAGATTAATAGTTTTAAACCTGGTACTTAATGGTTTTATAAGGTACATACTATATTTATTTAGTGTTTAAAACACCCCAAAGACATCCTGGCCTGCATCAGGCAGAGTGTGGCCAGCAGGAGCAGGGAGGTCATTCTGCCCCTGTACACTGCACTGGTTAGGCTGCACCTTGAGTCCTGTGTCCAGTTCTGGGCCCCTCAGTTTAGGAAAGATGTTGACTTGCTGGAAGGTGTCCAGAGAAGGGCAACAAAGCTGGGGAGGGGTTTGGAGCACAGCCCTGTGAGGAGAGACTGAGGGAGCTGGGGTTGCTTAGCCTGGAGAAGAGGAGGCTCAGGGCAGACTTTATTGCTCTCTACAACTTCCTGAAGGGAGGTTGTAGCAGGTGGGGGTTGGTCTCTTCTCCCAGGCAAGCAGCACCTGATCAAGAGGACACATTCTCAAGCTGCACCAGGGGAGGTTTAGACTGGATGTTAGGAAGAAATTCTTCATAGAGAGAGAGATTGGCCACTGGAATGTGCTGCCCAGGGAGGTGGTGGAATCACCATCCCTGGAGGTGCTCAAGAAGGGATTGGACGTGGCACCTGGTGCCATGGTTTAGTTGTCAGGAGGTCTTGGGTGACAGGTTGGACTTGATGATCTTTGAGGTCTTTTCCAACCTTATTGATTCTATGATTTTATGATTCTAAGTTGCTCCAACACCTACCCTCATTGCTAATTGCTTTCAGCTTTTGGGTAAACTTAAGTTTTTCCCAGTGAGCTGGCAAACCCCTTCATAGTTTCTGTTTCAGGAAGCCAAGCCCTGTAACCGAATCAGCTCCACTAAGGTGATTTCCAGAGAGCAGAACAGATTGAGGTCTTTCAGCCTGTCTTTGGAAAGATTATTGTCATCTTCTTTTTCATGCTTTCCTCTGTTTCAACATCTGTCTTAAAACAGGGAGCTGGACACAATTCTAGCAACCACCTTACTAATGTCACATTAAAATGCTGGACTGTATTTCTGTTCCTTCAGTTATTGTATGTACCCAGTGACCACACCGTATTTTCTACTCACTGTATTGATCTCAGAACATCAATTTGGAAATGTTGGTTATAGTGCTTTGTAAGTTCTTCTCTGAAACTCACATCTGAATATCCAGAGTAGGATATTTTTCCCCACTGGAGTTTGCAGTGTGTAAAACAGACATCCATCTACACACATTCTGCCTCTCGTTGCTTCCATTTCCATCAGCCATAGACATGATAACTTCTTTTGCAAATGGTAGTTTTGTATCTTCTGTGTATTTCTTGTCCTTTATTCCACTCTCTGTTAAGTTCTCTGTTTTGCATTCCCCTTGAGTCTGTTTGGGCTGTTTGTTGTTAGTTTGGTTGGTTGGTTGGTTGTTTTTTCACTATGTTTTCCAAGACATGACTTTAAGGACACTCAAAACTTCCAAGTTATGCTAAAACTTCCCCTTTCAGTGACACTAACTGTTCACAGGCATGTCAAGAGTTATTTTAATCTTTAAAAATATTGCATTAAAAATAATTATTGTTTGATGTCACATTCTGTTTGTATAAATATAGCTAGACCATGATTATTGCTACCAAGGCAACTGCTAATGTTCGATTCAGCAGTTAACCAGTTGTCACAAAAACATCCCTTGTTGAGTTGCTGGGAAGCTAACTGAACATATCTGGAAGTTGTGGGGGGCATTGCTCTCTCCACTACAGCCAGAAATGAGGCGGTTAGACTTTGCACACAAGCACCCAGGCATTGTGCTGGACTGAAATGTCATGTAACAATGCTTCCTGAGTTCCACAAAACTCTCGCTCCAGATTGTGCAGTTCATTTTAATTTCTGGGGAAGTGCAAGCCTAGTGCAGTGTCTTTCCAAAATACAGGAAAATCAAGGAGGAAAGGAAGATAATAACATTTAAAACACCAGCCCTAGTAGAAAATCCAGTATATTTTTGACACAATGTTTGTGATTGCAACAAAAGCAATGCCATTAGTGTCTATTCTGTTAGTGCTTTTGGACTTGCTGTGCTGGAGCTAT